>CM056387.1:5687161-6285755 GCA_029718625.1 Synaphobranchus kaupii
GATCAATCTTGGACAAAAACAAATGTTTTTCTTAGTTTGCAATGAAATACTGAGTGCTACATATGTAAGACAGGTAAAACTATACATTTCCTGAATCATGCACTCCTTGTTCACAAGTGTACAATATCTGAGGGTGATATGCAGAAAGATCTATGATGAAAAATGTAAGGAGTGTACCCAGTTGTCCCTTAGTGTCTCCAAATCTATCCAAAATGGTTAAAATGTGCACTGCTGTAACTCATAAAATAATCATATATTTAACTAAAAAGCAACTATTTTGACTAATGAAGCTCAATTTTACTTCATTTTCAAGTGGGAATTACTGCATCTTCATCAGTATAGGGGGATAGATATCCATGGGTCCAAAAACCTATCCAAAACCTGTCATAGAATGAATTAAATACTTTTTAAAATTATAAATCATATAAATTTGCCCCTTATGATGGTTTAAGATGAAAACATTGATATGACACTGCTACACACACCTAAATACAGTATGTTGCTTGTAAAACAAACATCAGCAGGTTGTGTTGTCTTGTTCACTAAGTAAGTAAGTTTGTGCCCCTCTTTCCCCAAGGTCTCCTCTTGCAGCTCTGCAACTGATAATTTTAGTCAACCAGGCTTGTCCAGCACTTTTATACATGACATTATGCATGCTAGGATGTAATTTATCTAATTAGCATATGAGCCACTGCCTCTGCATTGCACGTACTTGTCCCTCATTTACCCCAGTCATTCCATATTCAATATATCAACAAGATCCATGGTTATGTTCATACACATTACAATATTTCATTACATTACTGTCAATATCATCATAAACTATATATGTAAAGGCTGTTTTTTTTTGGTAACATATATTCCAGGGTACTTTCCCTGAATAGGAAAAAGTATATAAAGGAGAAAATAATTATGCAACCAGGCAATTCAAAAGCACATGAATTTGACAAAATAATATATTTTCTGGTCACACTTTAAATTAAGTCTCCATATGAAGGCTTTATATGTGCTATATAAAGCCTTCATAAACATGACATAATGGCTTCATAAATCATACATAAGCAAATGTCATGCTTTATAAAGGGTGACATAGCACCTTCTTATGCAACATGTTATGCCAGATGTGTCACAGTTAGCCTAGCCTCCTACATAAGCATGTTTTATGTCACCCAGTATAATGTTTAGCCATTAGCCAGGTGACATTGTTGGTTATGTCACATTTGGCATAGCATGTTGCATAAGAAGATGTTATGTAACCCTTTATGGAGCATGACATTTGCTTTTGTATGATTTATGAAGCCACTATGTCTCGTTTATGAAGGCTTTATATATGCTATATAATATAAATATATATATGCTATATAATATATATATATATATATATATATATATATATATATATATATATGCTATATAAAGCCCTCATATGGAGACTTTGTTTAAAGTGTGACCCATTTTTGTATGGCTTTTCATAGGATTTTTCTTTTTAGTAAACCAGCAATCTTGTTGATTGATCATATTTGTAGGACAATGACTAGCATGTAGGGACGGATCTGTAGGTGTTCCTTTAAATCGAGAATGGTAAGTGAGTTGTCAGCCTTGTTTATTTCATCACGCTTGAACTAGAAGGATGTGCACAGTTATGATCGCAGGGTGAGCTCCTGTCTGAAAGACTCCAGCTTGCACAAGATGAGGCTCGTGTTGACGAGAGAAGACATTGTGTTAGTTTCACTTTGTCCAATCATTGGAATGTCTGGCTTTCCAAATGTGAAATCCCCCTGGAAGAAGACCAGGCAGGTTTAAATTTGCCACCTGCTCATCCCTTTTAACTCACAGCAAAATTGTTAGTGTAAAATCAACTCTGATAGAGTGCATGTTTGTCCCTTGTAGACTTATATAAACACTGTTAGTGCAAAAGTAGTGCTGAATATTTTACTGTGTACCTGCACTCTCAAACACTGCATTTAGACTTGCGCTCATGCATCATTTTAGGTATTTCTGACTGAATGGGAGCACGCTTTACACAGCAAGAACTTGTAGGTTCAAGTTGAATCTACACTGATAGAGTACCTTTTAACACCGAGGGTTCTGTGTATATGATTCAGAAATGACCTCCATGTATATCTTTACCTAAATTGTTTACCATATTTGAATCAGTAAAGTGGCTTTATTGTTCCCATTGTGGAGCAACATACAACTTTAACCATTCCCCCATTTCACTGTGGATTGTAGTGCAATTATGACTCTTCCCTCACCTTAAAAAATCAAGCAATCTCAAGATAGACTAGATGAAGGACAAACAGACAACAATATTAATTCACCAACATCAAAGCCTGAGAAATCTACTGCTGGGCATGAATGAATCATAATCAAATAGAAGACTTTTATTTATTTAGACTTTTCCATCAAAGTAACACAATTATTTACAGATATTAAGTACAATATTGTGAAATGTAAATGCTACAGTCACATTGACACTTGGAATTAATATTTCTTTTTGCAAGTGTAAAAATAATTTTGGTTTTTGTTCCAGTCCCCGATGTTTGATGAAATCTGAATTCACTGTACACACATTTTGGTGCCTGGTATGTTACACACATTACTGAGAATTTGTTACATGACCTTGCCGCAATTTCCAGGTCATGGTCTTACGCTTTCAGTTTTTGTGCCATTGAGCGGATTGGGCACGTGCAAAGGCGCGGGGAACATACATACGTCTAAGATTTATACCTCCGTGGTCTGGAACACTGAGATTAGTAGTCTGCATTAAAAGTAAATTATTTAAAGCATGTGTGCTCATGCATGCGCATAAGAGCGAGCCTTCGACATTGCGTTGCATGTTCCCCTGTCGCGTGTCAGTTATTCTCTGAATAATTAAAATAATCAACCACATGTTAATGGAAGATTTTATGATAATGTGGTTCAAAAACGCCAATTATGTATTCTCGTGTTTAAATGGGAGTGCGGCTGCAGTCACTGTCTGTGTGCGCTTTTTCGGGGGAAATCCATTTTTGAAACCCACAAATACTCACAAAAATATTAGGCACACGTGCGAATCCAAGACGAAATTGCTGGTAAGTGGCAAGAGGGAGACTAATAGAAGTCCATTTGCTTGATAAAAGCATATCCAAGACCATTGCACTGATGCAAGATTAGCAAGTAACTGTTTTGAGGTGTGCATGCATAGTTGGCTCCTTTTTTAACCAGCGTATGATTTTGTGGAACAACTCGTTCAATCAAATTAAATTACAAAAGCTAATGCATTCGATTAGAGTCATTAAGACGAATAAAACGTAGTCTATGCCTAGGACGAATAAACACCAGGTTTATTTTACTATACGCATATAGGTGAATCGACTTTAGCGTTCCATTGCTTAGCTACTCTTTAACTGAGCAAGTCCAATTAAATGTAAATGCAAATAATCGCCGTAATCAGAGCATTAGAAACCAAACAGCCTATCTTTATAGTTTCTCCCGCACATTCATATTGTTGCTTAGGCTAGCTACTGCTGTTAAGATCAAAAGTAATTAAAACATGACTTCACACGTTCGTTCGCTTTTGCAATGTGCTGGTATGGTAAAAAACGGTGAGCATTTGGTCAATGACGAGGTAACTAGTAAACGCAAACAAGTTCATTTTGGCAAGTTACAAAAGACCTACGAGCGGCCAATGAAAACATTTATTATTAAAACACGTGTCACAAATCATTCAAGTTTTACTGTTGCAAGAAAGTCATGCAGTTCTTGAGAATTTCAAAGATGTGCAAAAACAGTGAAGTTCAAATTCACCGAAAGTAATCCCTATCGCGCATGCTTCTGTGTTAAACACCCGTTAAAAAATCAGCACAAGCAACATGCGGAATTGATAAACGTGTACACATATCCTTCCGCCTCAATACTCATCCCCGAGAGTTGCATATTAAAAGTAACAAATCTTCGAAAAATAAACACTTCACATTTGTAGAACACAATAAAATGTAGCCTATAGTTTACAGTCAATTCAGTCAAAGAATCGGCATGCATGTGATCCGTCCTCAACAAACATGTAAAAATACAGCACACACAAATTACGATTTAATTTCGAGATAAAAACGTGTAAACATTTTTTCACCCAAATAGGCCTAGTCAACACTTTAGCAGGAGGACATTCAAGTAAAAGACAATCACACGTAACATTGTTTGCCTTCCCCCTTCCTGTAAGAGCGAGAACAGTAGGCTAAGTCTTTTTTTTCCAAAAGTCAATATTAAAACGTAAAAACACAACAAATATAAACTTTTTTACCAAACAACTTATCTCGAGGAAAACTCAAGCAAATAGATGAAGGCTACGTTGACTGACTCTCCCATCACCGTTTTCGTTGGCAGCTCAATTTGTTTAAATCGAAATCCACTGAACACCGCAAAACTGTTCTAGCAGCAACCCTCCATGAACAGGTGTCAGAACAACTTAACTCAGTTAAGTCCGATGATTCCCGCTTCCACATCCTTAGACGGTCTCCGCTCCCGTACAAGAAAGTTTATCATGCTCTCAGATTTGATCATGAGATTGCAGCCGAGAAAGAAGATTCCAAATATTACCGTCAGCGACAGGACGCACAGCACGGCTATTTGGACCACCCGCATGATGAAGAGTTTCCGCTCGTCGGGCAGAACCAGGGAACCGCCGTCAGTGGTGGCGATGCCACTGCCGTTGCAGCAGCCGACAAGAGTTCCCGCGATGTCCTGGCTCCGGTTCAGGAAAAGGCCGTTCGTCAGGAAGGTCTGGTTGAAAACGGAGCTGTTCATCTTCGTGTGGTTCTGAAGTGGGCCGACAGGAGACGGCATATACAACTCCGTGCAGACAAATGCAAATCCTGGTCCGCAAATTAACTTTGTCATAAAGCGAATAAAAGCCAACTTTACAAATGTTAACGACGGCACTGGTAGGTTTTTTTTATTACAAATGTGCAAGTATAAAGTATTTATCTTCAATGCGGCTTAAGCAATAATCAGTTGGTGCTCTTGCTTTGTTACCATTAGCATCGCTGCTAAATATAAGGTTGGCGTATTGTGATAAGTACCAGAAGGGCAACTTGTTCGCAGCTCAGCCTCAAACAAGTCCCTTGTGCTTGTCGTGTTAAATGTTTTTTATTTCTCCGCCAGGACCTATGGGAGACTATAGCCCTGCACATGTGCTCGCGTGTGCTCTAGGCAAACGCCGTGCGCCCTTTCTAAGTGGTTTATGAATTCCCCCCTGACCGCGCCACCACCCCCCCGAGCCGGGGGAGTTTAGGCTACGTCGTAATGAGCGCGCAGCGCGCAGCAACGAGCCAAGACACTGCACTGTCAGTAAAAAACGACGAGGAGGAGACCGCCGGGAATGTATGAAGGCACTCTTAATATAAACGATTCTATTCTGGAGGATGAACATAGCTAAAAATGGTTCTTACGTCCAAACTAGTCTGCTTTTCTTTCGCTCCACTCTACTGCTCTGGATCATCGTAGCCTATGTCCGGTGTCGTCAAGACGGGTGGTTTCAGGTTTTTTGAAATGTGTGGATGTGCTACTGTAAACTGCACGACATTAACAAGTAGCCTACTGCAGGTGTACACGTATATACATAGGGGTAATTAATCGCTTTAGTTTTTGAATATTAAAATTACAATTATAATATTAGATAGATAGATTATTTTATTGTCCTTTACAGGAAATTCATTTCCACAGCTGTACAGCGCCACACATGAAACATTCCCATTCCCAGCTACATTTACACACATATATGTTTACCTAACAATCAAGTCACCTACATTTACCATACAATTCCATCACCACCGTATTTTTCACATATGCACACACATATACATACACTTATACAGGCCAAGCACACAGCCAAGGGCTTTACCCTGTTTTAACAGAGTACAAGGACGAGTTAAGGAGGAAAGGAGTATATCCTATGCATACACAGGCTCGAGACAACGAGAAAATAAATTAAAACTAACAATGGTGACAAAATCAATGGAATTATACCAGAAAACATTGCAGAATTTCCCCTTTTCGTTACATGTAGCGGATGTTATTTCACGAGAGATTAAAATGCTGAAGATGAGATGCGTAAACCTGGCTCCCAGTTTTATTTAAACGTGCCCTTTGAATATCCAGTCTATATCTATATAGCCTACAACTTTTAGGCTTGCTTGGGTTTAGACCTAAAAAGAATGCGAAGTTGTCTCTGACACACAAGTCAAAGCGACATTACCTGTTGCTCTTGGTAACAGGTTTGGGAATAAAGACCATTCTCTGTGTATTAGAGCTTCTATGTGAGGCCCCCGTGTTTCATCCTGGGTTTTCCTATTGTCTCACAGTCCACCCCGTGTTTTCCCTCTCTCCCTCCTACTTGTGTCTTGCACTCCCCACACCTGCATTTAGCCTTCTCCCACCTGTTGCTCGTTTGTCCTCGTCATGTCTTGTCACTTTGTTCGGGGCCGGACCGTCTTGTGTTGCTCGTCATCTTTACTCCTGAGCTGGGTTTCCCGTTTGTGGTCTTGTCTTGTTCCATCTTGTTTTGTACCATCTTGTTATGTACCCTCTTGTTTTGGACCTCCTTGTCTTGTCTTGTTCATGTTCAGGCCTTGTTCCCTCCTGGCTCCCTCGTTTCCCTCCAGCGTCCCTCGTTCCCTCCTGGCTCCCTCGTTCCCTCCTGGCTCCCTCATTCTCCCCAGGCTGAGCGCCTGAGCCCTTGGCTGTGTGCTTGGCCTAGACCGCAGGCCCCCGCGCTATCCGCGGCAACCCCGCACCCGTTCCTCACCCCACGGTCTGAGTACCGTCCTTGTTTCCTGACCCCACGGCCGGAGTGCCGTCCTTGTTTCCTGACCCCCACGGCCGGTGTGCTGTCCTTAATCTGGACCCCACGGCCGGTGTGCTGTCCTTAATCTGGACCCCACGGCCGGGGTGACATCCTCGTTCCTGACCCCCACGGCCAGAGTGCCGCCGCGGGCCCCCGCGCTATCCGCGGGAACCCCTCACCCGTTCCTCACCCCACGGCCGGCGTGCCGTCCTTAATCTGGACCCCACATCTGGGGTGACGTCCTCGTTCCTGACCCCCACGGCCAGATGGCCGCCATGTTTCCTGACCCCACGGCCGGAGTGCCGTCCACGTTCCTGACCCCCGGGCCTGAGTGCCCGTCCCTGCCCAGCCTGGTTCCTGACCCTTCCCAGTTCCTGACCCCTCCTTAGTTTGTGACCCCTCCTAGTCTTAGCCTCCACCAAGTCATAGCCCCCTCCTCTTTGTCCTATGTCCTTGTTCCAGCCCCGTGTCTGGTTTCGTCTTGCCCCTGCCTATGTCTCTGAATAAATGTACTCCCTGCTGGAGTTTTCCCCTGAGCCGTCTCTGAGTCTTGCATTTGGGTCCGGTCCCCCCTGCGGGAATCTTAACATTCTATCCCTTAGCAATTCATTATTTATTTATTTCATGTATTTATTCATTTTAGAAAAAACCACCTGTTAGTCAGGGTTGGGGGCTTTAGTATTGCATTTAATAAATGTATTGTTATTGTATGTTTCCATCAGAGAAGCTTTATAACATCATATTTCGGCAGATGCTCTTATCCATAACAACTTTACATAGTTTACTTGCTTAAACATGCAATCAATTCTCACAGCTGGATAAGTACAGTAGGCTACTTTGTTCAAGGCAACAATGGCCAAGAATCGAAACTGCAACCTGAGTTGCATATCAGATACAAGTCAGTTCCATAACGTGTGTATTCACACCCTCTCTGAAACCCTGAATTTACAATGAATCCATAAATACAGGAAACGGCAAAGACAATAACCCGCTCTTTTCCATTCCATACTTTTCCAACCCTCCCAGCTGCACTACTACTTCTATTGAGAAGTGCACAGAGGCACCCCCTATAGGTGCGCATCCATTCTGCACCCCCACAATTTCAGAACTGCACTTCCATCTGGGTGCACAGCTAACACTACGAGATTTTGCACGTGCCATACCAAAGCAAAACAAGCAATACTCATTTATTCGCTGTTTTACTAAGTGAAGCACACTCGGGACCAACTCACTTCCTGTGAACCCATCCCTCAGTTCCTTGGGGTGGTTAAGGAGCACTCTCAAGGCAGCCCTGGTCGTATTAAAAGCAGGCACGCGGGGGCGTTTTTTTCCAGTGGGGGGTTTATTTTTAGAAGCAGAAGCTGAGAAACACCATAACTTTCTATGCCCAATAAAGAGAAACTGCTTTGAATAACGATTAATATATTTAAACCACGTGTATAGTATTGCTAAGCATGTGTTGCAATAATGTACAACTGAATATAATATTAAAGTGGAACCGTTTTTTTAAATGAGAAGATTACATATTAAAATACTTGAATTTCATGGAGACCTATTCCAAACTGTACAGTTCGTCAGATAGTGTATTTAGATAATCCGAATGCATTTGAAAACTGGACAGACAATATGCAAGGACTGAGGTAGGGAAGTAGGGAAAGATCGATGTTTCTAGAAGTTTCTATAGAACAGATACCATATTTACCCTTTAAAGACCTCAAGTAATCAAAATTAGAGTTGTTCATTTTCCACAATGGGGGTATACAGTATGTGTGCTGATAACGCTCTATAACGCAACAGTATTGGTAATAGGCTACTTCTGGACTTTTTCCTAGCAGCAGAAAGTCTGGAACGCTGGCCGTTGCTTCCTCCTTGTTTGTTCTCTGCCTGGTTTATTTTTAAACATACGCAGTCAGTTATGAAGATGTAAGCTAGCTCCACCTCATCATTATTGCATCGTTCCTGTTGTGTCTTATGAGCATCATGAGAAGGAGCATAGCGGCATCCATGTGTGAGTGTGTGTGTGTGTGTGTGTTTATATATATTTGTTGCCAGGCAACAGTGGATGTTTACGCTTAGCGACAGATGGTGGTGTAAGTTATTTTAGTAAAAAAAAAAAAAAAAGGAGGGACGGACTGAAGGCGTCTGGCCGCAGGAGCGTAGAAAGTATTTCCACTCAGCGCGAGGGAACTGGCAGCCTAGCAACACAAGCTAACGGGAGTGCCTAGCAACATAAGCTAACGGAAGTATCAGCAGCCAACAGAGATGCGGGAGCAGATAGGCCCCCATTTTAGCCCTCATTCTCCATGCTTAAAACCATTTCTGGAGACACTGTGGTGCGCTCAAACTGGGGCCTAATTAGCGCCATGGGTAATGGCATACATCCAGTCTCTGAGTCCAGACGGACAGGGATCTGGGAGAGAGTAGAAAATCCAGCACAAGCGCAGATTCTGCAGTTCTCTTCTGGGAACACCCTTCACAGCAAAGCGAAAGCGGTGATTAATTATACTCTGGTAGTGGCAGCAAGGCCACAGATAACAGAGTGACAGAGAAGTTTGATAAAAATAAAAAAATCAACCGCTTACATGCAAATCCGTCTATTCATTATTCATTAAAAGCTGCTGTAAGGAGGAGTTCAGCTTGCCCTCTTAAAGATCTGAAACATGGGTGAGGCTGTATTTTTTCCCGTGATTTTGTCTACGTGTCGCATTTCCACATCTGACTGGCAAAGGCGTGAAAAGCCCCTGGTCCTTGTGCACAAGCGTCTCGCTTTGAAAAACCTCGGGAACACAGTGCGAGAGAAACGTCACGCAGCGTCTCGTCTCTCCCTCTCTCGGCAAAAGACAGCAGGGCTGTGAGAATACACGGTGGGCGAGTGGGGACGCGCCCATAATGGAGTGAGCTCCGGGTTGAGGGTCAGTAATGGGCTGACAAAAAGCCTCACTGGAGACGTTCTCCGCGCGGGTCACCTGACGGGCCTGCAGACAGAGGGGCGGGGCCCAAAGAAAACCTGTGTTTCAGAAGGACAGCGACTTAGACAGGGATTCTCAGCTGAGTAGGCCTACGCTTGAGTAAATATCACAAAGAAAGACAATTTTTTCCCTTAGAAAACCAAATTCCCTGGATATCTTTGTCTGCTGTTTTTCCAAGAATATCTAATTTACTCTTAATTTAGAACTGGGAAGGGACACAGCAGGTATCTGCAGGTTTATCCAAACAATAATTGCACTTAAATAATTGCATCCAGAGGTGACATCAGAACATGGCTCTACGTCCTCCTCATCTTAATAGTCTACATCCAGTGTCAACCAGTGGCCCACTTCAAATGTCACTAAATGTCACAAAAATAGGGGAACAAGGGGCCAATAACCCCTTAAGGTGACGTCACGTGGCGCTATAATGGCGACATGTAGTCCACCTGTCTCTCGTGTTCGTGTTTGTTAATTTGAATGTGTTTTGTTGTGTCAGGCTTTTGTCTTTTGTTTTTTTCATGCGCTGTGTGTCTGTTGTGGGACGGGGAAGCGGGCTGGAGATTTTTCAGGGCACTCCTACTGCTCGTTTTTATAATATTAATGAATTGTCTAGTCGATATAATTTTGTTTGTGGTCGTCACCATGGAGACGCATTCGCAACATTACATTACATTACATTAAATTCATTTAGCAGACGCTTTTATCCAAAGCGACGTACAGTAAGTGCGTACAGAGACATCATCAAGATCACTACAGAACAGACAAGACAAAGCACATCCTTCGCATAATGTAGCAGCTATCCCTAGCAATGAACGTCGACTGTAGTTCACAGTAAGCTGTGGGCAAATCAGCAACACCACACTTCCATTCCAAATACTATTATAAACTATAATAAACAGACAGGAAAACACAGGGACAACATAGGCCTATGCTTGGGAATGTCCGTTGGATCTGCATCAACAAAGTTTACCATCGCTCTTCACCGGAGTTGAAGATGTTGGGACTGATCTGGGAGTGCAGGAAATCTTCAAAAGGAAACCAGGGAATGGAAGGAGAAGATAATGCAGGGGAGGAGTGAGGCGACGACTGGGAAGGTTGACGCAGTTCGGTGGATCCATTTCTAGTGTACAGAGACCGCAACACTGCGTGTATGGAGGAACTGGAGTCAGTTCGCAGTTTGTGTGTTGGACTGCTTAATGCCACTGGACATCTCGGGACAGCGGGGGCTATTTTTAATCATGGCTGTATTCCACTTTAATTCACTTGATTAATGCAATGATTCTATTGAATGTCTTTATTTGATATGTTTGTTTGTGTGTTGTGGGTCTGCCCCACTGCCTATGTCTTTTTGTTGTTGCTGGGGCTACAACTGAAGTTCCCAAATGGGAAAATAAAAGTTATTCTATTCTATTCTAAAATGCGAGAGTAGCATCCAGTACAGAGAGGTCTAAAGAGTATTGCTTATTCCAGGGGCATTGTGAATGAAATGGCAGTGGACAGCTCAGTATCTGTTTATTTTCCATCACCACAATTCCAGAACATCGATGGCCGTAGCTTAGCAACCAGCAGAACAGAAAATGGAAGTGCACTGGCAGAGAGCCCAGGATTCAATAAGAGGCTAAATAAGCTGAAAGATCAAAGAAGCGGTACTGTCTGTCCCAGTCCACCACCAGCCCCAACCACCACCCTTTTCCCAGTCCATTTCTGCACGGTGGCTACAGTGAAACTGAGCACCTAATAATCTCTGTCTCCCTTTTGGAATCACAAACACTGTTAGACGTGACCCAGTAACAGAGTCACAATTACACACTGACAGCTGTCCAATGTAATTAAACAAGCACAGGGCTGTGCTGGGCGGGGCTGGACTTGACTGTGCAGGCCTGGGTGGGGCAAGGCTGTGGTGGACTGGACTGGGCGGGGCTAGGTAGGTGGGTGGGGGAGCACAGGATCAGACACAGGTAGTATACTCTGCTATTCTAACTGGAAGCTGTAATTGTATACTGTGAAAGGCTAAAATTGTGATAAAATGAAATGTAGTGTAAAAACATCTCATACGCTCTCTCAATTCAATTTCATTTCAACATGCTTTATTAGCATGCAACACATGAAAGTAAATATTGCCAAAGCATTATATGAAGTAGTCTTGCAAAAGGACAATGTTAATAATGGTACTGGTAACTGAAAGTCTCCCTGTTTTCTTTCCAAATTTAACATGTTCAAACGAGTCTCTCTCTCTCTCTCTCTCTCTCTCTCTCTCTCTCTCTCTCTCTCTCTCTCTCTCTCTCTCTCTCTCTCTCTGCACCTCTCTCTTTATTACACGCACATACAAACAGAAGAATTATGAATCTCACATACACTGAAAGAAGTATCTGTACAGAAGCTGCACAAATCAACTCTATGTGTCCAAAAAGGAGCACATGTACTCCATCAGAGTTGATTTTACAGTGTTACATTACATTATGCTATGTATGAGCAGGGGACTTTCTTTATCAGTGCCTGATCAGGGACAGTAAGTAGAGGCTGGTAGATCAAGGAGAAAGAATGAATGAACACAGACACAGACAGCTGGGGTCCTCTGTGGACATACAGACAACCACACCTCCACACACGCACAAAAAAATGGAGTGAACATCAGCCAAAACTAGTTGCATTTATTGTCTTTTTAAACCATCTAGATACAAACTACAAAATTGCTACATCTCTAGACTGCCATCAACAGCTTCAGTTGCCAATAAACTACAATATACTATATACAACAATGGGAATATGCTTTCCATCCATGAGGTCATATACTTTACAACCATGGTATATACTATACACCAATTGTGGCATATAATGTACACCCATGGCATATACTATACAACCGTGGAATATACTATGCACCTGTGGCATATACCACACACCTGTTGCATATACTATACACTCATGGCAAGTAGTATACATCCATGGCATACACTATACACCTGTGACATATACTATACACCCATTATGGCATTTACTTTTTGAAAAATTTTATTTCCTCACAATTACAATCCTCAATCACAATATAAACAACGCATTCCTACTATCGAACACAAACCCCCACGAACCCCAACAAAATCCCCAGGTCGCCCAAAAGGGACAGCCACACAGTAACCTCCAATCAACCAATTACACAACCCCATCCCATCCTTAACTCAAACCACCAAATCAATCACTGTCCAAATTACTCAAAAGAGCATATTGTCCAGGAATTCCACCTCGTTTGCCACTTGTTCAAGTGGAAACACCGGGTTCTCATTGTCCTCTGGAGACATCGGATACAACGAGTCAAAATCCGGGCTGGGCGAGTCAAAATCCGTCGCAGGGCTCCTCCCCCTTTTACGGGTACGGCCCTCAGCCCCATTATGGCATATACTATACACCAATGGCATAT
Source organism: Synaphobranchus kaupii (assembly GCA_029718625.1). Taxonomy (NCBI): domain Eukaryota; kingdom Metazoa; phylum Chordata; class Actinopteri; order Anguilliformes; family Synaphobranchidae; genus Synaphobranchus; species Synaphobranchus kaupii. The sequence continues at coordinate 5,700,369 of CM056387.1, forward strand.
ACTAAACATGTCCGTCTTACCAGTCTTCACCTGGGCACCAATTAATGTAGAGAATATCCTCGGACGGGGCGCCAATAAATGTAGATAATATTTATAAATCCTCACACCAGGCCACCATAAATGTGGTGTTTCTCTATATAAACCCTTACATGGGATGCCAGAAATCTAGGCAATAACTATGGAATAATGAGGTTTACCCCTCATTATTCCATTATTTAATTTTAGGTTAAAATTAAATCAGTCTCATTTGATTATTATGGATTATAATTACTACTACTTCAATTTACCATCAAAGCACTAATAATTCACAAGGGTTGAAGGTATTATCTTCTAATGATTAGGTTTGACTCAGCTCTTGTGTTCATACGACATCAAAACAGACACCAGGTTTAACAAAAATAGATTTATTTAACAAGGAAAACAAGAATATTACATTCTACAAAACCAATAATTATCCAACTGAGCATTTGCATTTTGGTTCCACTGCTGTTATGAAAATGAAAAAAGAGATAAACAAACAGGACAGCAAGTGTGTTCTGCCTGTGTAATAGACAAACTATTTCTGTCAGTCATCCGACAAAAACTAAGTCACACAGTGTAATTACTGTCAATTTATTTCAATTGTTGATGAGTAGGGAATTACATTTTTATATTTACCTTTTGATTTTGATTTCCAATTTGAAAATGTGCATATATTAATGACTCAGAAGAAAATCAAATGAAAAGTGAAAAAGTCCTAAATGGTAAGTTTATGCCCCAGTGTATTCCAATCACTAGAGGGCGCTATAGTTCCATTCGCCCATTAACGACGCAGACAAAATCAAAAGATCTCAGTTCGAGAAATTGCAGTTGCCTGAACCTGGAAGGAAATCTAAGCCACAGTTAGTACACCTAGCTTGGTGATAAGCATGTGCTTCTAACACAAAACTATCGGATATCCATCCAATACGCAAGTTATGTAGGCTAATAATTGAACATTGCTGTCAACTCCTTTTGGAGAAACATTGAAATGCAACCGCAGTCACCTATTGACTGCGTAAAATGTATCAGTTAGGTAGGGACTAAATATATTTATGAAGTTAATATAGGTCATGAAAGTACAAGAGTAAGAACTACCGAGAGGATTTTGATAACCACTTGGCCTAAAGCTTCTATTAGCTAGATTGTCACACACTGTTCAAAAGAACCTCAACCTCGTTCAAAAGAAAGTGAGATTGTAACCGATGTAGTTTAATCCGAAAATAATAGGCTACTCTTCTAAAAAGTTGATATATACATCTCACTCACTAAATATTGAGTTTGTTCCCATGTGTAGCTAATTTAACTACATGTACAGTTGAAGTCAGAAGTTTACATACACTTAGGTTGAAGTCATTAAAACTTTTTTTTAACCACTCCACAGATTTAATGTTAGCAAACTATAGTGTTGACAAGTCAGTTAGGACATCTACTTTGTGCATGACACAAGTAATTTTTCCAACAATTGTTTACCAACAGATTATTTCACTTTTAATTCACTAGTCTATATCACAATTCTAGTGGGTCAGAAGTTTACATACACTAAATTGACTGTGCCTTTAAATTTTTAATATTTGGTCGCATATCCTTTGCATGCCATGACTTCCTGATGTCTGTGACCCAACAACATCAAAAGACTCTTGATATCTTATTTCCTGGTACTCTTACAAGCGATACTATACCGTCTCTGCATTTGAATGAATCTCTATGGGAATTAGGGGGTGTAAATTATGCTGGAACAGTATGGAATACATGATTGGTAAAATGGCTGTAAGTCATCAAGGGTCTGAGGTATCAAACGAGCCTCAAACCATCGCTCTGCTGCCAGATATGCAGTAGATATGGATGGATCACTTTAAGGGTTGTTTCTCCTGACAAATTTTCCTATTGACCTCTATGGAAAAATAAGCCAGGAGATGAAACCCTTCAAGTTATCCATCCATATTTACTGTATTTATGGCAGCAGAGTGATTATTTAAGTCTTGTTTGATACGTCAGACCCTTGATGACTTAGAGCCGTTTAGCCAACCATGTGTTCCGTACTGTTCCAGTGTAATTCACAGCTAAATCTAGTCCCACCTGTAAACAATTGTTGGAAAAATTACTTGTGTCTTGCACAACACTATAGTTTGCTAACATGAAATCTGTGGAGTGGTTAAAAATGAGTTTTAATGACTTCAACCTAAGTGTATGTAAACTTCGACTTCAACTATATAGCATATCAGTCATGTCTTCCTAAGTGTTTTCTATGTATGCTTTCTTGATTTGAAGAGTACATAAATAAGAGTTTATTTTGCTCCTAGAATTATTCTGAAAATAAAATTTATAGTTGCATATTTCTTACCAAATTTTGCCCAAGTTTTGCAAGGTACTTCTGCTTATTGTGTCACGTGTTTAAACTGAACCCATCTAAACCCAGGACATCCCTTAACTCCACCCAAAGCAAAATCTCGTAACCTAAGGGCGCTAACAAATTTGAGTCGTTTGACGTCTGACGAAAGCGAGCTCTTCAAACTTCACACTGAAGAGTGGGTGTTTTTGTAGTTATCCGAACAACCACTCATTACTAACTAATACGTTTTTAAGATAACTTTACCTTAAAGACAAATAAGAATTTACATTATTTTGAGGTCCATTTGTCTGACCACCGAAGAAAAGATACGGAATGTGAATTGACAACCAAATAAAACAAAGAAAAAAATGGGAACCTTCATACATATTTTGATATGTTCTCTGGTTTTATTTGCTGAAAATGAAGTTTTGGGTAAGTACTATTATTGCACACGAGCTTAATTCCGTCCGCATTCCTAAGGGTTTGGCTGTACTTTGTCCAAACCTACGTGCCCAAGGTATGAACGAGTTTGCATGAAGATCTGTATAAAGTCTCCACGTAGGCTAACATTTGATTTGTCCGCAGATAGCCTATCAGTACCCACCATCTCATTTATTCTAACTCGAAATATACTTCCAATGTACATTTTCTGAATAAAATAACCTATTCAGAAAACGTACCTGGTCCGTGATTTTTGGAACGATGATGATGTTCGGTTAATTTGTGCAAATTGCCTACGCCCAACAGCGAGCGTGCATTCAGGTAGAGTTCTGTCTTTTCACAAAGTGCTATAACAGCCTTTACTGCTAATGCGTCTAAGTGAATAGAGATGCAAACTGTAATGTTGAAGAGAATACATAATAATTTTCTTAAATGTGAGTATTCATTTTAAAGGAAGCATTACAAATACTTCAGAAATGTTGATGGGCTTGACATAACGTTATGCAGCACAAATTGAAGTAATGTTTAGAAAAAAATCTTTAGCACCAGTCAGAGTCATTTATTTCATCTGATTGTTAATGCCGATCATCAAGAGCAAAACGTCGCTATATATTTCCCTACAATTATCGCTTTTGGTTGTGATTTGTTGTAACTGTTTATTCCTGTATAATCATAAATTATTCATAAAGCCTACATTTCTCATTTCACGCTCGTTTAACACATTTCGAGTTCGTTTATTGCATTGTAAAGCAAAAGTTAATAGCTGTTGGGAGTAGCCTAGGCTATGTATAAATTAGCCTACATTCGGTGGTTCTGAATTCTCCTTTTTGCTGACATAATGACTCATTTATAGCAATACTAAGGAGCTGAACTCTCAGTAGCACACATTGAGTATCTTAGCAGATAATACGGTTAATTATCTCTCAGTTTATTTTGCTCTCAGATGGTTCTTCAGATTCCCTGTACTCTCCGCGACTCTATCAGTTATTGCAAGTATTTCTGTTATTATAGGCTACTGTATTGACAAAACCTGCTTGGCTGTGGGGTGGGCGTGTCACAGTGACGGAACTCGCCATGCGTGACTCGACAGGCCTGTGACTATAGGAAATCGCCCGGAGGTAGGGAGGGGCGTGTGCAGTGATGCCAACTTAGAAATTTAGTTGCTAGATTTAGCAACTTTTCAGACTACCCTAGCAACTTTTTTTTCAAAAAGCACCTAGCAACAAATTTAGTTACTTTTAAAATTTATTTGGAACTTTTAGCAATTTTGAAAACTGACTCAAACGCTAAAATGCACGCATTTTCCCTCTAAATGACACAAAGACGATTTTCTCTGTCACACACTCTGTCACAATATTACACGGTCTGTCTGCCTGGCTGCAAAAGTGCAGCATACAGCTTTAAGGCCACCCTTTCTGCTGGTTCCAGCTCAGTGACAATGCAGTTGGAGAGTGAAGATGAAGAGGATTTCCTCTTGACTTCCTCTTGAATCTGTGATTCATCATATTTACGTTAAATTACGTATAGTATGCAAGGAGTGGACTTTCCGGAACTGGCGGAGACACACAGCTGATGGTGGCAGTGTGCACTGCAGTGTGAGCGAGAACAGAGAAGTGCCTAGCACACACATCATATTTGAGTTAAGTTGCTAGCTGCAACTGTTCAATAAGATAATTTAAACTAACAAAAATTTCAAATCATATTTTTCGCCGAGATGGCCAGTCAATTTGAGTAACGTCGTTGTGAATTCTACGTAATGACGCAGATTTACGTTATTACGTAATGACGTCATCGCACAATGACATCACAATGTCATTTAGCAACTTTTAGCAACAAATCGACCTGCCTGTAGCAACTTCCCCTGAAAATTAGTTGGCAACACTGGGCGTGTGGGATAACGGAGCCAGGCGCGCGAAAGCCTAAAAAAATTCAGAAAGTATCCTCTCATCGAAACAGGAATGCCCTTCGATGTGGAATCACCATATGAGCACCCCTGTAGCCGCAGCCAACCATTAGGCTACTGGTGCCAAGAGATAACACATTTCGCGACTTCCATACACATTCACCCGTAGACTGAGATTTTGCTAGCCTTTTCACCAGTACTCGCGGCTACTATAGCCTACTGTACTGCTGCTACTGCATGATCCGGAGCGCCAGGCCAAAAACTTTTCGTGATTGCCTGTGAGCAAAAGAGCACGCACGGCAGTCAGCTCCGTGTCCAACTCCGTGCTAGTTTAATGCTGAGTGCGCACTGCTCCATCATACAAAATGGGAACAGCACAGAGCTCCTTCAGCCTCGATTACACTTACAAGTTATAGCCTGTCCTGTCAAAGCTAAGGGCACCCAGATTTACTGTATGTGATGGAGTGCGTTTTACCGAAAATAGAGCCCATGCGCTGTGTCCACGGTAAAAAAATACCACAATGGATAATTATTTGTACACAAATAGGCCTACACGCGCATTGCTCTGCAAGTAAAACCTTGTTTATTTGTTTAGAAGCAATGTTCATATATAAGGTGAGAGAAACCAACAGATAAGAATACTTCTTGACATCTGACAGTGGAACAGTACAGTGAGTTATGATTTCAGTGAAATTAGTACTTCTCAGCACTTATTCTGCAGTGTCACTTTAGCTCTGATGGCTTAATAGGAGTAGTTTGTAGCTTTATCTAACTGTGGTCCTATTCATAGGGGCGCAGTGGGAATTTTGTGGGATTGAAAGTGGAGATTGCAGTGTGAAAGCATGCTTCAGCCTGACTGCTCAGTATGTGCATCCTGATTCTGTCCCGTTCCTGATTCAGGCTCCAATGTCTGCACTTTGCGAAGTGTCAGTACCTGCAAGCAGTGTCTGGCCATCCACCCCACCTGTGCATGGTGCTTCCAGGAGGTATGTACCCACCTGCACAAGCACACAAACACACCCACACCCATACTCATGCATGCACACACACACACACACACACACACACACGCAAAAAAAGACACATACCCCACCTGCACAAGCACACATACACTAACACACGCACGTACCCCACTTGCACAAGCACACATACACTAACACACACACATACCCCACCTGCATAAGCACACATACACACACACACTCATGCATGTACAAACATACACATGCATTCAGACATGTGCACGCCGCACCGCATAAACACACACACACAGGCATACTGATAATGACACAGTAAAATTTGTTATGTGTTATTTGTGTAGTATGTGTTTAGATTTATCTACTGTTAGGACTCTGTGAGGACTAGATGAGGGTTAGTTATGTGCCAATATGTCGAATCGCAGAATTGAAAGAGGGTGTACTTTATTTTTCAGATCACTGTACATACTCACAGAACAGATATGGAATACACATAGAATAGACATGCATGCACATAGAACAGAGGTTTGAAAAATATCTCCAGTCCTGCTCAAAATTTCTGTAATACTTTGAATAATACATTTGAATTCATGGTGGCACTTCAAATATATTTTCCAGTGCATACATTCGTGATGCATTCTGCTGGATATATTTTGGTATATCCCATTGAGAGCAAAACAGTAATAATAGGCATATTTATTATATATTTAGTATATTATAGTATATAGTACATTTATTTATATTATTCAATCAATTTACTTTGCAATATATTGTACATCTGAAATAACAGCGTCCTATTTCCCATAATTCAGTGTAATGCCAAGAATGCCAATATATTGAATAAGTGAATATATATTCATATATGTAAATCATAATATTTTGTCACATGCGGGTTGAGTTTTACCTTGGACTTGCAGATAACCTCCCTCATACTGATTTGGAAAACATCTGCAAGGAAAACTCAAACCCTTAGACAGGAATTAATGGCTTGCATTCTTTTTCTGATGTCAAGAATTCTAGTCAAACCCAAGTTTTAACCAGCATTTCCCTGGTTCAAGAATGAATGAACGAGTTCAACCTTGTTGTGAAGACAACCAAAGTGGGATGGCATTCTTTTCTCATTTGGCAGAACATGGTGCCTTCTCTCACGGTGGAGTTAGAGCTTTAGGGGGCGCGCAGTGGCTTGCCCTCCTGTCGACAACATTCAGCTCACTGGGACAAGGCTTCCAATTAGCACCTCCCAGAGAAGACTTTGCCCATTTTATGTTAATCAGTGCAGTGGTTTTTGTGGAGTCTTACTGCGCTCCTTATTGAAAGAGACATGTTGTGTAGTACCATGTGTCGGGGGTGGGGAGGTATGCCAGTGTCTGAAACCATACGCTAAAGCATTGATTAACTTGCCCAGCATGCTGCTGTGTTGAAATTTATTTTTTTGTACAAAGTTTTTAAGATGCGTTCACACCTGCAGATTGGTGTTTTTCAGCCTCTTGTGATGAGAAGATGAAAAGCAAGCATCTCACTTCATTTAGCAGGAGTGGTTCTTTACATTGATCTCTTATATCTTTGCACCAGTAACGAAGACAAGCCAACCTCAAACCCATTCCTGGAGGACAGATGTGTTGCTATTTTGTTCCAAACACTTGTTCTACCTTAATTCTCTAAACAGGTGTATACACCATTGCTGGTTCACTCTTATATAGTTACACAGTAAAATGCTTGAATCAGGAATAGATGGGCAGTACAACTGTAGCTCATGATGTTATCAAAAATCTCAGATTAATATAATTAAGAGCTGAAGTTGGAATGAATTTACGATCCGCCTTCGTCTATAATTTACAGCCTATAATTTATAGAGCTCTCAAACTTGGATGACAAGTATGAAACATAATTTAGGTATATTATTTTATTACATGTAATCAATTTAGAGCCGGTGTGTCCAATCTTATCCAAAAAGGGCCGGTGTGGGTGCAGGTTTTTGTTTTAGCCCAGCACTATGACACTTTCGGTACTCATATAGTTGAGAGGCTGTCTGCTCTGTTGATTCCATGTATGTTTGGTCCATTGTATGTTTTATGTTGTTTCGTGAGGATTTTGGGCAGGGGGTGGCCAAGTCATCCCGGTGTGACCTCAGAGCCAGCCTGTTGGAGGCAGGGTGTGCATCTCCATTTTTGGAGTTCCCCTCCAGCACCTTGAGTATTCAGGAGAACCTCCCCCTCAGTGGCAAAGCAACTGGGGCAGCTGGTGATGTCATACAGATCCAGCCTCAGAAGCTAAGCATCACCTTGAGACCTGGTAAAATCTCCTCTCTCTCTCCTGAGCTATACTGTGGTTAACCTAGTCCATTTATGTAAAAGAATGTCTCAACCTAGATTTATACACTGCAAAAAATGTCTGTCTTAACAAGCGTTTTAGTCTTGTAATGAGACTTAAAAATCGTATTTGGAAAAAGTGGAAAATATTTGCTTGTTTTAAACTGAATTCATGTTCAAAACAACAAATCTTTTGGTAATAATATCATGGTGTTTATCTCTGATTTAGATAACTTATGGTACATTTTTTTGAGTAGTAATTGTGTGAGTTCTTAGATAAGCCAGTCCTTGCCATAAATGAACCTGAACCTGACCCCCCCCCCCCCCCCATTCTAGCTTGAGAATAGGGAGATCGGAATGCATGAAACATGAATGGACAAATTAATTTTACACTAAGTAGGATCAAACCAAAGAATCACAGAGGAGACAAACAACTGACCGCAATTCAGATTAATCACAAAGTTTAAATCTTGCATTTGTATTTCATTTGAATTCATCTGTTGTAGCCTTTCTTTTTTTAAGTGTACACTGATGAAATCTATTCAATTTGAATGATTAGACTAATTTAGCCGTTCTAAAAAACATGCGAAAAACATTCGACTGCACGTCTACGGTCCTATGCACTGAAAGCAACACATAAATGTGGGAACATGCCAGTCATTTTTTGTGCTTAATTAATGCCAATTGATTACTGGGTAGGGTCAATGCGATAATTGACTGACAAGAAGGCTGTCGACCTCTTGCTGAGGTAGGACTGACTTGCAGGTGATAACTGCCCAAGATAAACTGGTGTCCCAAAGTATGATGGGGAGAAACACTTAATCCCCCATCACATGCCACACAAAAAACACACAACACACACAGCCATGAAACGCAAGTGATAACACAATAATTCATCACAGGAAGCATATGCATGAAATTGGAGATACATTAAACCCGAACCACACTCTGACTAGTCATGCCTGGTGTGAACCCCATGTATCATTCTCAGGTGACTCCCAGCGCTTCACAGTGAAGGTGAAGCAGGTGGAGCACTACCCTGTGGATCTGTACTACCTGATGGACCTGTCCTATTCCATGAAAGACGACCTGGTCCGTCTGCGTAACCTGGGCGACAGCCTGGCTGAGGAAATGGGCAAAATCACCAGCAAGCTGCGCATGGGTTTCGGGGCCTTTGTGGATAAGCCCCTATCCCCATATATGTTCATGTCCCCTGCAGAGGCCGTGTCCAACCCCTGTCATGGGTGAGTGCTCTAGTGTGAACTATCATGGGCTCTAGTTTGCACTATTAAGGGCTCTAATGTGCATTGTTAAGGGCTGTAATGTGAACTGTCACGGGCTCTAGTATGCATTGTTAAGTGCTCTAATGTGAACTATCATGGGCTCTAGTGTGCATTGTTAAGGGCTCTAATGTGAACTATCATGGGCTCTGTTGTGCTCAAGAGCTTTAGTGCAGTTGTTTTCAAACTCGGTCCTGGGGGACCCCTGTGTATGCTGGTTTTCATTCCAACCACAATTGCAATCCCAGAATTTGAACAAGCTGTTAATTTTTCTTAATTATGCTTCATGTTTTGAGGGATTATTATACCTCTTACACCACATTATGCCAGAAATAGCTATGTATTTGCTTTGTCTTTGAAATCATCATTATTTGAGCTCCTGAACCCCCTTTCTCTCTGGGATGGTAGGATCCATGCTACCTGTCTGGCTCAGTTTGGATATAAGCATGTTCTATCCTTGACGGAGGAGGTGAGCCGGTTCACAGAAGAGGTGAAGAAACAGACAGTGTCACGGAACAGGGATTCTCCCGAAGGAGGCTTTGATGCCATCATACAGGCAACAGTGTGCAAGGTGACCCACGCACACACATGCACACGTTTACAAACACATACACACGCACACACACACACACACACACACAAGCACACACAGATACACACTCAAACACACACACACACACACACACACACACACACACACGCTTTGATGCCTCGCTGGAGGTTAATCAAATTGAAGTAAAACAATGTGGGAAAAGAAGCAGAACAGACACATCCATGGTCTCCATCAGTAGCCTTAGTGCTTGGCAGCTCCATGGTATACTGGGACATTGGGAACCACCGGGGTACAGTAATGTCATATGTTGTATTTCAACAACTGTGTGGGCTAGCGCTTATGGAAATCTATATCAGACCTGAGTATTCTGGTGTGGGACACTGCTTCGATATCACTGAGCAGGGCACCTGGCGACAGTTATTTCTGTAAATATCATAAAGGACATTCAAAACAAACATATATATCATACTCAATTTAATTCAATTCTAAATTATTTATTCATCCCAGAAGGGGTAATTAACTCTATAAACTTCACCCCTAGTGGTTGAGACGTATCCGTCTCAATTACAGTATTCATGTTCGTCTGAAATGATAAACTACAGCTTTAAGAAAACCTCAGCTTCTCCAGTTACACTGCAGTGCAATAAATTAGGAGGGTGCTATTAATAGCCCAAAGCACTTACGACCCTCCTCTGGTTACAGCCACAGACTGTAAAATGCATAAAATGCACCGTTTATACACGCTAAGAAAATCATGTTCATGTATAGAGACAATAATATTTTTTTAAAACGTTGTACAAATGAGCATTCGCCATTTTCCCTTGCTTACTGTACTATATACAGTACCTGATGCACTTTCGGTTTAGAAGACACCTCATTTTTTTCTCCAAAATCTCTCGTATAAATATGTTTAAGAAACCAGGTAATTGCCAGTATATTCAGCTACAGCTGTTTTCTGATGAACCCTGAAGAGTTTATCTTGTTATCACTTTGCTGTCAGATGTGGATGGATCACTTTAAGGATTGTTTCTCCTGACTTATTTTTCCATAGAGTTCAATAGGAAAATGAGTCAGGAGAAACAACCCTTAAAGTGATCCATAAAGTTGTCCAAATAAGATATTTAGACAACCACAGCTTCAGGATGTATTATTTTTTTAAACCTCCAACAGTGGAGGGATCAATAAAATACAAAAGCAAATATGGGTGAAGCGCCCCTTTAAATTCTGTGAATTAAAAGTTTGTCTTTTCTTCAATTTGAAATCTATTTAAAAACATCACCTGACAGATAAACATAGATGTCCAGTGAATGTTTGATTGCTGTGATTATATGTTTTAATTACCTGTTGTGTGGTAACCGCACGGCTGTCTTTGTCTCCATATAAGGAAAAGATTGGCTGGCGACCAGATGCCTCCCACCTGCTGGTGTTCACAACCGACGCTAAGACTCACATCGCCCTGGATGGCCGAGTGGCGGGTATTGTTCAACCTAACGATGGAGAGTGCCATTTAGACAGCAGTGGCAACTACAACATGTCTTCTATGTTGGTACGTGTGTGTGTGTGTTTGTTTCAGACCTGGGTCAAATACTTTATATGAATTACCATTTTAAAACCAATGGTGTGTATGCCCTGCAATGGATTGGTGACCTGTCCAGGGGGTGTTCCTGCCTTTTGCCCAATGCATGCTGGGATAGGTTCCAGCCCCCTGCGACCCAGACCAGGAATAAGCGGGTTAGATAATGGATGGATGAATGGAAGGAAGGATGGATTATAAACCCTTAGACACCAGTGAAAATTTTAAAGGGAACCTCTTTTTACATCGGTATTGAGAATATGCCTGCTGTGTGGCCATAGTAATAGGTATTAGTAATGCATTTCTCAGTTTTACACCATACTCCTTTCATTTTCCTGCAGGATTACCCCTCATTGGCCTTGCTTACAGAAAAGTTGTCAAAAAACAACATCAACCTGATCTTAGCAGTGACCAGTCGCTACCTGACGCTCTACCAGGTGAGAACACCCATTTCTGTTGGCCCATTTGCTTACCTGTCACGTTGGGCCCCGGAGAGTCGCGTGAAATGACTGCCTCACAAAAAGATAATACAGGACAAGGGTCTGCATTCAATCAACATTTGTCCTTTACTTTGACGTATAAGTAAATACAAATGTGATGGCCTTGATGGAGTGCCATTAAAGTGAAAGAAATTAGCCGGTTTGAATGACCATAAACCTACACCACACCCACAGGTCAGTTATTCCTCTTAAACCAACTTCTGTAGATGTGCTACCGCCTCTAGTCACACAATTACCAAAAAATGGAGTCGGACACGCCGAAATTCACCAGCACCCTGCGTTACTGCGATGTCAAGCTAGAGCTTGACAGTTGTGATTTGCTGCAGTTGTGATTTGCTGCCCCATATCTCTTGCTGTGTAATTAGTGCCAAGTGTGAAAAAATGTAAAAAAATGGAGGCAATTTTGTAGCGTTCTCCTATCAATCTACCCTAAACCTTAAGACAGAACCTGAAAATATGTTCCGTGACCATTAGAATATTTACGTTTCTCTAAAGCGTCTTAGTATAACCTTTTACTTCACATATGTTTAAAAAATGTTCCTTTCCCTTACCACGATTCTGTCGCCACCATATTTCTCAGCCCCTTAAATATTGTGTGGTCATGTTCTAATGCAGATTTTAAAGAGTAAGTGCAATTGCTGTCTCAGCCTGTCTCCGCCTACTACACAATTTTAAAAAATACTTTGTGGGGTGGGTGGGGGCAGAGGAGGTGTGTCCATCTTCATTTGCATACATGAACGTACAAGGTACAAATTGATGTCGTATAACTAAGGTCAAACTGTCAAACTCGACGTTGCAGATCAAATAAGAATCAAGGTTCAAACTGCATGGCGTATTTCTCACCTCAAATATTTTCAGAAACATATTTTAGTGGACTGTTTAGGTGGAATAAGAGAGTTTATGAACAGGACGCCACGTTGTTCCGGTTTAAAAATGTGGAGCCGAAATCAAAGGACCGTAGTGCGTCTAATCAATCAGGTGCCGGCTATTTCTGTTGTGTGTGGCAACAATTATCCATATGACGTAGAGGTACCTCTAAAGAGGTACTCTGACATCATAATTGGGGCAGGGGCAGAGTTGGGAGCAGAAAGAAAATTTCAGACATTAGCAGGCAGCACCAATATTATTTTCTTGGTTTCTTCTGATATACAATATTATTTCAGAATTGTTGAAATAACGGAATGGATGAATAAGTTTCATTATAAGATACAAACACATTTACAGCTAAAAAAAAACGTGATCTAGAGCAGTGGTTCTCAACCCTGGTCCTGGGGACCCCCTGTGTATGCTGGTTTTCGTTCCAACCACAATTGCAATACCAGAATTTTAACAAGCTGTTATTTTTTCTTAATTAGGTGTTTTTATTGTATAGAGAGAACACTTTAAACTCTTTACTCTCTTAAGCCACGTTATGCTATGCATGCTTTGAAGAAAAAAAATCCCATGTTCGTTATGCTTATTGTGTTATATTGCAAACAATTACAAAGAAGAGGTAAGAACTCAGGTGAATAGGCTCCTAATTAGGTAATTGAACACAAGTTTAAGTTCCTTCATAATTTTTTCCTTAAAGGTTGTATCAGCGATTTTGGGTGGAAACATAAATGATCACATTCATCTGATTTTTCCTCACAATCCGCTAGCTGCCCGCCCCATAAGCAGGCCGTCAAAAAACCGCGTCTCTGTAGGCAGCCTATGCTCCGAGATCGTACACAAAAACAATGGTACTACCAACTACTCAAAACCAAAATAAACAGTATTCCAACCAATCACAATGATCTGCACAAACGTGACGTCACTTCTGAAGCGAAATCCCAAACAAACATACTTATGAATAATTATGTTATGTTTTAAAAAATAGTGTTCAAGCATCCAGAATTATAACCACGTTAATAACGTTTGTAAGAAACCAAACCGTTTGTAAATCCGTCAAGATTTCAGCGAGATAAGAGTATTAGCGTTTGTGCAGATCATTGTGATTGGTTGGAATACTGTTTATTTTGGTTTTGAGTAGTTGGTAGTACCATTGTTTTTGTGTACGATCTCGGAGCATAGGCTGCCTACAGAGACGCGTTTTTTTGACGGCCTGCTTATGGGGCGGGCAGCTAGCGGATCGTGAGGAAAAATCAGATGAATGTGATCATTTATGTTTCCACCCAAAATCGCTGATACAACCTTTAAACTTGTTAACACAATGCAGGTTTGGCTCGTTATCATTTGCTTTATCTTTGAATTCTTCATTATTTACCAAACGGTTAGTTTTAGTGGCCATGTGTCCACAATTTCACCAATTATGAGCCAATTGATTCACCTCAGTCTTTAATTTGATCAGTTAAAACATTTTTTACCTCCTTTTAATTGTTTACAATACAGCACAATGTGAATATTGGACTTTTATTCTTCATGGCATGCATAGCTATTACTAACATAATGTGGCTTAAGAATGTAAATAATCCCTCTAAACATTAAAAACACCTAATTAAGAAAAATGAACAGCTTGTTAAAATTCAAGTATTGCAATTGTGGTTGGAATGAAAACCAGCATACACAGGGTTGAGAACCACTGATCTAGAGTGTCGTTACCCTTTAAGGAATTGCTGGGTGTGAATAATAATAATAATAATAATAATAATAATAATAATAACTTACATTTATATAGCGCCTTTCAAGGGACCCAAGGACGCTTTACAGAATGAGTGTGGTGCTCTATGACAGGAAGTTCAGCGACTGGTGAGGGCCTGTGCAGCTGTTGTGTTACAAGATGTCTCATCTCTCTTCCTTCTCTTGAATTCTGCCCTCAGAGCTACAGTAAGCTGATACCTGGGACGGTGGTGGGGTTGCTGTCAGGTGATTCTAGAAATGTGATCAAGCTCATCAAGGATGCCTATGCGGTGAGCAACTGACTGAGGAAATTTTATTTCCCATAAAACGCACTGTTGGTCTAAATCAGGGGTGGGCAACTCCAGGCCTCGCGGGCCGGTGTGTATGCAGGTTTTTGCTGCCACCAGTTACCACGGCTCAATCAGCTAATTAGTCATACACACAATCACGATTCACTCGTAAATTACAGAACGATAAAACGCTACAATACACGCATACTGGCACAAGAACATTCATCAGCTGTTGTTCATATCGCGGATATGTAGATAAAAATATCAGATCATGTAAACGATTGGGCTAATTAAATAATTGTTAACTGGTGGCAGCAAAAACCTGCATACACACCGGCCCGCGAGGCCTGGAGTTGCCCACCCCTGGTCTAAATTTAACTTTATCTAGAGCTTTGTTGGACTATACAAATGATGACAAAAAAGTAACAAAACCATGAATGAATTATTATTATTATGACAATTTTATCACGGAATTATTATAACAATTTGTTTAGAACATTTCCTACGTAGGTTTGTGCAGTTTTTAAGTGTAATATGGCTGCAAGCACAGCACAGCACAAGCATTAACTCGGGAAAAACGGCCAGGTGTGAATCAGGTTTGTTATCCTAGTGACACCCACACAATGCAGAGCAGAGGAAAAAGGCTAGTGCACTTTGGAACAAGCTGAAGCCTAACAAGTATGTGCCTATGGCCAAATGTCCATTATGCCCGCATTAAATAATTTAGGAAAGTTTGGATAGCATTGCTTTGGAATAGAGCTAGTTTATTTAGTGTGAGCTATGATAGGCAATTTTGTTAGTTGTAACTTGGCCACATTTTGATATCAATACTTTTAAATGCAGGCCTAGTTTTTGCAAGTTGGAATTAAGGACTTATAGACAGTGCTCTGTAGGCTATGCGTGAGTAACTTGGCTTTTTTTTTTTAACGTCGTAGACGTTTTCAGATTCATTATATACAGTGAGCACCATAATTCATTGGACAGTGACATTTTTTTTGTTATTTTGGTCCTGTACTCTAGCACTTTGACTTTGAAAGGATACAGTGACGATGATGTTGAAGTGCAGACTGTCAGCTTTAATTTGAGGGTATTTTCATCAATATCAGATGAACCGTTTAGATAGAAATTATAGAACCTTTTGTACATAGCCCCCCCCCAACTTTTGGGCATCAAAAAATATTGGACAGTTTAACATAATGTAGAATAAAGTAATAATTTTTAATACTTGGTCGCATATCCTTTGCATGCCATGACTTCCTGATGTCTGTGACCCAAGAATATCAAAAGACTCTTGATATCTTATTTTCTGGTACAAGCGATACTATAAATTCTCTGCATTTGAATGAATCTCGATGGGAATTGGGAGGTGGGACTACATTTAGCTGTAAATTATGCTGGAACAGTATGGAATACATGGTTGGTGAAATGGCTTTAAGTCATCAAGGGTCTGAGGTATCAAACAAGCCTCAAACCATCACCCTGCTGCCAGATATGCAGTAGATATGGATGGATCACTTTAAAGGTGTACTATGTAGTTTAATTGTAAACAA
The DNA here is from genome assembly GCA_029718625.1 of Synaphobranchus kaupii. NCBI lineage: Eukaryota > Metazoa > Chordata > Actinopteri > Anguilliformes > Synaphobranchidae > Synaphobranchus > Synaphobranchus kaupii. The sequence continues at coordinate 5,716,693 of CM056387.1, forward strand.
CTCGTTCTTTGTTTACATTAAAATTTTCTCCCCAAAAAACATTGAATGTACCTTGTGGTCTAATAAACACGTTGAATGTATTTCCTACCTCATAAGTCGTTCGCAAAGTGTTTTTTTGTTAATGTTTTGAATGCTACACTGTTGACATCCCGCCGCCATTTTTAAAGCCAGAGACAGCTAAAATTGTCATTGTCATTTGTAAAATTGTCAATGTCATGAATGGGCGGTTCCTGCCCATTTGATTGACATGGCCAGGCCATGTGGGCAGGCTTCCAGGTAAACTCTTATTTTAGCTTAGGCTACTTACCGTTACGTACGTGTCGTCAGTACAATTTAGACATTTAGGGCCGAAACATACCTTACGCAAATACGCGAATGTGGACGCTTCAAGCTACGCGAACAGTTTTTCTTTTGCCATGACATTTGTGAAAGACAAGCCAGAGCGTTGCAGCAAGGGGCGCTATAGCAGGCAACAACAGTAAACAGTAAAACTTTCTTGTTCGATCTGTGCTTTCCTCCGGTTTGTCTTTCACAAATGTCATGCCAAAAGAAAAACTGTTTGCGTAGCTCGAAGCATCCACGTTCGCGTATTTGCATGAGGTATGTTTCTGCCCTTACTCATTAGCAAGATGTTTTCAGCTGAGGAGGTAACAATATCATTATAAAAATAGCGACCATACACCTAGCTAAGGCTATCTATTGTCGTGATGTTTGTTTATTGTTGACAATAGTCTATTTATCATGTTTGACCAAACCTTGATCATGTAGGCCTAAATGGAGACTATGTTACATGCTCAAAGCATATAAGTTAGTAATCTTAGCTATTGCTCTGTAAATATGACCACTGTTCATTTTCATAAAATAATTAAAAATCATCAGAAAAAGGCAGGGCCAGCGGAAGAGGACAGCTTGATCAGAGTGACCATGATAGAGTTGACAGACTCCGGGAGGAGAAACATTGCCATCTCAACGAAGTTGAGACAGAGCTGCACTTTATCACAAAATGCAAAAAATACAATCAAATCAGAAATAAATATCCAAAAACATCCCCATCGTCTTAGGAGAGGAGAGGACGTGCTGTGACCTGGCAGCACAATACCTATAGATCATATGTGTCATTCTTATCATCATTATTGTCATTTCTATTGATAATTATTATTATTTTTAATTGTACTTTATTATTAGGTGTGGTTGAAAAACCACACCTACTGTTATCGCTCAGACTGACCGTTATTATTCTTCCGCCGATTTTTGAAAACCTATCTCCTCCTACACCGTTCACACCATCGACACCATTCATACCTCATATTATACCTTTATACCCCCTCCAGGTTGCTATTACTTTTTACCTTTATAGCATATACACTTTTTGAGATATTTGACATTTTATCGCCAAAAAATGAATGTGGGTCAATGGGCACGTGCAGTAGGCTAGCTCACGGTGAGAATGATTTTGAATCACTTACACTTAACGTTCTGTCAACAAACTTGGAAAAATGCCGACGAGAAATTCCATAGCTAACAACGTAGCCTACTTCCGTCTGCAACTGAAATGATCATACTCACTTTAGCTTTCAAAAATAATAATCATTGCCATTGGACTATAACTACAACAAATGCTGCATCATTCGCCACGAACACGCAGGTTATTGGCCTTATCTACGATGCTAGCCTAGACGTCAATGTCCCAATTATAGTAGCCTATTCATATTTCTTTGAAATTGTAAACAAATTCCAATGCAGGATTGCTGCAGACTCGCCGCTTGTGCATACATCAACCTCTCAAGTTGCACTGCATGATTAAATAGCCCAAACCCGTTTACAACCATCTTGCCACAGTCAGACAATAACATGCATAAAATGTACTGTTTCTACACACTACAAAAACGTTTGTTCCGATATAGGCTAGCCTCTAGGCTATTATTAAAAAGTTGAAACTGTTACAAATAAATATTCAGTGTATTTTCCTTTGCATAGGCTACGCCTACCCAGTGTAGCGTTAACATTTTTTTCTACAAATCTCTGATAAACAGATTAAGGAACCAAATATCCTACCTCGTAACGATTCTACAACTGGTTTCTGTTGAATGTTGAAGAGATTCTCTTATTCCATTTTGCCACTGCCCAGCAATGTTTATCTTTCCACAGCGCTATCGCACTCGTGGCTACTAATAGCCTACGATGCTGTTATGTAAAAACACACATAACGTTACTTTTTAAGGTATATAAATACATTGGGCTACGTATTTTATCCGAATTATGCACATAATTGTTCCGTTGTATTATGAATGTACTGTATGTGATCATTCTGACATCGTAGCTATCAGCAAGTGTTTTGATGTGGGTCAGAAATAGTCTTGAGCATCTGCTACAGTTCTGTGGTATCTGCAGATCCATAGACTAGAAAAATAAGGAGAAGCACTGAAATAGCTTGAGTCAGGAACAGCGTCTACAGTGGCTGAATGGGAAAACTACAGGATCGGCGGTTCTTTTATTCACTGATTTTTATTTTTTAAATTATATACTTTTTCAGTTTATGATTGAGGCGAGGCCCCTTTCAGTTGAGAGGCTCTTTTCAGGTTAAACGAATGAAACATAGCAAATGCCGCCTATGCTTCCCGTCCAAATCCAAATGCTGTGTTATGTTGTCTAAGTTACAAAATAGGCTACGATTGAATTGTTAACAAAACATTTTTAGCGCTGTTGAAAGTTTTGCCTATGTTTTAGTTAAATGCTCATCTAGCCTACTAATCACTCCATTCAACATTATTCAACTAATTCTGATTTATGTCTTAATAACGTTAATACAGACAACTTCCTAACAAAACATGACAAAAGCATAAGCCAGCTATCTAGGCTACTGTGGTTAAGCTACCAGGAAAAACAAACCTTTCACTCTGCATGAAAATCCCAAGGTGATCAACAACGTTAAACTAAGTTACTATTAGCAAACGATAGCCTATGTTTAATTATTGCTTTAGATAGCTGCATGCTAGGTAGGCTGAATAGAACGCTGAATTCAGCACAGGCCATGTGGTTTGGACTTCACAAAATGGTGAGATCTGTAATCGGAATCAGATTTGTTTAATAAAGTGGAGAAATCAGTAGATGAGCATTTGGTTAAAACCTAGGCAAAAATTGTATGAACCCATATTTTTCTACAAACACAACTACAACTGTGTCCGAATAGTCCGAATCAGCACACACTACTATTTGAGTATGCTTTTTTTTTGGAAAAAGCGAACGTGGCCATTGCAACTTGTTGCTCTTCTTTGTTGTTGTAGTCGACCAGTGCCGGCACTACATTCGTAGGTAACGTAAAGTATCGCTCCGCCGCCGTACTTCCACAGAGAATATAGGTCAGCACAAAGTAATGGATTCAACGATAGTTTGACTTCAAAAATTATGGTATAAACACTCAAAATAACCCCGATAGACTGTTGTCGTATTTTATTTGCTTTGGGTGCACTGTGGAGTGTTTAAGTGCGTTTGGTAGTGGATGCTACCGGTTACCTTAGAGTTGCACTAGCATTAGCAACGTGTGTATGTCCAAAAGAAGGGACAGCATGGAATTAGCTGAAAATGGTTTCCATCAATCAACTACATCATGGGTAAGTCGTAATTGAGACATTATGTCCAAAATTCCGAACTATCCCTTTAAGGGTTGTTTCTCCTGACAAACTTTCCTATTGAACACTATGGAAAAATAAGTCAGGAGAAGAAACCCTTCAAGTTATCCATCCATATCTTCTGCATATCCGGCAGCAGAGTGATGGTTTAAGGCTTGTTTGATACGTCAGACCCTTGATGACTTAGAGCCATTCAGCCAACCATGTGTTCCATACTGCTCCCGTGTAATTTACAGCTAAATCTAGTCCCACCCCCTAATTCCCATAAAGATCCATTCAAATGCATAGAGGATTTATATGGATGAAAATACCCTCAAATTAAAGCTGACCACTTCAACCTCATTGTCATTGTTTCCTTTCAAACTCAAAGTGCTAGAGTACAGAACCAAAATAACAAAAAATGTGTCACTGTCCAATTAATTATGGTGCTCACTGTATATGCTGACTGAAAAACTGACTGTGTATTGTGACAGAAAATCCGCTCCAGAGTGGACCTGGAGCTCCGGAAGGTGCCAAAGGAGCTTTCCCTGTCCTTCAACGCCACCTGCCTTGACAACAAATTCACCCCCGGCGTAAGGACCTGCTCTGATCTGAAAGTCGGAGACACTGTCAGTACCCTCTACCCCACCGCCGTCATTCCTCTCTACACCTCCTGCTTCTCTCCATGCTCTCTTTCTTCCTACTTCTTTTCTGACTGTGCCTGTTTTTAGGCCTCGATGGCCCAAAAAGCGTCACTTGAGTTTGTGGTTAGAAGGCCTAATCATAACGGCAGTGCCGTCATGCATTGGGTTTGCCTCCCAACTTGGGATTCTTCTCACACGGATTATGCTCTTCATACATTTTTGCTAGGAATTTGCGTGACGTGTTAAGTCATGTTCTCTGTCTCTGTCTCTGTCTCTCTCTCTCTCTCAGTAATGCTGAACACAGTCACTCCTGAGTAAACTTTTGTTTTAAATGAAGAGTTCCTCCTTTTTTGTAGCGTGAAAAGGAAGAACCCCCTGCTGCTGAGCTAACCGTCTGCCAGAGCGGTCAGACCAAATTATTAGTGTGCATGTAAATATAGCTATCGTATTACAAGTATTGCAAAATCTTGTATTCCACTATATGTGGAAGCATATCGAAGGCAAATTCAAATGAAAATGCAATACGTAAAATGGCAATGTAAACCTACATTTGCATTTAAATTTCCCACTCATATGTGCACATTTTGTCTCAAAATTCAAATTCAATAATTTAATTAGCATTTTCCATTTCATATACGAGTATTGATGTTTAATTAAAACAGAGATTTTCACGCTTCATGATTGGCCTTATTCAAATGATAATGCAAATTGGAAAATTTAAATGTTTTTCCCGAACTGCATGGATATGTTTCATGTGATTATGCAATAATGGTGTCAAATGATAATTTAAAAGTAATTTACCTCATATGCATTTGCATTCTCTAACGTAGTATTTTAAATTTCATTATGAAAGACAGTACTATGCTGTAAAGTATGGAAGCATATCCGCGCCAAAATTCAAATGAAAATGCGAATCAAAAAGATTTGTCTGTGATTTCGGTCGTCAGGCAGTTAGCAGGCTAGATAGTGATATTTACTTGTTTTCTGTGTTTGGAGATTGATCACATAGGCTAAATCATAAGAACTAGAAAGGAAACAAGGTAGCCTAAACGTAACGATCTAGCCAGCCCAATTTGAACTAATTTAACAGCTTGTATTTTCCCCTGCTTTTGTTAATCTGGTGTGGTTAATAGCAGATAGCCAAATGTTACAGGTTTGCGTGGTCAAAATCAGCCGGCTATTCCAGACAGGCTATACCTGCAAAATACGTTGCCCTTTTCACTGTGGGCATTTCCATCACGATTTCTATTTTTTGTCCTAGATAGCCTCATGTGCAGAGCAAAGCTGGCCCACGGAAAGCCTGATAATAATGTACTACTGTTTTTGATAATGAAATTTCAAATACCATGTTAGGAAGTGCAAATTCATACAAGGTAAATTACATTTGAATTTTCATTTTGACACCATTATTGCATAATTACGTGAAACATATCCATGCAGTTTGGGAATTAAATTTTTTGCATTTTCATTTGAATGAAGCTAATCAGTGTGAAAGTGTGAAAATCTCTGTTTTTTGCACATATGAGTGGGAAATTTAAATGCAGATGTAGGATTGCATTGCCATTTTACATATTGCATTTTCATTTGAATTGTGCCTGCAATATGCTTCCATACACTATGGGCCCTATCTTACACCCGGCGCTAAGCAGCGCTAACCCAAACGCAAGTGTCTTTGCTATCTTACACCCGGCGCAGGGTTCATTATAGCCCCTCGCGCTTACGTTGGTTAAATACCAAGTGATGTTGCGCCCATAGCAAGTGAACTGGGCATGTTGGTCTTAAGATGAGGTGTGGCCAGAATTATTTTTGGCGTATTGCTATCTTGAGCCAGCAGAAAGCGTTTGCACTAAAACCACCAAAAACCTGGTCTAAAGTCACGTTGCAGTTGTTTACATGTTATAACAGTGCATATAAGTGCGTCTACATTGGCGTGTGCACAACGAACATACACCCTCCTGTCTGTTACACACAGAGGCGCGCACAAGCATGACTAAAAATATCAAGATTACAATGTGAAATATTATTATTGTGTAGGCTATATCAAAAAATGCATAATAATAAAAGGGTCCATAGGTCAAAGACCACATACATAACTATCCCTCAGCGAAGGGGAATGCCGCATAAAAATTTTTTTTCAGCCCACTCCATCAACATCCAGGAGATGTGCGATGGTACGTGTAAGGTTACATGTATAGACTATTTGCAATTATCCTATGGATCAAGCTATGACTTAGCCTATATTTGCTAATAAAGTGGCTCTGGTTAGTTAGCTTTTTACCTTAAATTAGATATGACCGTGCGTTCAAATCTCAAACCGACCCGTATTTGCTGGAAAAAGAAGTTGAAATTAGCTTTTTTTCCACTAGGGCGCAGCCATCTTGGACCAACTGCGGTCGTGACGTCACTAGGTTGGTTGGTCTCTGCTGCTCAATGTATTCCTCAAATGAGTATTACCGAACAAAACTTAATTTAAAACTTAATTTCCACTAACTGCTTCTGACCATATTAATGCTGTGGCCAGCCGGCAACTGCAGCGCCGCTGCATTGCCTTGATATATTAGTTAACAGCCTGCAAATATATACCTACCGCGACCTAGCATCACAAGCTAACGCTTATTTTCTATAGGCAATATTAGCTAGACACGACTTTAGCTCCCAAACCGTTTATCAAGGCAATGCAGCGGCGCTGCAGTTGCCGGCTCGTCAGGCCACAGCATTAGTATGGTCAGAAGCAGTTAGTGGAAATTAAGTTTTAAATTAAGTTTTGTTCGGTAATACTCATTTGAGCATCTCGGGGCAATACAAAAAGACCGTCTGTGCATTTTTTGTTTTATTTTTTCCTCACAATACATCCTTGAGCTCACTGAAAGTCCGCTATTCTCCCATAGGAATACATTGAGCAGCAGAGACTAACCAACCTAGTGACGTCATGACCACAGTTGGTCCAAGATGGCTGCGCCCTAGTGGAAAAAAAGCTAATTTGAACTTATTTTTCCAGCAAATACAGGTCGGTTTTGAGATTTGAAGTGCTTCATGTCCCCTTTAACCTAGGGTTAAATGGCAGTTGAAAATGACAGTTGATACACGGTAGCTAGGTAACTAATGTTTACATTCTAGAATAAAGCGCTGTGATTGGACAACGTTCATTGTTTATTCTAACCTCGATTCACACTGGCAGCAGAAAATTCTGGGATAACCCTGCTCCGGAGCAGGGCCAGCTAACCCTAGGTTAAAGTCGGGGTTAGCCCCCTTTGGAACCTGCCAGTGTGAAACGTCTGTTAACCTAGGGTTAACAGCCTAGTTAACCTAGGGTTAAAACGGTTCTAGAATGCATTTAGCCCAGGGTTAAGTGCAGTGTGAAAAGCCTATGTGTTTGCTCTATTCTATAGCGAAATGACACAACAAAGAACACTACCATGCTGATAAATAATTTTTGATAAAAATGTCAGATAGACCCCTACGCTCTCAAAATGCTAACAGGTACCTCTTTCCTGGCCCCCGGCCCCCTTACCTCAGGTGTCCTTCAGCGTGGAGGTGCAGATGCGGGGCTGTCCCAAGGAGAAGCACAGCACCTTCCAACTGAAGCCGCGGGGCTTTCGGGACATGCTGCAAATCACCGTCAACTTTGAGTGCGAGTGTGGTTGCCAGGACCACGCCCAGCCCGATAGCCCTGTCTGTAACCAGGGCAACGGCACATACGAGTGTGGCGTGTGCCAGTGCCACGCTGGTCGGCTGGGCACCCATTGTGAGTGCGCAGAGGGAGACTACAGCCTCTCTGAGCAGGACAACTGCAGCCCCCCCCAGCTCGGACCCCCAGGCCCTGCCCATCTGCAACGGGAGAGGCGACTGCACCTGTGGACAGTGCGTGTGCCACGCCAGCAGTTTCGGAAAAGTTTGGGGGCGCTACTGCGAGTGTGACAACTTCAACTGCCTGCGCTACAAAGGAGAGCTGTGTTCAGGTCAGTGCTGGGAGTTGTCCCAAGGACAGGGGAGGGGCTGGGGGGCTGGGGGAGGGTCCAGCAGAAAGGTTTGGTGGATCTGGAACTGGCCTCACCTTTCATCCTCATAACCTCATGTTAACCTGACACATGGACACTGTGATGTAAGATAAGTCCCCCCCAATTTGGCCAGTTAACCTATTTTGGTGAATCTTGATCTTGTGTAGTTGTTGTAGCTCCAATTGTTTGTGGTGATTCAAGCCTATTCACCTCGTAAACCATTACATAATACTGGCTAAAACTAGCTAGATCCAGTCAGATTGCAGGGAAACAAATCATAAACTGAGTGTAGCTTCCATTCCCGGAGATAGAGCATCTGGGGTCAAGTCTGAGCTGGGACTGACATCCTCTTGAGGGTTGAGAAGAAAGGAGATTACATTTATGTGAAGGGCAGGAGAGCAGAATACTGGGATGTGGGACCAGAAATCATCCTACACTACAGACCATAAAACTCAGTCTGTCATATGCTAGGCAGTACCCAAAAGCTTCTTCTGTTGTTCCGGTGTAAGCAGCTTGGTGATAATTCCTTCCATTGAAATGCAAACCGCCGGCCTGGCTTGGTCACGTTAGAGAAAGCGCATTGCCACATGGCGGGTGACACCCCTGGAGGCACGATTAGCCAAAGTAGGATATGCTCCTGGATAAACATCACTATTGTTGTTCCTGGAACAACATTCCTATTAACCAATCATTGCCCGCTGATGTCATCAGTGTTTGCCTAACAGCCATTTCAAAATTCTCCAGAACAGTTAACCGTTTTTCCAGAGAGTTAAACAATTGTGTAGCTCCCCATTTAAGTTCATAACATTGAACAAAATCATTGATTAACTGAAAATATTTTAGCTGCACCTGTTTCAGTCCTTTGTTAAAATGATCACTCTTAGTAGTTTGTATTAGTGCCAAGCTGAGCAAAGCTAGGTAGCTAGTTAGCTTGCTAGTTAGGCTAAAGAGCAAGCCTGTTAATAGTTACGCTAGAGTCTTGTTAGCTTAACAATAATACTAACAGCTTTTCGTTAGTGCTTCGCCATGTTGATCCTGGATAGATTTGCTAATGTTGATCCCGGATGATTGTTGGTTCTGGATTGATTTGTTCATGTTGATCCAGGACCATCATTGATATGTTGATCCAGGGTAGGTTTGCTAATGTCGATCCAGGATGATTATCACATTTTTGATCCTGGATAGATTTGCTAATGTCGATCCAGGATGATTATCACATTTTTGATCCTGGATAGATTTGCTAATGTCGGTCCAGGATGATTATCACATTGTTTATCTGAGATAGATTTGCTCATGTTGATCCAGGATGATTATCACATTTTTGATCCTGGATAGATTTGCTAATGTCGATCCAGGATGATTATCACATTGTTGATCCTGCATAGATTTGCTCATGTCGATCCAGGATGATTATCACATTGTTGATCCTGGATAGATTTGTTAATGTTGATCCAGGTCCATCATTGATATGTTGATCCTGGGTAGATTTGTTATATTGGTGATCCAGGACCATCATCGCGATGTTGTTCCTGGATAGATTTGCAAATATTGATCTAGTATGATCATATAGATTTTTCTTAATCCTATTTCCCCAATATTTTGCTTGTAGTGACTAAGGTTATTTATTTTAATTTGTTGCCATTTCACTTAAAAACATTGTATCCACTCTTTTGATAGATAGGCTATGCTAATGATCCAGTGTACTCATTTGGTTTAATTATGGATCAAGCTAATTTCTCTATTTTAGATCATTTGCTCATCGTATATTAAAAAAGTCTAATTTGTTCTATTCAGTACTTTAAAAAAAGTGTGGAAGAATTAATCCTATCCAGGATTGTTACGGTCAGGGCTGGTGACTGAACACAAAAGGGTCGATAGATAACAAGGGTAGTGGATCAAAAAGTTTATTTTATTTATAATATTTAACATACAAAAATATTGCATGAGCCCTGTAAAGCAGCAAGGACATGCCGTCGCTGAGTGCATGAGTGGAACCGGCCTCCATTTAAATGTCCCGCCCAGGTGCAGCCAATCACCGTAATTCTATCTGGGAGAAAGATATGTAGATAGAGAACAGTTAGAAAAAAGCATACATATTGACATTTGCCACCCCCAGGAATGGAGGGACGTAACAAGTATCAACAATGTGATCGTCATCCTGGATCAACATTAGCAAATCTATCCAGAATCACCAATGTGATGATCATCCTGGATCAACATTAGCAAATCTATCCAGGATCAACAATGTGATAATCATCCTGGATCAACATTAGCAAATCTATCCAGGATCAACAATGTGATGATCATCCTGGATCAACATTAGCATATTTATCCAGGATCAACAATGTGATGACCATCCTGGATCAACATTAGCATATCTATCCAGAATCAACAATGGGATGATCATCCTGAATAAACATTACCAAATCTATCCAGGATCAACACTTGCAAATCTATTCACAGAATGAACGATATAGTGATGATCCTGGATCAACATTAGCACATAAATACCTGGGTGCAATGTTCTGATGATGATCCTGGACACTGGCATTGCAACCCTGAATTAGGGGAATATTTTCTAGTAACTAAAATGTTAATAAATAATTATTCTAAATGCTATTCAGTACTGTAATTAATTATTTAATTGATAAGTACTTTCAAGTTTATCAGCATATTAGTTTGTTATGACTGAGGCATATTTGATAAATTAACATGTTAAGACATGATTAATAGTTAGTTAATTTGTGCATTAATTTGTGAACTGTAAAGTGTTACCAGTAAAGTTTAATTATCAACCAGCTAGCTATTTTAGCTCAGTTGGGCACTGCACTACCTCAGTTACAAATACAAGTCACTAATAGTGTTCATAGCCTATATATGAATGATGGAAATAAGGTGGAAGTTAAATATTTTCACCAAAAGTATGATTTTATTAAATGTTTTAAACAGAAATGCAGAGCTACGGTGCACAAAACAGCTTACCTCTCTGGAAACTGGAGCATTTTGAAGGGAATTTTGAAATGGCTCTGGAGAGAGGTTGTTCGGCACACACTGATGACATCACAGGGCAATTATTGGTTAATACAAAGCCCATAGAGAATGTGCGTCCCAATATTCTTCACTCCCCACCTCCCTTCCTCCACTCCCCCACTTCCACTCCTCTCCTACCCAGAAGTATGGAAAACTGCCTGAACGTTTCGAGACATTCATTAATATGTAACCATTAATACGTAATTAAGATGTAATCAGCTACATTAGATTAAAACACAAAGATCCGTTTCCGGGGCACGGAGTAGAGGAGGTGGTAGAGGAGGAAGGGAGGGTGCATTTTTCGATTATTGGGACGCACCCAGAGAGAAAGCCTTGCCAACTCCAATGACTGCAATGTAACGGAAAAACGTGCAATGGCATTCTTTGAGCATCAGGGGGCACTGCTAAACAGAGTAGAATCTGGAAAAATACAGATCCTTTCCAAAAAATTTGAATATCATGGAAAAGTAGTTTTTTTTCCATAATTCCATTCAAAGAGTGAAACTTTCATAGATTATAGATTCATTACACACAAAGTGAAATATTTCTAGCCTTTATTTGTTTAATTTTTCATAATTTTGGTTTACAGCTCCAGAAAACCCCCAAAACAGTATTTCAAGAAATTAGAATAGTGTATCGAAAATCAGCATTTTCAACAAATAACAAATAACAAAATAACAAATCTTCTCCGTTCACCCTCACGAGATCTGGGAAGAAATAACAAACTAAAGTAACAAAGTAAAAAGAAACCAAAACACAATGTAGCCGTTTTAATCTTATTTTTTCTTCTTCCTCTGTCTCTTTTTTGGCATATGTATTCCATTTCTCTCTTTTGGCATATGTATTCCGGTTTCTCTCTTTTGGCATATGCATTCCGGTTTCTCTCTTTTGGCGTATGTATTCCGGTTTCTCTCTTTTGGCGTATGTATTCCGGTTTCTCTCTTTTGGCGTATCACCATCCAGTCCCTGGCCTCTCCCGCTCCCGCTCATCCCCTGCCTCATCCATTCCTGGTTGTCTGTCTTATTAATGTCTCCCTATGCTTCCGGAGGACTTCTGGGCGAAGCAATAAATTATTGAAGTATCTCTGAACTTCCTGTGTGTGAGTCGTGCATTTGGGTCCAGTTCATACTCGGAACGTAACACACTAACCGTTATATGATTTTTGAAATCTGTAAGCTATTGTCTGTGTACCTTGTTCACCGATTACTCCTCACAGCTAGAGTGCTGAATTGGGAGAATTTTTTTACTGTTCTGTATTTTACCACCTCAATACTCACTGGCAATGATTTTGGAGTCATACAATGCTGCTGTTTAAAGATACAGAGCACTTCTATATACCAAACATAACATTATTATTATTATTGGTTGTAAAGCATGTAATGAACACAGAGTATCTCACCTGGATATGATCTTGTGGTAATCTCTTGTAGTATGTTCATTGCAGTTCAGCCAGTATTTTTGCGTTGGCAATTCCACAGATTGTTTATCCTAGTTCTGATTTGTCCTTGTCCTTCTTGGTTTTACAGGAATGTAGTGATCCCACAGGGATTGCTAATTTCCTGTGCTACATGCCTGTCTCATTCATTCATATGGCCTGGAATATTTATTTCTTTGCTTTCATTAAATTATTGTTTCTCCAGAGGGGGCTCAGTTGCACAGGACAGCTCCTGCTAATGCAAACACTCTTCTGGGGAGAGCTACAGTGTATTAAACATACAAACAGGAACCAGTTATCTTGGCTTGTAAAGTAGGGCGATTGACCGTCAAGATTGTTCCAGATCAGGCCTCCCCAACCACAGGGCCTGCTGGTTTTCAATATTACTCAGCACTTATTGATAATGAAAGCAGATTTCAGAAATGCATATATTTATATATAAATTTGGAATGGTGAGGAAGCATACCAAAGTCAAAAGAGAACCATATCAAAGAGTCCAGAAGAAACATCAGTCAGTGAGGGGGTTGTAGCTGTGATAAGAGAGTGCAGAGCTTGCGAGTGGTTGCTGGAGGGGGTACTTTGCGTGTTCCTCGGATCTGTGTAGACTTGCAGACGAGCACAGTTCTGTCACACCTTTCTGCGCTGCAAAAACCATATCTTAACAAGCATTTCAATCCTATATTTAGACTTTAGAATCTTATGTCTGTTACTTTTTTTGAAAAATAAGACAAAAAGATTGCCAGTGGGTTGAGATAGGTTTACTAATTTCAAGATTTGCCAGTGGGGTAAGATGATTTCACGTGTCAAGCAAAAATTAATGCTAAAACATGCTAATATTTTCCACTTTAGAGAAAAATAATTGTAATCCCTTTCCACATAAACTGGCAGGCATAGTGAAAATGAGTTCAGTTAAGAGTGGTTGTGTGTGTAGCGTCCTTTATTTATCTCGCACAGTGGTTTCTAACTCTGGGCCTGGCAGGTTACATTCCTCAGATCTCTGTAGACTTGCGGACGGGCACAGTTTTGTGCTTGCGCCGTGCTGTCCCTCACTCAAACCGCACCAGGGCCGCGATCCCTGGGGAGAGTAAACCGGCAACCGTGCGCAGATTTTGGGCTGTCTGTCATGTGTCCGTGTAGTGACACTTCAGTGCCAGGAGCTTGTGTGAGTGGCGGTAAGGGATGAGACCTCATTGCGTAACCCCTCAGGTTAGGCTCTTTCTGCCGTGTGTCAACACTCAGGTATGTTTGCAGGTGTTAACAACCATAGCTCCTGGGCATGCAAGCAGTTTAGGAAAAGTTTAAATTCCTCTGGAGAAGGCTGGTTCTGCTCTCCCTCCCTCCCTCCCTCCCTCCCTCCTTCCTCTTTTTAATTTATTATTTCTGCTAACAGCCAGAAACTGAAACAGTTGGCAAGTGTGAAGTTCTCCTCCTGTGTATAGTGTGAAAAAGCGGCTGAAATTGTTCTCTGAAAAACATTAACCAAGAGAAGCTGTTCAATGGGAGATTTTGTAAATCATCTTTGCAAGAGTCACCTGCTTGCACATGAGTGTGCTTGTATATCAAACCAAACACGCTCCCTGGGTTTCATTTTTTAATGCTAATTCTCCTGTTCTGATTGGAAGATGAATTTCATGAAAAATGGGATTTTCGTTTCACGGACTCATCTGGCAAAACTTGCAGCCTTTATTAGCCTAGGCTACTGCCTCATTATTCATGCAATTACAAATGACACATAGGTTAAATGCAAAGAAAGTAAACAAATGCAGGTTCTTGCAATGTTGTATCAGTAATTCTCAAATAAATCTAAATTATGTAGGCACATGTAATATAATGTCTGCTCATTAATCTGTATTTCAAAATGAATTCAATTTCTGAAAAGGAATAAAACAGATGAGCACAATCACAGAAGATTCCCTCTGGTCCAGAATATACAGGTCTTCTCCTTCTACAGAAGATTCCCTCTGGTCCAGAATATACAAGTCTTTTCCTCCTACAAAATATTCCCTCTGGTCCAGAATATACAGGTCTTTTCTTCCTACAGAAGATTCCCTCTGGTCCAGAATATACAAGTCTTTTCCTCCTACAGAAGATTCCCTCTGGTCCAGAATATACAGGTCTTTTCTTCCTACAGAAGATTCCCTCTGGTCCAGAATATACAGGTCTTTTCTTCCTACAGAAGATTCCCTCTCGTCCAGAATATACAGGTCTTTTCCTCCTACAAAAGATTCCCTCTGGTCCAGAATATACAAGTCTTTTCCTCCTACAGAAGATTCCCTCTCGTCCAGAATATACAGGTCTTTTCCTCCTACACAAGCTAGGTAGGCAAGGGTAGGCATGTTTGCGGTAACTCTGCAATTATAGATTTTTTTGCAAACTGGCAATGACAAAATTTTGTGAAATGCTTTTTGGAACTGAATAAATGAATAAAAATAATAATAAATAAATAAATAAAGATGCGATCTTCAGTAAAAGATCTTGAAGAAGAAATGGTCCAAGTCGAGCCAGAAGTTCAAGTTCACACCTACGAGTTCAAGCCTTCATATGGGTGGTCTTCCTTCGATTCCACTCTGCGATGGCTGAGCCATGTGTTTTTCGAAGGAAAACTAGGGGCGACGTCTGCACTGAGACATGATTCCCGTGTGTCCTGTACAGTGGTGTACAGCCCCATGAACGTGGTTGGGGGTATAATTGGACATTCCAAATTAAGGTGGGCATTGGACACACACAGCTCCGCAATGGGTGGGGCTGTGCCTGTCCAAATAAAGTTACCATCTGCGCTGCTCGCTTACTCTGTGGTTTTCTGGAATATCTGGGAGCTTAAGAGCGTGTCATTTTCATCCTAATAAACAATTTGACTAAACCCAATCTGGGCAATTTATTAAAAACAATCTTCTGAAAGCACTCAGTAGTTCTTTGAAAGCAAGAATACAAACAAATAACAACTTTTCGGGGTGTTTCGGTGGCATAGGCTGTAAGAGCACCGTCCACATACTCATTGCCAGCTGCAACATTGGCAGTTTGAATACAGCTGGCAGTCTACACTGTCCAACCAATAAAGCTGAGAAACCCTAAGATATAAAAAACTAATTGTGGTAACATTTTCATGAAGTAACATAATCATTATCACGCTATGATAATGATTATAGAAGTTGATTGCAAAAGTGGCGACGCCTTCCTCATAACACTAGAAAAACAGGAAATGTGCCGCAGCAACTTCCTCTCAAAGATAAGACAGTTTTTAAAAAAAATATTCATGCTGCTGGATTTTGAGTAGACTACATGGAATAACCCTGAAGGCTCCTGTGAGACAGATGTCTTTTGCGCTACAGCTGACCGTCTTTTCAGCTCCGCAAATGAACAGTCACACCAAGCTCTTATTTTAGTGTTCTATAAATGCCTTGCATTTGATTAAACTAGTAGCACGAAAATATTTTGCTATTGGCCTAATGCCCATCATAACAGTGCTTCAATCTGTTTGGTATTATGCCTGCAACTCAGATTGTTATGTTTGGTAAGGCCTAGGGCCTGAAGCTTTTATCCACAAATTCTCACATTGACCACCAGCATGGTTTCTTTCTTTCTTTCTTTTTGCATTGGGCTTGAATGGGCTCAGGTATGAGATTCAGTTTTTATATGCGGGCCATGTATGGGTCCGGTGTTAAAATAGGCCTGCTCGAGTTAGGTCCCCATCGGGTATCAGTTGCACGCCTTAGGATTTATCCTAATATCCTAATATGTTGATAACAAGCTACATGTGATAACCTTGCCCTTGAACGTAACTGTGCACCTTTACCCTGCCTGGCCCAATGAGGACTAAGGAGATTAGAAGGGCCAAAGGTGTGGCCTTATGGTGTATTAAAATGATCTCGGAAGTCCGAATATTTCCGACTTCGGATAAGAAAAAACTATTTGAACGTGACACCCCGGTGACAAGCTGATGACAACGATCTTGGAAATCCGACATTCAACTCGAGCACCTCCAGAGGCCCCCGAGATGACCGAGGTGACAAAAAATGTGTCAGAGGTCAAACAGCTGAGCATCTGTAAACATGGATAGATCTGGATCTAGAGAGAACCGTTGCGGTTACGTAGTCTTTCACCTTCTGCGTTTGTTGTCATCCTCTATCGTTTTCGCGCGCGCCCTGTAAAACCTTTGGAGCATCAGCTTTCTGCTGGCGTCCATGTTTCTTGCCGCTGAGCATTTGAACCCCTTTATCGTAATGAACGGAACCGTCGCCACAGCGAACATCACGCACGATCCTCCCGAGTGGGCCACTTGAATACACCATTAGTGCACCAAGAAGGTGAGACTGTAGCAGCCCCAATGTGATTATGGAAAAACAAGCACTGGCACACACTAGCTCGCCCAGCATTAGCGAGGCTGTGGACCTGCGGCCGCTGACAGTTTGTCCAAGAATGACCCCAGGTGCCTTTCAGACGTACAGTGAATGACATGAGCTGAGATTAGGATATGTAATGTTTAAATGGTACAAATGAGAGCCCCACTGTTTCTTCAGTGCAAACCACTTAGCTCAAAGTGCTAGTATTACATTTCACGCAGGCATTTAGCATGTACTTTTATCCAGAGAAAATTACACTGATAACATAATTTACATATAATTAGTTTATTCACCTGGATAGGCAATTTACTGAAGCGATTGAGGTTAAGTACCATGCTTAAGAGTGCAACAGCAGTGCCCCACCTGAGAATGAAAGTTGCAGCCTCTGAGATACAAGCCCAGGTTCCTACAATTTATTCTACACTGCTGTATTAGGGTATTACCCCAACTACTGTGTTATACAGCACAGTAATTCCAGCTGTGGCTTGAAGCTCCACAGGAGCTGTAGTAAAGACATATGCATTGTTTTCTTCACAACCACAGCTTAGCAATTTTACTGATCACCAAAAGTAACTCCCCAAACTACATTTATGAAGAATAAATGTATCTTAATTGTGTTTAATTATGTTGAGACAAATGTTCATGGAAATCCAGACCATCATTTCTAAAAATCATATTTTGACCTAAAATAGTATGTCTGTGGACATATATGTGTGTGTGTGTGTGTGTGTGTGTGTGTGTGTATATATACTGTATATATATATAGTACTCATCATCTATCTAATAATCATGTTTGAAGATGAAAAAATATTATGTATTAATACATGCATTCCCGTACAGCTCCTGAACTAAGGCACAAAGGCAATACTTGGAGAAAAAAGTTGTTTCTCCAGGAATAGACTTGACTCTGGTTTATGAAAGGCCAGCAAAGTCATTAAAATGGCAGAGCTCTGACTCAAAGCCTGCATTAATTAACTCTAAAAGGTAAAAATAAACTGGTGTAATATCTTCTGTGCTCTTTTAACCCAGCCTTGAAATGCAGCCTCTGTTTTCCCTCATCCTAACTTGCATTTTGCCTCCCAATATCAGAGGATATACAGAAAAATGCCTTTCTATATTATCAAATACTGATAATGTCATGATATGAAATGCAAACATTGGAGGGGAAGGAGTCTTAGAGTTATCTGGAATGAATTCCCTGTCTTTTTTCTGAGGGGTGGGGGGTTGCAGTGTGGTGGCTTTAGCATGAGGCCAAATGAAATGGGGTCAGCACTGAAACACACATGGTCACATGACCCAGGCACACATGAACACATATTCTCATACTCACCCACCAACATATTCTCTCTCTTTTTCTCTGTCTCTGTCACTCACACACACATAAACATTACACTCTCATGAATACATATACAATCTCACACACACACACACACACACACACACACACGCACGCACACGCACACACACACACACACACACACACACACACACAAATATGTACCCTTATACACATTTTCAGGCACACACACATAGATACTCAGCACAAACATAAGCAATCTCACATGCACCAACACTCTTTCAAACACATCTTTTCTCACAGACACACCTCGTCTCTCATACACAGTCTCAGGCATATAAACAGTCTTTTGGAGGGAAACGTTTGGATTAACTCAAGTGTTTCTCCTTGCTTTAACAGACAGAAACTGTCAGGGTGCACTGCGGACTCACCCGGTACAGTACGGACTCAAGTGCAGACAGGACACATGCTTTAATTATGGTCAGGGCAGGGTAATTATGGGTAATTATGGGTCAGGGTAATTATGGTTACCGGCACTCAAGACGAAATAGAGTAGAATAGAATAACGTTTATTTTCCCTTTAGGGAACTTCAGTTGTAGCCACCAGCAACAACAAAAAAGACATAGACAGTGGGGCAGACACACAACACACTAACAAACACACCAAATAAAGACATTCAGTATCAAATTAAGTGAATTAAAATGGAATACAGCCATGATTAAAAATAGCCCCCGCTGTCCCGAGATGTCCAGTGTCATTTAGCAGTCCAACACACAAACTCCGCCTCTACGACTTTCATCCATACACGCAGTATTGCGGTCTCTGAGTCTGTACACTGTCGAAACGGAGCACCGAACTGCCTTCCCACTCGTCACCTCACTCCTCCCCCACACCGTCTTCTCCTTCCCTTCCATGGTTGCATTTTGAAGACCGCCTGCACTCCTGGATCAGTCCCGACATCTTCAAATCCGGTAAAGGGCAATGGTAAACTTTGTTGCTGCAGATCCCGAGCTCCAACGGACATTCCCGAGCATATGTTGCGAATGCGTCTCCATGGTGACGACCACAAACAAAATTATCCCGACTAGACAATTCGCCAATATCATCAAAACAAGCGGCAGGATTGCCCCAAAAAATCTCCAGCCCGCCTCCCCGCACCACAACAGACACACAGTGCATGAAAACAAAACAAGACAAAAGCCCGACAAACAAAATACATTCAAATTCACAAACACGAACACGGAGACAGCTGGACTACATGTCGCCATTACAGCGCCACGTGGAAAAGTTACAGTATACATGGGTGAAATCATTATTTGGGGTGCGGCTGTGGTAGTTTATGCGTTGTGTGCTAAAGTATTATGTGACACATTAGAAATGGATAAATAATTCTGAAGGTGACAAGCAACATTTTTAACCCTTTGAAGAGTAGGTTTTTTGGAAAGTTTTTTTCAAAATTGTAAGTCAGTGTTATAGAACTCCATTGCTTTCAGTTACCGGTAGTGATTGTTACATCAGCATTAGAACGTTCAGTTAAGAACATTCTAATCACATATTTGCGGTCTTTTACACCTTAAAGGGTTAAATGGTCATTTTTTGCTTATGGATGGTGACTGGTGTGTATTGAAGGTGCCCCCCCTCCCTCCCACCAGGTCACGGGACATGTGACTGTGGCTCCTGCCACTGTGACGCCGACTGGAAGGGGGAGAACTGTAATTGCTCCACACAGACCGACACCTGCATGTCTGGGATTGGCCTGCTGTGCAGTGGACGGGGCCAGTGTGTGTGCGGAGACTGTGAGTGCACCCAGCCGGGGGCCTACGGCAGCACCTGCGACAAGTGCCCCACCTGTCCCGACGCCTGCACCATCAAGATGTGCGTCAACAACTGCAACGGTGTTCTACACCTACCACACACAAACTATAAATTATTATGATTTTAAAATATCAATTGCATGATTAGCTTAATATTAATAAAATGATCATTACCATTCATATTAGAATGTTTGACATTAATGAATGCAGTTACAGATGATGATGTTGATGATTATGATTATTACTGTGAGGATGATAATGGTGATGATTGTGATAGTGATGATGATGATGGTGATGAAAATTATGATTGTGATGATGTCGATGGTGATGATGATGATGACAGGATGTGTTCCTATTCTGACAGCAGGCTTTTGTGCTGATTGCAGGGAGTGTGTGGAGTGTACACACTTTAAGCGAGGAAAGCTCTTTGAGGAGAAGAGCTGTGCCAGGATCTGCAGGGATGAGATCCAGCTGGTGGACAATCTGAGTGAGAAAACCATTCACATCACCTACAGGCCTGAACCAGGAACAGAGTCTTACACACAACTACTGACACACTGACAGCAGCGCAGTGTAATGAGACAAGCACAGAGCCAGGCTGGGCAGGGCTGTGCTGACCTGGGTGGGGCTCGCTAAGCGGGGCTGGACTGGGCTGGGCGAAGCTGTGCTAGACTGGGTGGGCTGGACTGGACTGGGCTAGGTAGGTGGGTAGGGGGAGGATATAAGGATCAGCCACAGGTGGAACTCTGCTATTGTAACTGGAAGCTATGATTGTTTCCTGTAAAGGGAAAAATTGTGATAAAATGAGAATATGTAAAGCATAAAATTGTGAAAAACCTCACTGGGAGTAACAGTGGACAAAGGCATCTGCGGTCATGGAAACAACTGATAGTCCTGAATGGCCTCTGTAATGCTTGGCTAGTGTGGGGCTTATCTGGAAAGGCTCATACTGTATCTAATGTTCCTGTGCTCAGCTTCTCTCTCTCTCTCTCTCTCTCTCTCTCTCTCTCACTCTCACTCTCTCCCAGGCTTCAATGATGAGAATGCAGTAAACTGTACCTACAAGGACGAGGATGACTGTGTGGAGCACTTCCAGTACTACGAGGACACCAGTGGCAAATCCATCCTCTTTGTTGTCAAGGAGCCAGGTGAGCCCATAGCCACGCCACCTTCGCATTTGACATCAAGAGCACAGGTGTGTGAGCACACCCAAGTGTGCATCGGCATCCATCTACACACTTAGAGGAAGGCTCTGAATTCATAGTCATTCTGATGTATTACGGTGCGTGAGAGATTCCTCCTGTCCTCCACTGAAGGCTCTCTCATAAGGGTCAAATTTTACCCTTTAGGCAGCAAAATAATTCCTGCAGTTTACTAACATTTTTTAAAAAGAAACCTCACCAATATGATATTTAGAGCAAAATTCTGTAATATGATTGTCACAGATTGATGTGTAACATTTTTGGTCAAAGTTCTCTGCAGAAGTGTTTTCAAATTTTACCAGTTTCTAAATACCTTTTGCCATTTCACACCTAAAAATAGGGTGTTCCTTTCCTGGCCTGGCCTCAGCCATTACCCATATGAGTACAGACTATGCACAGCTGAAGCCCATTGAGAAGGATCAGGACCCTATGACTCTCTGCCAGAGCCCCCCACAGCCCGTTTCGACACCCACACCCTGGTACCCGTCACATCACTCTCTCGCTCGTCTCTCAGAACCCTGTCAAAAGCATAGCGCCCCTCTCACTGGCGAGTTTGCCCCACCGAATGCACCTCTCGCTGTTCCTCCAGCTGTCACAGGCTTACAGGTGGAGATCCACACTATGAGTCATACCTGTAATACCTTGCACAAATCCCGATTTTCCCCAAGCTGCAGCAGGTAATTTCTTCAGTAGCTTTTGTTCAGCACACCGGAAAGTTCTCTGTGGTTAGGAAAGCAAACACGTTAAACGAGGCTTGGATTAGTCTCTTTTAGAAAGGCTTGTCTACAGGGTGGGCTGCGGCCGTTGGCATGGATATATGTGTTTGTAGTCGGCATTGTTGTCTTTGCCTGACCTCTTTATTTTCCACAAATGGCTTAATTTCAGTGACCAGGTGTCCATACATTCAGCAGTTAAAGCACCACTGATTTCACTTGCTTTTCTATAATTTAATAATTTGCCATGTAGTCCATAACAGAAAAGGAAAACATTAATTGATACGGTCTGCTCAGCCTCTGACCTCTCCCATCCTGGTGTGACACTAAAATTTCTTAGTGTCTGTATGTCTGTATATTTATTTATTTATTTATTTGTGTTTTATGGTTTCCCTCCATTTTCTCCCCAATTTGGATTGCCCAATCGTATACAGCCACACCGTAAACATACTGCAATCTCCACAGTGTAAAGTCTCGTCTGAAGCACTAGCTGCTTCTCTTCACGCTATTTTTCATTGTATTTTATTACTTTTTATTGTGGTTTATTATTTATTTTATTTTGTTAATTTAATTTTTCTTTTGCTGTATTATTATTAGTATCTGATATTTCTGGAGGGTTCGTGTGTATGACGGTTTTTGTTTCCATGAATTTCAATTCAATTATCTAATTAGCTCTATAAACTAACATGGGTTCACTCATAGATTAGACCACAGTAAAATGTTTCAAACAGGGACACAACCAGTTGTGGTTCATGAGCTTTTCATATAAATTCAGCTGAATTGTTAGATCACATAGATGAGTGTGTTAATTAAATAATTATGAGCAGATATGAAATCCACAACCATAGCCTGTCCTTCTGCCCACCATTGACCTGACTGATTACAAGGCCTGGGATGTAAATGTGGAATATTTAATCTTTCTGGCATGCTTAGCTGGTGCTGATATAGAAGGGAGATTTATCACTAAAAGCGTCTCATGAAGAACAATCAACAGCTCATTAGATTGAGAAGTTTCTGGTTAAAAGCTGTGGAACCCCAGGACTGAGATTGAAAACTGTGTTAATGCGGTAGCTGGTGCCAGGAAGGACAGAAAGACTGTGGAGGTCGATGCTTTATGAGGACGGTCTCACGGTCAGTGCTTTATGAGGACCGTCTCACAGTCAGTGCTTTCTGAGGAAGGTCTCACAGTCAGTGCTTTATGAGGACAGTCTCACAAGTCAGTGCTTTATGAGGACCATCTCACAGTCAGTGCTTTCTGAGGACGGTCTCACAGTCAGTGCTTTCTGAGGACAGTCTCACAAGTCAGTGCTTTATGAGGACGGCCTCACAGTCAGTGCTTTCTGAGGACGGTCTCACAGTCAGTGCTTTCTGAGGACAGTCTCACAAGTCAGTGCTTTATGAGGACGGTCTCACAGTCAGTGCTTTATGAGGACCGTCTCACAGTCAGTGCTTTCTGAGGACGGTCTCACAGTCAGTGCTTTATGAGGACCATCTCACAGTCAGTGCTTTCTGAGGACGGCCTCACAGTCAGTGCTTTCTGAGGAGGGTCTCACAGTCAGTGCTTTATGAGGACAGTCTCACAAGTCAGTGCTTTATGAGGACCGTCTCACAGTCAGTGCTTTCTGAGGATGATCTCTCGTTTCCCTGCAGAATGCCCTGAAGGGCCGGACATCCTGGTGGTGCTGTCGTCTGTTATAGGGGCCGTCCTCTTCCTCGGTCTGGCCGGCCTGCTCATCTGGAAGCTTCTGGTCACCGTCCATGACCACAGAGAGCTTGCCAGGTTTGAGGAGGAGAAAGCCCGAGCAAAGTGGGACACGGTGAGAGAGACACATGCATATCGCACGCTAACCCGAACAACCACACACTCCCATACACAGCCACACACATATCAAACACGCTAACCCAAACAACTAACACTCCCACACACACACACACATACACACGCATATCAAACATGCTTACTCAAAAAACCACACACACCCACACACATGCACACACGCATATCAAATACACTAACCCATAACAACCACACACTCCCACATGCACATATCAAACACGCTAACCCACACAACCACACACTTCCACACACACACACCCACACATGCACACACATATCAAACACGCTAACCCAAACAACCACACTCTCCCATACACACCCGCACATGAACACACACATATCAAACACACTAACCCAAATAACCAAACACTCCAACATTGTGTGTGTGTGTGTGTGTGTGTGTGTGTGTGTGTGTGTGTGTGTGTGTGTGTGTGTGTGTGTGTGTGCTTGTGTGCCTAAAAGAGAGACAGAGGGCCATTCTCTTGCTTTTGTTACTCACTGTTGCTCCAAATATTCATGAGTTATTGTAATTCTGATTTATTTCCGGGCCAGTTGGTTCATACAGTATATCATTAGACAGGGGTGTGTCCAACGTGGACCTCTTTCTCCTCTCTTCTACCTCAGATTATGCTAATCAGTTCTTAAAGATTCATTGTGTTCTTGAGCACTACTATAGCAACCAACCGCTGTGGGATGTTTTGAACCAGCAGTCCTCCCATGCTGTAGTCTCTCTCCCCAAATGACTGAAGTTGACAGCCCTGGGTCTGGTTAGCACTGGAGACACACAAAGTTAAGCGGTGAAAGCAGGTCACTGCTGTGAATGGAGGAACAGAAGAGAGTACTCTTCCCTCTGTAGCATGAAGAGGCCTATTACCCCACGGCTCAGTGAGACAATGTGCTGTAGGAGATTACTTATCCAGGAAGAGGAGATAGAACAAGGGTTCAGACGAAACTTAGTGACGATCCCATATCACGTTATGGAGAAGTCCTTGCGGTGGTCGCTATGGAGATATTTGCTCTTTGCGTATGCCTGTTAATCATTTCTTAACCCATTTTCCACAGTCTGCTAACTTTATTATTTCCATAGCTGTTTGGCTGAAATGTGCCTCCATTTGTCCCAGGTTGTCTCAATAAATCAGAAATGGCTTCTCATTTGGAAATCCCTTGGTCCAGTAGAAGTCAATTTTATTTGAAGTAATTGATGTGGTTTTGATGCAGCGTTGCCGTACTTTGATTGCACTTGAGCGCACTGGGTCAATTACAGCGTGCTTTGCTTTAAACCCCTAGACCACAGAACTGAATTACAACTGGAACAGCTATCCCAATCTGTGAAATCAGGATTATCGGTTCCAGTTGTAATGTAGTTCTGCGATCAAGGGGTCTAAACCTGAGGTTTAAACTCCTGCTAAGCACGCTGCAGTTGGCCCACTGTGTTCACACTCTGTGGATGTGCACTGTCTCAAATGTTCTTTTTGCGCTATTTTTAATGTCGCTACAGGGACACAACCCGCTGTACAGAGGAGCAACCACCACCTTCACCAATGTGACGTACCGGGGAAATACGAGCCCGACAGAACCCAATGTTGAAACCCCGCCCAGCTAGTCAGGGCCAGTGGCACTCTGGGCCTGTATATGGCCTGGGCTCCAGGGGGCAGCCTGTGCTTCATTTGGACTGTTCCATTTCCATGTTTCTGGGGATATTGTCATTTTTTATACGCTGATACACTATATGGCCAAAAGTATCTGGACCCCCCTTGGTCTGGGGCTGTTTTTCATGGTTCAGGCTAGGCTCCTTGGTTCCAGTGAAGGCTAATCTTAACACTACAGCATACAATGACCTTCTAGACGATTCTGGGTTTCCAACTTTGTGGCAACAGTTTGGGGAAGGCCCTTTCCTGTTTCAGAATGACAATGCCCCATGCACAATCAGTGGTCCATAAAGAAATGGTTTGTCGAGATCGGTATGGAAGGACTTGACTGGCCTGCACAGAGCCCTGACCTCAACCCCATCAAACACCATTGGGATCAATTGGAAAGCCGACTGTGAGCCAGGCCTAATAGCCCCACAATAGCCCCACCTAATCAGTGCCCGACCTCACTAATGCTCTTCTGACTGAATGGAAACAAATCCACACAGCAATGTTCCAACATAGTGGAAAGCCTTCCCAGGAGAGTGGAGGTTGTTATAGCAGCAAATGGGGACCAACTCCATATCAATGCCCATGATTTTGGAATGAGATGTTGGATGAGCAGGTGTCCATATACTTTTGGCCATGTAGTGTATCTGTCACAAGGAAAGAAAGCTTTTTATAAGATTGTAAATATGTGTACAATTTTTAGTGTCTTTTTTTAACGCCCTCTCCACACCTTCCCCTTCCTGTTTTATCCCATTTGAGCCTGTAGCATTTGAGCCTGTCCTTGACCCTTAACCAGAGAGGGTCTGGTGGGCAGCTTTACATGATCCATGTATTATTTCCTGCAGCACCAGCTGTTTCCTGTGGTCTTAGTAAGAATTTTTAGTGGTTGTAATGCAGTATAATAGTGAATACTATATAGTGCAGTTGGGTCAGATTCCAGTCCTGGAGGGCTGCAGTGTCTTCTTTATTTTTGTGTTTCAACACAATGTTGTTGGTTATTTCAGCCGTCCAGGGGGCACATGTATAAACAGTGCTGAGCAGAAAAATGCCCTCAGAAAGCCACGTAAGGGAGTTTCCACGCAGAAATTCAGATGTATAAAATAACACGCGCTGTGAGAATCTGCATACCTCTGCACACGCTGGACACTATATGTACGCAATGTTTGGCGTCAGTGTGATATGGCGACATAGTGACCGAAAGGCAGAGGTAGAAAATGCTAAACTTTTTTAAAGCAGATTTTGGACGTTCACCCTGAGTGTTCTTTTACGCATTCTTTTACTCAGAGTTTTATACATGTGGCCCCTGGACTATGATTAAACTAGCAGACACTGCAGGCCCTCAAGGACTGGAGTTAAACCTGCAGGCGCTGTGGCCCTCGAGGACTGGAGTTAAATCTGCAGGCACTGTGGCCCTCGAGGACTGGAGTTAAACCTGCAGGCACTGTGGCCCTCGAGGACTGGAGTTAAATCTGCAGGCACTGTGGCCCTCGAGGACTGGAGTTAAATCTGCAGGCACTGTGGCCCTCCTGGACTGTGATTAAACCAGCAGACACTGTGGCCCACTGGGGTTTAAATTGTAAGCCTGTAATATAGCAAAATGTTGACAATACAGTTCAATCTAATGCAGTATTTTATTAAATGTATTACCAGAGTGAACTATAAAAGATTTTTCAGATGGATTTATTTTGGCAGAACAAGAGGGCATTGGTGAAAATTAGCCAAAGGTAAATCCTGCACTGATATCAGAAAACATTTTTACACAGTTAGCTGTCAACAAGTGAAACAACTTGCAGATCATGTAGTAGAGGTAGAAACACCTCTGTGTTCAAGTCCAGGCTTGACACAGTGCTGTATACTCTCTAAACTATTCGGCAAATGGTGAGCCAATATGGGCTGAATGGTTTGTTCTTGCCATTATGTGTTCTTATGGTCTTTAATTCAATTGCATTTTACTTGTGCGTATACAATTTTACTCGTATATATAGCAGCTTTATAGTGATACAGCCTGAACCCACCAAGAGCAAGCTTAAGGCGACAGGGGAAAGGAAAAACTCCCTGGCTCGTAACAGGAAAGAAATTTGAGCAGAACCTGACTCGGTAGGGAGCTTGCTTCTGCTGGCTGACACACATCTTCATGTTTGGTGCTGGCTGACACACATCTTCCACACATGTTCTTACATTCTCACAGCAACAATAAGTGGTGCCAAACAACAATTACCTTCTTCTCTAATGTGCCTAATATGTGACAAAGCACTGTTTGTCTAAAGTGGAACAGCATCAGCAGATTTTTATTTCTCTCTGTCTTGAAAGAACTGAAGTACAGCTCACTCCTTTGATATTCACTATGATAATGGAAAACAAATTAGGCAAAATCAGATGTTCACGGTTCTGTAATTTGGTGTTAATTTGGTGTTAACACAACTGTATGTCTGTGTTCTGGCATGAGTACCACTCATATTCTGAGATACTTTATGAATATTGGCCCATGTATTTCTCATTTTTTTCTTAGAACCTGTGCAAATTTTTTTTTAAGGGATGGGCTGCATAATCTTAAATAATGTATTGCTCTGGTTACGAAAATTAAGCAAATAAGATATTTCTGCGGGACTCTATAATTCAGATGACAGCATAGCTCCGAAATTAAAACCCTTTCCATAAAACAATAAGGGCAAAATCAATCACTGTCACCATGCTATCATTGTAGCTGAAAACTGTATGGCCTTCAGTCAGAAACACATACTATATGGTTCCTTGATCCTGGATTGGGAAGGCCATTAAATATGTGGGCATGAACATGAGAAGGATCATTATTAAAAATCCAATTTTACAGGTAGCCTACTGTCACAGATAGAAATGTCGGTAGCCTACTTGCATGAAGTGTGAATAAAGGTTTCTGTCAAACAAATAAACGTAATGATAATGTTACTTATCTGAGTATGTTCATAGGGTTAATATGTTTTATGGAACCACTTGCTTGCACAGTCTAAGAGCATTCATTATTAGGGCAAAGCCGCTGAACTTTGGCTCTTTTGCATATTGAGAAAGCCTTGTGCCATTCCACTTGCCATGCTGTGTTTTTGTTGGAGGGGAATTGTGCCAGGGGGAAAGAGCTGCAAATTTATTTGGTATTTCTTTTGCACAATATCTCTATTGTGTAAGGGTGGGGTTTTGTTGTCGTGATTGACTTTCATTGTGCTCTAACCATTCCATGTAAAAGCAAACCTACAAGATAAAGCAGGACCAATTTGCTGGTAGTCTGTTTTACTGTCTTTTTTCTTTCTTTATTGTTTTACATCCGTTTTCAAAAAAAAATAAACTACATGAATTGGTATTTCTGTGGTCCTGGTTATTTCCAGACAAGCTACTTCTACTAATCATAGGACGTTACTTTTACATTTTACAAAAAAAACAAGAAGCAATAATAATAGTTCGCTTTCTGCAGTAAGAGTTGCAGAATAAATAATACATAATAAATGTAACGTTAATATTCAGTTTTAGTGTGTTTTCGATTGGCCCAGACTGTGTGCGATGAAGCGTATTTTAGATACAGAAGAGTGTCTGACTAGCTGTACACAAATTTAGGGCAGTATCGCCCTCACATGGCGAAAATTGGAACAGATATTTTGGAGTGCGCGTTTTATATGAGCTGTTCCGTTTCCGGTGTTGCATTCCAACATGGCGGCGCCCTGCGTTGTCAGTGTGGCTGACGATGGAGATGGTTCTGAAATCTTGCAGAATTCGGTACAATCATCTGAAAACGAATGCAAGAGGCCACAGTTTGGGACCCGTTTCTTGAAGGACCCGCGTCAGGTTTTTCAACATAATGCCTGGTAAGTTATGTGGGTGCCGACTGTACACATACTGAACATGGGGAAAGACGCCGGACAGGACAGCTGTGTAACTAACTAAGTAACGCACACTTATACATCCAAATTAGTAGATGTGCTCCTAAATTTATTTTACAGTTGGCACACATCCATTTTAGGAGCATATGCCCCCAAATGGGAGCACTGTAGAGCCCTGTTAGCTACCAGTATCTTTAGTGGCAGTTTAAACCTTCGCTTTACACGTTCCTAGTGTACCTTACCTTTCTGACGAATACGGTTTGGGAGCAACTTGAATAGTGTGTGTGAAAAACATCGTTCCTATCATCAGAATGTTTCGGGTGAAGAGTCGCTAGCTAGACGAGAAAAAGTTCTAAGAGAGTTAGATTGGCAATATTTGCTTTTGTTGGAATCTTCATAAACACACACGGTGAATCAGAATTCCGTATCGTCAGAAAGAATGCATATTCTACAGCACAGTGTTTCCATAACTGGAAGGGAAGGCTGCTCCAGCATTGATGCACACTATCAGCATCATATTTTTTTTCCCACTTTGATGCAGTGGTAGCTGATGTGCATTCATTGGAAATTGCTTTTAAAATTCATTTTCTGGAACTCAGTCTGTGGCTTCATA
Organism: Synaphobranchus kaupii; assembly: GCA_029718625.1. Classification (NCBI taxonomy): domain Eukaryota; kingdom Metazoa; phylum Chordata; class Actinopteri; order Anguilliformes; family Synaphobranchidae; genus Synaphobranchus; species Synaphobranchus kaupii. Next base: position 5,746,708 of record CM056387.1, read on the forward strand.
AATGATCATACAGTCATACATGCCGACTGAGTTGCCCTTGCAGTGTTACAATTCCTTGTTACTGAAATGAGTGCACCTGCGGAAAACTAAGAGCTCTGTAACTGATTAATAGGCCAAACCTGTGCTGTTTTAAATCAGTTTAAAGATAGAGTCATAGAAGCACAAAGTTATTTTAATAGCCTTGGTTAGCAGGGTGGAAGGAGCAAAACCTACCATGCACCAAGGATAGCCAGAACTGAGTTTTGGGAAACTTGATACATTCAAAAAAGTTATTTAGCTATGATATTCAGAGAGTCTTAATTCAGACAATTTGATATATGCATATATTGCAAGCAGACTTGATTATTGCAATGGTCGTTTACTGTTCATCCAAAAAATAGGCTAGCACAGCTTCCTTAAAATTCAGCTGCAAGAATATTAATCTCTCCTGTCCTTATTACCCTGCATTTCCTACCCGTGTCTTTTAGAATTGATTTAAAATGTATTTTACTTGTTTTTAAATCGCTTTGTATATTCAGCTAATTGTTGAGGAACCTGATATTTATCATGGTTTCCTTGCCTCATAAATGCGAGTACACATAATAATGCAACTCTCTCTCTCTCTCTCTCTCTCTCAGGGATAATGTTGAATGGACTGTGGAACAGGAGGTGGCTGCTCAGCAGAAGGTTCTACAGAACAGCCAGCCTCTTCCCTTAGAGAAGCAAGGTCTGTTGGTCACACTGTATTTTCACCATGTCCCTTCTGCTCTTTTCTCACTAGTCCCACACATATCAGCAGAAGTGTAGTTCTCGTGTTTTTCTCTCGTTTGTCCTTTATCGATAATCAAAAATGGTTTTGCCGTGTAGTTGGATCATTCCTGTATAGTTGGCCTGTCTCCTGGATACATTGAGCATTTGCAACCAAAACACAACGGTCACAGTAAGAAAATCGGTACATTAAATGAAATGACAGTAATTGTCTTTTGCTTGTTCTCTTTTAAACAGAAGAGTATGATAATCGGGCTAACGAGTACTGGAACGACTTTTACAAGATACACGAGAATCGCTTCTTCAAAGACCGCCACTGGCTCTTCACAGAGTTCCCTGAACTGGCACCAAACTGCAGACAGCGCTCGAGCTCACAGACAGAGGGCCCTGCTGAGCAGGAGCCAAACTGCAGGCACCACTCAAGCTCACAAACAGAGGGCGCTGTTGAGCAGGTGCCAAACTGCAGGCACCACTCGAGCTCACAAACAGAGGGCGCTGCTGAGCAGGTGCCAAACTGCAGGCAGCACCCGAGTGCACAGACAGGGGGCATTGAGGAGTGCACTCGGAGTACGAGCACTGCTCCGGCCAAAACCGAAGCCTCCCCTGTTGCAAACAGAGACTTCCCAGGGTGTTCGTCCATGTACCGTATTCTAGAGGTAAGCGAGCGCCATTATTGGTCCACCTGTCCCGCTCAGTCTCATTAATCCATTTTACAAAAACTCATAAACCTCCAGTCTAGTAGGTTACAGCACAGGCTTGGGCCTGAGCAAAAGTGGGTGGTCTAGTCACATGACTTCAATCCCTAAGAAACTGATTAAGACAGTCAGTTTCTATTGGGTGCGCCTGCGCTCTAAGTTGGTGGCTGTGCAGCTGCTGAAGACGGTGACAGTGTTTCATGTGCTGTATTATTGCGCACACACACACACACACACAACTGCTCTGTGATTACCATGCATTGCTCCCAGTGCTGTGTTTGACGCGTTTATCTCCTCTGCATCCCTCTCCAGGTTGGCTGTGGTGTGGGAAACACAGTTTTCCCCATTCTAAAGACAAACAAGTAAGTTGAGCGCGTTAGGAACGTCGATGCAGTCTCATTTAGTGCCTGTCGACGTTTTTCAGATTTTACTTGCTTTACCCATCCGATAACATTTTAGGGATGCCGTGCAGCGCCGGTTCTGTGGTAAAATGATCACCGTGGATCTGTGCTTCTCTTTCTTTTTTGTCGGATGAGTTGTTCCATCCTGACGCTGTAAAGCAGGGAACTGAGCACAGTGTCTCTCTCTTCTGGACGGCCCTGTCTCACAACAAAATGAGCAAAAATCCACTCCAATGCATCGTGTAACAAAATACAAAATATCTCTAAAATAAGTGCATCTATAAACTACAATAAAAAGGTTTGCAGGTGGCACAGGGGTGTAAATCATACAGAAAGAAGCAAGCATATGAAGTGCATATTTCAGATGTACGTACAGTGCCTTTGGACAGTATTGAGCCCCTTGAGCGTTTTCCACATATTGTCCTGTTGCGCCTTAAAATTTTAATGTATTGAATCATTTTTTTCCCTCACCAACACAATGAATGCAACACATTTATGATGCAAAATTGTATTGTTTTATTTAACAACGTCGTCTTCAGAAGTGAAAGGCTCGTTTTTCTCGTTCACACAAACAAATGTTTGCTTTGTCCTGTTTTGCAGTGATCCTGGCCTCTTTGTGTACTGCTGCGATTTCTCCAGCACAGCGGTGGAACTCGTAAAGGTGAGAGAGGAGCAGGGGTCTTAATGGCTCTCATCACTGACCTGTGTCCTGATAACCATCCATCTCTGGGAATTTCAGTGGTGCAAGTGACGTATTATGTGTGTTACTAAAATACCGGATTTTTCCTTTAGACAACCGATCAGCAGTCAAAGACATTGTGGCATAGCTGCACCTGCTGACTTTAATTCCACTTTGTAAATGGGGGGGGAAAAAACTAACTTTTGTCAAGATTCAGCTGCTCTTTTACATTTATCAGAAAGCGAGATGTGCGGCGCGGGCTGTAGTGCGGCTCGCTCTCCGTCATGTGCGACTCCCTCGTGCGGGTGGGGGGTGGGTTCAATCCCGCAAAGGCACTTTCACAGCTGTGTTCTCTTCTCTTTCTGTTACCCTCTCTGTTTTCTACCTGTCTGAATAAAGCAAAGAATACGGAAGGAGGGCGACCTGTCCTGCGTTCTTTGGGGGGAAAAAAAAGAAAGCGGTTTCTTAATACAACTTTGTTCATGCAGTGCAGTGTGGGTAATGGTCAGATGTTCTTTGTTTATGCAGTGCAGTGTGGGTAATGGTCAGATGTTCTTTGTTCATGCAGTGCAGTGTGGGTAATGGTCAGATGTTCTTTGTTCATGCAGTGCATTCTGGGTAACAATGAGATGTTTTTTCTGCTACCTCCCCCACCGCCCGGGCCAGTCCAATGCAGAATATGACCCCGCCCGCTGTTTGGCCTTCGTCCATGACCTGAGCGAGGAGACCGCCCCCTTCCCCGTCCCACAGGGCAGTCTGGACGTCATCGTACTCATCTTCGTGCTCTCCGCCCTCCACCCAAACAAGTGAGCGTTAATCCCTCTGCCGTAAACATGAAACACACAAACAAGTGAGCGTTAATCCCTCTGCCGTAAGCATGAAACGCACAAACAGGGATGGGTCGTGGGGGAAGAGGTGGTGTAAAAGACATGACGGACAACATTGTGCAATATTCTTTTATTAACTATTTTCTTTTGTCTTATTGCCATTATAATTTATGTAGAAGTCTGAAAAAATAGAGCCTACCATATTCCCTTTCTTCATGACCTCCTTTAAAACTGTGACAATAACTTAAAACTGTTCAGAAAAACTGTCCAGGATAACTTGCATTTTGTTAAAAATGAAAAATTACTTTCTTTGCTACTTCCCCACATCGAGTTTATTTTCCACTTCTCTCAGTCCAATTTGCTAACACGTTCTTTGCAACCGTAAGGCTGTTTTTAGGAGACCTATGAACTGTTAGTTTTTGTAGGTTTGTGCAGGCGATAACGCTTTTGACATGGAACCGCGTGAGCTCTCTGCTTCATGCTTTTGTATTTATGTATTTATGACGAGCAGCATTTCAGTGTCTGATTAGCGTAGACGCTTTGAAGCGACTCGCAAACTTCACAGTGGCATGTAGCTGCATGGCATATGAAACAATTTCTTTGCAATTGAAAACTAGCCACGTATCTAGACTTAGCCATTTCAGTTGAAACGTGTCTTTAGTTGCGTCTCTAGTTAGTTTACTTGTGATTCGCACCCACGCTTGCCTCTGCTGGCTCCCAGTCTGTCAAGATGAAGCTGGAGCTTTCCTTACAAGCCACTAAGCCAGCGATCCATCTCGTTGGTGATTCATTTTACTTATTATTTACTATATAGGCTATTAGCCCAGTCTATTGCTGCACATGCCTTCAGCTTCCCATCGCTCTCTTAAGTCCTCTTTGTACACTAATCTCTGCTTACAGCCGGCTTTACTAGGTATGTTTGGTTGGGTTAAATGTGCTTATTGGTTAGTGGAGTTTTATTGTTTTTCATGTTTTTGTTCAACTGATTTAAACATCCGTTCCAACGTCCAGTGTAGTATAATTGTTAGATAAATGGGCTTGTAACCCAAAGGTTGCAGGTTCGATTCCCAGGTAGGACACTGCTGTCGTACCCTTGAGCAACGTGATTCAGTATATGTCCAGCTGTATAAATGGATACTATGTAAAAAGCTGTATAAGTTGCTCTGGATATGTAATGTAATGTCTGGATTCTACATCAGTATGAGAATCACTCACAGAATGGATTTTCTGTACACTGTCAGCCATAGAGCTCCCAAGCTGCCTCCAGCCTTCTTACTCTCATCTGTGTATACACATACCACATTTATGGCACGCCCGCTGTTGCATTATGGGTATTTCACCAGCACTAGTTCTGTTTATGCATTTAAGCAGGGGTCCCCAACCCTGGTCCTGGAGAGCTGCACGGTTTGCTTTTTATGTTTTCGACCTTAAAATCAGTGACCAGTTTAGGTGAATTTAACTGTGTTACCAACAGCTTAGATCAATTATGTGATGAGGAAGAACAGAAAGCAGCAGATCCTGTGGTTGTCCAGGATCAGGGCTGAGTACCGCTGTTTTAAGGGAAAATACCGTTCCCTGCTACTGCATACAATTAATGAATATAGTCATTTACAGACTGTAGTTTAGATGTTATGGAAGGTGGCTTTATGATATCAGGTAGCATGTGAGTTGTGTTTGGAACTATAGATAATAATTGTTACACTTTTACTTGAGCTATACACCATAAGGCTAATATAAAGTGTAATAAGCATTATGTAACACCTGTTATAAACAAATTACAGTATATTACATCTCATGAAAAACTCATAATACTTTCACATGACAGTTTTGCAGAATGTGAAGAGTACATCATGACAGTGTTATTGCATTTGTCAAAATCTGTAATACAGGTATTCTAAACATTTTATAAACGATATGGGAAAACGCTAACAATAATGTTATGACATTTGTCATAAACTGTAGTACACACCACAGTCACTACTGGTTCTGACAGGTGTTATCTTATGCTTAGTAGTGGTATTGGGAAGAGGTTATAGTAACAGCAATGCTATTAGAAGTGATAGTAGCTGCAGCGCTATTGGTCAGAGGTGATGGCAGCAGTAATGCTATTGGTCTCTTGATAGAAACATCAATACTGTTGGTCATAGGTGATAGTTGCAGTGATGGTTTTGGTCACAAGTGTTGGTAGCAGCAATGCTATTGGTCAAGACCAGAGTAGCAGTAATTCTATTGGTCAGAGGGGAAAGAAGCAGCGATGCTATAGATGATCAGAGGTGATTGTTCAGTCTCTTCTGTGTCTCAGGATGCAGGCATCCATCAGACGACTGGCCCAGCTGCTGAAACCTGGAGGGGTTCTGCTTCTCAGAGACTACGGTCGCTACGACATGGCCCAGCTCCGCTTCAAAAAAGGTGCAGTGATTACCGGAACGTTCCCAGTTTAAATGCCACAGCAAACACAACTGTTTTCTATAAGCAAAGTACTTGACTTCTTCGCCAGAATTGCTTTCCATAAATGCATCTGTTTGTAATTTTTTTGTCTTTTCCAGGAAGGTGTTTGTCAGAAAACTTCTACGTCAGAGGGGATGGGACCCGTGTCTTCTTTTTCACCCAAGGTAAAATTGTCCCCTGTGGTGTCTGCTGTCTGCTGTCTGTTAAAAAAATAAATAAAAAAACCTCCATATTCTGGTCCTGGTAGGTCATTGAGAGAGTAAAGCAACAACACAAACTGACATACAGACAGCACAATGTCATTTTCCCATATCCTGGTGCAATGTTATGTAATTTAATTTCTAATTAAGTTATGATATATTGTGTATATCCTACATTAATGATTTTGTTAATATATTCCACCATGGCACATGATTCTCCTTGCAAACAAGCTTTTATTATTTGTATAATCTCTGTTCACTGTACAGCCATTGTGTGGTTGTAATCAGTTTTGAAATGCCAAACATGCAGTTTAATCAAAATATAAAGAAATATTATGAATGACAGGATTCCATTAAATGTAGTAAAGAGGGCACAACACTGTTTGTTTTAACTGTGGTTAAATATTACGCTGTTTGAGATCTATTTAAATGTAATATTTTATTTTGTGTAAATGTAATATTTTATTACTATTTAGTAATTTTTTTTAAAAGGCCTTTTATATTATTTTTTCCATGCCAATTGCCAAAACAAAAATGCACTCATGTTACAGTTTGCTGGTGCAGACCATGGCATTGACACATTCTTTATTATTATTTTATGTATTATTTACTAATCCCAGCTGAATGTCTAATACCTAACTGCAGATGCAGGCTGTCCCATACCTGTAACAGCATCTGCCAGTCTGGTAGGGCTACACACAAGCTTGTTCATAGACAAAGCATAAAAAAACCAGGGGCCGTATTCATAAAATATCTCTGCGTTGGATAAAGGTGATTAAGGACCAGTTTTCCCCGGTCTGTAGCCTATCATTTACCATTATGAGCTAAAAGGCAAAAGGGATCCCAGATCAGCACTCCTACTCTAAAATGCTTTATGAATATGGGCTCAGAGCCTCTTCTTTTCTACTCTACAAACTGAGCTCAGAGCTTGCAGGTACTACATCAGCCAGAGGGGTCGCTAGTGAGATAAGAGGCAGCAGGTTGCCAATGGAAACCCTCCCTCCTTTGGAAAAGCTGAGGCCAATCCATACAAGTCTATGGGCCAATCACGTCAGCATTGAGTTTCCCTGCTCACAATAGTCACAGGCAAGGTCCTGGGCCATGTTGGTCAGGCACGCCATTGCCTGTTGACACGTTGTCATGACTACACTGTTGAATTCAAATAAAAATGTGGGCTGTGTCCTATTAAAATGTGAAATTAAATGTGAAATGTGGATGTGAAATTAAAAAGACTAACTTGAGATTCAAGTAAAAAAAAAAAAAAGTGATGATTGTTAAAGAATGCTCAACTTGTGGATCGATGAGGCTTTATGGCATCTCTCCACTGGTGGACTGAATTCCTGGCTATTAAAAAGCAATAAAAAACAGTTTGCCCTAAAAGCATTGAACACATAGGTTAATAATATGTTTGTTGTACATTATTAATCACTTAGATTATTATTGGACCAATACATTCATTAGAATATTGTATTCCAAAAAATAGATTTGATTACTGTTTATATTGTTTATAGCACAATTACTGCATTGCCATAAAATATGAAGAATGCTTTTAGGTGCTTCCTGCTTTGTGTGTTATGTCCACGAAGGGGTGCAAGAAGGGCTCAAAAGTAAAAGGTTCCCCTTTAGGAATTTACATAATTAATTGATGGTTAGTGACAAAACGGAAAGCGGGGTTGATTAACCCTAATTTTCTATGGGTAAATTGACAATATTATCGTTTGTAAAAAATGACCTTAAGTAAACGGAAATGTAGACTATCATGTTGTTACATAAAAACAGTCTTGAATACTCTGGTATTTCTGTGCAGTGGTTTTCTACCACACAAGACAATTTTAGTCAACTGATGGTGGTTTTAGCTTTTATTTAGTTGCACCATAAGAAGGAACAATAAAAGACAGTGGCAGAATGTGCCAAAGAAGTTTGAAGCCAAAGTGGGCTTATAAAAAATACCTCACGAGAAAGTAAATGGGGGGGGGGCTGTTTTCCATACATCATCACCTCTTGCTGCAGCAGTTTCAGCAGCTATGGTACGTTTGTACATTCAGAACCTGATTGACTACGTAGTGGAAAAAAAGGTAATTCAGAAGCATGCGATGTTTTGAAATACGGAATACGTTAGATTTTCAGCGCGCACATTCATTTTAAAGATTTTTTTCCCCTATTGGAGGACTACTCAAATTTTTTTCAATCTAAATCTGACATCCCTATTCCTTACCGGTCTTGCATGTAAGCACAGATTGAGCTTGCGTGTAAGTACATGTGAGCAACTGGAGTCAGTACTCCATGAACCTCCTCTTTCTCTCTCTGTCCTCTTTCAGACGAGCTCCATGACATGTTCACCCAGGCTGGGCTGGAGAAGGTCCAGAATCTAGTGGACCGGCGTCTGCAGGTGAACCGGGGGAAGCAGCTGACCATGTACCGGGTCTGGATCCAATGCAAGTACCGCAAAGCTTGAACAGAATGACCTGGAAACAGTGGAGCGAGAAACAGAGGCACACCTGTCACCTCGTAGGGAGGGATTGGTGGGGATCCAGCAGCAGCACAGTGCGATTGAAGCATTTCTGAGACTTTGAGGTTGAACATTGGGACATGGTTACGATGGTTACAAAGATTGATATGTAATATGAGGTAATTGCTGGCCCCAGGTGAGCAGTTGGACTCTGAAACAAATCAGAGTTTGAAGGGTCTGTATGGTAAAAATGCAGCAAGGTTAAGGAAATTCACAGGCACGTGTGTGCTGGCTGAACGAGCGCTGGACCCCAGCATCTTACTGTGTACTCTTAGACTGTTTGCCATTTCAGTTGTTTTATCCTGATCCAAGTGAGGTCATCACTGGCCAATCAAACAAAGGTGTTATTTTCAAGCAATGACTTTGTACCTTCTGAATAAAGACACAAAAAACATAAAACTAGGCACTGTCTTCTTATTCATCTTAAATGTGTGCATCTGCAAATAACTCACCACTGTCTTTAAAAACAACTCCTAGCTAGGATGTTTTTTATACTTAATGGGTAATTAAATTTTTTCTTTTTTCGACTTGAACCTATTTTTACCAACTATTTCCACCATGCTGATCGGTAATACGAATTTTGTCACATCTTTATTTTTCAAGCTTTGGTCACCCAAAGAACCACTCCGCTCTGCTTTACAATGGAGTCCAATGGGTAGATACAGGTTCAATTTAACTCCAACAAGTCCAGTTTATATTAACCTCTTAATTGCAAATAAAAACGAGTGTGAAAGATGAAATTTATTCGCCAAGATTAAAATATATTCCGTTGCATGCTCGTTGAACTTGCAGAATTTACTACATTTCTGTAAATTATTACATTTCTGTGAATCTGCCAGCTTTACAATGACAAGCATTTGGTTTGTGGTCTAAAATTTTAAAAATGCACTTGAAGTAGCCCCAAAGTATCTTGTAGCGCAATGTAGTTTCCAGGGGCTGTACATATTGTTAGGATAGGGTCACCTACTCACTCCAAACATACATGTTTTGTTTATATTTTGTTTCTATTTTGTTTCTTTGAGTTTGCACACACTATACCAGCCATTGTAAAGCTGGAAGATTTTGTAAATTTAACTTCTGTAAATATCTAAAATGTCCTTCATGGTACACAAAAACTGTGGCCAGTTGAAAACATACACTAAAACTGAAATAATATATATTTTTAACTGTAATGTAACCTACCATGTCTCTGGTGGTACAGGGATGATTCACTTTCTGCAGTTGATCATGTCAGTTGTCGTGTATGTATTTCATTGGTCCAGACAGATTTTGTGTGGGTTGAAGAATATTTCTAGGTAGCCTACTTACTTAGATAGTTTAGATGACGGCTTTTACGGGGTTATCAGATTCACTGAAGTCTTCAAGTAACTCCAACGCAGCTTGTAGAGGGACGTTGTGCCTCCATGGGTCTTACGCGTGTGTATTACCTGGTTATTCTTCAAAAAAAAAAAAAAAAAAAAAAGAATAATAAAATACGTATAGGCTGTAGCCTAATCTTATTTTCGGTTGCAAGTTGGAACTATAACTCATATGGCCACAACCTGCGCTGAAGGAAATTATCAGCTTCCTACAGGAGTCTGGGGGTGAAGAGCTTGCGCTAGACTACTTGAGAACTAAGTAGGAAAGCAGTTTCAGTCCGATATAAACTAATTTTTACGTTTGGAAATGTTAACAAAAGCTAAAGATATTGTGAGCATAGGCAGGGAACAAAATGTCGCCGAAAACCTGCTTTGGAGTTACTTGTTTTTCATGCTTTAGCCTACCAAGAATGCCCTGGTACCCGCCATTGTAATGGCAGCTCAATCAGAAATTTCTGTATTCAAAAATATCCTTCATCGCAAATAAAACTGTCCGGGCCAATCGAAAAGTGAGGATAATATAACTGAGAGAATGCTGAAATAATATAGCTACAAAAAAAATTAAGTAAAGTGTCCCGTAAAACTTTGGGACGGTAATCAAATGAAAATTCCAAGTGTAGCCTATGTGTAAATTTGAAATATGTCAATTTTTTTTATTTTTATAAAAAGATGTAGCCTAGTCACAAAATATGTGGCGCTCGTTCATTTTTTGCTATTGACTAAAGATATCAACATGTTTCTAGGCTTGGGAGTTTTATGACAGCATAACCATATTCTGGTCAAACTGCCCTTTTGCAGTAGGCTTATTGGGGGAGTTTGTTTAATTGTTGTTATTACTGTGGTGGTGATGAGCGGTCAATGTCGGTCATGTCTGCAGTACGACCCCGACCGCGGTCCTAAAATTGAAGTCCTGCTCTCACGGTGCAGAATCAGATCTCAGACAGCCCCTCAGACAGTGGTGAGGGGAAAAGGCCAGCACAATCTCACGAGAAACGATGAGATTTACCGATTATTGTTTACATTGTTTTTTTAAATCGAGAACCGAACCGAATCGATCCGGATTAATCTGAACCGATTGGAACCGGGCCACTTCCGCAGCACGTTGCTGCGACTGGAGGTGAGAGGTGTGCAGAACTTTGCACGCTAAACAACACACCTTCTCCCGACTGGACGGACTCTTGAAACCGAACCGGATTCGCCAGAGGGTAACGAAAAGCACCACTGGCTAACGTTAGCCCGATTGGGTCAGCAGCGTTTTAATTTCCCCAGGCCAAGTGAAAGTCAAAGGAGATGGGCAGCTAGTGTTCGCTACCCATTGTTCGATCGATGTTGCCTGAGCGGAGGGGTGCACTGGTGCCCTAAAAAAAGAAGAAAGGCGATTAAGCCCGGGGTTACCCGTGCAGGGGGAGCGGGAGGTAGGTTTGGGAAACCCCGAGGATAACCAGGCCCCAAGCATCCGAGAAACTGGGCCGCTGCCTGTGTGGCTCGACTCTGAACTCCAACATAGGTTGAGAACGGGGATTCGGACGAGGCCTCGTGGGGCAGTGTTGGGACAGCCCGGAATGGTGATCGGAGACCAGGGATAACGTTAGCAGACGAGAGACCTCCCGGGCCCCTGAAAATCGACATCGCCAGAGCAGGTAAACAAAGTAAGAAGAGTGGATGGATTACGGCCATAATATAGATAGCTAGCTAGCAACCTCGCTCGTGTTGGAGAGGAACAACAGGAATCTCATGATAAATTTAGCTTGCATGCGAGGCTGCTTGTACTAGCCTAGGTATGAAAACATCAGCTAAGTTAGCTAGCAATACAGGTGAGTTGGTTAACTATCCTAGCGCTAAATAGCTTAGTTTTGTGTAACTGGCGTGACAGCCGGGTTTGTACCTAGCTAGCTGGTTCCCGAGCTAAAGCTTGTGAGCTAGCTAAGTTATGTTCCAAGTAAATTATATTCCAGCTAGCTTGGGCTAACTTCGCTGTCTAAGTTACATTGCAAACTGGATATATGCTTAGCTCGATAGCTAGCACTAACTCGGTAGCTAATTTATCTTGCTTGTCAGATATGAGACATGGTTAGCTAGGCTGGCTAGGTAACGTTAGGGAGTTAAGATCGTTAGCTAGGTAGCTTAACATTAGCTAACGTTACCTATTTAACTTGATGGCTCTGCCTAATGTACCTTTGCTAGCATTTTTAATTTTTGCGAACGTCCCCTATCGCAATGTTAAAATATTGTTCGCTAGCCAGTTGATTGATAGGTAGATTTTAAGGTGTGTAACTTCTTAGCCAACAGGATCAGTATACGTTAACTCAAAAGTCGTTAGCAGGTAGCTGGCTGGCTTGGTTGTTTTGGTTCGAAAGTACTGAAACGTTGAGAATGCTTTTTAAATATACACGTTTGGTGGAAGTTAGTTATACTAGTTAGCTAGGAGGTAACGCTAGGTTTGATAGTATATTTAAAAAGGTGAAATGCTGAAATCAAAATATGGTAATGCTGTGCGCTATCTCGGAATCAAGCAGCAACTTAGGATGACAGGTAAGCTGCATCGTTCTGTTTTAGATGCGGAATGCTCGTTAGTTTCCTTGTCAGAAAGTTGTTTTATTGCGGAATAAAACGCTTAACGTTAGTTAGTTGCACGTTAACTGTGGGTAGTTAACGTTATGCTCGCATTTTAACAAATGGAAGAACGCTGGCGTTAGAGTAACTTGTCAAATAGCTATAGCAAGCTAAATGTGTTGAGGTTTAGTAACTTTAGTTAAGTGACTAGAGGCTGTCAGGTGACGTTAGCCTCGTTTTGTTAACGTTACGTATGTTTTTTTCCTCTAATGTTGATAATGCATTCCTATCTAGTTTTTGAACACTAGACATTGCCCCTGCAAATAAAATGGTTGTTTGACAATCATTTGAACTGTATGCAAATTAATTTGGAGGAATTGAGTTTACACAGTAATTTGTGTGTGATAACGTTAGCTAATATAGCTACTGTAACGCCAAATACTGTCCAAGTTAATTGGGCGCTGTTGTATTTATGAAATGGGGCACATGGGTATAATTACCTAGGTAGCTAGTTGTTTTTCTTATGAAAATGCAAAACCTTATTGTTGGCTTTGAAAACATGTATTCTTTATTCATGTGGTCGACTTGTTTACATATTTATTTACTGGAGTAATTCCCAAATTAAATATAAAATCTTTTTCCCACTGTAGCTATTCATGTTCGACATTTTTGCACATTCATGAAATATTCAGTCATTGGAGTGATTTGGAGGGAGAAAAAAAAGTGTTTATTGTGTTTGTAAGGATTTTGATTTAGGCCAAAATGAAGGGGCATGTTTCCTCAAAATTTACTTAATGCATGCATCCTGGAGTTATGACTCAGCATCATAGTATTGCATCACTTATGCATCACTTCACTACCTCAATGAATTGTGGGTATGGCCATTTTCTAAATCTCTGTCAGTTTTCAACTATCTCCCTTCCTTGCTCTTTCTCTTGCCCTATTTCTCTCTCTATTTCAGCAGAAATGATGGAAGAGCTGCACAGTTTGGACCCACGGAGGCAGGAGCTGCTTGAGGCTCGTTTCATGGGAGTCGGAGTGGCCAAGGTCAGTGAGCGTTGTGGTCGGGCAGGGCAGGCTAAGACAGACAGGGCCAATCCAGAGCTGCAGTGCCAGAGCAAGCCACGATATCCACTGCCTATGTTGCGTGAGCAGGCCGCGATTGGTCCCAGAGATCCACTGCCTGTGCTGCGTGAGTGGGCCACAGTCCGAGAGATCAGATTGCTTTGTTGTCTGAGCGAGAGGGCCATGATTGGCCTGTGAGGATAGCTGTGTCTTTTGGACTTTACCACCGGGCCTAGGTGCGGCCCCCTGAATATTTTAGGTTTTAGTAGCTGCCTAAACAAGATGAAGATGAGGCAAAGGAATGCAGACCGCCACGTTTGCGTGCTGTTAACCACCCCTGGAGAAACCTGACCAGATGTGTGGAGGGGTGTAGACAAGGGAGCTTGTTAAAACGGTCCCGCTGAGCCACGGAAGTCCTCCATTTTGGGCTTCTTTTGCTGAAAGCGATCTGGCCAAGGGCGGCTAGTGGTAAATCGCAGGCACTGGAGCCAGCAGTGGGCGTGATGCCAGCCAGGAGAGCGGATCCTGGCGCTGGCTGGCCGGCCTGCAGTGACTGCAGAATCCCCATCGCCTGTGTCATCCGTGTGCCAGAGCCACGTGGGGTGGCCTCAGCGTCGGCCTGCGGGATCGATACCACCGGCGGCTCGTGACCTTGACGCTCCATACATTGGGCCCAGCTGTGACCTTGAAGTGCAGTGGCCAACTGTGTTGAAGCAATGCATTGTGGGTAGGACAGTGCTGTTCAGGAGGGCTTTGTCCAACAGGATTGCAGCCCAGCAGGTTTTTCCAGCATTTTCTAAATGACTCCTCCCATTATCTGCACTGGGTGGAGTCACAAGTTCTGTCCATTTCTACTGCAATTAGTGTAATGCAGTGTTTCTTATTCAACGCTATGTGTATTTCCCTAAAAGGTACAAAATTTCTAATTTAGGTCCCATTTTTTAAAAGTAGGCCTATTTCTAATTTGGGTCCCGATATAATTTTTTTTTTTAGAATCAGTGGTGTAATCCATCCCTCTTTTTTCTTTGATATTTTTATTTGGGAGAGTATAGTGGCAGATTCAAACAAATTATCACAGTCTGCCTGGTGTCTGCAGTGTTTTAAGAAAAAACGCTACTCAATCAGGGTAATGATTTGGAGGCTTAAAAAGGAAACTATTGAGTCTGTTTAAAGACCAAAACAGTGTCCGCTTCTTTTGTGATCTGGGGAAGGTCATTCCAAAGTTTAGGAGCCCCAAAACAAAAGTTCTGCTAACAGTTTTAATTCATCATTTAAGCCAATAGCAGTCAGTTGCATTCCTGGAGGGCCGGTGTGTAGGAAGGTTTTTCCATTAAGTACCCCTGGCCAATTAGATAATTTCCTGCACAATCCCTGTTGACTCGTAGAGCGGACCATGGCAATACGTTTCATGTGGGTACACAAGAATGGTCTTCAGCTGTTGTTTGTGAGCTTATCAGGAAATGTCACTGAGATCTCTGGTCACATAAGTAATTGGGCTACTTAAATCATTAAGAGCAGAAGTTACTGAAAATGTACAGAGGCTGTAATGGGAAACGGGCCTCTTGGATTGGGGCATCTCAGAAATCCACTTACATTAGTAGTTTGGTTGCTGTGTGCTCTAGTTGCATGTGCTGTGCACTGATGAGCTGTTTGGCCACCTGTGTTGGAAGAACCTGATTGGGCAGTGGTGCTGGAGGATGGTAGGCCTTGATGGAATGAAATCCCAATCAAACGAGGGAAAACCAGGGAGAATATGTTCTAGTTTCGCAGATGTGTGAAATGCTGGATGAAGACATGCATTTAAAATATTTTAGGATGTAGGCCATGTGTGAGCCAACATTTGAGCTTCTTTATGAACTTCGTACTGATGACGCCAAACTGCGCGACAAAGTATGACGGTGTCATTGCCATGACAAAATTGTAGAGGTGTGCGGCATTGATTGTCGTGCGACACTTTTTTCACTTCAAAGTGCATCGTTTTTGTCTCACAACACTTTCGAGAAGTAGGCCTACATGACAAAGTATAAATGAGGCTTTAGGGACAGGCCTGTCTAATGGAAACACCACCCTCCTGAGGGACACTGCTGCCTTGGCTACATGACTGTCTCAGCCTCCTTAAATGTTCTTGTATGATGAACTGGTTTGCAGACAGTGGAAGGTGGTGTGTCTCCTCACATTTACGTCTCTGCTGGTCCTTCAGGTTATAGACAGCTACTTGGGTCTGTGCATGCGCACAACCGTGGTCACTGTTCCTGTGATGTTGTTTAGGTTACTATGGCTGGACCAATCAAGGATGGTCTTACATAGTATAGATTGTGACATTTCTTGGTGTTTGCCTGGACTTGCTTTGCACCGTGTACTTGCATATCCTGCTTCAATAAATCTCACTTGATTGGAAACTCTGAAGGAGGTCATTTCTAACAGGCCTCTTTTGTATGGGGGTCACAGATTCCCAGCTCTTGGGGATGGTGGTGTTTATCTGCATTCCAAACTCTCCTCTATCCCCCCGTGTGTATGTCTGTCTCTCTTTTGTGGCTCTGTAGAGAGTCCCCCATTCCAAGCACACGGAACTGGTGCCAGCCTGCCTGATCGCAGAGCCTGGCTTCCTGAACGTAGACCTGGCCGCCTGTCAGATGCTGCCTGAATGCGGCGAGATTGTGAACATAGGGCTCGGCATCTTTTTCAGAAGAAATTTGTTGTACAGAAAAGCAGCCAATCCGTTCAGCGAAGGGGTGGTTTACCGGAAGAGTGACGGTTTAACACAAATGGGAGAGGGGAGAGAGGCGTGCCACCTTTCACATACCATGTCTTCCACAGGGTCCAGGAAACAATGAGTCATCCAACCACAGTCTGTGCAGTGTGGGATCCCTCAGTGACAAAGAGCTGGAGGTCAGTGCTGTAATACACCTGGCTTTAACACACACACACACACACACACACACACACACACACACACACACACACACACACACACACACACACACAGCTTTACCCCCTTCCCACAAACAGTCACTCATCACCAGGTTCAGACCTTCTGGAATGTTCTAGGAAAAGGAATTTGACGGCTATGCCAGTATAATGTGTGGCAGTGTAGTATAATGGTTAAGGAACTGGCCTTGTAACCGAAAGGTTGCAGGTTTGATTCCCAGGTAGGACACTGCCGTTGTACTCTTGAGCAAGGTACTTAACCTGAATTGCTTCAGTATATATCCAGCTGTATAAATGGATAATATGTAAAAAATAAAAAAAATAATAAAAAAGTTGTGTAAGTCGCTCTGGATAAGAGCGTCTGCTAAATGCCTGTAATGTAATGTTTTTTTTTGTGTATGTGTATGTGGCAGACCCCTGAGAAGAAACCGAATGAGCATAGAAACAGGAAGAGGAAAGGGGACCTCTTTGACAGCAGCCAAGGTGAGGCTGCTTTCCCTGCCTGTTCAGTTTTTTTTTTTTGTTTTTTTTTTTAACGGCAGCCAATAAGTCTCTGACAAAGATAATAAAAGGAGGATAACACAGTGGCAAAAAACTGAAAGAATCTCCACCAACCATGGAGAATGTTAGTAGCAACTAATAGCACCTGCTGACTGAGATTGGCAGACCCTGTTTCCTCCTAATTACCCACAGGAAGCCCAAAGCAGCAATCACTGTCACCAGTGTTCTGTTGGTTAACAACATACTTGATTGGTACAGTTCCCTCTGTTTTATTCCGGTAAGGTGGCATCACAACTGTCTTATCTCTATTTTATTGTCTGGTATGTGTTGCACTTTCTTGGATTCTCTCTTTTCGCATGCAGAACTACTCCTGCTCAACCAGTTTTTTTCCTTCTCTCAGGGAAAGGAGGAACACGAGGCCATAAAATTAGCGATTATTTTGAGGTGAGTAAATGCATCTGCGACGTTTGCAATGTACTGTCCGTCATCACCATGGATATTTATGGCATATTGACATATTGGTAACTGAATGGATATTTACCCCCGTATCTGGCCAGCTAAAGTAGCAGTTTGCCATTTTGTCATTTTGGGATTACAATCCAGTCACTCAACATACTGGTAACCAAAAAATAAATGGAAGCTCTGGCTAACTTGTACTAAGTTACATGATGGCTAACTACACTACATTCATTTAGCAGACACTCTTATGCAGAAGGACTTATAATAGCAGAAACATAAGATTATTAACATGAGCAATAGTACCGGACCTGTAAAAGACAATTCCCAGGCCAGCTAATAAAGATGCAGATCACTAAATCACTTGTGCAGGTTAACTGGTAACCAAACGAAAGTACAAATTCTAAATGCAAGTATACTACATTCGTGACTTAAAAGGTTCAAATATTCCCAAAACAAATTCCTGTTTTCTTTATTTTTCATACTTTCCTTATCCCACCTCTGATTTCTGTGTAATTGTTCATTATTTATATGTATTTTATATTATTGGTTATTGAGATTTGTACACTTTTACAAGAGCACTTTGTCTTTGGATCTGAAAAGCATTTTGAAACAGTTAGGATGCATATTTGCACCTTATTTCTGCTTATAAAGTTTATTTTATTGTGCTTCCGACCACAACAAATCCATACACATCTATTAACACAGGTGTATGTTCATGCATCCTATTGTGTGGTTATGCGACAACATTTTGGTGCCACAAAATAATTGAGTGGCGTCAGAGCCTTCAGATGAAAAGATTAGTCTGGAGACGTGTATCGTCAGAAAATGAGTATTTCCTGCTCAATCAGAAAACATCGCAGGCCTGCAGTACAGAGACGGACCACACAGATGAAAAATGCTTCCTTATCAGAACGTGTACAATAATTTCTCTTCAACCTCCATCTTTCTCCTGCCTTTGTCCTGTTCTTCCCGTTTCCCCTTCCACTCTCTCAGTTTGCGGGCGGTAGCGGTCCTGGGACCAGCCCGGGTCGGTGTGTCCCACCGTTGGTCCGATCTTCTCCTCAGCATTCCCTCTCCAACCCACCAGCCTCGGTGAGTAGACCCCGCCCACGGTCTTCAGTATGCGTACTGAACAGCTGTAGATTCTGCCTACGGTCTTCAGCCATGCGCACTGAACAGCAGTAGACCCCGCCCACGACCATCAGCATGTGTACTGAAGAGCAGTTGACCCCGCCCACCGTCCTCAGCACGCGTACTGAACCGCAGTGCGTTTCCCACTTGAGGAAAGGAAGGCTGTTTATATGAGGCCTGCAGTGTGTAACAGGCTGTTTATATGAGACCTGCAGTGCTGAATCGTGTTGTATTTGTGGCAGCAAGGCAAGGCTGTGTAATGGCTCGTGGTTATTTTAAGCGGCACTGCAGTGCTTCTCATTGGTGTCAATGTGCCGTATCTGATTTGGCTTCATTGGTAGTGTCTACAAGATGAATGCTTAGCTATTGTCTTTTTCCTGTGTGTGCGTGCGTGTCCGTGCGTGCGCGTGTGTGTTTGTGCGTGCGCGTGTGTGTTTGTGCGTGTTTGACAGGTGCAGCAGGGCAGTCCTTCGTCCACAGGCTCCGCTAACACAGACCACTCCTCTTGCTCCCTGAAACCTGTCTTGCTCCACTTGCTCCACAAAGCCACGCAGGTACCGCACCCTCACACCTTCACAAAGTACAGAGAGCAGCCACACAGGTAACACACCCCGATCAAGCCTAATTAGCATTCGAATGTACAGCCTGTCCTAAAGACACGGTCAGCTCTATCCTGAAACAAATCTTAGGTTTAGTATCATTTTACTCTTGTTCAGGAAAGCTGATGGGATTACTGGATTGGGAGGGTTTTGTTTCCGGTAAACAAAGGGTCTCAGCATATATATTTGAGTGCAGAGGTCTGGACATAAAAGACAACACGTTTCCATTGTGGCCTCGATGGAAACAGAAAAACATCTGCCGTCTAACAACAGAAATGTTTGAGACTGTTAAACAAGTTAAAAACATAACGTTATGATGTAGACACACATCACAGCAGTGTGATTCACAGCTAGGGCTGGGTATCATTTGAAATTCTTTCATACCGGTCCCGATGCCGATACCTGGTGTTCGATACCGATGCCAAAGCGATGCTTTTTTTGAATAAACACATTTTTCAAAAAAAACATTTAATTTAACAAAATAAGCCAAACCTCTCAAATGCTTCAGTGTTTAATTTTGTCAACTCAAACAGCTGTATGAAATGCAGTATAAAATGAATTATGATTATGATTTAAATCAAGAAAAAGTTGATCAAAGAATAAAAACAAGAAAGAGTCCCCCTGGTGGGGCTAAACATTTGGTACCTAACAGATCATTTTTGAAATTTTTGCCAAAAATACAAAAAATTGGCACCGAATACTTGGACAGTTTTTGATACTCTGTACTACGGACGTGATTTGGTCGGTGCTCAAAAAGTGTTGAGGTTCGATACCTAACCCTATTCACAGCGCAGACTTTACACGTTATAATCAAACAAACACACAATTGACATGATGTAGACCAAAGGCAATACAGACAACGTTCATAGCACCCTTAGTCACCTCAGCAGGATTGCAGAAGATCACAGGTCATAGAGCAGTCGTATGTCTGCCGTACCGCCGTTAAGCTCAGCATCGGCCCCATGTATCCTCACAGTCTGACCTCACGATAGAGAAGCTCACAGCATTGGAGAAAAACAAGAGCTCGGACCTGGAGAAAAAGGAGGGACGTATCGATGACCTGCTGCGGGTGAGATGTCTACTGCAGCTTTCTCACTGTCGCCCCAAACATCCGCTTATAGTACTTCATGTTATGAGCAGCCTGGTGAGGGTTATAGTACTGTAAGGTTATGAGCAGCCTGGTCAGGCTCATAGTGCTGTAAGGTTGTGAGCAGCCTGGTCAGGCTCATAGTGCTGTAAGGTTATTGGCAGCGTGGTCAGGCTCATAGTGCTGTAAGGTTACGAGCAGCCTGGTTAGGCTCATAGTGTTTTATGGTTATAAGCAGCCTGGTCAGGCTCATAGTACTGTAAGGTTACGAGCAGCCTGGTCAGGCTCATAGTGTTGTAAGGTTATAAGCAGCCTGGTCAGACTCATAGTACTGTAAGGTTACGAGCAGCCTAGTCAGGCTCATAGTGTTGTAAGGTTGTAAGGAGCCTTGTCAGGCTCATAGTACTGTAAGGTTATGATCCTGATAAGTGAGGCTGGATTTTCTGTGATGCATCCCTTTGTCAGGTTGTCGGGCACATGTCTGGTTCTCATCTGCATGGTCCCTTGATGTTTATCTGTTATCAGACTGTTTGTGTGTATGTGTGTGTTCCTGCGCTTGTGTGTACTCCAGGCAAACTGTGACCTCCGAAGACAGATCGATGAGCAGCAGAGGATGCTGGAGAGGTACAAGGAACGGTTGAACAAGTGCGTGACCATGAGTAAGAAGCTGCTTATTGAGAAGGTTGGTGTGCGTCCCATTCCACCTCCGTACTTACCAGTGTGATCAGCACTGGCACGAGCCCTCATCATAACACTCTGTGCTCTACCCAGGGTATTCCATATAGGGAGTTCACAGCCATCAATACTGCACCACAATAAAGGGAAAAACCTTTTGATGTGACCAACAGCCCACCAAGCCAATTAGATATATTTAATAACAAAATTTAATCTTGTGAAATATCAATGTAGAGTGTCCCCAAAAAAAGAAAGCATTGTATCTACAGAATCCCCTAACTCGTGCTGGTTAGTTCTGTAAAGGATCGGCAGCTATACCCGTAATAGAGCAAATGCCCACCTCAGAGCAAAACTGCTAAATCTGACATTGCAACCTTTGAGTTACAAACCTGGTTCCCTTAAAAGGTAAAAGTTGCATTGTCTTGAAAGTCTTTATGAGCAACTAAAGGCAGGCTGCCACACAATACCAGCTTTGGAGTCCAAAACCAAATTAAACCAGCGTGAAATAGTTTATTATTACGGCAGCTGATCCTGCGCCGACTGGTTCGCAAAACAAGTAAGACGTGTCTGGACTTTGTCAGGACACCACATTTGCAAAGGTTTATCTTCTCCCAGCAGTGCTATTGCTATGAAATTAACGTTAACGTTTATTTTTAAAAAATGACTGCTGTTTAGATAACTTTATTATAGAACTCCAGGGCCAGCTTGAACTGTAGCAGTTTGAGTATAGTTGTCAAGGCAACACTGTTGTGGTCAAGCACGTCCTCTGCAATCTACCTTAAAAAGCGTACCCGTGCCGGATATGTGGTGGGACCGTTTTTTCCAAACGGAACCAAACCATTACTCTCTTCGCATTTGTTTGTTACACTGAGCACCCAGTGTTCCCATCAGAAGAACAGAACCGTACTGTTCTCCAAAGCTAATGGAAAAACACGACATACTCGCCCCCCAGTACAGTTGCGGTTCTGTACCTTAGATGGAAGACCCTTCTTAGTGACGTTTCCTGGTGATGTCATAGGCATGTATGGAACATGTGACCTGTGCCTGTACACAAGCCGGGGCTGAGCGTCGGCGTGTGGCTTTTTTTCAGTCGAAGCAGGAGAAGATGGCGTGTCGGGACAAGAGCATGCAGGACCGGCTGCGGCTGGGACACTTCACCACCGTGCGACACGGGGCCTCCTTCACCGAGCAGTGGAGCGACGGATACGCCTTCCAGAACCTCATCAAGTGAGTCTGAGCCTAGCCCCAAAGTGCTCTTTTAATTCTTCAACAGAAGCTTATGAAACCTGCTTTCCATTGCAAGCTTTCGTTTGCGCGGGTACTCGGACATATAAATTGGATTTTATTTTTGGCAATTTCTTGAGATTTTGTTTGTCAAATCGTATATTCCACAGGAGTGGCAGAATGTGAATAATTATTGTCGTTCTGAAGTGATTTTGAGAGCAACGGCACTAATTGGCATGATAAACCAAACAGAAGTTTGAAGCCTGAGTATAAATTTGGTTTCGTAAATGTCAGTGTGCTGTTATGATAAAGACCATCATTTATGCAGTCTCTATGCAAGCAACATCAGGTGATGTTGCAACAGCTAAGGAAAACTGCAGGGAACTACCAGTTCTCTTTGCTGTCAAACAAAGCTGACTCATTCGTTCTGTCCTCAGCTCTGGAGAGCAGAGTTGCTGAATGGCCAGTATCCTGTCAGAAGTCATTGATTAGCATCTCATGCGATAACTTCCCAGCATAGTTTTAAGGACGCTAACCTGTGTCAGCACTGCAGGCTGTATTGACCACATGGATTCAAATGGCTAAATACAGTCCAAGCTGTTGTATCAGTAAGAATAGTTCAGATTAAATACTATGAATGTTTTTGGCTGTTAAGGGTATCTACCTCTGGCTGGATGCAGACAGTGACTGCAATTGACACTCTGCCACTTAGCAAGCGGACCCAAGATGTCTGCCGTGTAAATGTGAAGGTTGAAGTGTGTTATCAAGCGATTGCATCAGCTAGCTTTGCTGCGACTCCCACTGTTCACTAGCAACTGCCCTAATGCCCTGTGGACCAGCTGCAATACACACAGGAGCCCGTCTTTATTCCCTGAGTTTAGCCTGCTGTGCTATCATATCAGCGACTGCCCCCCCTGGTGCCCCCCCGGTTGAAAACGTCGCGCTTAAGTGCCCTCTTGAGTGGCGAAAACGAGAGTATGTGCCCTATTGGCTGCCCTTCACATAGGAAAAGATAGCAAGAAAATACAATAACATGTCTTAATGAGTGCTCTATTAGTGGATAGAATGTGATGCAGTGCCCTATTGGTGCCCTTCCAATTGTCTAAACTTGACAATCCCTATGGATGCCCTTCCAAAGGTAAACAGTGCCGTGATAAAGTGCCCTCTATGCTGCCACTACATAACAGTGTCCCAAAGGGTGCCCTTTCTGGATTGCCTACATAATGTTAATCAAGGACGAAGACTATTTCAGCACACATAACGCATCATAGCGATGCTTTTTGGGCGCTGATGGGGCCCCATGTCGTGCAGTAGGTGCCCTTTTTTTCTTTTCGCCCCTGCCCTTCAAACTGCCTGAGTCCGCCACTGGCTGGCAGTGTGAGCTCTGCATCTCAACAGCAAGCCTGGTCACAGAGGAGCGGGACCAGGTCTGTCTGGGATTCAGGTGTTAAAAACTCACCTGGGTTAATCACTAATTTAAATACTTCAAATTTCAAAAGCATATTCAGAAACGGGCCTGGTGGAAGACTAACGATGCTCAGAGGTGGAGCAAGTTTGGTTGTGGTTTTTGTCCCCAGCTGTTCGCCTGATTTGCCCCACCCCCTGACCTGTTTGGCCCTAAGCAGTGGCCCTGCCCACTCACTGTCCGTGTCTCCACCCATCCTGAACAGGCAGCAGGAGAGGATTAACTCGCAGCGAGAGGACATCGAACGGCAGAGGAAACTGTTGGCCAAGAGGAAGCCTCCTGCCATGGGCCAAACCCCGCCCCCCAACCTGGAGCCCAACAAACGCAAGAGCAAGGCCAACGGTGCCGAGAGCGAAACGTAAGGACACGCCTCCACTGCAGCGCCCCGCCCCTTCACTCATTGGCGGAGTTTGATATGACCTCTAACACCACCCCCTCACTCTGGGGCAGAGCTTAATCTGAGCTGTCACCAGGGGGGTATACTACGAAGCAGGATTACTTAGTTAGCTGGATAACTGCACCGAGTAAAACCCGGAACCATCCCAAATCTGGAACACTGACTGAAGTAAAAAATGCTGTTCCCGGTTTTACTCAGTGCAGTTATCCAGCTAACTAAGTAATCCTGCTTCGTAGTATACCCCCCTGGTCCCTCACTCAGGGGTGGAGCTTAATATGAGCTATCACCTTGCCCCCCTCACTCATGGGCGGAGCTTAATATGAACTCTCACCCCGCCCCCTCATCCCTGGCCCCCTGACCCCACCCCTGACTCAGAGGTTAATCTGAGCTCTCTCCAGTGCTGCTGTATGAGTTTCCCTGTGTGTCTAAAGGGAAAGTGGGGCACTTCGCTTCCATCATTTTAGAGTTTCATGAGGAAGTCTTTCCTCACATTTTTGCTTTGTATTTGCTTACCCCTCATATAGCTGCATCATACCGGTTAGGACCAACTGTCGCCTATCTTTGTATGAAATCCAGCCTTTAGTATGCATGAATGCACATAGTCCACAGTTTTTATCAAGTCAAGTATCTTGAAAAGGTGGCCCCTCTTGCCGGAGTGTAATCCCAATTTGCTTTGTTTTGTGTTGTAGGCTGACGCTTGCAGAGTATCACGAACAGGAGGAGATTTTTAAACTACGGCTGGGCCATCTGAAGAAGGTGCTGTCAGCACGCTCACTTTGAGCATGCGTAGCTGTTTGTGTCATTGAGTGGGTCT
This sequence comes from Synaphobranchus kaupii, assembly GCA_029718625.1. Taxonomy (NCBI): domain Eukaryota; kingdom Metazoa; phylum Chordata; class Actinopteri; order Anguilliformes; family Synaphobranchidae; genus Synaphobranchus; species Synaphobranchus kaupii. The sequence continues at coordinate 5,771,470 of CM056387.1, forward strand.
GTGTGTCTGCCTGTTTTGTCCATCTTTCTGGGATGTTGAGTGTTTGACCTCTGGGTTGCCTATGTGCTCTTAGTTGCATTTACGTGCGCGTGTGTTTGTGTGTGTGTGTGTGTGTTTGTGTGTGTGTGTGTGTGTGTGTGTGTGTGTGTGTGTGTGTGTGTGTGTGTGTGTGTGTGTGTGTGTGTGTGTGTGTGTGTGTGTGTGTGTGTGTGTGTGTGTGTGTGTGCGCGCGTGTGCATTAATGTGTGCACATATGTAAGTGAATGCATATATATCGTCGGTGTCGTGCATAAGCCATGTATCTCCAAAAAATTTAATTCTCAGGAACAGCAGAAAACTGCTTCCGTTTTCCATTTATCAATCAGCATTGTGGTTTCATCTTTTGGGGTTTTGAAACAACTTTATTAGGTGCTCGTTGCAAGCCAGTGCACATGTTGGGATTTATGAAAAAGCTTTTATTTTTCAAAATACTGTGCCTGGGTTTTACACGAGTCCTCCAGTGATAGCCATTGGACATAATGTATGCTGGTGTTTACTGCTTGGGGGAGCAGCAGGAATGATAGAATGTATGTGCCGCCTCTTCTTTCACAACAACAGAGGAAGAACATGCCTGGAAAAATGGAGATAAAATGTGTCGATGTTTAATTTTAGTATTTAAAAGTGTTCTAGTGAGTTTGGCGATATGTTATGTTGTGGTGTTGTGCACAGCACACTTTTCAAACTGTAGATGTTGACCCCGACCACCACAGAAAGTGAATCATTATTCAAGTCTTGTTTGCCTATGAGAAGCATGTAAAGTGTGCTAAGTCTCATGTTAAAATTGAACCAGTGGACAATACCCGTCCAGTGTAAACAGCCAAAATATGCTTACATGACAGTGAGCCGTCTAAGAGATGAACGCTGGAACAAAACTGACCACCATGGCGGGTGCAAAATCCAGGTTATGAAATGAAACCGATGATAACGCACCTGCACGTTTGCATCAGTGTGTTTATCAGCGTAACTCACCCACGTTTGCATTGGCTGGCATGCGTTTTTCAGCTGAAATAAATCTCCACAAATGTCCCTTCTTTCATCTGTTGTGTTTCAATATGTTTTGTGTGTGAGGTTCGTGGCTAACGTCATGAAAATTCTGACGTTATCAGAAAACTACAGAGTTTAGAACGTCTTTTGTTGGCATCTTGGAAATGCCGGGGTTTTACAATTGCCTAGGAATTTTCTGCCGACTCATGTCTTTCCCTCTCTCAGCAGCAGCTTGCATCTTAAGTAACTAAAGACTCAGTAGAAACGTAATGGGTTCTTTGAAGGTTAAACAGAGCTTTGACTGCAAACGTTTTTAGGGTTACAGCGCCCGAACCAGCGAAGTACTGCCACCAAACGTTTTGAGTGCTTTGGAGGCCTGATTCACATTGGGTCATCTGGAGCTTGCGAGCACCTTAAAAACATGGAGATACAAGGTTTTTGCACCATGCCATCTGTGTGTGCGTGCGTGCGTGTGATACTAACCCATGTTCATGCTGTGAATCACAGGAGGAGGCGGAGATTCAGGCAGAGCTAGAGCGGTTGGAACGCGTGCGGAACCTTCACATCCGCGAGCTGAAGAGGATCCACAACGAGGACAACTCGCAGTACGTCTATAGCACCGCACGCACACACACACAAGTAGCTGACTTCTCTCTTTTTCTCTCTAGCTACTCAAAATCTGTTTAGTTGTGTGTATTCACAGCTTTCTTCCTGCCAGAGCAGTAATTTTTTTTTGTTCTCAGCATATTAGTTTTCATTAAAATGTGGCGTCTCATCATGGTAGTGCAGAACAGAACGCAGATGTGTTTGAATTCCCCTGAGTGTTTCAGGCCGCAGTGTAAGTCAGTGCTCTGCTTTGCTGTTGTCCTTCCAGGTTCAAAGACCACCCCACATTAAACGACCGGTACTTGCTGTTACACCTGCTGGGCAGAGGAGGCTTCAGTGAAGTCTACAAGGTGAGAACAGCAGCACTTCCAGTCCACAGCAAAATTGACAGCAGACAATACAAGAATATTTTCTGGAAAAAAAAGAAGCATGCTAGACATCCTCCCACACGGTCCGCAATCGCAATCCCCCTCCATATATTACAGGTGTTGGTCACATAAAATGTCCTGGAAAATTGAGGTGAAAATGGTCCTGTCTTGAAAAGAGTGGGAACCCTGTCAAAACAATGGTTCATTCATTAAATGGCAGGTTTCCATGACAAGAGGTGATGAGCACAGTTCTCTCGTATTCTCGTATTTAACTCAATAATTCGTATTCTCAATCTGACGGCAAGCTTCAGTTAAAACTCGGTAGTTTTGAAAACATTCAGAAACGGCCTGGTCAGCTGATGCCGTGGCCCGACCCAGCCTTTCCACATCCTGTTAAATGGCTAGGATGTTGTTTACTGTGAGTGAGAGCTTTGCTCGGGGTTATGAGCACAGCGTTTAAGCCTGCAAGCCCGCTGGTTATGAGACCAGTTTCCCTCACCGCGGCGCCCTAAACTCGTGTCCTCGGTCCGCTACCCGTGTGACTGCCGCTGATCCGGTCCACCCGTGTAGAAGGACTTTCCTCTCCGTGGCCCCCGGCTAAATAAACAGCTCTGTCAGTGGAGTGATATGTGTGAGATGCTGCGAGAGTCCTGAGGATAGGTGGATAACCGCGTCTCGGTGCTTACCAGCAATCGGATATGTGTAGGTTCAATGTTTTACCCCTATATCGTGCAGCACTAATTCTGCGCTCAAATTCACAATTCAATTCAGTTCAAATTTATTGTCATTGTAAAGTGCACAGGTACACATACAACGAAAAGTAGTTGTGCCCACCCAGGTGCATGTGCTAATAACAAATAAAAAAATACATTTAATAGTCAACAGCATGAGAACATAATAAATATCTGTCTAACTACAGTAAGATAGTGCAAGTAACTGTCGTTGTTAAAGTGACTGTAGTTCACGTAGTGTGGCACAGTTCAGCTGGGTAACAGCGCTGGGGGGAAAAACTCTTCCTCAGCCCAGTAGTGCTTGCTCGGAGGCATCTGTAGCGCCTCCCAGATGGCAGGAGAGAACACGGGCTATGGCTGGGATGGGCGGAGTCTTTGGTGATGCTGAGTGCTCTCCGCAGACGACACTTCTGGTGGATGTGCTGTGTAGCAGGAAGTTGAAACGCTAAATGATTATTAATTAATTCCTATTGCCTCACTGAACTGTCAGTCGCAGGAATAAGCTTTTTTTGTTTTATTGTGTTGCAGCCTTTTGTTGATAATCTCATAACCGCTGGCCGTGAGCTTCAAATTACAGCATAGGGGTAACCCTTCCATCCGACACCCGTTTTGTAATGGTCAAAAACTCATTGAGCTAATGCTATTCAGGTGGGGCTCATATGTTGACGATGGAGAGAGCTTTACGGAAAGGGCTTTCTGTAATTTCCGTAGCTATGTCCATGTTTTTACATTTTGCGTTACACATTCATGCATTTTTAATGCGTCAGTAGTTGAAAGGGGCCAAATCCAGCTTGTAATTTAATTTGATGTGAATTCTTCCCAGGCCTTTGACCTGACAGAGCAGAGGTACGTCGCTGTGAAGATCCACCAACTCAACAAGAACTGGAGGGATGAGAAAAAAGAGAACTACCACAAGTGAGCACTGACCCCGCCTACCTGGCACAGAGCCCGCCCACCCTCCTGCCCGTCTGGCACAGAACCCCCACCCATCTGACCGCACAGACACTGCCCACCCACCCGCCTGTCTGGCACAGACCCCCGCCCGTCTGCATGCAGCTGCACAGATCAGAGCACCAATGTCTACCCCAGAGGCTCTCTCTAAAACTTTGTCTGTGACATCACTTTTCCCTCTAATCTGATTGGTTCTAGTAGGTCTTAGCCAGTCTTAGGTTATATGTAGATTGCTGAGTTGGCTTAAATGGCCACCTCCAATTGGAACCAAACCTACACAAGATCATGATTTGTCAGAAGAAGTAACTCACCATTGGCTTGCTTGAAAAGCACATCACTGGTAGTTGGTTGTATCTCACATCCAAGTGTTCACCATCTACTCAGGCTCAGTAGAACATAAGAACACATCATTACATGATCAGGCCGATCAGCCAATCTGCATTCGCCATTTACCTTTAAACTAGAGAGTGTCTAGCACTGCATAAAACCAAGACTGTAACACCACACATGACCTAGTCGGCCATTTTACTAAATCTCTATTCTGTGTAAAGAAGCACCTCCTGATATTCCTGTGGAATTTACCTTTTGCTAATTTTCACCAATGCCTCCCATCTACTGACATAACTGAAACTGAAAAATCTGTTGTAGTTCACTTTTATTCCTTTTATGAATTTAAAAACCTCAATCCAATCCCCTTCTTAATCTCTGCAAGCTCAGTTGAAGGAGACCAAGTATCTTATGTCTTTCCTCATAACTTTTACAGTTCATACTCGGACCCAATTTAGTGGCCCTTCTTTGAACTTCTATAACTTCTTGTATTGTGGTGCACAGAACTGTTCTTCTGTGGTCTGACACTAAATAAAAAGTTCATAGTTAAGTTGGGCTTCTATTTTAGAGATGAAATTGGTTTTAGTTTTGCGACTAAGAGGAGACCCATCATAACAATTTTTTATGTATTTATTTATTTTTCCTCTTTTAGAATGGAGACACACTTGCCATGCATGCATCTACTCAACCACTTTACACATCCTGGATAACAGTTCCTATTGAACTCTATGGATAAATAAAGTCAGGAGAAACAACCCTTAAATCCATCCATATCTACTGCATATCTGGCAGCAGAGTGATGGTTTGAGGCTTGTTTGATACCTCAGACCCTTGATGACTTACAGCCATTTAGCCAACTATGTGCTCCATACTATTCCCATGTAATGTACAGTTTAAACTAGTCCCACCCCCCCATTCCCATAGAGATCCATTCAAATGCAGAGAGGTTATAGCATTGCTTGTAAGAGTACCTGGAAATAAGATATCAAGAGTCTTGATGTTGCAGGGTCACCGACATCAGCAAGTCATGGCATGCAACGGATAGCCTACCAAATATTAATATGATGACTTTATGTTTATGTTAATTTGTCCAATTACTTTTGGTGCCCTAAAATGGGAGAACTATTTATAATAATGGCTACAATTACTACACGGTTCACCCAATATGGATGTAAAAACCCTCAAATTTCAAATCCAATGTGCAGTGCCAAAACAACAAAAAATGTGTCGCTGTCCTAACACTTTTGGAGTGCACTGTATATCCCAGCATCCTGTTGGCTTTTTATTTGTATTTATTTATTTATTTGTTTATTTTTTTATACAGCTCCAGCTTAATGCCTAGACCCTTATGGGCCTTGATCATTTACTGCTCCCAAATTGCACAGAAATTATAATTTTGTTTTATTTCCCACAAGCAGTACTTTACTTTTAACTATATTGAATTTCAGTAGTCAGGTTTCTGCCCACTTCTTGATTCTGTTTAAATCTTCTTAGATTGCTTTCAAATTGTTAGCTAAACTCCCCAGTTTCATCTGCAATTTTGCGTAATGTTCTAGTGTCCCCACTTAGATTACTTCTATGAGCAGCCTGGTCAGGCTCACAGTACTGTTAGGTTATGAGAAACCTGGTCAGACTCATTGGACTGTAAGGTTATGAGCAGCTTGGTCAGGCTTATTGGGCTGTAAGGTTATGAGCAGCCTGGTCAGGCTCATAGTGTTGTAAGGTTATGAGCAGGCTGGTCAGGCTCATAGTGTTGTAAGGTTATGAGCAGCCTGGTCAGGCACATAGTACTGTAAGGTTATGAGCAGCCTGGTCAGGCTCATAGTACTGTAAGGTTATGAGTAGCCAGGTCAGACTCATAGTTCTTTAAGGTTATGAGCAGCCTGGTCAGGCTCATAGTATTGCAAGGTTATGAGCAGCCTGGTCAGACTCGTAGTGCTGTGAGTTTATGAGCAGCCTGGACAGACTTATAGTGCTGTAAGGTTATCATAGTTGAGGCAAGATTAACACCGGGATTCTTCAGGTCTAGTGCCTAGAGGTCATCTACCCATCAAATCCGTTTTGAAACATGAGAGAAAGCTGTCTGTTATATTTTCAGGGAAGAATTCAGTATCACTGTATTACGTGCATGGATATGTTTCACTGTTGAGGTGTTTACTAAATGCCCTCAGTGTTGAGGGGTTTAGTAAAATGGTCTCAGTGTTGAGGTGTTTATTGCATGTGGAGATGTTTCATTGTTGAGGCGTTTACTGCATGTGGAGATGTCTCAGTGTTGAGGGGTTTAATGCATGTGGAGATGTCTCAGTGTTCAGGGGTTTAATGCATGTGGAGATGTTTCATTGTTGAGGCATTTACTGCATGTGGAGATGTCTCAGTGTTGAGGGGTTTAATGCATGTGGAGATGTCTCAGTGTTGAGGGGTTTAATGCATGTGGAGATGTTTCAGTGTTGAGGTGTTTAGTAAAATGGCCTCTTCTCTCTTTCAGACACGCCTGCAGGGAATACAGAATCCACAAGGAGCTGGACCATCCCAGAATAGTCAAACTCTACGACTACTTTTCACTCGACACAGACTCGTGAGTGCCTCTGCTGGCCACATCTGTTCAGGACATCTGTGGGGCTGTCAGTCATTTCTCAGTGGATTAGCTTCCCATGTGCAGGTAGTGAAGAATAAAATGGAAAACACCTGGGTAAATTTGGGACAGCAAGTATATGCAAAGCAGAAGCCACCACACAGGTGCGGTTCATTTGTTAATTAAGCAAATAACACCCCAGCATGCCTTTGATCATGGTTGCCTATAATTACGGCTAGCGTGCCTGCAAGAGGAGACCTCAGTGACTTTGAAAGAGGGGTGGTTGTTGGGGTGTGTTTGGAGGGAGCGTCGGTGACCAAGACGGCTCAACGCCTTGCCGTTCGGCGAGCAGCGGTGCCTGGGGCGTTTTTGGCACGGAACTGTGAGGGAGTGACATCATCAGAAAAAGGGCAGCGGTGGGTGGAAGAGCATGCTCCAGGATCGCGTGTCTGCGCTTTAATGTGAAGAGCAAAGCAGAACAAGCGAGCAGCAGCAGAACAGTCAACCGCAAATTTCAACCTGTGGCGTGAGCAGTAATGAGGAAATACTGACTTTCAGAACAAAGATGCCTCGGCCAGAGGCAGAGGACTTGGGTATGGCACAAGCACACATATCAAGACCTTTTGCGCTCTGACAACTCATAGCAGGAGAGAAAGTTCAGCGGTAAAGTAAAATATTAGCGGCCCCAGAGATAGTTGGGGTCTGAAAATCAGTATTTCCTGAATACTGAAATCAGGAGAACATCAGGTAAAAGCGCATCTCTGATTAAAGTGATTTTACATTGGCAGTATTTTTGGTTTGCTAGTCGTGCACATCAGCGACCCCGTTGTAACGTCGGGGAAATGTGTGGAGGCTCAGTGCGTCACGCTCCCCCCCCCCCTCCAGGTTCTGCACGGTTTTGGAGTACTGCGAAGGGAACGATTTGGACTTCTACCTGAAGCAGCACAAGCTGATGTCAGAGAAGGAGGGCCGGTCCATCATCATGCAGATCGTGAACGCGCTCAAGTACCTCAACGAGATCCGCCCACCAATCATCCACTACGACCTGAAACCTGGTGAGACTGCCTCACGCACACACATACACACGCATGCCCGTCCGCCCATCATCCACTATGACCTCAAACTCGGTGAGACTGCCTCACGCACGCACACACACACACACACGCATGCCCGCCCGCCCGCCCATCATCCACTACGACCTCAAACCCAGTGAGACTGCTTCATGCGCACACACACACGCACACACCCGCCTGCCCATACGTTTTCACAGAAAAACTCAGGTAGAGTACAGCCGCCCTGCTCTTAGGCGAGGTACTTCACCTGAATCCACTTCAGTAAAATCCATACACTTTGTGGGGGAAGTAGTTTGCAGAATGTGACCAATACACCAGGTAACTCACTCTCACGCAGCTTGAATACCTTTTAAAAACAGGCGTGTCTTTGAGGTTTGGTCATGAGAAAGGCCGTCACATCGTGATGATGTGGAGAAATCGCCGAAGAACGGCCTGTACATTCTTAGCCAAGTTCAGAAATAAACTGTGACAGCAGACCTGACAAAAATGGAATTTTCATAAAAAATTGTAATGCTACTGCGTAAAAGACTACAGTCCACATCAAACGGGACATTTAAATAATTAAATGACTGTTTCCAGTAGTTTGTGGGGGAATCCTCCTGGTTTTATCTCCAGCTCAAGATTTGTCCGGTTGAATCTTGTAAACCAAAGCAGCCCTCGGCAGACATTCTAAAACTCAGTAGCTCGCACTGAACAAAGTTTTAAAACAAAATGTTCTAAAACTGGCTGTTGACACTTTGAAACGACTACATCACTTCCTGTCTGCCTGTCCGCCTGTCCAGGGAACATCCTTCTTGTGAACGGTACCCGCCTGCGGAGAGATCAAGATCACAGACTTTGGCCTCTCCAAGATCATGGATGACGACAGCTACAACTCTGTGGACGGGATGGAGCTGACATCTCAGGGGGCAGGGACTTACTGGTAACCACAGCAACACCAATCACAACAGCCAGGGCTTTGCGGTCTAAAGCAAAAAAATAAACTTTGAGTAACTCCAAACCAGCTTATACAGCGACGGTATGGTTCCAGAAGCTGTACATGTGAACAGATCAAAGTTGTACCATTTATTCTCAATTAGAAATATGAAAAAAGTTTTTATATCACACTGGAACTTCTTACCACTGCATTCTAGGAATCGGGTTACACGCGCCATAGCATATAATTTCAAGCAAAAATAAGATAAATCTTATAGATGAGAGAATTTAATAAGAGTAATTTTTTGAAGAATGATCCGGTAAATAAACACGCATAACCAGTGGAGGCATTACGTCACTGTACAAGCTGCTTTTGAGTTTCTTGAAGTTGTATTGCTTGCTTACCCCTTCAATGCCCTTACCATTATAACGCTGGCAGGTTACCAGAAACTTCTGTAAATATCTAAAATATCCCAGAAAAGCTGTCTGGGCCAATAAAAAACAGTCTAAATCTGAAATAATATTTTTTTTAAACCCAGTAAATTGAACTGCCCCTTAAAGATGTTTTTTTGTGTGGTGTCACTATGCACATAAAACTAATTCATACTTTGCTTTAATAGTACGAGGAAAATGTTGGCCAGAAGCACCATTTTTAAAAACAGAATCTGGCCCTTAGCACAAAGCGGTTCAAGTCTGACCTACAGGCTGCAAGTCTATTCTCTAAACTAACATTTTAAAGCAGCGCCTTATGAGAGAAATAAATGCAAATGTGAGGTGCGTGTGCACGGGCAGATTCAACTGCCTTTTCTCTAAGATAAAACACAATACAACAGACAACACCTTGTTAATACATTCAATAATTTACATAACACATCCAACCAGTCTGCATAGGTGAAACAACATGCCAACTCTTTATATCTACTATGTCACTTAACATTAAGGGTTGCAGCTTATGTAAGGACTCTTACTATTGTTTTGATTGAAGTCAAAAGGTTTCTCAAGTTTCTGAGTGTCACCAGATCACACGATTGTAAGTAGTCAGCTCTTTTACTTGAGGTCAAAGTTCAAGTGTAATTGGCCTCTGGCACCTACAGGTACCTCCCCCCTGAGTGCTTTGTGGTAGGGAAGGAGCCACCCAAAATCTCCAACAAGGTGGACGTGTGGTCAGTGGGGGTCATCTTCTACCAGTGTCTGTACGGCCGTAAGGTAAGGGCGCCAGAACCTGGGGGGTGTGTCCTGGGAATGGGCAGCATTTCAAATATACAGTGCCCTCCATAACATTTGGGGTAAATACTTCTTTTTTTTTCTTTTTTTTTGATTTGGCTCCGTAGTCCACAGTTTAAATTTGTAGTCAAACAATTCACTCATGGTTAAAGTGCAGATTCCAGCTTTTATTAAAGGGTATTTTTTATATATATATTTTGTTTTCACCATGTAGAAATTACAGTACTTTTTATACATGGCTCTCCATTTCAGGGCACAATGACAGAGTAGACTTTAAAAAGTGCTACGGTCACTAAAGGTTTTTTTTGTTGTTTATGGAGGCGTTGTGTATCCATTCAGTAACATTCAGTGACATTATGACTGAATGAGAGTCTCCTTCTTCATCCTCTTCCTCATCCTCCAGCCGTTCGGACACAACCAGTCCCAGCAGGACATCCTGCAGGAGAACACCATCCTGAAGGCCACCGAGGTGCAGTTCCCCCCCAAACCCGTCGTCTCGCCCGAAGCCAAGGTACGCCTGCCCACGCCCACTCTCCTCCACCTGCCTATGCCCACTCTCCTCCACCTGCCTATGCCTCTAATCCTCCCTTCTGTCCATCCTTCTGCATCGATTCTATCCTTCAGATGAAATTTCCTCGATTAACTAGGAAATGCTGATTTTTCCGACCCTAAATGTCTGACAACATCAGGTTTAACTGCTGAACTTTCAACCTCATCGTTTGATTACAATGATTAGAATTAAAATCAGCAGTACTACTGGCCTCGTGGGCCAGATTTGAGAATCCATGCCCTATATAAGTCAACACCACATTTAACATAGCCCTGGTCAGGCTGGCTCCAGCCCTCACATACTGGGTAGTCACACTGAAAGGAACAGGGTTGAGAACCGTTGTGCTGTACGTGTAGCGCGAGTGTGATGTGGTGTACCCGTCATAGAGTTCACTAGAGGGTGCTACTGAGTCGGCATGCTGTGATAACTACAGCTTTGAGATGTTAGGTTGGATTGGTCAGACTCTGCCACCTCAAAAAAGAAGATAAGTTGACTACTTCAGTGAGAAATGACGCTGCCCACGCAATCACTAAATTTAAAGTGGGAGGGATCTGAGATAACTAACCATCTCTCCATCTCCCTGTCTCTGACTCTGTTTCTATTTTTCTGTCACTCTCTCTCCCCAGGCCTTTATCCGCCGCTGCCTGGCGTACCGAAAGGAAGACCGCATCGACGTGCTCCAGCTTGCCAGCGACCCCTTCCTCATGCCCCACATCCGCAAGTCAGTGTCCACCACGGGCGTGTCCGGGACCGCCACGCCCTCCACTTCCAGCTCCTCTAATAGCAGCGCTTCAAACTAAGCCCTGCCCCTCCCCCTCCCTCTGACTCGCCGCTGCTCCAGGGAAGACCGTCCCCCACAGGGCCCCCGGGACGGAGACACCCCAAAACCTGACCAAGCCAGACCCCCATTCCCCTCTTCTCCTCCCCCTGTGGGGTCAAAAATCAGAGCTCATCCCCTCCCACAATGGACCTAACTTTTACCTGCTCGCTTATTTTTCACCACGGAATGGAAAGTGGTCAGGTACTGCCACTCAGACAGACGGACAGAGTTTGTGTCATTGGCCCCGCCCCCCAGCCCCTACACCCAATTGGTTGGGTGTCTCCTTGGCCCCTTGTTACCCTTGATGACCCGACACCAGGTTGGACTGACAGTGTCTGCGGTGCCGGGGGCCGAAATATCCCCCCCCCCCCCCCGCATCGGACCTCTCCTGCTGGGCACGCCCTTTGCTTTCTCTCGGACGACCAAAGTTCAAGACTGCCTGTTGGTGGAGCCGTTCGGTTTTAGTTTTAAGTTTTTAGCAATGAGAAGGAACACTTCAATTTGGGAGAAAGAACTGTCACATTTCTCTGGGTTACAAATGTCCTTTTAAAAAAAATTCAGAAAATAAAAAAAAGTGTTCTAACTAACATCAAACTGGAAAATTTGATAGTTCAATTTTTCATAACCCCCCCTGCCCCGCCCCGCCCCACCCCACACATATTTATTTAGTTCTGTTTTTAATTTTTTGATTCATTCAAGGGGCCGGAATATCAGTGTGTGCTGTGAAGGGGGGCCAGGGCGTTAGCAGAGAATTGCATATAAACCATTAAATACTATTGTTTAAAAACGCTGTGTCTGAGTTTCACTCAAATATGTATCATGTGACCCCAAAGATAAGAATTGTGGCTGAGTATGTCTCATTTTTACACATCAATTAACTTAATTAATAAATTCATAAAATGTTAATACAAAATAATTTTCAAAGCATTAGCAACGTGTGTATGTCCAAAAGAAGGGACAGCATGGAATTAGCTGAAAATGGTTTCCATCAATCGACTACATCATGGGTAAGTCGTAATTGAGACATTATGTCCAAAATTCCGAACTATCCTTTTAAGTAAAATATAAATTACATATATTTATATCACCAAAGATTAAATTCTGACAGAGAAATTTTTTTTTTTTTTTTTGGAGAAAAGTGAAACGGACAAGATTTGTTGTGTTTGTGAAGTGGGGGTGAATACATTTTAAAGGCACCGTATATAGTACTATACATGTAATGTATATATTCATAAATTGGTGAACAGTCCATACTTACAGTATAATTAAGCATAATGGGCAGAAGAAAAATCTGACGAGTAGCGTTGTAATGACTGGTTTAGTCCACAGGGTGGCTCTATTGTAGAACTTTCTGTAGCTACATCTACAGTTTCATATCCATATGCTTTTTTTTGTGAGTGCGGCATCTGTCGGTTAGAAATATAGTTATTAGAGGATGTGCCTTCTCCAATGAATTCAAGTTTATTGGCGTGTGTGTGTGTGTGTGTGTGTCTGTCTGTCTGTGTGGCCAAAACACTGCCATTTGCTAAACGTTTCAGGAGCCTGATTTTTATTCCGGTGGAAAACATGAGCCTGCTATTCATGTGTATAAAAGCCAGGATTTTACTAAATGCATCCACCAACATTTTTTTGTAACTTAAAGCACATTTGTGATGAAAGGGCTTTGCAGCTCTGATCTACACTAGGGCCTGTTGGCACTTTTCTGGAATACGTCTGGAAGTTAACAAGAAAATTGGGCTCGCCAAGTAGGCTACTGCGCATTCTCTCCATGATTTTCCAATGCCTTGGTTTATGCAATTATTTAATTAGCGGGATGCATTCCATACCTTTCCAGACCCCCAACGTGTTCGTGTCTGGAGGTTTACTGGAAAAGAGCATGACGACGTGAATCCAGGCACAACCGTCAATCAAGACTACGTAACGGCATCTGTAAGCGTAATGGCCTAATTAAAGTGTCTCCATACTTAAAATGCTGTGTTTCCGCTGTAGCCACTAGCCAGGCATACAGAGTGGGGTTTTGACGGCTCTCAGCATGCCAATGCTGCAACTACACCAATATGTATTTTTCATTCACCAGGAGTATTAATCAAAATCTGATGTGAAAAACATCGGGTGTGACATCTAATAGAATGGAATACAGTAGAATAGATTAGAGTAGAATAGGTTTATTTTTCCCAGGGGGAACTTCAGACACTTGTGGATGTCTGTAACCCTTTTGTTGGCCTTCACCTTAAGAATATCTATTTCAGTTATAATGTCTCACAAATAATAATTTAACCTACAACAAAGAAGATGTACAGAGCCTGATCTAAATAATTATGTATTGTCCCATTTTCCCCATTCTATAGATTCAGAATATTTAGTGGTGGCTGCAGTTCACAGGAAACTACAATGAGATATTTAATGATCGCTTCATAGGTGTCTTTGTGAGGAGGTTGTATTGCCATCTAGCTGTTGGAGGACTGAATTGCATGCAAAAAATGTAGGCAGCAAAAAATGTTAAATGTAAATGTTAAAAGTACATATGGTTCTCATTTGTTTATTACTGTACATTATTTGTGGCTCCTAGATTAGCACTACAGATTACAATCAAGGTAATTAATTATAACTCATCTGCTCTAAAAAAAAAAATAGTTATAGCCCTAGCCCCTTAGAGCAAATAATTAAGCTTAATCAGTTCTTAATCAGCAGAGTTCTGCTCAACAGTGGAACAAAACAGTGGCTATAGTTCTGTTTCATTATCAGAAACTCACCATTAATTATGCTTGTTATGTCATTTTCTCTCTAAGTCTTATGATAGATAATTACAAAGTGACAAAGGCCAGGATTTAAAGCTTAATCATGTCTGAAGAAGCCCAGTTGGAGTAACATACAACATGTGTGGTGGTCGACCAGAACTGAGGAACACTAAACCTTCAGCACATGATGACTCTTAAGACCGTACACAGGTAAACAGGGCTTCTTACTAATAATGTTGATGATATTTTATTGAGGCTGTGCTCAGATCAACATCTTTCTTTGTAGCTGTTCACTAGAATGGCACACGCACTGGTTATTTAAAAAATATGTAATTTTGCCTTATTCGTTGTGTAGAAGGGATTTGGGCTACAACGTCATGATTAACTATCAGGCCTTCCCCAAACATCAGGTTAAAATTCAATGAGTTTTAGAAACATTGATGCTTGAAAATCCATGATTAAATCTGTTGACCCATTACATTTATATTCAGGCACTTAGACACTTATCCAGAGTGACTTGGATAAGTGCCAGCGCATTGCACATGCAGACCAGTATACATTTAAAAGACACACTTCAAATGTAACATAGATACCCTGAAGCAATGTGATAAGCATTGTAACTAGAACAATGATCAAGAATAATATGCTAAAGTAGAACTGCATGGTTTGACTGGCTGATGTTTCCGTGAATTTAAAGTTAATTACAGGAATGGAAAAGAAAACTGGCTGTTATTTTGGCTAGTTTTTCCTTTCAGAAAGAAGATGGCAGTGTTCATATTGGCTTTGCACTGAGGTGCTCAGGAACTGCAGCAGTGGGGATGAGATCTCCAGAACTTATTTTTTTCGTGAGATCATGGCGAGGATCTTTTGGCGTTTTCATGAAGAAACCTGAGATGAGAGAATGAGAGAATTTTTCCCCATTTATGCAGACCAAATATTTTGGAAAATATCATCTCTAAGAATTCACAGTGGGTTTCTGTCTTTATTGTTCTTTTGAGTGAGTTGGAATATTAAATAATTGGAGAAATAAAAGCATAATCTAGCTGAGTTTTTAGGAAAGTTGAATGGTACAGCAGGTCACAAAAATGTTAATTTCTTTATGACATTCATTTATAATGTGATTAGTAAGATGATTATGATTATTAAAAACTACCCATACATACTATGTGGAATGGTTTGACTGTGCAGGGCATTTTGAGTGTAAGGTCAACAGTTGTGTATTTAAGTAGGTACTTGGCAGCAAGGATGACCTGGTGAGTATTGGCTAGTGGGCTACATGATGGAAAACACAGCTAGAGGATTACTCCCAACATGTCTCCTGGTCACTTTACTCCACCTCCAGAAAATGCAGTCGCATTAGCAAAATTGGTGTAATTGCATGAGAAGGCAGTGATTTTGTAAATGATGCTGTGCTAACACGAGTGGTATGTGGTTTAGACGATGTTCTTCAGCGGCTGTAGGAATGAACAGCCCACAGCTTAAAATGGTAGCAGTAGGAGGGGGACTCTAAGCTCACTGTCTAAAATGTGCATCGGCATGTGAGCACTGCTACTGCAACAGCTTTAGTGATCAATGATGTTCCACATAGACCTCGAAACTCCCCAGAGGGCCACAAACCAGATGCATCCGGGTCAGTCTCTACATCTGAGATGCCAAATGGGGATTTGTAGTGTGAGTTTGATAAAGTAGAATAATCTGGAGTGGGATTCAGTACCCAGCTGAAAAAAAAAAAAAAAAGTTTAAAAGCAGGCCACAAGACCAACATGCTGTGAGGGTGAGCCAGGCAGGGTAGCTACAATACAAACAAACAAACCCCACCAAAAAGAGCAGAGCATTTCCTCTTTCCAAGCCAGCCTTTTATTTTATTTTATTTAAGGGAAGTGCGTGCCATTTGCCATCGTTTATAACCAATTCACTGCTTAACACTATACTGTGAATGGCCCTCATTTTGATGTCAGAAAAATGTCATTAAGTGCCACTCCTTCTGACCAGCTTCTAGAGCTGGGTTTATGGGCTGCTTCCGAACTCAGCATCTCCCTCCTTTCCTCAAGTGCTTCCAAAGTCTGTTCTTTTTTGTTTTTCATGGGAAGCCACACATCAGCATGATGAATGTGTGAAAGGTGAAAGCACTTCATGCAACATTTGGGGGTGCTTGGATCTTTAAATACCGCATTCTCATGAAATGTGTGCAGGCTCCGCTAGTTGGAACAGGAAATCTCATACTCCAGTTATACTGCCCAAATTCTGAACACTGCACATTTCTCCCACATAGCAAGCTTAGGTTACAAACACAATACAATCTGCAACAAAAGGACCAAAAGAAAGCGCAGTGCAGGGTATTTATTATGAGTAAATGGCTGAAAAGGTCACAAATGACAGCAGACAAACCGTTTAGCGATCTTGGAAAAACCCACAAGGTCTGTGCCTGATTTCACAGGAGTCAGTCCTCTGTATTTCCAAAGGGCTCTTGCCTGCCGAGACCAAAAAGACCCCACTCAGCACTTCCTGGCTGGCTTTGGATTACATGTTTTTTGAACTCTAAGTTAAACTTTGGGTTCCTGCAATTTAACGAAATGTAAACTACTCAGCTACTTATGAACTGAAACATAAATAAGCCAAACCATCGGCAATAAGCAGTCTGGTGCCTATCTGGCCTGCTAAATGTCCAGTTGGACTAAGTATGAAAAGGGGAGGAGCATGGTGCTTCTGCTCATTATTTCTTCTTTTATTTTATCGTTATTTAACCAGGTAGGTCAACTAAACACTCAATTCTTTTTTGCATGATATTTCATTATATTCATTTAGCAGACACTCTTCTCCGGAGCACCTTATAACGTGGAAGAATGAAGTGTGTTCACCTGGTTTCTAAGAGTTGTAATGCCAGATCTGGCTAACAACATTCCCAAGTATATTTTATATCACTGAAGCACCATTGCAAATTAGCTATGCTAAATAAGAACTGAAATAAAACCCTGAATACATACAGATTACCTCGATAACAAGCACAAATAAGAAAAAACGAACTATAGAAAATGTCATAAACTGAACTAGTACAGAATGTGGGATTATTAGGGGTGGGCATGGGAGGGGAAACAATGTGCAGTCTGAAGAGGTGGGTCTTCAGTCTAAAGAATCAATTTGAAGCGGGCAACAATTCTGCTGTTTGGGAATTGACTGGAGGTAATATGGTGGAGCTGTTACATACGTTAGCCTGTAGGCTAGCACCAAGGTTTCACACTTCATGCAAGAAGTTACAGGCGGCCAATGAAGGGAGATGGGGAGGGGTGTGATATGAGCATGTTTGGGAGGATTATACACAAGTCATGCAGCTGCATTCTGTATTAGCTGCAGGGTATTTGTGGCCCAGACCAGAACCGGAAAGAAGGGAATTACAATAGTCCAGGGGTGAGAGTAGCAGGACCTGGATTAACAGCTTTATAGAAGTGGATTGTGGGGAAGAGATGGATTCTTTGGAAGTTGTAATGAAATTATTTGCACGCCCAACTCACTGCCACTATATGGGAGGAGTAGAGTTGGATATCTAGGGTTACTCTTTTACATTAAGCTTTGTACAGTAGACCTGTGTGAGCTCTCCTGTAGCATCAAGACAGAGGGAAAGATCTGCAGTGGTGAAGACTAGAAGGGAGTGAAAGGCATTTCTGTTTCAGCCAGGTTGAGCTTTATGTGAGAGGCTGCCATCCAGTAAGAGATGTCATTCAGAAGAGGTTCAGGAAACCATGGGAGGAGATGTCAAACACAAGAGATTGTGCATAAAAGGAAAAGAGGAGGGGGCTAGGTATGGAGCCTTGGGGGACATCCGTAGGAAGGTCTCAGGCATGAAATGCACTCTCAGGAAAAAGGGTTATTTTGGCTTGTTTCCGTAGGGGAACCCTTTTTAGTTCTTTTTGAGCTCACAGATTGAACCATTTTACCCAATAAAGAAATCTTGAACTAGATAGGGTTCCTCTATAGAGACAAAGGAGCCTTTTGGAACCCTTACTTCTAAGAATTGTAAGCCATCCTCTCAGGAACCGTCCTGTAGGATTTAATCTACTTTAGCATTGTGCCTGGGATCCCCACTGTTGTCAGGGTGGAGAGAAGGAACCCGGTATTCTGTGAGAGGAAATAAGAGAGATGGTTAGACGGTGCATGTTACAAGGCTTTGAAGAGGAAGGGGAGAAGAGAGACAGGCTGACAATTCTGGATGGCAACCGGGTTTCGAGATTGTTTCTTCAACAGGGTTGCGACTCGGGGCCTCCTTGAAGGTTGTGGTTACACAGCCTGTAGAAAGTGCTGTATTGATCATGGAGGAAAGTGATTGTATTGGTTGTGGAGGAGGTGATATGCTGGGTAAGACTGTCTAGAGAACAGGTAGTTGGATGATATGATGTCAGCAGTTGAGATGTCGACATGGGTAAAGAGAGAATTTAGGTCAAAAGGAAAGTGGCCGGGCAGAATGACATCTGGAAGATGCTGTGGATGTCTGTGTTCTTCTTGTTGAAGGGATCTGCACTTTCATCTGCAGAGACAGCAGAGTAGGGAAGAAAGGGTGGGAAACCATTTGCCTGGCTTTCATGTGAAGTTTTGACTTTTGGATTGAAAAAATTAGCCTTTAGCAGATGCAACACTAGAGGACAAGGCTGAGATTAGATTTTTCTGTGGTAACCTGGAGAATCAAGGTGGGTAGTTTAAGTTCAATTACACACACAAACACACACGCACGCACGCGCGCACACACACACACACACACACACATAGGCTCAACAGTCAATAACAAATATGCTTTCAGTTATTGTTCATCAGTTTTAGATATTTCTGTAATTTAATAATAATTGCCAAACACAGCACTTGCAAGAATATGAAAAATTATTGAGGTTCCCAGAATATGTAGAACTGATCAACTCAAAGGACTCAAAACACATGTATTTACTGTTGAGCCTGTGTGTATGTGTGTGTGTGTGTGTGTGTGTGTGTGTGTGTGTGTGTGTGTGTGTGTGTGTGTGTGTGTGTGTAATTACGATGACCCCCCCCCCCCCCCCTCCAAAATAAATTTCATTGCTTTTTAATATTGTCACTTTCTTTCTCTCTGTCTCTTTCGCACACACATGCACATTGTCAGCATCTTTTTCTTTCATTTTTCTGATACATAAAAAAGATAATTGCATCCCTACATGTGCTCATCACACTTGTAGTGCCATAGGCCTACTGACAGCTGACAATTTCCTAACCAAACCTACGTCCTTGGTTATTATTGCTGAAAATTTGTTTTGAGAATCAAATTAAAAGTAATTTATTTGCCGAAAAAGACACTGTCCTTTGTTCGGTAGCTTATTTGTTTTAGAAGATTATTTTATAGCCTATAATATCGTATGCATTTGGTACAGTTACACAAAACATATGGTTAATCTTTGAACACATTCGAGTATTTACGTGGTTAAACCTGTCGTGGAAAGTTGGGTTTGGGTTTTTGTGTGCGATAATTGCTATCGTTTATATTATTGTTTTGGTGTGATGGTGCGTAAAATTAGTTTCAAGTTTACTGCTCGAGATGTCGTTCAAAGTGAGGGCACTCGTATGATGACGCAGCGTCTGCATGTCTCATTCACATCAGCCTCACTTACTGACGCAAGCCACCGTCCACGCAGCCCGCTTTGCCTCGCTCTCCATCTGCACTTTACCCATCCACTCTGAACGAAAAGCATTTCGTTCGTTACTCAACTACTAAAACAAGTTGTGGACATGCAACGCGGCTACCGTGACAATCTTTCGGGGAAATCATGGACAGGATGCTTCAACTTTTACCGATGGACTTTATATGTATTTGCCTTAAGTGTGGAACTACTGACGACTGTATCAGGTAAGGACAACATTTAGTGCTTTGAATAACTTGCGCCCCTCTCTTGAGTTGATACACAGAGAAGCGTGACGACGGTTGCAGTTTAAGTCTGTAAAACTTACTGATGTTTTTCTTGAGAGTAGAATTTTCTAGCAGATTTGCGATCTGCATGAACAGATGCGCTGAAATGCCACGAAAGCCCAAAAACTGAGTGAAACCAGATGTGCAGTAGGCTAGTAAGCTTGTGTGTGTGCGCGCGTCCTGTGTATTTGCGCGAAAGGGGGATGGTACGAAGCTCTTCTCGTGTTTATAAGCGTTATCCCCCTTATGCCATTGGAAGTGCAACTATCTTGTCATTGGACACGGGACAAGACCCTCCAAATTTAACGCATCTACCCTCTGACCGTATTTCATCTAAAAGTTGCATACGTGTAGCATCGAGCGCCATTTGGCATTCTGTGAAAATATGTGACATCAGTGCAGAGCGCAATTCGTGTCGGGTGTTTTCAGTTTTATATGTCATGCGTCTCCAATAAGCGAATTTGTTTCGTTTTTACCCTATTGTCTCATACACTTATTCGTCAAAGTGAACAACTTTACTTTGAGAATTTAATTGTTTTGATTGACGTGGAGTGTGGAAATGGCAATTGAGCAAAAGTTTCAATATTAGCATACTCTAACAAATAATCCATGTTAATTATTTAATGTAGAAGTGCATATTTCTATGTCCTGGGATTTTAACCAGTCTGAGATGATGTGATGCATTTGGCAAATTTACGCCTCGCTCTCACTTTTGGGTCGGGTGTCTGCAGAGCTTTAACGCAGATGGAGAACAGAATCTAGGTTTGCAGTGAGCGTCGCTGTGGGTTCTCCTGAGGTGAAATCGTGGAGGGAAATCTGGTACATTGTTGCCTGGACTTTAGAGACCTGCCATTCGGAGTGGGTGATGAAATACTGAAATCTTTTGGGACTAGTAACCGAAGTGACGACGGGGTCAAATCCAAGATTGGGTTACACAGCCTGTCCCTTCTCTACACCAACACAAATTTGTACTTGGAATCGCATGCTAGAATAACACATAGTTTACACGTATATGCTTTGGCCAGTTATGTTGAGCTTTTTATCGCATAAATATGCAAAGTTGTGTGAACCAGTTTTTTGTGTCATACAGCCATGACTTCACATCTCCCACCGTCATCACATCTCCCCCATCACTGTTGGTATTATGTAACTAAGTTGGATTTGTGGCCGTTCTGATTGAGCTGCCCCAGAATCGCAGATACAGCTGCGAATTGCACTGAAAGTACTGGAGAGAAAGAGGGAAACTGGCCTTCGGGCAGGGAAAGGCTGAAAGTACTGGAGAGAAAGAGGGAAACTGGCCTTCGGGCAGGGAAAGGGGAGACACTGCAAGATAAAAAAAAAAAGGGTCACAATTCCTGTGAAAATCTGTAATATGGAATTTTGTTAGAAGCATATCAAATTCATGTTTGATACACAGTTCGTTGGCTAGTTCCAAAATGAGATCTCTAGAACTGGGTCGAATGCCTTGTGAAATCCATTAAATTATATTTTAATTAATATATTTTAATATTCTGTTTTGGATGTAAAATAATGTTTAAAAATAATTTGTTCCTTTTAGTCACTTGAATGAGGGGTAAGAGAGGGCAGCTGAGAAAAATGAGTGTGGATTTAATTTGGACAAAGTGACGTGTGGTAAAAATAAGTCACATGATGAAGAAGGAAGTGGCTTGTTTGTGTTGCACTTTCTGAAAATGTCCAAACTAGCAATATTTACATTAAGGGACCACCTCTTTATACGTTAGGCAGACACCCCTTTACCTAACATCATGCATGTCTATATAAAATACAATTTTAATGGCGGAAGTATCAAACTTTAATACCCATTCCAATTATTTATCATTTAAAAACAGGAGCTTAAAGGGATTGTTAATTTTTTGGGTTTTGAAAATGTTATTTCAGTTTTAGCTTATGTTCTAGACTGGCCCAAACAACTGTTATGGGCAATGAAGGATATTTAATCCATGAGCCAGACCCTCAAATTTTGGCCATGGCCATGCCCACTTGGAGGGACGATGTCTCATAGTGATTTTTTGGATGGTATATGTCCCTAGTATAAGAAAATGTATGATAGCATTGTGGCAATGATAGAAAAGGGAAATTCCACCCTAGGTTTTCTTTTAGTCCTCCTGATTAAAATTAGCTCTCAGCCAACTCTCTGTCCAATTATCTCATTCAGTAACAATGTTCAGATCACACATATGGATTCACATGCAAGGTGCACTGCATCTTTGTTATTGTTGTTGCCATTGAAATTAGCATGTTAAAATTGAAAGTACAGTGCAGTCTGTAAGCATTTGGACAGTGACACATTTTTTGTATTATAGGCTGTGAATTTCCTTTTAATTAGAATCCTATAGTAGTCTATAGATTCCAATGCAGCTCCCCAAGCATTCCATCAAAATTCTGAAGCCTCAAGTTACGATTCCTCTCATGAAGAGGGTTATTTTTGCTGATATACATATCATACATCATTTTAAAAATTATTTTGTGTCCTTTCAACTTACACTACTATGGGTAGCACCAGACACAACTGTAGATAGTTATTAAGCTTCTTATACAGGCATTGTGAAATTGCCTTATGTCACCACAAGAGGTGAAAGGTCAAGTTCTATCTATGATCTCAAGGTACCCATCATAATACCATTGGATAGGTGAGATTGTAAGCTTTCCATACACATATGACTTCATCATATTCTGCATTAGTTAACTGTTTTTATATGAGTTTTAATTGAAAAATGATGAAAAAGCATGAAAAACAAATAATGATGGAGGGATGAAAAAACTAGTGATAGCACATAGAAAGCTACCATTGCCGCAATGCTATCATACATTTTGTAATACTAGGGACATATACCATCCAAAAAAATCACGATGAGACATCGTCCCTCCAAGTGGGCATTACCACCCCCCTGGCTCATGGACTAATTTTACTAAAATAAATTTCTAAAGGACCAGCCAGCTTTACAATGGCTGGTATAGGAGCATCTGTGGGTTTGTGGTCTATAGTAAGAGAATGAAGTAATTCGAAAAACAGCTTGTACAATTTCCAGAGGCCGTACATACACTGCCTGGCCAAAAAAAAAGAAGCTGTTCCACCCGTCATGCATAGTGACCATTGTACAAACCTCTGGAGGCAGTGTTATGATCTGGGGTTGCTTCAATTGGTCAGGTCTAGGCTCAGCAACGTTATGCAGCAGTAAAATTAAGTCAGCTGAGTACCCGAATGTACTGAATGACCAGGTTATCCCATCAATGGGCATATTCCAGGATGGCAATGCCAAGATTCATTGGGCTCAAATTGTGAAAGAGTGGTTCAGGGATCATGAGCAATCATTTTCACACATGAATTGGCCACCAGAGTCCTGACCTTAACCCCATTGAAAGTCTTTGGGACTGTAAATCTCTGCTCTAGTTCGCCTGTGTGCGTTTTCCTCCGTGTATGGAGATTTGGGCGATGATCGGAACTGTGTTCTGTTCGCCTCTCGGTGCATGTCGTCTCATGTGAGATCTGGCGTTTCGCTTCGGCTGGGTTGCTTAGCTTGTAGAAGTGTAGAGTAGCTGTTCTTTGTCCCTTTTCGCCGGTTAATGGTTTTCTTATAGAGAGACCTGGCGTGTTAGCTTCTACTGATTTCCGGGTTACGGTAAGCCAGTTAGTAGCTTGGTACGTTTATTCCCTGTTTTGTCTCCTTCTCATAGACTGCGTTCTCCTTTGTTGTGAGTCGGGGTTTTGTTACGTATTCCTTTACTGTGAGGCTAGGGCGTGTGTTTATTTAAGTTCGCGGAGTCTTTTGGTTAGTAAGTTTTGGGACGACGGTGCTCCGTCGGCTCACCTGTAAAATGTTTCTCATGTGAGATCGGGTGTTTACCCAGGTATGTTTGCTGCATTAGACTGCAAACTTATTTAAGTAGCCATGGAACGTTAAGTCTCTGTTCCTGTTTGCCTTGTTACCTTTCTCCTTATTAAGAGGCTAGGGCGCTTGTTTGATTAAGTTTGCGTGAGTCTTTTGGATTAGACTGCGTACTTATTTAAGTAGCCATGGAACGTTAAGTCTCTGTTCCTGTTTGCCTCGTTATCTTTCTCCTTATTAAGAAGTTAGGGCACGTGTTTGATCTAGTTTGCGTGAGTCTCTGGTTAGTAAGTTATGGGACGACGGTGCTCCGTCGGCTCGCCTGTAAATGTCTCTCCCTCTTGGGAGATCGGGTGTTTGCCCAGGTACGTTTGCTGCATTGGACTGCGCACTTATTTAACTAGTCATAGAACGTTAAATCTCTGTTCTTGTTCGCCTAGTTACATTTCTCCTGTCTGTGAGGCAGGGCTTGTGCTTGTGTTAGTCTGTTTAACCCATGGTTAGGGTGCAGCTGTCCTGTTCATCTCTTTTTGTGCTTTCCTTCTCCGTGTATAGGAGATGTGGGCGATGGTTCGGAACTGTAGTTCTGTTCGTCCTTCGGTGCAATTCGTCTCTTAGGGAGACTGGATGATATTGTGGACATGTTTGCGTGTGACTGCGAGCCTTTAAGCCGTGGAACGTTAATTATCTGTTCCTCTTCGCCTCGTTACATTTCTCCGGTCTGAGAGGCAGGGTTTATGCTTGTGTTAGTCAGGTTAGCCTATGGTTAAGGTGCAGCTGTCCTTCATCTTTTTTTGTGCTTTCCTTCTCCGTGTATAGGAGTTGTGGGCGATGGTTCGGAACTGTAGTTCTGTTCGTCCTTCGGTGCAATTCGTCTCTTAGGGAGACCTGTTATGATGTTGGACATGTTTGCGTGTGACTGCAAGCTTTTAAGCCACGGAACGTTGGATCTGTTCCTCTCGCCTTCTCATACTATCGTTTATTTTTGCTGTGTGTGTTTGTGCCATTGTGCTACTCGCCTGTTCGTATGCGTCTCGTTATCGAGACAGGGCGTTATATTCCTGGCTCTGGTGTAACAGTGAGCCGGTCTGTAGCTGTGGTGTGTTTGGTTTCCTTGTCTTGTCTCCTTCCCTTATCTGCGGGGTATCCCGCCTTAGTGGCCTAAGGGCTTAATGATTCCCCTTGCTGCGTTTGGCTCCTCCCACCTCACACGTCACGCCCCATTACAACTTCATTTTATTGCTGCATAATGTTGCTGAGCCTAGACCTGACCAACTGAAGCAACCCCAGATCATAACACTGCCTCCAGAGGCTTGTACAGTGGGCACTATGCATGACGGGTGCAATGGCGACTTTTTTTTTGGCCGGGCAGTGTACATACCCCCCCCCCCACACACACACACACACACACATGATTTCATCATATATTTTATGATGCTTGTTTTTTTAAATAAATAAAAAAGAAACTTTGGAAAAATTAAAAATAATATGTTTTTCTTTAGTTTGCAGTGAAATACATTTCCTGGATCATAAACTCCATGTCCACAAGTGTGCAAAATCTGAGGGTGATATGCAGAACTACTAAAGATCTATGATGCAAAATATAGGCAGTGTACTCTGTTGTCCCTTCGTGTCTCCATATCTATCCAAAATTACTAAATTGTGCACTGCTGTACATCATAAAATAATGATATATTTAACTACAAATCATAAAACTCACCTTTGCATCACTTTCGTTTAATCAGTATAGGGGGGTAGATATATATGGCTCTAAAAACCTATCCAAAACCTGTCATAAAATGAATACAATATTTTTTGTCTATTATAAAGCATATGCATGTGCCCCTTCTGATGGCTTAAGATGAAAACATTGATATCACACTGGTACATACACCAAAATATGTATCCTAATCATTCACTCTTGTACCTCAATAAAACATCACTTTTTTCTGTACTCTACAGTATGTCATCTTTTGTTGCATGCCCTTGGATCACAGTTCTCTGTAGTTAAAAATTTTTTCCTATTCATAATGATTCCAAGGAAAGGTTTACAATCATCTAGCACATATCAGCACGCAGTAAACTGGAATGAGTACTTCCCATGCCCTAAGTGACAAGTATAGCCCAGGAAGAGACCAATACCCCATAGTCTATATTATGTACAGCTTTTGATAAAGATTACAATAAAATAATATTCCACCATCAGGAAAATGCTGCCAAATGTTCTAGCTTCAATGAAAATCAGTGCATCAAACATAAAACATGCCATCAATGAACACTTACACTACAGTGTGTGAAATGTACTCAAAATGCAAAAATAACAATATCAATCATATTGGATATTGTAGTTGAGTGGAAACACTAATGTACATATGTAGCCCGTGAAACCGACCGCATATTTCAAGCAGTCTTACTTGCATATCGAGGAGGAAAAACTCCTATCATGTAGGCATAGCCTAATCTGTGATAGAATCAATACTTCCTCTGACCCACTCCCAAAATCCACGTAAACAAGGTGGGGATTACTCAGCCATGCTGACGGCTTGGCCAAATTAGTAAAAGCTTGCGATAAAAGCAGGAAAAAACCTCGGTGAGCGAATGCGTTTTCTGTAGCTGTATGCATATTGCTAAACTGATAAAACTAAAAATGCTGTTATGCATGGCTGTAATTTATTGTTCAAAGCATCCAATGAGAAATTGCAAACACTGTTGATACTGTCCTCTATCAGATAAAACAGTTGTTAATCAAACCGGAATGATGTGAAATACGTCACAGGTGCTGTACAGAATATGGGGTTCTGCGCGCAGAAGTTTCAGATAGAGTACTAGCATTATACAGTGGTGTGTATTTCTCAAACGGATTGTCCAAGACAATAAATGACTACTGAATCTCCATGCGTAAAACCAATGGTAGGATTGTATATTTATTTCATATTTAGTAGCAGATATTGATAATAGAATGACGTGGAATAATTACACAATTTACAGCTCACTTGTTTATTTTACAATTGAGTTAGCAGGGCTTTTCATGGCTGTTTTGGCATACACTCATGCTATTGTTGGGTTTATTTTGTTGCTATGATGGAATACACATTTTTGTTGGTGAAAGATTATTTTTATGAACTCGCAGATAGATGCTATTGACTAATGTGTCACGCATGTTGCAGGTGAAACTGGGTGGGGGGTTGCTTGATAAATGGACTAACTACACGACAACAGTTGCATTTAGAAACTGTATTCGGTATTGTTGTCACAAATATCGTACAAATAAAGCTACTGTGATTTGGTGGAATGGCTCTATTTTCCTATTTTCACCAATATTAAGAAATAAATGCCATTTCGTATGCACGTTGCATGTTATTGTGAGCTTTGGTTAATAAAACTGTGTTTCTGAAATTTCTCAGGGATCTGCAAGAAAATTAAAAAATTTTGCCAGCATTAAAGTATATTCTGATGCGCATGTGAATCAGGTCTGGACTGCAGGCATAGTAAAAGTCCAACAAAGTGGGTTTATTCCATCTACTGTCACCACAGTCTATCCCATGAGCTTTCTGCCCATCTTAGCTGGCTCCAATACTTCCTTCTCACAAAAATGGAGCCAAACCCTGCTTAGAACCACGGTTCTAACAGAACCCATTACCACACCAAATATATATATTTTTCATTTTGACTAGACAGCTAGAACAGTTTCTGTAATCTTCCACCAGCAGGGCCACAATGCTGGCAAAATCTGAAAAAGACTGAGCTGAGAGGAAGTGGTCCTTTTTTCGTGTGTGTGTGTGTGTGTGTGTGTGTGTGTGTGTGTGTATGTGTGTGTTTGTGCGTGTAACCACCCCTTCAAAGACCCACCTCATAAGCTATTTGTACTTTGGTTCTTGGCTAGCATAGTTAACGTGCACTAGAACTTTAGTGATGTTGCATCTTTACTCACTGGCCTGGCATTGTTGTTAGCCAGGTTTAGTACTACCTCTCATATTAATCAGGTGAATGCACTACTGTTTGTCCTACGGTGTAAGACACTCTGGAAAATAATTGCTTAATTAATGTGTGTAATTTCTTGTGTTCTAGAATTCAAAAGTATCTGTCTCTCTGAACATGAGGCAACAGCATTCAGGTTTAAACCAACCGGAACACAGGCCTTTAGTTTAAGCCAACCGACACACAGGCCTTTAGTATAAACCAACCGGCACACAGGCGTTTAGTTTAACCCAACCAACATGCAGGTGTTTAATTTAACCAAACCGGCCCACAGGTCTTTAGTTCAACCCAACCGGCACACAGGCCTTTAGTATAATCCAACCGGCAATAGCTTTCTCCAACATCTGTGAAAATAGTGTCCCCGTCGCTGTGTGCGGGTCCTGAGAACCTGAGACCCTTTCCATGTGGTGAAGCCCCCCCACCAAAATTCCCACCCTCCCCTTCCTTCTAGTCACCTCCCCTCTTTCTCTCCCTCTCTCCACCAGAGTCTCATGGCTCAATTCTCTCCAGCAGGTCCATGTCAAAAAGCAGCCAGCGGAGCAGGTTCTGGAAATATCCGGCGTATTCTGGCTTTAGGTGCCCGTTGTTCTTGGCTGCAGGTTAAAGCCGCTCTCTCTCTCTCTCTCTCTGGCAGGGAAGTGGGTCTGAGCTGTTTGAGGCCAGCTGGGATTTCAGCTCTCTGAAACTTGCCGAAACTTCGGGGCCAGATTAAGCATATTTTGAACCTACCCACTAATCAGAAATTCAGTTTAGAATTTTATAGCGAGTTCAGTTTGGGGTTAAAACAACAGCTTGCTTAGTACTGAGAACACAAATGCTGTTACTGGGTATGCAATTTTATTTTGGTGGGTCGAAAAGCTTGGTCCACTTCCCAGTCAGTCAAGACCAGCCTTTCAGTCTGGCTGAGTCCTCAAGTCATATTCTTGTCATATAAATATTTACACTGAAAGGACTGCCAGTCGAAATGGCTATTTTAATTTTTTTAATTTTTTGCTTTTTTCCTTACGACTCATCCTCATCTTGATTGCCTCATCTTGATGGTCTGCTGGTGGACTGTAGTGCTGTGTAGTGTGTAGACTGACTGCTGTGCTGATGGTGGACCACTGCGTGCCTTCTAGCTGGGTAGTAAAAAGACACTATGGAAGGGTCTATGGGATTCTGCTATAATAATAAAATAGTAATTATTTGATATTTGAATGACCTTTGGATAATTGTTGGACCCTTGGCATTCCTAGTATTACCCTCTATTCTGTATGATGTTCAGTAATTCTCCCATCACTCCTATAAGTTCTCTTCCCTGGGTGTAAGTGTACAGTACAATGTCATTGAAGTGGTTTCCATTCAGAATAATTCCATTCAGAGTTGGTATGAAGCCATGTCATTTAACTGGATTCAAATCAGTTGGTATGAAGCTGCATCATTAAATTGTACTCGATTCAGAGTTAGTATGAAGCTATGTCATTTAATTTGATTCAGATCAGTTATTATGAAGGTGTCCTTAAAATATTCAATTCAGAGTTAGCATGAAGTCATGTAATCTAACTGGATTAAAATCAGTTAGTATGAAGCTGTTTCATTAAACTGTGGTCAATTCAGGGTTATTATGAAGCTATGTTATTAAAAAGCATTTGATTCAGAGTTATGTAAATCCCGCGCAGCTAGACCAATGAGGGAATAGCCCGGAGCGAAGGTTTAAGCGTGATATGTTCCGCTGTTGCTGTGGGAAAAGGTAAAAGTGTTGAAATGTTACTGTTATTACAACCGGATGAGACTGCTTCTTTAAATTTGCGGGATCAGCTAGTAATTGACCACGTGTCAGAGACAATAGTACCACTTTGCCTCCTGCTCTAGTCTGGTTTGCAGGCTGACTCCAGCTTACCCAAAAAGGCAGCCTGTGTATATTATATTAACGGTCAGCCACCAACGCTGATTCCATACTCGTATAAATCTGACTCCAATTTAATTATTAGTATATAATTTAAGATGTAGAATTTATAATTGATTTGTTAAGATATTCTCGTACTCTGGAGCCTGTTCTCTGAACTGGATGCGCCGGTTCCACCGAGTGCTACATACGGCCGTTTATGTACACCACTCACGGCTGACTAGATGTCTCCATTTATCTCAGAGGTTGCGGAGGAGGCCACTTCATAAAGTATAGCCTATCTTAAAGGCTCAGGGACCCGAGAAGATAATATTGGCAACGTCCGTTCTCAACATGTATAAAAGGCATGCGGAGATGATCTAACTTAAGACAGAGTTCTACGGGTGCAATACTCCGTGATACATTAAGCTTAACTAGTCAATCTCCCTAGATCAGCAGAGGGGGAAATCCAGACTGAGGAAATCAATCAACTCATTACCGTGTTAACAGAGATAGAATGTCTTTTTCAGAGAAACCACACAAATCAAGTTTAACAGTTTACCAGGTAGGTTCTTTACTTTAAAATAATCAAATCATAGTTACAAATTACAACACAACATATTAAAAATAGAGTATAGAAAAATATTAATTCATACCTGGCAATTCACTACACACAATACACAGAGTGAGATGTGCGGGAGAGTCTGATTACAGCTTCCCCGAGTTCCTTGTTTCCTATGCCTATAAGCCCAAACTCTGTGTTTGATCTGGCTGTGGCTGATCGTAAAACCATAAACTGGCCAGAAGGCTAATATTGCACCTTTCGTCCCTCCTTCAAGGGGGGTTTGGAAGAAAGAGTTTCCTGTGGTATAATTCCACAGTGGTAGTTTACTCCTGAGTTATGAAATATATATTTCCTCCATGTTGACCATGTAGGAAATATATGCCATTGCACCACACACACCAAGACCATCAAAACGATATCAAACATGAATAGGTCTACGTTCGTGTTGTCATGAGAATCCCATCTCTGCATAGTTTTCAAATGTGATTAATATTAATGCCACAAACAGTCCCAGGATTCCTGTTGAAGAACATTACATTATACCCTAGTTTCCCCTGTTTAGTCAGGTACATTAACTGTGTGTATTTATTCATGTAACACTGAGAAACTGAACAATATATATTTGTTCCTCTGGAAAAAGAGTGTACAATGTATGTTCCAGTGTCAGGACTATTTCCAGTATATACTGTACAATGTAGCATAAATATTCATCACATTTTAAGGTTTTTAAGCTTTAGGAAGACCAACGCAGTCTGTACTGTTATACCATGCTGTGATTTGAATGAAAGGGATGTGGACCGCTCAGTGACGTCAGGCGGGGGCAGTCTTGCATTGTCCGTGCGAGGGAGTTTTAAACAGATCAAAGTCTCTCCCAGGATCATAAAATCCTAGGACATTCTCGGACACCGTAAACCTTAGGCCAGATGGTCTCAGCAAACATCCTGGCACCAGAAGTGTGACCTGATAGCCACTTCCCGGTATTGTGTGCTCTTTAGATGCTCTGGGCGTTAATTCCTGTCTTACAGTTAGTATGAAGTTGTGCCGTTAGACTGGATTCAGTTCGTTCTGTAAATGAGTACTCTGTCATGGCGGACTTGCAGCGCTGGCAGAATTTTTTCCTTCTTTTCTTTTTAAAAAAAAAAGATGGGTTTTAAGAGCGGTTCGGATGTCTGGCAGAGGTCCGGCTTGGTGTGTGTCCTCAAATGACTCGGCACAGCGGAGCTGGAACCACGATCAGTGGTGTGAGGGCAGGAGTGTCTCAGAGGAGCTCAGCAGATCAGAAATCACTAAACGCAACCATGTGCAAGGCCATATTTACAGCTCTACTCGCACCGACTCTGCAACCATGTGCAGGGCCATATTTACAGCTCTACTCACACCGACTCTGCAACCATGTGCAAGGCCATATTTACAGCTCTACTCGCACCGACTCTGCAACCATGTGCAAGGCCATATTTACAGCTCTACTCGCACCGACTCTGCAACCATGTGCAAGGCCATATTTACAGCTCCACTCGCACCGACTCTGCAACCATGTGCAAGGCCATATTTACAGCTCTACTCGCACCGACTCTGCAACCATGTGCAAGGCCATATTTACAGCTCTACTCACACCGACTCTGCAACCATGTGCAAGGCCATATTTACAGCTCTACTCACACCGACTCTGCAACCATGTGCAAGGCCATATTTACAGCTCTACTCGCACCGACTCTGCAACCATGTGCAAGGCCATATTTACAGCTCTACTCACACCGACTCTGCAACCATGTGCAAGGCCATATTTACAGCTCTACTCACACTGACTCTGCAACCATGTGCAAGGCCATATTTACAGCTCTACTCACACTGACTCTGCAACCATGTGCAAGGCCATATTTACAGCTCTACTCACACCGACTCTGCAACCATGTGCAGGGCCATATTTACAGCTCTACTCACACCGACTCTGCAACCATGTGCAAGGCCATATTTACAGCTCTACTCGCACCGACTCTGCAACCATGTGCAAGGCCATATTTACAGCTCTACTCGCACCGACTCTGCAACCATGTGCAAGGCCATATTTACAGCTCCACTCGCACCGACTCTGCAACCATGTGCAAGGCCATATTTACAGCTCTACTCGCACCGACTCTGCAACCATGTGCAAGGCCATATTTACAGCTCTACTCACACCGACTCTGCAACCATGTGCAAGGCCATATTTACAGCTCTACTCGCACCGACTCTGCAACCATGTGCAAGGCCATATTTACAGCTCTACTCACACTGACTCTGCAACCATGTGCAGGGCCATATTTACAGCTCTACTCGCACCGACTCTGCAACCATGTGCAAGGCCATATTTACAGCTCTACTCGCACCGACTCTGCAACCATGTGCAAGGCCATATTTACAGCTCTACTCGCACCGACTCTGCAACCATGTGCAAGGCCATATTTACAGCTCCACTCGCACCGACTCTGCAACCATGTGCAAGGCCATATTTACAGCTCTACTCGCACCGACTCTGCAACCATGTACAGGGCCATATTTACAGCTCTACTCCTGCTGACTCTTAGTCTTGGAGCCCGCGATATCCTCACAGGCTTTCCACATGTCTGGTATGGTATGGTTGCAGCTAAAACAGGTATTTTGAGAGAGTGGAAATCAACTTCCTCCCCTTGAGTTAAGAATTGTCTCAATGATATGGTTTCCTGTCTATATTTGGAGGAGATAAGATACTCCGCATCTAACACACACAAAATTTGTAAGGATTTTGGGACCCTTCATTGACCGTATACAAAGTCAGGCTAACTGATAGCGCTACTGATCACACATCTTACACATGCTGTACACATTACTTTAGTTTGAACACGTACCTGTGAAAAAGACAGTTGTGACGGACGGCTGGGAAAAGAAGCTCCAACATAGGGAGGATCCAGAAAAGGCTGCTTTTCGTAATTGGAAGAAATCAAGGTGTTTTAGCGCTGTTATAATAAGACAGGTTATCAGACACATCTTGTATTTAAGGTTGCTAAGATCATTAATAAGCACAGCGACTGCATACAGTTTAGAGTTCATAACTGGAGCCTTGTCTTGTAAAAGCAGTTGACGGCATATATTTGGTCAAAGTCAGACTAACTGATGCTCTGTACATGAGGTATATGGGTTGGAAGGTATCTCGGTGTATGCACTCATTCACACTTTTTATTTATTTGTTTGTAATTAATTAATGTTTTGTATCTTCTGATCTTCCCCTGACTGTATCTGGTTTCATTGATCTTAAGACTACTTTAAAATGTAATGTACTGTAGGCATGGCCAATCATTAACCTTTTGTGTTGCATTTACTTTTCTATTGTAAATCTGGCGCTGTTTACTTGTGTGGTGGGGGATTGGGACTGGGTGAAGGGATTTATGTATCTCCATTTGTATTTTTATTTTATATGTTTGTAATTTATCCCGGCCGAGGGCCTTTCTGTGTGGCGTTTGCATGTTCTCCCCGTGTCTGCGTGGGTTTCCTCCGGGTACACCGGTTTCCTCCCACAGTCCAAAGACATGCAGGTTAGGCTAATTGGAGACTCTAAATTGCCCATCGGTATGAGTGTGTGAGTGAATGGTGTGTGTGCCCTGTGATGGATTGGCGGCCTGTCCAGGGTGTATTCCTGCCTCTCGCCCAATGCATGCTGGGATAGGCTCCAGCACCCCCCGCGACCCTGACCAGGAATAAGCGGGTTAGATAATGGATGGATGGATGGATGGATGTTTGTAATTTCGAAAATGTTCTAAATAAAATACTCAAAAAAAAAAAAAAAAAAAAAACTGAAATACAAGGCGTGGTTATGGAACGGCTGCTTTCACAAGAGTCTCCTGCATAAATATTCATAGAAACACATCTGCGGGGCATCGTGAACATCATTTGAGAATCGATATTCAGAATTTCAGCCCATGTGAGCCATTACTCATATGTAAATGGAGGCTCCTCTCACCTTGAGGGGGATCACCCAGCACCTCTGTGAGAAGCCGCTGTGATATTTTGTTTCAGTTACACCCTGAAATTAGTTAGTAGTTAAGTAGTTGTAGACTTTTTCTTTCAAAAGATGACTGTAAGCTATACATGTTTATCCTATGTCGGTTTCATGTTACCTAAAACGCAGCCAAAAAAAAACATATTTTCACTGAAGTGGGTATTTTAAACTACCACAGGTGTTTGTGGTATAGCAGTTACTTGAGGGGTGTTGTCCCTCAGGGCGATTGGAGTCCTTGGCACCCAGCTAACGCACTAGCCTTTAGTGCAGTGATATATACACTCACTCACAGCCATTCAACCATTTTAAAGAGCAGCCCAGATCTGTGTAAGAAAAGCTTTCCAATAGCAAACAAATGTGTTTTGCTCAAAGTCAGGAACCTTTCTGGCCAATAATAATATGGAACTAACAAGAATGTGCAAGCCCACATGTCCTTAGACTAGCTGCAGGTTGAATCATCGTTATTGGATCCGTTCTTTCTGACAAAGTTATTATCTTTCTGTAAATCAGGCTGTCTCGGTCAGTTACATTCAAAGCTACGTGGCCAAGAGAGGAGAAAAAAGGGCCAGTTTTACTCTGTGTAACCTGGAGGATGGACAGGAAGATTCCACAAAATTTATAACATCCACAACCAGAGGGCGTTTCCCAGAATTCATTGCTGTTCTTAAACGACTATCCTCTGTGTTTCTGCCCTCTTCTGTGTCGTAAGGAGTTTACCAAATATGAACTGCTGCCAAGAAAACAAATCTTGTAGTCTCTCTTCATTGCTTCACATATCAGTATTTTTGACAGTAAACTACATCTCTGTAGTCTGTCCTCAGGTCTTTATATAGCCGGTTCTCTCTTAACAACAGGGTACAACAATGAACTATGCACCATTGTAGGTGGTAATTATATCTGATTATGATCTACATAGCCCAGCCAGGGCAGAGCTCAGTAGGTTTACTTGGCCAGTGGACCTGTAACTACATTTCAGTAATGAGCAAGCCTGGTAGCAGCAAAAACCAAAGTCACAGACAGACAATAGGGATTACAGAGTGGGAGAAAGAAAGAGATGGAGAGAAAAAAGGGCCATGATAAAGCATTAGGAGGAGTGGGCGGATTAGTGGTTCTGTTTTTTACCTCAGAGGGAGAGATTTTCTATTCCTTCATTTTGAAGTCCTTGTTTGAAGGAGTGGATTATTCGTTTTTCTGATTTTCTTCCATCAGAACCTTTTCTCAAAGTCTTATTGGACTGTCCTAATTACCATCACCTTTTAGCCAAAGATGAAAGAGATGCCACAGGGACCTGTTTGTGTCTGTCAGTACCTTTGGGTCTGGGGCCAAGTGTTCTATGTTTTTCTGCAGTTGAATTGTCAGTAATATTCAACTTTACCACTTCATGTTTCTTAATTTCCCAGTTTACCACTTCCTGTTTCTACACAGGGGCCAGAGGAAGAAAGAATGTCAAGGACCTTTATTCTGTTTCTGGTCTCAGCCCCCGAGCCTCATGGGAATCCCTTGTGTTTTTGAGTTTTTTTGTTTTGTTTGTTTTATGTCACCTCAGTTTGCAGCTGTGCACTTTCTCTTTGTGCCTAAAAATAGTATAAAACTAGATAATTATGACTGTCTTGCCTTTTTCTCTCTCTGTTACTCTATCTATCCTCTTATCCTACGCCTGCCTCTCTTTAAACATTCCTTCGGGCTGGGTTTTCAGGTGGTTCTTGAAGGTACTATAGGGGGCCCCTGACGAGACTTGACATGCTATGACTATATACAGACTTGGGAAAATGTTTTTTCTTTTTTTAAATATTTGTTTTATTAAAGGTTGTATCAGCGATTTTGGGTGACGTCACTTCTGAAGCGAAATCCCAAACAAACATACTTATGAATAATTATGTTATGTTTTAAAAAATAGTGTTCAATCATCCAGAATTATAACCACGTTAATAACGTTTGTAAGAAACCAACCCGTTTGTAAATCCGTCAAGATTTCAGCGAGATAAGAGTATTAGTGTTTGTGCAGATCATTGTGATTGGTTGGAATACTGTTTATTTTGGTTTTGAGTGGATGGTAGTACCATTTGTTTTTGTGTACGATCTCGGAGCATAGGCTGCCTACAGAGACGCGGTTTTTTGACGGCCTGCTTATGGGGCGGGCAGCTAGCGGATCGTGAGGAAAAATCAGATGAATGTGATCATTTATGTTTCCACCCAAAATCGCTGATACAACCTTTAAATATAACCCTTTTTAACTTATCATGGGGTCCCCTGGATGCCTTTGAGTCTGGCTGGGGGTCCCTGGATCAGAAAAGGTTGAAAACCCCTGCTTTGGGGGAGTGGAATAGTAAGGAGCATGTGAAGTGGACTGTCTGACAGTCTCCCATTTCTTCAGGATGGGAAAACATAAGGAAAGAGACACGGGGTGGGGTTGGAAGAGGGAACACAGAGAAGGAAAAGCAGTTTGGCCTTCAGCATTCATTCTGCTGTCTGTGACAGGTGGCCAGTGTATCTGTGGGCCAGCAGAGTGGAAAAGGTCCCTTCCAACCTGTAGCCAGCCCACTATCCTTATCCTGCACATACATGTGTGGTATACCTGTTAGAGACAAACAAAGTAGAAGTTCAGAGATAAAAACCATACAAGTTACAGAATGGCAGCAAACTAAATGGGTAGTAGCCTGCTGTCCTGTTCTTCAGTGGGTGAAATTTATTGAAGCCTTGGGGCCCATCTATCCACTCTTTGGAACAGCACCGTAACAGATACCAGACCATGGGGCCCATCCACAGACTGGATCAGTGCCTTAAAAGATACCAGGCCTTGGGGCTCATCCACACGCTGGATCAGTGCCTTAATGCAGTGGTCCCCAAACTCGGTCCTAGGGGACCCCTGTGTATGCTGGTGTCCAACCAAAATTACAATCCTAGCATTTTAACAAGCAGTTTAATTTTTCTTAATTAGGTGCTTTTCATGTTTAAAGGGATTATTTACCCTCTTAAGCCACATTATGTCAGAAATAGCTATGCATAAAGAATAAAAGTCCCACGTTCAAATTGTACTAACTGTGCTATATTGCAAACAATTACATACAAAGAGGTTACAACATTTTTAACTGATCAAATTGAAGACTGAAATGAATCAATAGGCTCCTAATTAGGTTGTTGAATACATGTTCTTTCATATTTTTTTTCCTTTAAACATGTTAACACTTTGCAGGTTTAGCTCAATGTCATTTGCTTTTTTTTAATGCTTCATTATCTACCTAATGATTAGTTTGTGTGGCCATGTGTCCACACTGTCACCAATCAGGAGCCTATTGATTCACCTCAGCTTTTAATTGCAGTTAAAAAATGTGTTATCTCTTTTTATGTAATTGTTTGCAATATAGCACAATAACCACAATGTGAACATCCATCCACTCAGTGGAATAGTGCCTTAAAGGGATAGTTCGGAATTTTATAATGTCTCAATTACGACTTACCCATGATGTAGTTGATTGATGGAAACCATTTTCAGCTAATTACATGCTGTCCCTTCTTTTGGACATACACACGTTGCTAATGCTAGCGCAACTCTATGGTAACCGTAGCATCCCTATCCCTGGTGTGCTATCCCTTTAACAGATAGCACACCATGGCGCCCAGCCACACACTGGAACACTGCCTTAACAGTATGAGCCACCCAAAGCAGCTCTTCCTTTTCTATTATTATTCTCTTTTCTGTAATGTGCTTTATGCATGTATATACCTATATAAATGAACTAATTATTACTAGCTGGTGTAGCTAAAACATGAAAAAAAATGTAGCTGTAGACCTACTATAATTTTTCCCATTAACTTATCACCACTACACACCAACATTGCCATGTTTTCTTCCTGCAGCCAGACCACAGCATCTCACCACAGAAAAGGCCATTTCAGGACATACATTTGAAATGTAAATACCCAAGCTTGAAATAACACACGTGTGTTAATGTCCTGCAAACTGACCTGCCGACCAAACTTAGGCTGCCGACCAAACTTAGCTATAGCGCTTAGCATTTAAATTGTACTCAGACATTTTATTCAATTTTAAAACTTTGCTTTGGTGTCCTTTAATAACACAATAACCGTGTCTCTTATAGGCTAATAGCCGTGTCTCTTATAGGCTAATAACCTGTTCAGGATTTTGACTGGTGATATTTGTTCATATAGGTTTTCAAAATGTGTTTTCCATATATAAAAATTTTGTGTCACCAGATTTTGTGGTGTTTTTGTTGCTTAATTTGTTCCATCTTTAACAGAAGTGATTTTAACTCTTCAATGTCAAAAAAGGTTTTGTTTGTAATCATTTAAAAAAAAATCTTTTTATGTATTTCAGCATAGGCATAGCTCTGTATTGTGTGGTTATATGGTGTTTTTGGTTGGAAAAATGTCTTAGCTCAGTTTCCTGTTCTGTTGCTATTTTCAGTATTGCAATACAATTACAATACTCTATGATGTAAACTGAATATTAATAAGAATGATAAAGGATGATCTCATTCAGATTTTGCTGGTCATAGAATTTGTTACTACTTCATGGTCATGATAGAATGTATAACTATTCCATATTGTATAACATATGAACAAAACAATAATTGTGAAAATAGTAAAATAATAAAAAATAAATGAAGAATAGTAAAGTAATAAAAATACATAATTATAATCTCTCCCTCTCTCTGTCTGCCTGTGCAGAGCCCACAGATCCGGGTGTGTTTGCGTTCTACAGCGAGGAGGCGCAGGGCTGCCTGGGGGTAGAAGGCGCCTCCCTGCGGTCACCTGGGCGCTGTGATCAGAGCGCACAGCAGTGGAAGTTTGGTTCACGCGGACACCTGTTCAACCTGGGCTCCTCCCTCTGCCTGGGCCAGGTGCCTGGCAACGAGAGCGGGTACCCCACCCTGGAGCTGTTCAGCTGCGACCGCGAACCCGCGCGCTTGCGCTGGAGCTGGCACTGCCAGCAGGTCCTGGAGAGCCTCAGCACCTCCTTTGCCCTGCCCGCCAGACCCTCCCGCACAAACTCCACCCATGGCCCCACTAAAACCTCACGCTGGAGGCTCTATGGTGACCAGCAGGACCTGTGCACCATGGCCCATAGCGGTAAGCCACAGCACACCACATTGGACATTTCTTTCTCCGAGTGAAACAATCACAAAAAAGCCAGACACATACAACCCTGTAGCAGGTTTTTCCCCACATGGAAGTCCTTACAACTCGGACGTCTCCCAAACTAAGGCTCGTTCGGAACAGTTCATTCATGATAGCAGTGATTTTTTGGCAGTTCTGTGGGTTGGACTACAAGGCCAGTAATGGGTTTTCCGCTGCTGGGTGGCTTATTCGGTTAAGGCATCACGCTGTGGTGCATGGATGAGCCCCACGGTGTCAGATCGAATCCAGACCATGCCAGTGCCGACTGTGGCCGGTAGCTCCATAGGGTAATGCACAATTGGGGATTGTACCACTCAGGGTATGGGAGGGATCTGTCTGTTGCTTTCTAGCAACCCTCAAGGCACTGCTGTACCAGACTCCTGTGATATTTTTAAAGTCTCCAATGAATGTTGTGGGTTTTTTTTCACTGCAATGTATGACAAATACAAAGCATAAAGATGTATAACTTGCAGTCAGCTTTTAAAGTAAACATGTTCTTTTGGTTTAAGAACTGAAATGTCAGAGGGTAGCTAAAAGAAAAAATCACGTGTTATGATGTGGCAGTTTCCAGCTGGGTGGCAGCTTCATACAAAGTAGGCTGGACGATCCCCCTCAAGGCGAGAGGAGCCTTCATTTACATACAACGGCCCACATGGGCTGTGTATCGATTCTCAAATGATGTTCATGATGCCTGTAGGCAGAAGTGTTTCTATGAATATTTATACAGCAGCCACTCCACACCAATGCTTTTTCTTTCTGTTTTGAAAAGAAAAGCAGAACACACAGGGTAGATACACTGCTGGAGGGTGACTGTAAGGCTGCTGGTACACCGAGAATCCAAAACTTCAGTTATAACTTTGTGACTGCGGCTTCAGAAATGCAGGGAAAACGCCAGATGTGTTTCCATTTTACAAAGTATGAATTCTTCTGGTTAGATGTTCTAATTGCCTGCCTGAGGAACTGGACTGTCCATTGGGTCTTAGGTAGTTGGCGCAGTGTACTTAAAGCCAAACTGTACACGAATAATCTATCTCATTTGTGTTCAGTTAATCAATCTAGTGAGACAAGTACAGTGGCTAACCTCAAGGGCACAGTTTTATTTGTTGCCATTTAAACGTGCAAGTTTGTAGCGGAAATGTATC
The DNA here is from genome assembly GCA_029718625.1 of Synaphobranchus kaupii. Lineage (NCBI taxonomy): Eukaryota > Metazoa > Chordata > Actinopteri > Anguilliformes > Synaphobranchidae > Synaphobranchus > Synaphobranchus kaupii. The sequence goes on from CM056387.1 coordinate 5,811,833, forward strand.
TTTTCATTATTTACTTTTGGGTGCTGGCAAAAGACAAAGACGTCCTCTTGCATTCATCAACAAAGAAGATGTGTTCCATAGCTCTGCATTCATACTGCACATAACACATTCACTCAGTCTTTGAGTACAGCATCATCTTTACTATTGGCTGTCTCGTCTGCCGGTTATAAACTTCATATCCCACATAGCACGGCGCATGGATTACTCCGCTTTCTGAGTTCTCATTTGATCCTCCCTCCCTGCCAAATGCACAGTTTCCCAAAATCAACACAGACTGTGAAAAAGAAATACCAATGTCATTAGTCATGTGCACAACCTTCCAGACTCGCTTCTCTCAGGGCAGGGACTGGGGTCATTTTGTAATAGTGTGCTCTTTCCTGTTTTGCGTTTCTTGTTTGAGCTGTTCGGCGTTGTGTGGTGACACCACACACACGTTTAGACTCGCCCCCTGTGCTGTACCCTGGCCAGTTGGGTTATTTTCCTCCTCATTAGTCTTTGCTTCCCTATCTGTGGTTGGGAGGGATCCAATCGGCACTGAGCTTCATTCCAGTCTTAAATCCCGCTTAATAAAAACAACGGGGCATTTTCAGGGGCATCAGTTTTCTCAATGTCTCAAAATGCTCAGAGCTCAGGCAAGAGAAAATGCTCAGAGCTCAGGATTCCCAAATTATTAAATCAGGTGTTGAATCAAAATAAAATAAATTTGTACTCAGGACTGCAGCAAGAAACAGCAAGCGTGAACATTAAAGACCCCGTTCAATCATTCTTTTTTAACAGTTATGTTATACACAAAGGGCCAAAGAAAACAGATACTATGATTTTAAGCTTGTTTAAAATCATAGTATCTGGAATGCTTACATAAGCATTATAGCGATTACATTTTAACAAATGAACTGTACACCCGTTTAGAGAGCTGCTAATCAGAAGTGAACTTGTAGTGAATATAGAGAATAAACACAGTCCTCCAACTCTGCTGTTTAGAAATGAAATAGGGTACTTTGCATCAAAAGTCAATTCTATTATTTTCCCATCTTCATTCTGTGACTTAACACTTTATTACACATTATTTGCCTAAGGTGTTTAATCCTTGGATAGAAGAGATTCTTCAAAGCATTCAATTACTGTAAGGCTCATTCCGTGTCAAATCAACCAGTTTTCTGAAAAGTTCCTGTATGACCCTCTTAGATTTTGATGGAACTCCATCATAACAGTCCATTGTGTGAAAAATGAACACACACAAAAAATTTGCCTCTTACGACATGTCGTTTCCGAGATATGGCCTCCTGAAATTTGCTAAAAGTCTCCGTCTTTCGCGCTCGCGAGTCGTGAAAAAACTTGGTATCCTAACTTACTTTCTTCCAAATTGCAAGAATATGACATCAGATTACTTGTACCTCCTTCCCTTTTCAAGTTATATACACCCAAAGTAGCCACTTTGTTCAGTCGCACATGTTTTTGGTGATTTTTGAGGTCACCCTGTGCCCATACGAGTGGACATATACATCCCATATCACAGATATTATAATTATCTATAGGTGTATGTCTATGGTCACAAGCAAGTACAGGCTAATCAATTCATTTGTAAAGGAATGACATCCATCCAAAGTTGGGTCCCGGTGAAAAAAAGTCAAAAACACAACCGTCCGTCTTGTCAATGGATCACCATGTGGACAGTTAAAACTTTTTTTAAGTTAAACAGATATATTAGATCTACTCATTAACCAAATTTCAGCTTTGGTACTCGATTCCTTCATGGTTAGATAGCATTTTGAAAAGTACACACATTTTAACATATTGGGAATTCACATAAGTCTTAAGAGTTACATTACTACTTAAAAGTGTCAAATTATGTATCAGACATCAAACAGAATAGTACATGTACTTTAAACCATACACTATAAATGTTAAATTACCACATATTCTGCCATATAGATGTGTACAGTTTGTCGTTTACTTGATAAATGCTGGCAGTTTGCCTTGAATATTATTGAAGTCGTTAACAGTTAGTCTGTAGTGACGGCCTCCACGTCCCTGCAGCTCGGGAGCACTGATGACACAAACTACGTCCTGGAATGGTACCCAACACTCATTATGGATATCTTGGGGCCAGGAGAGTGCATTTGAGTTCTTTGCTCTTCTCATGAACTTTACAAAGACATCATGTTGCTCCTCTGATCGCTCCACGAAAGTGCCAATGTACCATTCATTGTCAGAGATGCATGCAATGTACCTCCCTGGTTGGTACTCGTCGGGTCAGTCAGATTTGGAACATGAACAGAACTGGAACATGACAATGTTCGTACAAGGATACCAAGTTTCAGCTTTATAGCTATTACCAATCCCAAGTTATAAGCTTCCAAAGTCGGAAAAAATCACAATCACGCAGTTTTGAGCAAATTTCAGGAGGCCATATCTCGGAAACGACACGTTGTATGAGGCAAATTTTTTGTGTGTGTTAATTTTTCATACAATGGATTATTATGATGGAGTTTCATTAAAATCTGAGAGGGTCATGCAGGGACCACTGGTTGATTTGACACGGAATGTCCTGTAAACGTCATTTATTTTTCAGTAAATAATGCCATGTGATTCCCTGCCTTCAGAAGCTTAAAATGATTTAAATAGGGGATTGAATAATAAATGTCGAAACAGGGTTGTTTTGACCACTCCCGGGGTTGAGTATGATTAACCCTGTTTATCTTCGCAGAGACGTACACCATCCAAGGAAACTCTAACGGACGCCCCTGCCACTTCCCCTTCCTGTACGATGAGCATTGGTTCCACGACTGCACCAGCATCGGCCGCGAGGATGGGCACCTCTGGTGCGCCACCACCCTCGACTATGGCGAGGACGAGCGCTGGGGCTTCTGCCCAGTCAAAAGTGAGCACCCCGCTGCATTCCACATTACATTACATTACATTATAGTCATTTGGCAGACGCTCTTATCCAGAGCGACGTACATTAGTGCATTTTCAAACTAGGAACAAGTGCGTTAAAACGACCCTAAAAGGTAAATACAATTTCAAATACCAGGCGTAGTCAGTATGATTTATTTATTTATTTATTTTTAAAATTTTTGGGGGGGGGTAACCACACAATATCAATGATTGGCGTGTACAACAGTAAGCCAATAAGTAACCTTACAAGTATTAAACTAGAAGCTTGAACCACTTAAACAAGGATTTATAAAACACAATCAAGGGAGGTCACAAGGAGGTAGGGAGGGGTGGAGAGAGGTGCAGCTTGAAGAGGTGAGTCTTCAATCTGCGCTTGAAGGTGGTCAGACTTTCTGTTGTCCTGACCTCCACGGGGAGCTCATTCCACCACCGTGGGGCCAGGACAGACAGACGTCGAGACCGGGTGCTAGTATGAAGTGGGGGGGGGTACCAGTCGTCCTAAGGAGGCGGAACGCAGGGATCTGGTAGGTGTGTAGGGTCTGATGAGCTTTTGGAGGTATGGAGTGTCGGGGGAGGTTGAAGACCAGGCGCGCTGCTGCGTTCTGGATAAGCTGAAGGGGTCTAATGGCCGATGCTGGCAGGCCAGCCAGGAGAGAGTTGCAATAGTCCAGGCGGGACAGCACCATCGCTTGGACCAGGAGCTGGGTTGAGTGGGTGGTGAGGAAGGGACGGATTCTCCTGATGTTGTACAGGAAGAACCTGCACGCCCGGGTTACCACTGCGATGTTCTCGGAGAGGGACAGCCTGTTGTCCATCACCACTCCGAGGTTCCTGGCACAGGGCGTTGGGGTCAGTGGAATGTCCCCTAGGGAAATGGAGAGATTGAGAGGGGGAGAGGTTAGAGCAGGAATGTAGATGAGCTCAGTCTTGCCTGGATTGAGCTTGAGATGGTGGTTGTCCATCCAGCTCTGGATGTCTCTCAGGCAAGCAGAGATGCGGGCTGACACCTGAGTGTCAGGGGGTGAGAAGGAGAGAAAGAGTTGAGTGTCATCAGCGTAGCAGTGGTATGAAAGACCATGAGCAGTGATAACAGTGCCAAGGGATTTGGTGTAGGTGGAGAAAAGGAAGGGACCAAGGACTGAGCCCTGGGGGACTCCTGTGGTAAGGGGACGGGGTGCCGATACTTTACCAGCCCAGGCAACCTGGGAGGAGCGCTCCAAGAGGTAGGAATCAATCCAGGCCAGGGCCGAGCCGCCGATCCCCGCTGCAGACAGGGATGACAGGAGGATGGCGTGATCTACGGTGTCGAAGGCGGCAGAGAGGTCTAGGAGTATTAGCACAGAGGAGAGGTAGGCTGCCCGAGCTGCGTGAAGCATCTCGCTGATGGAGAGGAGTGCGGTCTCCGTTGAGTGGCCAGGTATGAAGCCGGACTGGTGGGGGTCTAGTAGGTTGTTCTGGGTAAAGGTATTCCATTACATTTAAGCAATAGATCACGAAAGGGAGTGTGTTATTGGAAATATAATCACTGCGGTGACGTCGCAGCAATGAGACCGAAGGTCGAGTTGCGGAATACTCTCCGCAGTGATTATATCCAATAACGCACAAATCCTCGAGTGATCTATTGCTTTTATACAACAATGTTACCATAAAAAAATATGAAAAAAATATTGTTTGATGAACTCATTCTTTATTTAGGATTCGCCAAATTGCTAGCACCCTGTTGCCGTTGCTATTGTTGTTCTTTATACTTCTTAGGCAACGCTCTATAGAACGCGTCTACACAATGGCAGTGAGGTTATACTAAATACCAGCACTGGTGGAATACGTCTCGGCCAATCACGTTACTCGCTCAAATCTCATTGTTGTATGATACATTATATCTCATTATGTTACATTACATCTCATTACATTACATCCTCTTACATTATGTTACGTTAAATTGTGTTACATTGCATCCCATTTCATTACTTTACATTAAATAATACCCTATTATATTACATTACATCTGCATTATATTACATTGCTTACAAAAGTATATACAAAAATTTTAGGCACAGTGATATAACCAATGCTAGGAGGTTGCTTGAGTTTAAGTAACAATTTGAGTACTCTCCTAAATGTAATGGGGATATTTAGCATGCTATTTGCTGTCAATTCTGAGCATTTATTCTGGCTGAAATACTCCACCCTCACAACCCCTCCCTCCTCTCACACCCCCACTCTATCCTAACACCCCAACCCTAACCCCATGGATTTTGGCAGAGCAGAACAGTGTTGTTCACTCTTAATCCAAGCTCTAGGGTCTGCTGGGTTTTTTTTTTCTTCTTACCTTTAACCAGCAACCAGTTCAGACCCAAGAGACAAGGTGAGGTGAGTTAATGTGTAATAAACTGCTAAAATCAAGGGATTACATGCTGATTAACAACAGAAACCAGCAGACCCTGCAGCTCCCTGGGGAAAGAGTGCATACCACTGCAACACGATCACACGTGGGAAGTTGTTAACTTTATGCCATTTACCTTCTTTTGTAGAAGTTTCATTTTATTGACTCAAGCTTTCTTTTCTTTATTGTGACATGCAGTGCTCTCTAACTTTCATTCATCTTTATCTCTCTCTCTCTCTCTCTCTCTCATTGGCCACCATGATCCGTCGATCCCCCTCCTCAGCTAAGGACTGTGAGACATTCTGGGACATCGACACGCTAACGGGCAGCTGCTATCAGTTTAACTTCCAGGCAGCCCTGTCCTGGAATGAGGCGCGTGCCAGCTGCCACCAGCAGGGGGCAGACCTGCTCAGTATCACCGAGCTGCATGAGCAGACCTACATCAACGGTGAGGGAGAGATTCACACACACACGTTCGCATCTGCACGCAGCTTCACACACAGACACACATAAGCACCTGCATACAGACTCACACACACAGACACACAAACACCCGTGCGCACACATAAGCACCTGCACGTAGGCTCAAACAGACTCACACACACATAAGCACCTGCCCATAGACTCACACAAACATACATAAGCACCTGCCCACAGACTCACACAAACATACATAAGCACCTGCCCACAGACTCACACAAACACACATAAGCACCTGCACACAGACTCACAGACACACACACAGACTCACAGACACACACACAGACTCACACGCACAAACACACACGCCCCGCGTGCACATCTGAGCACCTGCACGCAGTTTGTTCAGTTAATTACCTGGGAGAAAAGAAAACCAGGGCTGGATTTGGATTTGAGGGCCAGATTTGAGTATCCATACTGCCCTCTTCCCTGGCGGTCTCGGCTGGGCCGGAGGTGGTCATTTACTTTGGGGTGTGTGCTTTGAAGGATGAATGACATCTCCAGTGTCTGTCGTATGATTGGTGTGAATGAAGGGAGGGGTTCTTTTTTACCTCCCTTTTCAAAAAATAAAAAATCCATACTGCCCTGTTAAGTGCATTGTTAAGTGCAGGGTAATACGTTTAGTTGGATGGTTCGGATTGTTTGCTTGTATATAATTGTATTTTTTGATGCTCGGTATTTAATAAATAAAACAAACAAACAAACAAAAATCCATACTGCCCTGTTAAAGAATGACAGTAGACTCTCAGTCAGTCAGTGCAGGTAGGTAGGTGTGTCTCACCTGATCATGTGACCTCTGTGCTCACAGGCCTGCTGACAGGGTACAGCTCCACCCTGTGGATCGGCCTCAACGACCTGGACATCAATGGTGGCTGGCAGTGGGCCGACTCTGCCCCTGTCAAATTCCTGTACTGGGAGCCTGGTGAGCGTGACATACTGCCCCCTATAGGCTGCGATGAGGACAGCTATTCTGTGCTCTGACTCTTCTGACCCCCTCCCCCTGCAGAGCAGCCCAATCATGCGGAGGAGCAGAACTGTGCTGTGATCCGGACCGAGTCCACGGGCCGCTGGCAGAACCGCCACTGCTCCATGGACCTGGCCTATGTCTGTAAGAGGAGGCCCAACGCCACACTAGACCCCTTCACAACCGGTCAGTCTCCCCCCAAACCCCCCCCCCTCACCACCAGTCAACCTCCCTCTGTCCATCCTCACACATGTAATTCTTCCTGACTTTTAGACCCAAAATGTCTCCCGGGGGCCATGATACAGTGTTGCAGTGTTTGTGTGTGTGTGTGTTGTTCTGACAGACTCCTGGGTGGATGATGAGCAGAGAGACTGTGGTGTGGGCTGGCAGTCCTTCCAGGCCGGCTGCTACAGGCTGACTGAGGAGAAGAAGGACTGGCAAGATGCACTGAGAACCTGCCAGAAGATGGAGTCCAACCTGGTCAGCATCCACACCCTGCCAGAGCTGGAGTTTATTATCAACAACCTAAAGAGAGGTGAGAATCACAACCATAAGGCTCTGAAACACCATTCAGTCCACATACCCAGGTATCCCACTTAAACTTGCATTTACACTATAGCTCAACTGAAACTATTCAACCCAACTAACGCTACTTAGATGAGCGTTTTCCATTTACACCGCACTCAACACCACTAAATTCATACTACCATGCACCAAACTCAGCCCCACTAACCCTGTCTAAATGAGCATTTACTACCTTGAACCATACTACCACACTAACCACACTTAAATTATCATTCACTACCCTATAGCATCCCACCTCACTAACCACACTTGAATGATCTTTTACTACCCTATACCATACCCACCTCACTAACCACACTCATTTACTACCCTATACCATACCACCTCTCTAACCACACTTAAATTAGCATTACTACCCTAAACTATACTTAAAATCATACCCAGCCCCACTAAATGCATTCAAATGACCATTAACTAAACCACACTTAACCTCAGCAACCACACTTTACCCAGTAACCACATTTAAAGTTTTATTTAATACAACTCACCTAAAACCATACTCAGTCCCACTAACCCAGCTAATCTGGCATTTACTACGTTACTACATCTCTCTGAAAACTGTGTGATAAAGCCATTAAATGGAGGGAGATCAATCCTAATGAGTTTGGTTTAGTCCACTAAATTACTGCATTAATTGAATGTATTATACTTGGAAATTCTGCAAATAGAAGTGGTAGCCTTTCAGTGGTTGTGTTCATTGCACACGGTGAGTATTACAATACAACAAGACTGTGGGGCTTATTCATTCCGTAGAATGATCTTTTATGTTTTGAAACTTCCATCTGTTGGGCAGGACGCTTGCTCTAAAGTGGTTTGCTATGTCTTGCAGCACCATTTGGGAAACGTTTTATGGACAATGTCATGGGGGCAGGTACATTGGCCGTGCTAAATCAGTAACAGAGATAGAGAGAGACAGAGATTTTTGGGGGTTTTAGGCCTAGTTTTTAGCCCAATTTCCTTTAGTAGTTCCCCTGTAAAGCGTCTTTATGACAGTGTCTCTGTATAGCGCAGTGTCTCTGCCCTATACAAATACAATTTAATTGAATGCAATTGAATAAACACGTATGCCAGGAATAAAACTTCACACAGCCCACAATGCAGATGCAGATGTGTAAAACAGTATGTGAGGAGAATGGGTTGAACAATTAGGATGCCAACGTACATAGGTGGCATTATACACTGCCTGGCCAAAATAAAAGTCGCACACTAATATTTCGCTGGACCGCCTTTAGCTTTGATTACAGCGCGCATTGGTCGTGGCATTGTTTTGACAACCTTATGCAACGTCACAACATTTATTTCCGTCCAGAGTTGCATTTATTTTTGGCCTAGATCTTGTATTGACGACAGGAGAGTCGAACCACTCCGTAAAGTCTTCTCCAGCACATCCAAAAGACTTTCAATGGGGTTAAGGTCAGGACTCTGGTGGCTAATTCATGTGTGAAAATGGTTCCTCATGCTCCCTGAACCACTCTTTCACAATTTGAGCCCGATGAATCTTGGCATTGTCGTCCTGGAATATGCCCATTGATGGGATAACCTGCTCATTCAGTACATTCAGGTACTCAGCTGACTTAATTTTATTGCTGCATAACGTTGCTGATCCTAGACCTGACCAATTGAAGCAACCCCAGATCATAAAACTGCCTCCAGAGGCCTGTACAGTGGGCACTATGCATGACAGGTGCAATGGCGACTTTTTTTTTGGCCAGGCAGTGTATTTATATTGTGTCTTATATTTGAATTTTAGTTGCCTTTTTTCTGTTATCAGTCATAAGCTGAAATATAATATTATTTTTCTGGTAACCATGAATGTATTATTGTCACTTTGAAATCCGCCAAAAAAAAAGTATACTACTTACCAATATATGGTACTCATGACACTGATAATAATTTGTTTTCATTAAATAACTAATTGGTACAGTAAAATTGATTCAGTAAAACTGAAATTAATGTTTAATGATTGTTCAGCAGGTAACTTGATAAGTACTGCATAGCAGGCTAATGGAATGACTAGCATGTTTAATAATTATTGACATGACATTTGAACAGTCTACTTTCTCCCCGTGCTTCTTTAACGCTCATGTGCAGACGTGGAGGAGCTGTGGATCGGGCTTCACGACACCAAGGTGGAGATGAGTTTTGAGTGGTCAGATCACACGCCCGTCATCTTCACCTACTGGCACCCCTTTGAGCCCAACAGCTTCCGCAACGCCCAGGAGGACTGTGTCACCATCTGGGGACCTGTGAGTGGACACGGCTTCCCAAATATCCCTCCGCGGGACAGATGTGTGTTCCTACATATCAGTGGAGGGTCACACTCTTTCAGGACCCCGGGGAATGAACAGCTGTAACGGAATATTTCAAAATGTTTTGAAGTGACTAAGAGCTCTCTGGAATGAAGCCACATACAACACAGTACAGCCCAACTCTCGCTCTCTTTCTTTTTTCCCTTTCTTTTTATGGCTCTGTCAACTAACCTGCTCATTTGCTTTATCCTATTTTTCTTTGGGATAAATAAATAAGAATTTTCAAACCCAAAAAAGCAGGGAAACATTAACTAAAAGTACGAAAACATTCTTACTTACCCGTGTCATTCCAATACGCACTGCTTCTCAAAAGGGCATTGACTGTACTGTACGTGGCTTCAGCTCAGAAATAACTCTTTCACCGCTTGTCACCAATGTTACCACACTTTTATATCCGAGACTAAGGATGGCCTATGCTGTGGAAGTCAGAAATGTTGAGCCCCTGTCATAGGATACCATTTGGAAAATTTGTATCACTGTACAGGCTAAAGTTTTTAAGCCAAAACAAGAACCAGAAACGTCGGCGGAAACATTTCTCAGGCTGTGCATTATATTCTTGTTGTTTCAGTCGGTTAATTGAAAGTACAGTTGATATGAACTGGAGAATTTGTTTATTATAATCCAATGTGTGCATTGTCTGCACCATTATAAGCATGATAAACATGATTGCGGAAAGAACAGGCAGGGGAAGGTGGATGTACGTGATCGTCATGTGGTTGTGCGCTCTCGTGTGCAGGAGGCCCGATGGAATGACAGCCCCTGCAACTTCACCCTGCCCTCCATCTGTAAGAAGCAAGCGCAGAAGACTGAGGGACGCACACAGGACCACGGCTGCAAACCGGTACCAACCTGCCCCACAGTGCTCTCTCTCTCTCTCTCTCTCTCTCTTTCACCTTCCCGTTTCTCAGCGCTCTCTCTCTCTCTCTTTCACACTCTGTCTCAATCTCTTTCTCTCCTCCCATCTCTCTCTCATGCGGTCTCAATCTCCCTCTCTCTCCTCTCTCCACACAAAGACTCAATTCACACATTCGGCAGCTTCACCAGTCCCCAGTCCAGCTGTGTACAGTCAACACGGCTGCTCTGGCCTCATATGTTCCCCCTTATACACTCCCCCCCCCCCCAAGTCCTCCATTATGTGGTGAGTAAGTGGTGGGTGAGTCAACATCTCCACAGCCCTGGAGGTCACGCTGACCTCCCCCACAGACACGCCCACACACACTGCCCAGCTCCGCTCAGCGCCCATCTGGAGAATCCATCTCTGCTTTTCCTTTTCCCTTCCCTGGCGTTCTCTATTCTCCTCTCTCATCTTTATTTATTCATCAAAACATTTCCACCCAGCTTCCCTCCATCCTGCTCTCCATTCCCTTTAGGTGTCTGTCCTAATCACCTCCTCTTTGTCTCCCTCTTTTACTCGCTTTCCCAGAAAATAACTCACTGTTTCCTGTTAGCTTGGCTGCAGCCAGCTGGAATGCACATACCAGCTCACTACGTGACATGTGTTCATTTTCAAGTACAGCGTGTGTCCTGTTTATTTGCCTCATTCCTTTACACCCTTTTCAATTTCTTGCATCCACAAAATATACCCGCTAAAAATCACATTTACTGAAACTCTCAAAGGACAACTGATCACAAAAATAGCAGAATACAAGAACCAATTTGAATCAAATTGCAGTTTGAGAACTGGCCCATGGCAATATTAGCAGAATCCGGTGGATTCATTAATTGGTTGCCGCAAGACAGGCCTGAGAATATTATTGTTGTGTTGTAGTTCACAGGTTTATTTAGATATTATTATCTAGGCAATACACAGGTCAAGGCCCAGCATGTTCATCCTGGCAAATTGTTTTTAGTTGTGTGTTCCCAAAGCTTCAGATAAAGAGTCTGACCATTTCTCAAGTTATCTACCTCCTGGAATTCAAACAGGCTTCTCATGTGACGTTTATTGGAAGCTCGGTTAGACTGTGGGCTACTTAAGATGATAAGTACTGCAGAAACCATGACCTCCACTTAACAGGGGTCTTATGTTATATTATTCTCCAGAGCTACTGCCAGGACAATCAGTGTGACTAATTGAATTATCTTATAACCCGTGCTGTTCAGAGGGATAATAAAATTGGGATGGTACAGTCATGACATCACTTTAATGGTAGAAAACAGAGAGGAGATGCGACAGTCATGGAGTAAATTGCTAACAAACATAACATGCTAACAATGTATAGTCAGAAAGGTATCCTTGAGCCTGACCAGCTTGACTTCTATGATGATGGATCTGCCCTTCGGGTATGGGCTTCGCAGATGAACCAGTGGTCAGTGACTTCTTGTGCAGAATCATGATCTTGTGTGAGTGGGATACTGTAACTTAGAGCAGGGTGAAGGTTCAGTTCACTCTGGTGTAACAGTCAGTAAAAACAGGCTGCCGTGTTTTCAAGCACAGACATTAGTCAGAGGAAGATACTTCATTGATGCTTCAGCCAGCAGGCTGTCGGCACCCTATTGACCCAGTTGAATCCTTCCCTGGCTCGGCAGGGCTGCGGCACAGCCTGGATTCCATACCTTAGATCCATTTCTGCTTCACTCCCGTGTGTCCTGATCTGTCTTGGTTCCACCTCCAATTGAAGCAAAGTAGAAAGGAAGTATTACATATGTGAACTGTCATCTTTCCGTCTTGAAAGATGGAATTTCAGGATAGTAACCTTTTGGCTGTGGTCACAGCGATTAAAGGGTGCGTCCCAATAGTCGAAAAATGCCACCTTTCCTCCTCCACTACCACTCCTCTACTCCATGCCCCGGAAATGGATCTTTGTTTTTTAATCTAATGTCGCTGATTATCTTAATTACGTATTAATGCTTACATATTAATTAATGTCTCGACGCAAACCACAATGTCATGTACATTGGATACTGTACATGCAAATACTTGTACTCAAAACGTTCAGGCAGTTTTGCATATTTCCGGGTAGGAGAGTAGTGGTAGTCGGGGAGTGGAGGAAGGGAGGTGGGGAGTGAAGAATATTGGGACGCAGCCAAAGAGTCCATTTTGCAGTGGTAATGTCTGTGGTAAGCCATTTCACCATCTCTCTTTGCCTCTCTCTTACTCTTAGGGCTGGAGGTGGCACAGCCCATCCTGCTATTGGGTGGGAGAGGATCAGGTGACCTTTGAGGAAGCGAGGAAGGTGTGCATGAGCCAGGTGGCCAGCCTGGTCACCATAACCAACAGGTGAGATCACGGCCAAAGTGCTTTGATTTTATTCATGAATTTATTCATGCTTATACACTGCCTGTTCAAAAAAAAAGTTGCACACTCTAATATTTCGTTGGACCGCCTTTAGCTTTGATTACGGCGTGCATTCATCGTGGCATTGTTTCGACAACCTTATGCAACGTCACAACATTTATTTCCGTCCAGAGTTGCATTCATTTTTGGCTGAGATCTTGTATTGACGACGGGAGAGTTAAACCACTCCGTAAAGTCTTCTCCAGCACATCCCAAAGACTTTCAATGGGGTTAAGGTCAGGACTCTGGTGGCCAATTCATGTGTGAAAATGATTCCTCATGCTCCCTGAACCACTCATTCACAATTTGAGCCCGATGAACCTTGGCATTGTCGTCCTGGAATATGCCCATTGATCGGATAACCTGGTCATTCAGTACATTCAGGTACTCAGCTGACTTAATTTCATTGCTGCATAACGTTGCTGAGCCTAGACTTGACTAATTGAAGCAAACCCAGATCATAACACTGCCTCCAGAGGCTTGTACAGTGGGCACTATGCATGACGGGTGCAACGGCAACTTTTTTTTTGGCCAGGCAGTGTATCTGAGCGTTTATCCATGTGAAAAAAATATATCCCATTGAGATTGACATTTCTTTTTCAAGAACGGGGGACCAAGAGCATACATAAGAAAACCAATACACAAGAATAAAAATTACAATGCACTATTATTATTATATTAAATAAAACACAGCAAATGACCATTAGTTTACCTGTGAAAACTGGTGCTTTGCCACATGCACACAAATGTATTCACACACAAATGAGAAGCGGTTATAATGAAAGTTCACTCTTTGCTTTATGATAATTGCATTCCTGTTGACAGTTTATCTTGTTTCATTTATCCTGTGGTCACTGCCATCCAGCATTATGGCATGTTTTTCACAATCTTGACATAGTTTCATTTAACAGCTAATTTAAATGCGACCTTTCTAGACACATCCAAAATCCAAAAGGAGACTGTGTTTTCACAGTTAAGGCTCCTAGGCTCTGAAGCAGCCTTCAGTTATTGCATCTTTTAATTTTTTCCCTGTTTTATCTGTATTTTTGCTGTTTATGCATTCTTTTTAATTTCAATTTAAAATGTTTGTTAAGGGCCGGATAACCCTGCAATAAAGGCGTTCCACGACTAGTTTCAGAAATTATTATTATTATTATTAATTTAATCTGCTCTGAGAGTGCCATTGCTTATGGCTTCTCTCTGTGATCCAAACAGGGCTTTCATTAATCTCCATTAACCTCTCTGCTCCGGTGATGGCAGGTTTGAGCAGGCCTTCATCAGCAGCCTGATTTTGGGCCGCTTGAGCGATTCCTTCTGGATTGCCCTGCAGGACCTCAACAGTACCGGAACCTTCCACTGGCTCAGCGGCGATAAGGTCTCCTACACCAACTGGAACAGGGACCAACCCGGTAGGCAGATCATCTGTGGGATGATCCTCAGTCTACCTCTGTTCATAAGATCTGCCTGCCTGTACAAACCAGCCTCATATTGACTGTAGAACCTCAGACCTAAAAACTCTGGGAGTTGGACTTGTAACCTGCTAAATATCTAAATGTAAATGTATAGACTGACTGACTGGTGAACTGGACATGTTATGAAATAAGGTTGGGCAGTTTCACGTTATTACAGTATCCTGCGATAATATAAAATCATGACCGTCTCCACGTCAATACCGTCTAAAGAATTATGCCACAGTTGGCACTTGTTATGTTTAAAACCTCAATTTTTCATCATCCTCTCAAAAAAGGAACAGACTATCATGTTTTACAATGTAGCAAGGTGTAGGTTAAATTGCCTATTGCCATTGCTCTGGGGTTGTACTAATGATATCGTACTATAGATGGATGAGGTTAGCTAATCTGATCTGATATCAGAAAAAGTTTTGGGACTGATGTGCGCACGTGACTATTTGACGAGAAAACACTAGAACAAACAATGGCAGGAAGCTCAACAAGCACCACCGGAGACCTTGCCCCGAAAAAGATATGCCTAGAGTAGAATAGCTATATATAGAATATCTACGTATATTAGGCTTAGTTATAGCCCAAGATAGCTTTTGCTTTTCGTTATTTTAGTTTATTTTGAAAAGCATATATGGGCCTGTCATTTGCCTTTCGTTTAATTCTGCTTTTAAAATGATTTATTTATTGTGTTTTAATTTTAACAATTATTCTGTGCTGCTCTAATTATATGGCCGAACGAAATTTGATTACAGAGGCCTCGGCCTGCATTACTTTCCATAATAAACTGCTCGTTCCTTTATATTGCGTATATTCCACCATCAGGAAAATGCTGCCAAATGTTCTAGCATGACTGAGCCACCTAGGAACTACAGTATGTGAAATGCACTCAAAATGCGAAGATAATAATATCGAACATATGGCACAACACTGTGGCGGAGTGGAAAAACTAACATATACATATTTGAAATATCACAAGCAGTAATACTTACATATTGAGGAGAAAAATGTCCCTTATGCATATCCCTCAGGCATATTCTCCAACAGAATCAATGCTATGGTATCTTGGTAACTATGGTATCTTCTGACCCACTCCCAAAATCCATGTAAGCAGGCGAGGATTTTCTCTTGCCATGCTGAAGAGTTAGTACCGGTAAATTAGTAAAAAATAACAGGAAACAACTATTACGCCTCGGCGAGCAAATGTACATTCTATGTTGTTCATAAAACTAAATAAAAGTAGAAATTCTGTTACACTCAGCTGTAATTTATTGTTCAAAGCATCCAATAAGACATTGCAAACACCATTGCTAAGGTTATAATGTACAAACCTCAATACCAAAATGTAAATGGGGCTTAATGTCTTGGGACAGTATGTAAAATGCAAATAAAAGCAGAACGCAGTGACTTGTAAATTCTCGTTCACATATATTTAATTGAAAACAGTACAAAGAAAATATATTTAATGTTTTACCTTATCAACTTTATTGATTTTTGTAAATATACGCTAATTCCAAATTTGATGCCTGCAACACGTTCCAAAAAAAGTTGGGACAGGGGCAACATAAGACTGGGAAGGTTGTGGAATGTTCAAAAAACACCTGTTTGGAACATTCCACAGGTAAACAAGTGAATATGTAACAGGTGATGCTATCATGACTGAGTATAAAAGGAGCATCCACGAAGGCTGGGGCATTTACGAGCAAGGATTGGTCGAGGTTCTTCAATTTGCGAAAACCTCCGTGAGCGAATAGTCAAACAGTTAACAACGTTTCTCAACGCACGATAGCAAGGAATTTAGGAATGCATCTACAGTCCATAATATTATTAGAAGATTCAGAGAATCGGGATAAATCTCCGTACATAAAGGGCAAGGCTGAAAACCAATATTGAATGCCCGTGACCTTCGATTCCTCAGACAGCACTGCATTAAAAACCAAAATGCTTCTGTAATGAATATAACCACATGGGCTTGGGAATACTTCAGAAAACCATTGTCAGTAAACACAGTTCGTCGCTGCATCTACAAATACAAGTTAAGACTCTACTACACAAAGTGTAAGCCATAGATCAACAACATCCAGAAACGCCGCCAACTTCTCTGGGCTCAAGCTCATCTGAGATGGACTGACGCAAAGTGAAAATGTGTGCTGTGGTCTGACGAGTCCACCTTTTAAATTGTTTTTGGAAATAAAATTGTGTTCTCCCAGCCAAAGAGGAAAAGGACCATCCCGATTGTTATCAACGCAAGGTTCAAAAGCCAGCATCTGTCATGGTATGGGGGTGTGTTAGTGCCCATGGCATGGGTACCTTGCACATCTGTGAAGGCACCATTAACGCTGAAGGGTACATATGCAACATATGCTGCCATGTAGATGACGTCTTTTTCAGGGATGTCCCTGCTTATTTCAGCAAGACAATGCCAAGCCACCTTCTTTAACGTATTACAACAGCGTGGCTTCGTAGTCAGAGAGTCCGGGTGCTAGATTGGCCTGCCTGCAGTCCAGACCTGTCTCCCATTGAAAATGTGTGGTGCAGTATGAAGCGCAAAATATGACAATGGAGACCCCAGACTGTTGAGCAGTTGAAGTCTTATATCAAAACATTACTGGTTGTTAAATGGAAAGGTGATGTAACACAGTGGTAAACATGCCCCTGTCCCAACTTTTTTGGGACGTGTTGCAGGCATCAAATTTAGAATGAGCGTATATTTACAAAAAACAATAAAGTTGATTAGTTAAAACATTAAATATCTTGTCTTTGTATGGTTTTCAATTGAATACAAGTCAAACATGTCATGGTTTTCTGCCTGTTCAGGTTCTGTTTTCGGCCGTTGCCTCTTGGGGCTGCGAGAGGGCGCTCCCGTCTTAGTTCTCGTTCTCTGGGACTAATTAATTATTTCCTTCAGTTGCTGCCCTACTTAAGCTCCGTTCACTTGTTGTTCAGGGCTTTTGTGTCATTCTTGCCACGCTAAGCCAGGTAACGCGGTATAGGAATTCAGACGACCACTTGTCCTTTTGAGTTTCAAAAGAACACATGGGACTTGCCTGTTGAGTGTTAGAGAATTCAGTTCTTTGGTTTCTGTTCTCCTTTACACATTATTTCCTGCCTTGGTTTTCTTTTCCCTGTCTCGCTACTAGACAGTAACCTCAGTTTCACCTCTTTTCCTCTTGCCTTTTATTTTAGCTCTTTGATAGTTATTGAGCTAGAGGCAATTATGTTATTTTCTATTCTCTGCTCGAGTCTACGAGCTTCGCCCTGTTTTTTGGGTTGTCATTGGTTTGGCTTCTGCCGGGATTATTTTCCCTTATTGTTATTTTCTCTGCTCTAAATCTACAAGTTCTCGCCCACTTATCTGGGTTGCTATATTTTGGCTGTACGCCGGGAGTTATATTCCCTTTCTGTTTATTTCTCTCTGCTCCGTTCACAGACTCCCTTTACCTTTTTCAGTGGTTGTTTCTCACCCTTTGTGGGACAACTTTCAGATCCCCTTCCAGTCGTGTGGTCCTC
The DNA here is from genome assembly GCA_029718625.1 of Synaphobranchus kaupii. Taxonomy (NCBI): domain Eukaryota; kingdom Metazoa; phylum Chordata; class Actinopteri; order Anguilliformes; family Synaphobranchidae; genus Synaphobranchus; species Synaphobranchus kaupii. Next base: position 5,829,696 of record CM056387.1, read on the forward strand.
CGAACCCGACCCCCTTAAAAAAAAGGATTTGCAAATCATTGCTTTCTGTTTTTATTTACATTTTATATACTGTCCCAACTTTTTTGGAATTGAGGTTTGTACTATATTGGATAAAATAGCCGTCAATTAAACCAGAATGAACTCTAATGAATGAGACAGGTTAGCACAGTGTCGGGGGATTGTGCCAGACAATAAATGACCACTGAATTTGGATATTGTGTATGTGTAAAACCAATGGCTTATCATATTATGTTTAAATGCTTCAAAACTATAGTTTCACATTGGATTTCACATCAAGACATGCAGATAATGAAAGCCAAGACATTTTTCAAGTAAAATTAGATGAAACTGAATAACTTTCATTAGCTTGTTGCCGCAAAAGCAGCATATTGTGTGACAGGTTACAAGCTGGCTATAACGTTAGCCTCCAAACATTCAAAAGTCCGGTGCTATAGAACACCTCACATACAGTATGTTACTGTTTTTCTCCAGATACGTTTTTTCTCTTATTTACCAAACACCATGTACTACCAGTTTCTCAAGATAAGTCAGAGCGTCCAGGTTGAAATCATACATTTAATTTTTATATGGACGCACATAGTCTCCACTCCTATATTCGCAGCAATTGTCAGAAAACGCCCACAGCTAACCTAGATAGATAGCGTACATATCCTCGTTCATATCCATGAAGGAATGTCAGAAACAATGGGCTACATTACAATGGCAACTATATCAAACATACATTACTACAGCAACAGACTACTCTATTATTCATCAAGATAGCTAACATTACGCCTACCAGCTTCTGTAAATTAGCAGCAGGTTCATCTGCCCGGCGATGGTCACTGATGGGAAGGGAGAGGATGATCCCGGATAGGAAAAGGGGGTATAGAGGGCACAACCCCAGCAACAAGTTTGAGGAATTTGGCCAAGCCAAATTGTTACAATTCTGAAAGCTGTCCGGTTTTGTGAAATGGTCGCTGCACAAGCGGGTGTTTGCGCTGAGCTTGCCATTGTAGCAATAACGTTAGCTTTCCAGAAACACCACCCATTTCTTATGAATTTCAGCATCTTGAGGAAACCAAAAAATAGCATTACCCTCGACCTCATCCTCTGTTTGTGCGAGGTATATGCGGCATGCATGCAAACGGAGGCAATAACGACAACTAAGTTACTAGTTATAACTCTTAACTCATGCACTCATAGTTTGGTTGCTGGAGAAATTAATATCTGAGTTGAGCAAAATCCTGGCACCAAGGGGGTCTGCGCGAAGGGGTTAAAGTGGTGTATGTTGATGTCACTTTCATTGCAAACATTTGAGAGTTCTGAATGACCTCAGTCCTGATGTGTTTGTATGTCAGAGGTTCTTTAATAGGAATGTTAACCTGCCGTGGCATTCCAGGAGAAATATCCACCTCTCTGCCTTCCAGGCCTCAGTAAGGGTGGCTGTGTTACCCTGGCAACTGGCGACAGCACAGGATTGTGGGAGGTGAAGGACTGTGGCTCTGCCAAAGCTAAGTATATCTGCTGGCTGAACCAGGACATATCTCTGAGCCCCGAGCCACCTGCCCTGCCCCCCATCCCAGCCCCCACCCCCAGCCTAACCGGAGCTTGCCCGCAGGACTGGAAAAGCAGCAGCACCTTACGCAACTGCTATAAGGTATAATCTGCGTCCCCTTAAACCCTATACCTCTTGACACAGAGTACACTCTGTGTCCCCTTAAACCCTATACCTCTGGCACGGAGAACACTCTGCGTCCCCTTAAACCCTATACCTCTGAAACCAAGTACACTCTATACCCTCTGACACAAGTAAGTTTGCAAGTAGCTTGGCTAACATCAGGTGTGCAGGGCGGTCTTCCTTCGATTCCGCTCTGTGCGAGTTTAGCGATGGTACGTAGGGTGAAACAGGTGGGAGAGCCACGTGTTTCAAAGGAAAGTTGTGGGTTTGCACTGAGGTAAGATACCCATGTGTCCAGTGCAGTGGGGTTGTTTCATGAACGCGGTTTGGGGTGATAATTGGACATTCTAAATTGGGGTGGAAATTGGATATAGACAGCCCTGTGTTAAGCGCCAAATTATTATTATTTTTTTTTTAAAGAAAAAAAACATCAGGTGTGCACTAACACAGTCAGGACGCCCTGGGTGTCCGTCTGGGATTCTGCCAGCCTCTCACCGCTGGTCCTGCGCTCTACCCCATTTGCTTGCAGGTATTCCACTTCACACAGCAGGACCAAAAGCTGAGCTGGCTGCAGGCTCACCTCTTCTGCCAGAAACACGGGGCCCACCTGCTCAGTATCAGCAACTTTGAGGAGGAGCAGTTCGTCTCGCAGGTTCTCCATGAGACTTTTGGGTGAGTGGGGCCTTCTGCTCTCAGCTGGTCCTCACAGCTTAACACAGCTTCACAATTAACACAGAACAGTCCATCCTCATTATGCGCACTTAACGTAAGATGTGCACAAATCAAAGGATTTGTCTCTGTCCTCTTACATTCATATAATAATAATAATAATAATAATAATAATAATAATAATAATAATAATAATAATAATAATAATAATAATGTGGTTGTGGATTGCAGGGAGTCAGAGGATCACGAGCAGCACTGGTTCTGGATCGGGCTGAACCGCAGAAACCCGGAGGACAAGGGCAGCTGGAAATGGAGTGACGGGATAGGGGTCAGTCAACATCCCTCTCCCTCGCTCACCCCACGCTGACCTTTCACCTCACACCCAAAGCCTGAATCGGCCCATCTATCGCCAAATCTACGCAGCCATTCACAATTTACAAATATGCACATTTATGCAGTAGCTCTGTTGCATTTGGTTTAATCAGAGCAGTTCTTGTCTACTGAATTATCTGTGCTGTGAATTATAGCTGTTGTCCTATGGAATTTATTTAGTTCCATAAATATTGCGCGTGTGGAATTATGAAATGAGCGCACAGAATGAAGGTTACTATCGTAACTACAGTTATGCAAACTAATTGGATCACTCCATTATGGTATCCTTCCAAGCGGCAGGACGCGCTCCGAGGTAGAATTTCTCGATTAGTCCCATGTACGGGTAGTGCTACGTCCAGGCCCCTTAAATAGCCGTGGAAGCACTACCACTTCCTTGTTTTTCGTTTCGAGGCACATTAGGCCACCGAAAAAAGAATTGTAGTGATCCAATTAGTTCAAATAACCATGGTTACAATAGTAACCTTCGTTATGATTCACTATATTGTATCACTCCATTATGGTATAACAATGCTAGATCAATCGGTGATCTAGGCATGAATCCTAGAACAAAACCTAAGCCCTAGGCAGAGTATAAGGCCGATTGCTTACCACAGGGCAGTCACTGCTGAAGTGTTCTCTCCGCTGTCTGAGCAGTAGGAGTAATCCCCAGCATGGCCAAGCCTACTTCATTGGCGGGAGCAACGTTAATGCGATAATACCTGGCAAAGGTGCTCGGTGACGTCCAGCTGGCAGAGGTGAAAATGTTAGGTAAAGGACACGACTGAGTCGTATGCTGTTGAAATGGCATCCACAATCCAAGGTGAGAGCCTTTGTTTGGACAGCCTTTGACCCAAAACCCTCTCTCCATAGCAAACAAAAAAGCTGGTCAGATTTTTGGATTGCCTGGGTCCTAGCGACATAAGTGTCTTAATACTTTTAAAGGCAGGCCTAGTTTTTGCAAGTTGGAATTCATGACTTACAGACAGTGCTTTGTAGGCTACGTGTGAGTAGCTTGGCAATTCTTTATGTTGGAAACATTTTTTGTTGAGATATAATTTATTTTTGTAGTGTGTTTGCTAGCTGATATTGCATATGAAGATGACATTGAGAGAGACATGCAGACACACATACATGTGGCCACATGATGTGACAATGGAATGAATGACTTACAGATAGTGCTTTGTCGGCTACGCATGAGTAACTTGGTATTTGTTTACGTTGGAAACGTTTTTGTTGAGATATAATTTATTTTTGTAGTGTTTGCTAGCTGATAATGCATATGAAGATAAAAAATCAAGAGACATGCATACACAGTACATGCAGACACAAATGCAATCTAGCTGAAGGAATTGACATATGCGTGGAGTCTGTCCTTTACCATGAACTATAAATAAATTAAAGTGTTTGCAGTCAATTTAAATGCATGACGGTACATATTTTAAAGGTTGTATACATGGTAGACATAGCATAGTTACTCACGCATAGCCTCGCATAGCCTAGCCTACAAGTACATACAGTATAACAGAAACAGCTAACAGAATACTTTGTGTTTGCATGGTAGCATAAGTAACAGTAGGCTAGTTAAAGCAACGTTAAGTAATAACCGTGGTTGTTGTCACTTTAAAATCTATAAATCTGTTGTCATGAAATCCATATGCCTTTTGTGACTTTTCCTAAATACATTGTATATAATGTGAGTATCAATATTGCATAAGGAAAAGTTATGTAAATGGCCATGAATGGTGAAAATTGTCTGACATGTATCTTGCAGTATGCTTTGGTGATGCGTGAAATAACTTACTGGCATAGGCTACGTGTATGTGTTGCGTAGACTATAGGTTAAATGTAATTGTTATTACTGTAGCCTATGAGTTATGGTAGCCGTCCTGTTAAAGGGTAACAAAGCACGCTGGTTTAGCTAGACCCGCCCCCTTTTGAAATTTGAAAAATGCTGAAATCTGGACGTGATAAGGTAATAATATAGGGGCTGAGCTCCAGGTATCACACCACGCCACAGAAAAAAATTTTCACTAGTAGCCGAAAGCCCATTCTGCTCTGGACAGCACTCACGGTGGCTGCTTTGTTCCACTCTCTCTCTCTCTTGCTACCTCACTCACAAACAAACAAACATGCTAGCTCCAGCTACTGCCGAGCCCCAAGTAGCTAGCTGCTGCCGAGGCAGAAGCGATGGTGGAGAATGCGGCACGCATAGCCTCGTTTGGGCTTATAATGATGGCGTCAGTAAACAACAAATCACACGCTGTACAAATAGTTACCCATGCCATGTAGGCTACTCATTTTACACAGGCTGTAGGCAATCACACTACCTGCAAGATATCAACAATATTGGTTTACATTTCAGCGGGTGCACATGTGGTCACTGCACTGAACTCTCTCCAAGAGAGAATGTCTGTTGTAGGTATTTTTTAAACTTTATTTATATAACTTGAAGGGTTTCTTCTCCTGACTTATTTTTCCATAGAGTTCAATAGGAAGATTTGTCAGGAGAAACAACCCTTAAAGTGATCCATCCATATCTACTGCATATCTGGCAGCAGAGTGATGGTTTGAGGCTCGTTTGATACCTCAGACCCTTGTTGACTTACAGCCATTTAGCCAACCATGGGTTACATACTATTCCCGTGTAATTTACAGCTTAATCTAGTCCAACCCCCCAATTCCCATAGAGATCCATTCAAATGCAGAGGTTATAGTATCGCTTCTAAGAGTACCTGGAAATAAGATATCAGGAGTCTTTTGATATCCTTTTATATAGTCATGATGGCATCACCTGTTTACCTGTGGAATACCTGTTTACCACAGAAGTTGTTTGAGAGAATGGCAAGAATGTGCAAGGCCGTTATCAAGGCAAAGGGTGGCTACTTTGAAGAATCTAAAATATATGACTTTTTATTTGTTTAACACTTTTTTGGTCTTTGCATAATTTAATTTGTGTTATCTCATAGTTTTGATGTCTTTACTATTCAAAAATGTGGAAAACAGTAAAAATAACGGGAAAAAACCTTCTATGAGTAGGTGTGTCCAAACTTTTGACTGGTACTGTACAGAAGTTTATGTTTTTAAGGACTGAGTGTCTGTGGTAATTGTGGTTATTTCTGTAGAAAACCCTGAAAAGCTGCAAACTTTCGATGCTGTGTAGATATGGGGGGCATACCCCACCAAGCCTGATAGATCGCATGCCTGACATCCAAATATAGTTTAATTTATCATTTAAACCACAAATAGGCTAATCACTCAGAACGCATCCTTTCCCTCCGCATTCTTTTCAGAAGCAGAACGATCATCAGTGATAGAAAATCAATATTCTCCATCCGCTTCACACTCAGAAGAGAATGCACTACCTCTTCATCGTGGTTAGCGTGGTTACCAAACACTTTCAAAACACATTCCTCAGTTTTGCTTTTTTTTTGTTGAAAATTTTTATTTACACTCACATCATCATAACAATACAATACATTCAAAGACCAGCCCACTTCTCCAAACCCCTCTAATGTCCCATCATCCAAGTCCATATTTACACCAAAACACAAATCCTGCCCACCCAAAAAACCCAGACCCCACATTAACGCAATACATACCTACACAAATACATACAGCCGAGAAACACACAGGAAACACAAAGAAATCACATCAGAGCCTTCCATCTTTCCCATGCTGCGTGGAAATCCCACCTCAGCACCTCTCACCCAAACCGCCTCTCCACATCAGCCTTTACCATTTGAAACACACCCCTTGTGGTCCAACCTTGCTTCACTTCCCCCTTCTCCCCCGTGCCACCCACAACTTATACTTTACCACACTCGTCAGTAGCATGACCAGGAACTTATCCCACCCCTTCTTTTTCCCCAGTCCCTCCCCAAAAATCACTCTCTTGCCCAAACCCTCAAAACCCCCATACCTCCTGTGCAAAGGTACATCCCCAAAAGACATGCTGCACCGTCTTCTTCACCCTACACCCAACTCTCAGACAAAAGCGATCCTGCGTCTGACTATGGCGATACAGCACGTCCCGAACCGGCACTCGCCCATAAGCAATCAGCCAGTTCAGATCTTTGAGCCTGTTATCCAGGCCTTTTGGCTGAACCGCCGCCCACACTCCCCTCCCGACTCCCACCCCTAAACCTCCTACCGGCCGCAGCTTTTCCCTCAGAGCTTTGTATAAGCGTCTGTGATCCACCACCAGGTCCCGATCCGCACACTCCTCATGCCTCCTTGCCCACCGCACCACCCACAGCAAATGGGCTGGGACCCTTTCTGCCTTTGGGGCATTGTTGTCCCACCCCACGAAAAACCTAAAGAAGCCAGAAACCCAAAATTGCACAAAACATTTTAACTTCTGAATTTTCACCCCTTACAATGCAACACACAAATGACTAAAAAACATAACGTCAAATTTCAAAGAAACAAAAGGCACATCCCTTCCCCCTCCTCCACCACCCCCTGGTACATCACTACCCTTTGAACAGCTCGCCTCCTCCTTGCCTTACAATAGCATCACCATTACTGTACCATCACCCTCGTACGCACCTTCACCATTTCCCACCACCCAACAATGGAAGAAAAGATAGGTTTTAACTTCCTCCAACTCTTGTACAAAAATACATACCTTACCTGAAACGCCCTCCAACACGTGCACATTCAGTTTCTAAAACCCCTTTCCAAAAATAGGCACACTAAGGCCCAAAGCTACCACCACCCCACTGTAGTAAAATAAATAAATAAAGGAAACACCTCCGCATCAACCACCCGCTGCCCTCCCAGAACAAAAAGGAAATCGATCCTGCTCCTTGCTCCCCTTGTGTTCCCCCAAGTAAATCCCACCCCCAACAGGTGCACAAACTGAAACACATCTATCAAATTAAATCACTTCACCAAGCTTTCCAAATGCGATAAACTTGAACCCCGCCCCCCCTCCCCCCCCTCCCCCCCCTAAACGACACATTGAAATCCCCTCCCCAAAATAACATGATGATTCGTTGTCAAAATTGAGCCCAGCCCCAAAAACAACTCCCTTCTCCCCAAGGGCAATGTAGGCGCATACACGTTAATTGACCCGCCTCCACTCCACATCCACAACCAAAACCTTCCCCTGCACAAAAGAAAAACTCTAAAATCTAAAATCTGTACCCTTGAAGAATGCACCCCACCCACACTCCAGAAAGAATGACTCATAACCCATTCCCCAGAAAAACGTTTGCAATCTTCATCAGACTTTAGGTGCACTTCCTGCAAAAAATACACTGAAAACTTTTCAGTAACAAAAAATTAAACACCCCCGCCCTTTTCAGGTCTCCTCTCAAACCCCCGAACATGACATGTCATTATCCTTAATTCCATGGCAGAAGCACAGAAAAACCAAAACTACCAAACAGAAATCACACCCCAAGGCCTTCAGCCTTCTCCACAGCTACAGCCAGAAGCTCCAGCCACCGCCTCCCCTCCAGCCTCCGGCGACGCTTCCCCCTCTGCAGAAGCAGGGTTCACCGGGGCAATCCCCTCTGCTGCCTTCTCTTCTCTGCCAACTTCAGTAGGAGCCAAACTCTCCATCAACTCCTCCACCTCGCCCCCCGAAGCAGAAGTTTCCCCAGCTGACCGGGAAACCTGGGCCGGCTCTGGACCAGCCGCATCCATGCTGGACTTCAACTTCTGCTGCACCTCTTTCTTCGCACCACCAGGGAGCGGCCTCCCAGACATCACAGCCTCAGCGAAAGACCTCTTCCTCTCCGGGCAGTTCCGGAACAGATGATCCGTGCTGCCACAAATATGGCAGCTCTTTTCCTTGTTTCAGTTCCTGGCCACATGGCCCTCTGCCCCACAATGACTGAAAACAGTTGAGGCAGTGCAGTCCTTGGCCATGTGGCCATAACACAGGCACCTGTGGCAGTATGTGGGAAGCCCAGCATATGTCAAAAAACCTCTGTCTGGCCCAATTGCAAAAACTGCCGGCAGGTGCTTAACTGAGGTGCTGAGTCTCTATGGAGCCTCACTAAAAACTGCCTTTTGCCATTTCACACTCCAAAAGCATTCTTCAGTCAAACCTCTGACCGTAACAGTGCAATGTCTCTTCAAAAACATTTCCACTTCCCACGCTGTAAAAAAAGGATTGTAAACAAAAACTTTACCAATTTGATGTCAAAAGAAAACAACGGCTCAAAGGTAATCCCGGAAAACGCATCATCGGGTCCAAACAATTTCTAAACTTCAAAAATTTCTAAACACAAAGCCTCAGAATCCAAAGTAGCATCAAAAAATCCCCACGACTGAAAGTCCTGGATGCAGTACATTCTGGAAACATCAACAAAAAAAAAAAACCTCTTGAAAATCTTCACTACCACAAATCTACCTCCTCATGACACGGCGGTGCAACAACCACCCGCAAAGTGTTGCGGTGTCGCACCCCACCAAAAGACGACTCCGGGCCTTCCATTATCCCGTCTTTGCACCCCTCCACACCGAGATGAGCGTGCGTTTCCTGACCTAACGGATATTAACAGCTTTTTAAAATTATTTTAGTTTTTAGTTAACAAAACACTCAGTTTACACTTCACACACATTAATCCCTCCACCCCAATGCAACAAACCCATTCCCATGCACACTACACACTTTCCCTTACCCACCCCATTTACACAATCAATCCAACACAAAACCATCCCAAAACCCCAATAAATTCCCATACAAAACACAAGAAATATCACCAAATACATTCCAACAATCCCACTATATATATATATATATATATATATACATACACACACACATACATACACTTCGCTTACCCCTGTCAAAACCCCAACACAATCCCATATACTACAAAACGAAATACCACAAACTATACGAACAATTTACAGAAAGCCAACAAATCACAACCACACGTTTAAAGCAAATTCACTAATCAAACAAACAGCACAGTAAGATACAAGAGAAACCCCTCCAAATAGCTCAGTTCATTTGCCCCTTTTTTTGTAGGAAACACAGGATCTGTGTTTGCCTCCGGGGACAAGGGGTACAAAAGGTTCATGTCCACGCTTTCCCCCCCCAGCAGCAAGAGGGCCACAAGGCTCCACCGGGCCCTTCTTTTCTATGACTGGCTCCCGCTCCTGGCTCCTCTCCCTCTTACGAGAAGGAGGCCCTTCCAAAGATGGCCGACCCAAGCTGCTCTCTGCCAATGCCGCCACACCTTCTCCCTGCCTAGAAGGCAAGGAACCCTCAGGAGAGCTCTGCCCCTCCTCCGCTTCTTCCAACATAACACGCTGCAAGTCCTCCGTTACACCCCTCCCGCCAGACAATGGCACGCCTGAGGAAACCGCACCTCTCTCCAAAGGTTTAGCAGCAGGTGCTGACAATTTGCTGGTCTTCTCCTGCTGGCTGGAAGCCGCAGAGGTGCCCCGCTGCACCTCGTCAGGAACCACAAACACTTGGGGCTCCTCTGCTGATTGCTCTGCAGGCCGCTGTTTGGCACCAGACTCCTCGTTCCCTCGTTTAGCTGCTCCTCTGCTCACAGCCAGTGCATAGAAGAGCCTAACCTCCCCTTAGGACAGTCTCTCGTTTTGTGCCCCACATCACATTTTCTCAAAAGAAAAAAAAAATCAAATTTTCTCCCCTCTTTGCAATCCTTCATAATGTGCCCCTCCTCAAAACAATTCCGACATCGAACAGTCGTGCACCCTTCAGATGAATGGCCAAAAGAAAGACACTTTCGACAAAACTTGGTTGTCTTGTATACAACAACAAGCCCCTATCTGCTCCGATGCGAAAAACAGCAGGTGGGTGGCGGTAGCCATCCACTCCACCCTCGCCAGGTATCAATTGCACCTGGAATTGGCGATGGGTGCGTCCAAATATTCTTCACTCCCCACCTCCACTCCCCGACTACCACTCCTCTCCTACCCGGAAATATGCAAAACTGCATGAAGTATTTGCATGTACCGTAATTAAGATGTAATCAGCGACATTATATTAAAACACAAAAGGACGCAGCCGATGATTCATCACTTTGCGATACCTGCTCAGGAACATCTGAATTGTCGATTTGGTAACGAAGGGGTTGTACATCCAGACGGTAATAGCCCGCCGGCTGCATTCCCACAAAGGCTGCACAAAAGCCAGCAGCGGACCCGCAGAAAGAAGCTTCCAGACCCTCAAATAAACTTCTTTTTTGTAAAAAGTCACATCAAAATAGCGCTGCACCACATTCCTCTGCACACAAAAATTGTCCAAAACAGAAAGGTTACAGTTAGTCAACAAAGTCTTCTTACAAAAAAGCACACGGCTCACATCTGAAACACACTTCTTTCACAGTAAAACGCAGTGTTCTTGATTGAGTTCAGCCTCGCCGAAACACCACCAAACGCCGTCATAATCGCCTTCTCTGATAGAACAGATACTACGCTTTGATCTTAGTGAAAAGGCTGAGTAGGGAAAACACACATTTCTCAGTTTCGCACTATTGATATGATCCCTGAAAGCATAGTTTTGACATCACTCTTCTACATGTAGAGGTCTTTGGCTTTACCAAACTGTATAAAACACAAGGGTACACAACTAGATTTTAGTTCGTGTTCTACCCATGTTTTGGCACATTCTAATTCATTTCGAAACTGATTCCATAAACTAGTGCGTTACCATTGAGCGAGCTCATTTTGCCAATACTATATGAAAATGCATGATATTTTGGCAGTTTTGTCTGTAAGCGTCTACAAGGGCGTATGAATTGTACTACTCGTGTGCGAATAAATATGAAATAATCATGCATGTACGCACATTTCCACCTAAAGTTTCTAATTATCAATGAATGTCAGCGTAGGCTACCTAAGACATATTTCCCCCGTGGCAAATTATTGGCTCGTTTCCTTTTACGCACCACAGTGGTAGAAAAGCGGAACTGCATGTAATTTGGATTTCACAGTTAGAGCACATCTAAAACGCAATTCAAGATAGGAAAATAGTTCTAAATATTAGTTTCCGAACACCAATACCTTTTCTCTTGTATTATTGCACTGCACACAACATAGCCTACATACTGTAAGCAAACATTTTTATTACCGACATTGGCTAGCTAACATTTTTAAGTCCTTTAGATAGTCATGGAAACAACAAACCCAGGTAAACGTCATAACGTGGCGAGTAGGCTTATTGCTTTCAATACAAAGCCGTAGTACGTTTACACTGCTTAACGCAGAAGTCTAGATAATCCTTCCTAGTATAATCTAGTGGTCGTGAACACATGGTAGTTTAATGTTTTCTGGTAAATCCTGTTAGACACAAGTACAGTTATAAAATACGCGGATTAAAACACATGCGTAAGTAACAGCTATAGTTCAATAACACAACACTTGTAATCCACAAATTCATACAAGTACACTTGTTTATACTCTCATTTAAACCACAAACAGTATAACCACTCAGAACTCATCCTCTCCCTCCGCATTCTTTTTTCAGAAGCACAACGGTCATCAATGATAAAAACCAATATTCTCTATCAGCTTCATGCTCAGAAGAGAATGCACTACCTCTTCGCCGGGGTTAGCGAGACCAAACACTTTCAAAACACATTCCTCAGTTTATTATTGAAATGATCCCTGCAAGTATAATTTTGAGATCATTCTTCAGCGTGTAGAGGTACCAATACATTAGGAACTGATGTCATCCATGGTTGCCCTGCACGATGCTCTATTGCACTTCGGTTTCACCAAATTGTATAAAACACAAGGGTACACAACGAGATATTTGTTCGCATTCTCCCCATGTTTTGGCACATTCTAATTCAATTCGAAACTGACTCCGTAAACTAGTGTGTTACCATTACTCGTGTGCAAATAAATATGAAATAATCATGCATGTACGCAAATTTCATGTACGCGCAAAAAATGTTTGAATGTTTGAATTTCCCACAAAGCTATTTTACCCCCACTCATCAAAAAACTAGCAACCCTCTTATTGTCCTCCTTCCACGATCACGCCCCCTTCCCTCTCATATCCCACTCCCTTGTAATTTCTGCCCCGAGTGCTGGGCCAATCAGCCTCTTATTCACCTGCTCCCAAAACCTTTTAGCGAAAGAACAGTCCCAAAAAACGTGCGCCTCATTCTCGTCCTCGCTGCAACCCCTTGGACACTGTGCCGTCCTAACTGCGCCAAACCTGTACAGTCTTGCCCTCACAGGCAGCCTTCCCAATGCACACATCCAATTTAGATCCTTCGCCCTGTTTGGCAGCCTATTCCATTGCAATACCCCCCAGTCTACCCTCTTCCCACCCAAATTCCTCTCTGCTTGCTGCACCACCTTCCCCAGCAGTGCTTTATACATCTGGCGGTGGTTTGCCAATATTTCCCCCATAATAACCTCCCTATCTGTCCTCAGAAAAGTACAATATTCTCATAATACCAGGGAAAATCCTCTGCCCTAGGACCTTTATTGTCCCACCCTATAAAGTCCCTTCATGCCATCCCCATCCACATTTTAACAAAAAATAGCACTTATGTTCCCTCACCTTTCTCAGAATATTATAGATCCCCTGAAGAAAAAGAAAAACTAATTTCAAAGGAACACAGGCTAGCCCCCGCCCCCCAGCCTTCACCGGAAGGTAGAGCGCCTCCCGCCCAAAGGAAAAGGGAAAAAAAGCCTGGTCACCCTCAGTTTAAAAATCACTGGCATTGGAAACACCCATGCTAGGTAAATTAACTGCGGCATAATATCCGCGTTCACCACTACCACTTTTCCCATTATTGTAAGTGCCCTCCCCCTCCACAAGAACAACCTGATCCTCACCTTCCTTAAACACACCTCCCAATTTACTATGTCCGCCCTGCCTTTCAAGAAACGTACACCCAATATTTTTATTCCCTCTGGACACTGTGCCACTCCATATTGTTCCCCTGTCCTCCCCTTCCACCCCTCGGAGAACAATACAGCAGACTTGTCATAATTGACCACTGACCCAGTTGCCCTACAATATTTTCCCACCAACAACATAACATGTCCTTCTCAGATGACAGCAGAACTGTGGTGGCATCTGCGTGCTGCAGTACTTTAATCCTCTCACCTCCTCCCCCTGGAGCCTGTAGGCCCTGAAATTGCTCATCCTTCCTCATAAGTTCAGCTAATGGCTCAATAAATTGAACATACAATAAGGGTGACAGAGGGCACCCCTGTCTCACCCCCCTTCCCTGTGCCACCGAGCAGCTCAATGCCCCATTTATTTTCACTTCACTAAATACACCTTTGTATAAATCCTTCACCCACTTGATAAAACCTGCCCTGAAATAAAAATGAATAGTCTACCCTGTCAAAGGCCTTTTGTTGATCTAGGCTTAGAACCTATACCCCTACTGTGCAACCAGCTTAAAATGTCTCTTATCAGGACCAAATTGTGTGCCCCCATCCTCCCAGGCACCCCACATGTCTGATCTGGGCTTATGGCCTCCCCCAGAACTACCTTAGCCCGATTCACAAGGACCGTCCCCAGCACCTTACAATTAACACACAAAAGAGTTACGGGATGCCAGTCCCTATCCCCTTTTTAAAGAGTAAGTGGATGATGCCCTCTCTCATTGAACTAGGCATTTTGCCCCTCTTACCTGCCTCATTCAATATATCCACTAGATCCTCCCCCATGATCTCCCAAAATGCTGCGTACAGGTCCTTAGGGATTCCATCCCTCCCTGGTGTCTTCCCGTTCTGTAAAGAGAACACCTCCTCCCTCACAATGTCCTTTACAAGAGCCTCTTGCTTACCTGACCTTACCTCCCCCTCACTCACATCCCGCTCACTGGCCCTAAATAAAGCAGAAAAGAATCTCACCGCTGCGTCCAGCATATCCTGCTGTTCCACCACTTCCCCATGCTCCGAGATTTCTCAGCTGCTTCCTCTGGCACGTTCTGCCCGCAACCCCGTCTCAGGGTCTCCGATCTCGCATCCCATCAGTGCGTCTGCGTAAAAGGGTCGACGTTCCGGGCAACCCCTCATGAGGTGCTCCTCCGACCACAGATGTTGCAGGCATTCGGTTTCCTGCATTCCATCTCCATGTGCCCCTTCTTCCCACAATTATGGCACACTACTTTGTCGCACTCCATGGCCCACTTGCATGCAGCGGCTGCAAAATGGCGGCTGCCTAGAGTACATGATATGGCCCTTCACACCCTCCACCATACATACGGATGCAAATGGCCCTGAAAGCCCGCGTCACTTTCCTTCAACAGGGCCTCGTAGACCCTGTGCCCGTTCCAGAATCCATAGGCGTCCCTTCTGTACATCGGGTTGTTCAGCACTCTGGTGTATTTCCCCAGGTACCTGGTGATGGCTTCATCGGGTAGGTTCATGTTAAACATGTTGACAATCGCCACCTCCTCTCCAGCGATTCAACTCTATAAGGCCACAAGTCATCTTCAGAAGCCTTGCACTGCTCCATGACCACTTTAAAAGGCTCTGGGCCTCTAAAAGTAATTATTTGCGTCCATTCCTCTGGATTCCCAGAACATCTTTTCGGTCAGGTGGAAACCCCCAATCACCCGATCTCTGACAAAATCTTCTCTCATATGAAGCTCGCCCTTCAATCCAGCCCACTGGAACCTCGCTGTATTCATCATGACTTTCCACTCTTTGCATTTTCCCATGATGGAAATCAGCACACCAATGCACACTTGATCTTAGCCAAAAAGCCCTGATCCCTAAAATATATAGTCTTAACGTCACTCTTCTACATGTAGAGGTCCCAATAATCGAGGAACTGATGTCATCCATGCTTGCCCTGCATGATACACTTCGGCTTTACCAAACTATACCCGTATTTTTGGCACATTCTAATTCAAATTGAAACTGACGACATGGTGTGTTACCATTGAGCTAGCTCATTTTACCAATACTCTATGAAAATGTGTGATATTACAGCAGTTTTGTCTGTAAGCATCTAAAAGGGCGTATGAATTGTACTGATTGTGTGCGAATAAAGCGGAAATAATTATGCATGTACGCGCATTTCCACCAAAGGTTTCAATTTATAAATGAAAGTGAAAGCACATAAGAAATATTTCCCCGTGACAAATGATTAGTTCGTTGCCTTTTAGAAAGTGGCAGAAAAGTGGAACTGCATGTAATTTGGCATTTCAGTCAAAGCACGTGTACAAATCTATTAGAGATTTGAAAATGACCCATTTCTAAATATTAGTTTCCAAAAGCCGATACTTATTAGCTTTTATCAATGTATTGCACACAACGTAGACTACATACTGTAAGTAAGCACTTTGGATAGTCATGGAAACAACAAACCCACTCATGATATTGTAATTGATTTCTAGCTAATATTCATTTGGTAAATGTCATAACGTAGGCATTGCTTTCGATACAAAGCCGTAGTATGTTTACGCTGCGCTTAGAACGCAGAAGTCGAGATATCCTTGCCAGGAATATCTAGTGGTCCTGAACACATGATAATGTTTTTTCTGGTAGATCCTACTTGAATTAGTCTACGGTTATGAAATATAAATTATGCAGATTAAAACATGTGCATAAGCCATTGCAATAGCTTAATAATTACACAATACTTATAATCCACTAACTCATATATGTAGACTAATAGTTTAATCTTGCATTTAAACCATAAATAAGCTAACCACTCAGAACGCAGCCTCTCCCTCCACATTCTGTTCAGAAGCAGAACGATCATCAATGATAGACAGCAATTGATAAAAATCAATATTCTCTATCAGCTTCACGCTCAGAAGAGAATGCACTACCTCTTCATTGTGGTTAGTGAGACCAAACACTTTCAAAACACATTTCTTAGTTTCCGACTATTGAAATGATCCCTGAAAGCATAGTCTTGATGTCACTCTTCTACCTGTAGAGGCCCCAATAAAGGAAGAACTGTTGTCATCCATGGTTGCCCTGCACAATGCACTTTGGCTTCACCAAACTGTATAAAACACAGAGGTACACAACGAGATATTTGTTTGTGTTCTACCCATGTTTTGGCACATTGTAAATCAATTTGAAACTGACTCTGTAAACTAGTGTGCTACCATTGAGCAAGCTCATTTTGCCAATACTCATGATGCATGATATTTTGGCAGTTTTGTCTGTAAGCGACAAAAGGGGTATATGAATTGTATTAATCGTGTGCGAATACATCTGAAATAATCATGCATGTACGCGCATTTCCACCAAAGGTTTCAATTTATAAATGAATGTGAAAGCACCTAAGAAATATTTCCCTGTGACAAATGATTGGTTCGTTGCCTTTTAGAAAGAAAAGCGGAACTGCGTGTAATTTGGCATTTCAGTCAGAGCACGTGTACAAATCTATTAGAGATTTGAAAATGATCCATTTCTAAATATTAGTTTCCAAAAGCCGATACTTATTAGCTTTTATCATTGTATTGCACACAACGTAGACTACATACTGTAAGTAAGCACTTTGGATAGTCATGGAAACAACAAACCCACTCATGATATTGTAATTGATTTCTAGTTAATATTCATTTGGTAAATGTCATAACGTAGACATTGCTTTCGATACAAAGCCGTAGTATGTTTACGCTGCGCTTAGAACACAGAAGTCGAGATATCCTTGCCAGGAATATCTAGTGGTCCTGAACACATGATAATGTTTTTTCTGGTAGATCCCACTTGAATTAGTCTACGGTTATGAAATATAAATTATGCAGATTAAAACATGTGCGTAAGCCATTGCAATAGTTTAATAATTACACAATACTTATAATCCACAAACTCATATATGTAGACTAATAGTTTAATCTCGCATTTAAACCATAAATAAGCTAACCACTCAGAACGCAGCCTCTCCCTCCACATTCTGTTCAGAAGCAGAACGATCATCAATGATAGACAGCAATTGATAAAAATCAATATTCTCTATCAGCTTCACGCTCAGAAGAGAATGCACTACCTCTTCATTGTGGTTAGTGAGACCAAACACTTTCAAAACACATTTCTTAGTTTCCGACTATTGAAATGATCCCTGAAAGTATAGTCTTGATGTCACTCGTCTACATGTAGAGGCCCCAATAAACGAGGAACTGTTGTCATCCATGGTTGCCCTGCACAATGCACTTTGGCTTCACCAAACTGTATAAAACACAAAGGTACACAACGAGATATTTGTTTGTGTTCTACCCATGTTTTGGCACATTGTAAATCAATTTGAAACTGACTCTGTAAACTAGTGTGCTACCATTGAGCAAGCTCATTTTGCCAATACTCATGATGCATGATATTTTGGCAGTTTTGTCTGTAAGCGACAAAAGGGGTATATGAATTGTATTAATCGTGTGCGAATACATCTGAAATATTATGCATGTACGCGCATTTCCACCAAAGGTTTCAATTTATAAATGAAAGTGAAAGCACATAAGAAATATTTCCCAGTGACAAATGATTAGTTCGTTGCCTTTTAGAAAGTGGCAGAAAAGTGGAACTGCATGTAATTTGGCATTTCAGTCAGAGCACGTGTACAAATCTATTAGAGATTTGAAAATGACCCATTTCTAAATATTAGTTTCCAAAAGCCGATACTTATTAGCTTTTATCATTGTATTGCACACAACGTAGACTACATACTGTTAGTAAGCACTTTGGATAGTCATGGTATGGGGAATATTCATTTAATTAATACACAAGGCACCAAAATGTAGCGACCAGGTACGAGTCTGATAGTAGTGAGCAAGATGATCAGTAACATGATCTCTCAATCATCAGAGTCCGTACGCGGGGCACCAAAAATGTAGGGGACATACCTCTATTTATACACGGGGCGTCACTTATGTACTGCGATACGCCACTACCATCCTTATACAACTGGTGGCATGGTTTTGTATTATAAATCAGTCTCATAAAATGTATATATTATTCTCAAAAGAGAATATACTAACTAAAAATGGGTAACTTCAATTAATAATTAAATTAATTACCAATAAAATTACACATTAATAATTGTCTTAGCAAAATCACAATATCATGTACTCAGTTGATACCGAATTAATATAAATGATCCAGCTAGAAGGTGAAGGCATTTTGGGGAATCCCTGCGATTAGCATTGGCTGATTCAGTTCAACACAAGAGCAACATTAACACAGGCAATCTTGGATAAATGTAATAGTTTATTGAACACAAAGTACCAAACAGAGCGAGCAAGGCACGATTCACTACTATAATGTACAACAAACTGTGTGTGTGTGTGTGTGTGTGTGTGTGTGTGTGTGTGTGTGTGTGTGTGTGTGTGTGTGTGTGTGTGTGTGTGTGTGTGTGTGTGTGTGTGTGTGTGTGTGTGTGTGTGTGTGTGTGTGTGTGTGTGTGTGTCTCTCTCTCGCGCGCGCGCGCGTTGGGCGTGTGTGGAATTTCCATGTTCTCCTACGTGTGGGGGTTGCCACGGACACGTGTTCAATGAGAACAAAGAAACTAAGCTGGAGGGAGGTTTGAAACTAGCTTTTGCTGGAGCTAGCTAATAATGGCGGCGCATGAACCATACCACACACATAAGGGATAGCTGTAAGCTTAAATGCGTGTGCGTTGAGATCAGCGTGCAGTGTTAGGATTACGGCTGGTTAGTGTTTAAAGATAGATCGCATGCAAGATACGCTCTGTGCGTGGATGCATTAAACCTAACGCAGCGCGGTGGATGGCATAACACCATCCAAAGTAAAACGGTAACACAAAACTTTTACAGAACACATTAACCTTTCAATAGCAGTTACATACATCCAGTCACAAACATGTTTCTTTTGCTAACTAATATGCTATTGCCCATTTTACAGCCTTACTTGAATTAAAGTCCGTTAAATTGGTTCCTCCGTTGGATCGCACACTCACGATGAAATGGGGAAATCTGGTCGCCCTGATTCTGTTGTGACGAGTTTGCAGGGGTTGTGAAAGATAGGGGAAACGTCCGCCTCATCTTGGGTCCCTGGAACAGCTTTCTTTCGTCGTTCTTATGGGATAATGGAACCGGTCGCATTATCTCTCCCGAACTATGCAGCGCCATCCTACTGCAGACCGCTTGCCTCTTTGGGGACTCACTGGCGGTGCTCTGCTACAGGATCAGTGGCTGCATGGTCCGCTTGCTGGTTCTTCTTGACCACCGGGTGCTCGCGTTGCCTCCTTGCGCCTCGTCTCCAGTCCTCCGTGGCCGATAGCCGGGGGTGGATGAGCTCGCCTCGCTCGGTTGGGTCGGCACCACGGGCTGCCGATGCTTCCTGTAGAGCGAGGGCTCAGACCCCGGGCGTGCTCCAGGCCTCACGGGCCCAGAGACGAGACACGTTCAGCGGACAACTGGCCCGGAAGAAAACTGCGGGAAGAACTGGGTAGAACTGGCTCTGTTGCCCCTACATATCAACTTTATTGCCAGTCGCGCATTCCGCTGTGCAGGATCACGTTACAGTGCGGAAATCACAACTGGTACAACGTCCTACGTCACTTCCAACGTGGAGGAGGAGCCTCCTGTGGACTGTATGGACTTGTAGTTCTTATTGTCCCTACAATGGAAACAACAAACCCACTCATGATATTGTAAGTGATTTCTAGCTAATATTCATTTGGTAAATGTCATAACGTAGGCATTGCTTTCGATACAAAGCCGTAGTATGTTTACGCTGCGCTTAGAACGCAGAAGTCGAGATATCCTTGCCAGGAATATCTAGTGGTCCTGAACACATGATAATGTTTTTTCTGGTAGATCCCACTTGAATTAGTCTACGGTTATGAAATATAAATTATGCAGATTAAAACATGTGCGTAAGCCATTGCAATAGTTTAATAATTACACAATACTTATAATCCACAAACTCATATATGTAGACTAATAGTTTAATCTCGCATTTAAACCATAAATAAGCTAACCACTCAGAACGCAGCCTCTCCCTCCACATTCTGTTCAGAAGCAGAACGATCATCAATGATAGACAGCAATTGATAAAAATCAATACTCTCTATCGGCTTCACGCTCAGAAGAGAATGCACTACCTCTTCATTGTGGTTAGTGAGACCAAACACTTTCAAAACACATTTCTTAGTTTCCGACTATTGAAATGATCCCTGAAAGCATAGTCTTGATGTCACTCGTCTACATGTAGAGGCCCCAATAAACGAGGAACTGTTGTCATCCATGGTTGCCCTGCACAATGCACTTTGGCTTCACCAAACTGTATAAAACACAAAGGTACACAACAAGATATTTGTTTGTGTTCTACCCATGTTTTGGCACATTGTAAATCAATTTGAAACTGACTCTGTAAACTAGTGTGCTACCATTGAGCAAGCTCATTTTGCCAATACTCATGATGCATGATATTTTGGCAGTTTTGTCTGTAAGCGACAAAAGGGGTATATGAATTGTATTAATCGTGTGCGAATACATCTGAAATATTATGCATGTACGCGCATTTCCACCAAAGGTTTCAATTTATAAATGAAAGTGAAAGCACATAAGAAATATTTCCCAGTGACAAATGATTAGTTCGTTGCCTTTTAGAAAGTGGCAGAAAAGTGGAACTGCATGTAATTTGGCATTTGTCAGAGCACGTGTACAAATCTATTAGAGATTTGAAAATGACCCATTTCTAAATATTAGTTTCCAAAAGCCGATACTTATTAGCTTTTATCATTGTATTGCACACAACGTAGACTACATACTGTAAGTAAGCACTTTGGATAGTCATGGAAACAACAAACCCACTCATGATATTGTAATTGATTTCTAGCTAATATTCATTTGGTAAATGTCATAACGTAGGCATTGCTTTCGATACAAAGCGGTAGTATGTTTACGCTGCGCTTAGAACACAGAAGTCGAGATATCCTTGCCAGGAATATCTAGTGGTCCTGAACACATGATAATGTTTTTTCTGGTAGATCCCACTTGAATTAGTCTATGGTTATGAAATATAAATTATGCAGATTAAAACATGTGCGTAAGCCATTGCAATAGTTTAATAATTACACAATACTTATAATCCACAAACTCATATGTAGACTAATAGTTTAATCTCGCATTTAAACCATAAATAAGCTAACCACTCAGAACGCAGCCTCTCCCTCCACATTCTGTTCAGAAGCAGAACGATCATCAATGATAGACCGCAATTGATAAAAATCAATATTCTCTATCAGCTTCACGCTCAGAAGAGAATGCACTACCTCTTCATTGTGGTTAGTGAGACCAAACACTTTCAAAACACATTTCTTAGTTTCCGACTATTGAAATGATCCCTGAAAGTATAGTCTCGATGTCACTCTTCTACATGTAGAGGCCCCAATAAACGAGGAACTGATGTCATCCATGGTTGCCCTGCACAATGCACTTTGGCTTCACCAAATTGTATCAAACACAAGGGTACACAACAAGATATTTTTTTGTGTTCTACCCATGCTTTGGCACATTGTAATTCAATTCGAAACTGATTCCGTAAACTAGTGTGTTACCATTGAGCGAGCTCTATTGCCAATACTCTATAAAAATGCGTAATATTTTGGCAGTTTTGTCTGTGTCTAAAATGGCATGTGAATTGTACTAATCATGTCCAAATAAAGTGGAATTAATCGTCCATGTACGCACATTTCCACATAAAGTTTTGAATTATCAATGAATGTGAATGTACCTAAGAAATATTTCCCCTGTGGCAAATGATTGGTTCGTTGCCTTGTATGCACCACAGTAGGAGAAAAGGGGAACTGCATGGAATTTGGTATTTCAGAGTCAGAGCAAGTCTAAAACTATTCAAGATTTAAAAATAGTTCTAAATATTAGTTTCCTAACACCGATACTTATTAGCTTGTATCATTGTACTGCACTCAATGAACATAGGCCTGCTGTAAGTAAACATTTTTATAACCGACATTGGCAAGCCAACATATTTAAGTCCTTTGGATAGGCATGGAAACAACAAACTCATTCATAATATTGTAATTGATTTGTATTTTCATAAAGTAAATGTCATAACATGGCAAGTAGGCATTGCTTTCGATAAAAAGCCATAGTACCTTTACGCTGCACTTTGAACGCAGGAGTCGAGATAGTCCATGATAGTGTGACGGGTGGCAGGAAGGCAGGTTTTTTTTTACCCCCATTCTAAAAAAACCTGGTCTCGACCCTGACATCCCCAACAACTACCGGCCCATATCCAACCTCCCCTTCCTGTCTAAAGTCCTTGAGCGAGCTGTCGCCGCTCAACTCAAAACCCACCTCCACAACAATAACCTCTACGAACCCTTCCAATCCGGCTTCCGCACCAATCACAGTACAGAAACTGCACTACTGAAAATCACTAATGACATCCTTCTCTCTGCTGACTCCGGCTCTTTAACCATCCTTATTCTCCTCGACCTCACCGCCGCCTTTGACACCATCAACCACTCCATCCTCCTCTCACGCCTTCACTCCCTTGGTATTTCCGGTACTGTCCTCTCCTGGTTCACCTCCTACCTCTCCAACAGACACCAATACATCTCCATAAACCACTGCCAATCCTCCACCGCCCCAGTCATTCATGGTGTCCCCCAAGGATCAGTGCTCGGCCCCCCCCTCTTCATCCTGTATATACTTCCCCTGGGTCAAATTCTCCGCCGCCATGGCCTCCGCTTCCATTGCTATGCAGACGACACACAACTCTACCTCTCCTCCAAAACCATCACCTCAACCACCCACTCCACCCTCACCACCTGCCTTGCTGATATAAAAACTTGGATGCAACAGAACTTTCTCCAACTCAACTGCAATAAATCGGAAATACTCATCATCGGCCCAAACTCCCTTATCCGCTCCGCCCAGACCTTCTCTCTCACCATTGACAGTTCCATCGTCACCCCCTCCACCCATGTCCGCAACCTCGGCATCATCCTCGACCCCACCCTCTCATTCCTACCACACGTCAACCACATCACCAAAACTGCCTTCTTTCACCTCCGGAACATTGCCCGCCTCCGTCCCTCCCTGTCCCTTTCCGCTGCTGAAACCCTCATCCATGCCCTCATAACCTCCAGACTCGATTACTGCAATAGCATCCTCTATGGTTCACCCAACAAAATCCTCAATAAACTACAATACGTTCAGAACTCTGCTGCCCGTCTGCTCACCTCCACCCGTCGCCGAGATCACATCACCCCTGTCCTCCACAACCTCCACTGGCTCCCGGTTAAACACAGGATTGACTACAAAATACTGCTCATCACCTACAAAGCCCTAAATAACCTGGCCCCTCCCTACCTCTCTGACCTCCTCCCCCGTCACACTCCTTCCCGTCGCCTCAGGTCCGCTGACACGAACAATCTGACAATCCCCAGGACCAAGCTCCGGACCTGGGGCGACAGGGCCTTTTCAGTTGCTGCACCCTCCCTCTGGAATGCCCTCCCCATCCACATCCGTCTGGCAACCACCCTACCATCCTTCAAACAGGCTCTCAAAACCCACCTCTTCAAACTGGCTTTCCCCTGTTAAACATCCTCCCCTCTATCCCATGACTGAAATTTTAAATTATACTCCTTCTTTTTATCTGTCTTAATTATTTTATTTTATTCTATTTTATTTATTTATTTTTTATTTTAATTTTATTTTTTTATTTTTATTATTATTTTTTTCTTTATTT
Source organism: Synaphobranchus kaupii (assembly GCA_029718625.1). NCBI lineage: Eukaryota > Metazoa > Chordata > Actinopteri > Anguilliformes > Synaphobranchidae > Synaphobranchus > Synaphobranchus kaupii. The sequence continues at coordinate 5,854,027 of CM056387.1, forward strand.
TTATTTTTTATTATTATTATTTTTATTAACTACTTATTAAATAATTTTACTGTGTGTAATTTTAAACTGTAAAGCACTTTGAGTACCTAGAAAAGCGCTATAGAAATTGAATGCATTATTATTATTATTAGTGTTTTTGTGGTAAATCCCACTAGACACAAATAGTCTACTGTTATAAAATATAAATCATGCGGATTTAAACTAAGGTGTAAATCATAGCCATTAATAATTACACAACACTTATAACCCACAAATTCCTATGTGTATACTGGGATAGACAGTTTAATCTCTCATTTAAACCACAAGAAAGCTAACCACTCAGAACTCATCCTCTCCCACTGCATTCTTTGCAGAAGCAGAACGATCATCAATAATAGAAATCAATATTCTCTATCCACTTCACGCTCAGAAGAGAACACAGTAATTCTTCATCGTGGTTAGTGAGACCAAACACTTTCAAAACACATTCCTCAGTTTCTAACTATTGAAATGATCCCTGAAAGTATAGTCTTGACATCACGGATTTACCTGTAGAGGTCCCAATAAACGAGGAACTGATGTCATCCATGGTTGCCCTGCACAGTGCACTTTCCCATATGGAAATGTAATATACTGCAGTATATTTTAAATACATTGTGAAGATATTCATTTTGATATATTTACAATATACTGCAGCATATTCTTTTTCCATAGGGGTTGGCTTCACCAAACTGTTAAAACACGAAGGTACACCACAATATTTGGTTCGTGTTCCAGCCATGTTTTGGCAAATTCTAATTCAATTCTAAACTTACTCCGTAAACTAGTGCTACAAGAAAAACAAGCTACCAGACTAGCAAAATGTCGGCAGATCGGTTTGTTTACCATAGATATATACTACCAGGAATGATTGCGTCCGTGGAAATTTGGACCAATAAGTGGTTTCTGATGCAAGAATTACCTACTTGATCTACGTTCCAATAAAATACGAAAAAGCCAGGAAAGGGCCATTTCATTAAAAAATATAACACGGACAAGGACTGGTTATTGTTTGTATTGACAGAATTGACTTCTTTTGCGTTCATATACTTGCTAGAAGTGTCATTTTGAGACTGTTTTAGTTGCCCTAAAGAAGTGAATGGAGAGCGACAAATACCCTATTCTGGATTATCACCCCAGGGGAGCACAGAGCAACTAACAAATATATTTTGCCGCCATTTAGACTCATATCATGGCCAGGTAACTACACAATCCAAAGTTCTACCAAAGTTCAGTTGTGCTTTAAGTCCTTTGGATAGTCATGGAAACAACAAACCCGTTCATAATATTGTAATTCATTTGTAGTTGATATTCATTAGGTAAATGTCATAACGTGGCAAGTTGGCATATTGCTTTCAATGCAAAGCTGTAGTACGTTTACACTGTGCTTAACGCAGAAGTCTAGTTCATCCTTCCTAGTAGAACCTAGTAGTCATGAACACATGATAGCGTAGTGTTTTCTCCCACTTGACACAAGTTCTGTTATAAAATACGCGGATTAAAACACATGCGTAAATCATACACGTAAATGACCACAACACTTGTAATCTACAAATTTTATGTAGACTTTTGCATATATAGTTTGTCCTCTCATTTAAACCACAAAATCCACACCCAACATCCCGTCCAGGACTGCCACTTACCAAAGAATTTAATCTTGGATTTTCCCATGTTTAGTTGTGCCCCAGACCCCCTCAGAAAATCCTCCACCTCACCCAGTGCCACCTCCAGACCCCTCTCACTCTCTCTGTGCCCAAAAACATTGTCATGGCATCAGCATATTGTGAGATACCTCTACCTCTAACAAATTCCGCCTCACAACATCCCAGAATTTAAAAAAAAACTCAAACCGTTTCACCCCAGCACCTTCCCACCCTTCATTCCCCCAAGAGCCTGCCTCAACTCTTCCAGCCTGAAAGGCACCTCCAGCGCTGCCCGCACCTCTTTCGGAACCCACTTTTGCACAAAGCCCAGAAACCTTTTTCCTACACTCTCATCCACCACCCACTCCTCAAAAAGCCCACGGTAGAACTCTGTGGCTACCCTTACCATTTCTACAGCGCCAGTCTGAATCTTCCTGTCCAACCCCCGCAATCCATCCATCCTCTTCTTCACCCTATCTGCCCGCACGCTTTGGGAAAAAAATGCACAGCATGTCTTGTCCCTCTCGTGCTGCTCTGCCTGAGCTTTAAATGAAAACACCATGCCCTGTTTTCAAAAAACACCCTCAACTTTTCTTTTAACCCCTCCCGAGTTCCAAACCATATATATATTCTCTAACTTCCTTTGCAACTTAACAAAACGCCACAACTCCCGCCTTTTCCTTCCCTTACAATACCTGTAAAAATCACCCTTGTACGCACCTTCACCATTTCCCACCACCCAAAAATGGAAGAAAAGAAAGGTTTTAACTTCCTCCAACTCTTGTATAAAATAACACCCGCACATTCAGTTTCCAAAACCCCTTTCCAAAAATAGGCACACCAAGGCCCAAAGCTACCACCACTCCACTGTAGTCAGAAAAAAATAAAGGAAACACCTCCGCATCAACCGCCCGCTGCCCTCTCGGAAAAAAAAGGTAATCGATCCTGCTCCTTGCTCCCCTTGTGTTCCCCCAAGTAAATCCCGCCCCCAACGGGTACATAAACCGAAATGCATCTATCAAATTAAATCACTTCCCCAAGCTTTCCAAATGCGATAAACTAGAATCCCCCCCCCCCCCAAACGACACATTGAAATCCCTCTCCCCAAAATAACATGACAATTCATTATTAAAATTGAGCCCAGCCCCAAAAACAACTCCCTTCTCCCCGAGGGCAATGTAGGCGCATACACGTTAAAGAAAAATGTAAATTGAGCCCCCTGCACAAAAGAAAAACTGTCCACCAACAACATCCCTATCCTTGAAGAATGCACCCCAGCCACACTCCAGAAAGAACGACCCATAACCCATTCCCAAGAAAAACTTTTGCAATCTTGATCAGATTTTTGGTGCACTTCCTGCAAAAAATACACTGAAAAACTTTTCAGTAACAAAATATTAAACACCCCCGCCCTTTTCAGGTCTCCTCTCAAACCCTGAACATGACATGTCATTATCCTTAATTCCATGCCAGAAGCACAGAAAAAATAAGACTACCAAACAAAAATCACACCCCAGGTTCACCCAGCAGCCCTTCCACATAAAACTCTTCCAAATACGGCACCTCGTTTGGAGACCCTGGAGAGAAGAAAACTACATAAACCACAAACCGATGCTGGTTCCTACTGCAAACACTCCCCGCTCACGCCTCCCACCGACCGCTCTCAATCTGATACAGAGGGTTTTCCCACTCTCACCTTTTTGCTGGGAAAAATCTCCCCAACAACCCCCATGTCCAGCGGAAGTTTCTCTTTCATCATGCCAGCCCAGTCCTCTGCAAAGCTCCGCTTCTGCAAAGAAGTGCCCGGAAGAGACTCTCCCGCCTCCGCTTCCTCTGTAGCTGTAACTTTCGCCACCACTGTGGAGATCGCTGCTCCTTCCACTGCCCCCGACTCCCCACTCGCCACCAGCACCTCAGCCTTCTCCACCGCTGCAGCCTGAAGCTCCAGCTCTAGATATGCCGCCGCCTCCCCTCCAGGCTCCGGCAGCAGCAGGGATCACCGGGGCGATCCCCTCTGCTGCCTTCTCTTCTCTGCCAACTTCAGTAGGAGCCAAACTCCCCATCAACTTCTCCACCACCTCGCTCCCCGAAGCAGAAGTTTCCCCAGCTGGCCGGGAAACCTGGGCCGGCTCTGGACCAGCCGCATCCATGCTGGACTTCAACTTCTGCTGCACCTCTTTCTCCGCACCACCAGGGAGCGGCCTCCCAGACACCACAGCCTCAGCGAAAGACCTCTTCCTCTCCGGGCAGTTCCGGAAGAGATGATCCGTGCTGCCACAAATATGGCAGCTCTTTTCCTTGTTGCAGTCCCTGGCCACATGGCCCTCCGCCTCACAATGACTGAAAACAATTGAGGCAGTGCAGTCCTTGGCCATGTAGCCATTACACAGGCACCTGCGGCAGTATATGGGAAGCCCAGCATATGTCAAAAAATCTCTGTCTGGCCCGATTGCAAAAACCGCCGGCAGGTGCTAAACTCTCCCAACACCAGCTGAGTCTCTAGGGAGCCTTACTAAAAACTGCCTTTTGCTATTCTACACTCCAAAAGCGTTCTTCAGTCAAACCTCTGACTGTAACACAGTGCAATGTCTCTTGAAAAAAATGTCCACTTCCCACGCCATAACAAAAGGACTGTAAACAAATACTTTCACCAATTTGCCGTCAAAAGAAAACAACGGCTCAAAGGTAATCCCGGAAAACACATAATGGGGTCCAAATGATTTATAAACTACAAAAATTTCGAAACACAAAGCCTTGGAATCCAAAGTGACTTCAAAAAATTCCTTCGACTGAATGTCTTGGATGCAGTACGTTCTGGAAACATCAACAGAAAAAAAAACACTTGAAAATCTTCAATACCACATAGCTCAAATCAACCTCCTCACGACGCGGCGGTGCAACAACCACCCGCAAAGTGTTGTGCCGTCGCACCCCACAAAAAGACGACTCCGGCACTGGGCCTTCCATTATCCCGTCTTTGCACCCTCCACACTGAGATAAGTGTTTGTGGCCTGACCTTACGGATATTAAACCTATAAGAAGAGCTTTTTTATATATATTTTTTACAACAATCACTTTACACTTCATCACAAAACCCACAACAAAACACTCACGTTACACTTCACACACATTACATCCCTCCATCCCAATACAACAAACCCATTCCCACACTATATACACCCTTTCCCTTACCCACCCCTATTTACACAATCAATCCACCACAAAACTCCAACACATTCCCATACAAAATACACAAAATATCACCAAATACATTCCAACAATCCCACTATATATATATATATACTTTCATTACCCCTGTCCAAGCCCCAACACAATCCCATATGCTACATAACGAAATACCTCAAACTATATGAACAATATACAGAAAGCCAATAAATCACAACCACACTTTTAATGCAAATTCACTAATCAAACAAACAGCACAGTACGCTACAAGAGAAACCCCTCCAAATAGCTCAGTTCATTTGCCCCTTTTTCCACAGGAAACACTGGGGGCCCTATCTTACACCCGGCGCAAAGCGGCGCTAACGCAAACGCAAGTGTCTTTGCTATCTTACACCCGGCGCTAGGTCCATAATAACGCCTAACGCTTACGCTGTCAAACTAGCATTGCGCCATTAACTAGTCTTGCGCCATCATTAGTGAACTGGGCGTGTTGGTCTTAAGATGAGGAGTGGCCAGGATTCTTTTTGGCGTATTGCTATCTTGAGCCAGCAGAAAGCGCTTGCGCTAGAACCACCACAAACCTGGTCTAAAGTCATGTCGCAGTTGTTTACATGCTATTTTAACGGCGCATATAAGTGCGTCTACATAGGCGTGTGCACAACGCGCATACCCTCCTGGCTGTTACACACAGGGGCGTGCACAGGCATGACTAAAATATCTAGATCACAATGTGAAATATTATTATTGTGTAGGCTATATCAAAAATGCATAATAATAAAAGGTTCCATAGGTCCACATACCTTTCCCTCAGCGAAGAAACAATGCCACATTACATTGCTCTCAGCCCACTCCATCAAGATCCAGGCGATGTGCGATGGTACGGGACAATGGCTATCCATAAAAAAGGAGCTGATAACACCTATAGCTATCAAGCCTAATGCGCGAATTGTCTTTGCACCTAATGCGTGAATTGTCATTCAATGGAAAACTCGCGCACGGCAATAGACGGACATTTAAGTTCTGAAAATGCGCTTCAGATGTCATTACAATACAGCTCTGTTTATCTATGAATACAGCCTGTAAGTAAATAGAATGGTTTGTGACTGAAAAAAGTTCAAAACCTTGTCCAGTGAATATTGCATTTATTGTTTTTCAAATAGCCTAGGCTACAGCGAATTCGCTGTGCATAAGGTTTTTTTCGATAGCCTATGGTTAAAAAACGGAGATGTCACCATGTTAACTAAATTGTAACCTTAGCTATTCTTCGTCCTTCATATTTTTTTTAAATTACAGTGACCAGGTTTCCATACTCTCACCGTTTAAAACCCAGCTGATTTCACCCGTTATTCCTTAACTGAACAAAACGATTTTAAAGAGAACTAAGCGTCTAATTAGAAACTAAAACAAATTTGCAGCACGTTACACAATTAATTCACAATTAATTTTAATGCCATTCTCTGCACGTGAGCTGCATGTTCTATTTCCACTGCTGTAAGTCGCACGTTTAACGGTCTTCCTGGGAAAGTGGATTGTTTTAAAGGATTACGCTACGAGTAAAACAGGTTGGTCACATTTCCATAAACAGGACATTATTAAACAAGGGGAAATATGCGTGAACTTATGGGTTGCGAACCTGACAGCTTTATTGTATGGCTATTTAGTGTCATCATTAAGGCAAAATAACGGTATGTATGTTATTAATCAATATTAGCCTACTATGCAGGTAGCCTAATGAACTTTGGATGAAGCTTGAACTTCGAGAACTCCATGAGAACAGCCTCTTGGAATTGATATTTGACATTTTCATTGCATAATCAAACGAAATTCGCTGAACAAGCAGGCTAATTTGGCGTTTTCTAAGGTGAGACTGAAGCCATTGATAGCTTATTCTCAGCTGTTGCAGGTCCTTTTAGCGAAATTTAACCGCACATATTTTGTAAAATAACAGCCCTGTCTGGAATTACCGGGAACTCATAGGCTAATGGTTACTCCGAATAATATTGATCATACTCCATTTAGCCTATTCCTTGATCACACTAAACACGCACGAGCATGTCTGTTTCGCCATCATAAGCAATCCGCCAAGGTGGAAAAGCAGGCTTTTAAAGGGAATGGGATATGACATTTTGATTGGTTTATTGAATGTCACGCCCAAGACACACCTATAATTAATGAAGCGACTAGGTTCAGCCCAGTTGCGCCATGCGCCGTGCTTAGCGCCAAAAAAACACGCCGTTAAAATAGCAAAAGTGGACTTGGACACGCCCTAAATGGACTTAGCGCCATGCGCTTAGACTAAGCGCCAAGATCGCCAAGATAGGGCCCTGGATCTGTGTTTGCCTTCGGGGACAAGGGGTACAAAACCTCTATGTCCACGCTTTCCTTTCCCACAAGGCTCCACCGGGCCCTTATTTTCTTCTACTGGCTCCTCTCCCTCTTACAAGAAGGAGGCCCTTCTAAAGATGGCCGACCCAAGCTGCTCTCTGCCAATGCCGCCACACCTTCTCCCTGCCTAGAAGGCAAGGAACCCTCAGGAGAGCTCTGCCCCTCCTCCGCTTCTTCCAACATAACACGCTGCGAGTCCTCCGTTACACCCCTCCCACCAGACAATGGCACGCCTGAGGAGACCGCATCTGTCTCCAAAGGTTTAGCAGCAGGTGCTGCCCCTTTACTGGTCTTCTCCTCCTACTGGCTGGACACGGCAGAGCTAGAGTGCTGCAGACAATCTGGGAGAAGGAGAGGAGTCAAAAAACAAGTTTTGGTTGGACAGGAGATCAAATGGCAAAAGATATGGGAGTCTACGATAAAGTGTTTGACACAATTGTGGTGTTGCCTGTTAGACCTGTCTGGGAATTAGAAAATACGTGTGTACATCTGGAATTACTTAAAATTAAGCACAGTAATAAGACTGCTGGTTTAATTTGTGAATATTATAGCTATAGGGACTGTAAGTATAAAGATAGTGTTCAGAGTTTTACAGATGGATCAAAGGATCCACAAACAGATGCAACAGGGTCTGCAGTTGCTGTGCCTAGTTACTGAGTGGAAATTAACAAAAGAACATCTGATTGTTTGAGTGTGTATGCTGTTGAATTGTTTGCCATGTTGATGGCATTAGAATGGATTGAACAGGTTAGGTGCAGCAAAATATTAATATGTACTGATTCTGTGTCGGCCCTCGCAAGCATTAAGACAGGTACAGCCAGAAGTCATCAGGATCTGCTTTATGAAATCTTGTTTATCAACTCAAGAATAGTTCAGCAAGGGAAAAATGTTACATTCATGTTGGTCCCAGCACATTCAGGTATTCCGGGAAATGAGAGAGCAGATAAGTTGGCAAAAGAAGCAGTCAAAAAAGGAAGTGTTGAAATCAATATTAAATTACCAAAATCAAAGGGAAAGGGCATTGTGTGGGAAAGTAATAATAAAGAATAGCAACAGCACTGGGATCAGAAGATAAGGGGGAGACATTTATATTCAATTCAAAATGGAGTAGGCAGTGTAAGAAACAGGGGAGGAAACAGAAAAGAATAAGTAGTAATAACAAGATAAAGAATAGGACAATTTACACAGCACACTTCATGTTATAGGTAAACATCCAGCCAGTCTTTGTGAACATTATCAGGCACCAGAAACTGTAGAAGATGTTATCATCAACTGCAAGAAATATAGGTCAGAAAGGAAGGACATGATGGAGGAAATGGGAAGATTGGGGATAACAGGAGCAGGATTAAAGACTGTCCTTGAGTGTGGTGCTAGTGGACAGGGCAGAAGATGCTTGGTCAGCTACCTTCGGAGAACGGGACTGATAGGAAAAGTGTAACATTCAGGACACTGTAGGAGTTAATTGACTCCAGGAGATGGCAGTAATGCAACAATGTGGATGTCAACTGCCGTTAAACATCAAAGAAGAAGAAGAAGCCGCAGAGCTCCCCCGCTGCACCTCATCAGGAACCACCAACACCTGGGGCTCCTCTGCTGATTGCTCTGCAGGCAGCTGTTTGGCACCAGACTCCTCGTTCCCTCGTTTCGCTGCACCTCTGCTCACAGCCAGTGCATAAGAGAAAGAGCCTAACCTCCTCTTAGGACAGTCTCTCGCTCTGTGCGCCTCCATGTCACACAAATCATATACTTTGCAATCCTTCATAATGTGCCCCTCCTCAAAACAATTCCGACATCGCAAAGTCGTACACACTTCAGATGAATGGCCAAAAGAAAAACACTTTCGACAGAAGCTTGATTGTCTTGTATAGAACAACAAGCCCCTATCTGCTCCGATGCTAAAAACAGTAGGTGGGTGTCTCGAACTGAACGGTTACAGTTGGTGAATAAAATCTTCTTGCAAAAATAGATATTTAAAAAAAAAAAAAAAGATACTCTTCTTTGACAGTAAAACACAGTGTTCTTTATTGAGCTCACCCTCACCACCATAATCACTTTCTCTGATAAGAACAGATACTGCACTTTGAACTACTATATTGTAATCTCTCATTTAAATGACAATTAGATTAACCACTCAGTACACATCCTCTTCCTCCGTATTCTGTTTAGAAGCAGAACGATCATCAATGATAGAAAGCAATTGATAAAAATCAATATTCTCTATCAGCTTCACGCTCAGAAGAGAACACACTAGCTCATCATCATGGTTAGTGAGACCAAACACTTTCAAAACACATTCCTCAGTTTCTCACTATTGAAATGATCCCAGAAAGTATAGTCTTGACATCACTGTTCTGCATGCAGAGGTCCCAATAAACGAGGAACTGATGTCATCCATGGTTGCCCTGCAAAATGCACTTTGGCTTCACCATACTGTATAAAACACAAAGGCACACAACAAGATATTTGTTTGTGTTCTACCCATGTTTCGGCACATTGTAAATCAATTTGAAACTGACTCCGTAAACTAGTGTGTTACCATTGAGCGAGCTCATTTTGCCAATAGCCTACTCATGATGTATGATATTTTGGCAGTTTTGTCTGTAAGCGACGACAGGGGCGTATGAATTGTATTAATCGAGTGGGAATATATCTGAAATAATCATGCAGGTAAGCACATTTCCAACTAAAGTTTTGAATTATCAATGAATGTGAATGTACCTAAAAAATATTTCCCCCGTGGTAAATAATTGGTTCGTTGCCTTGTATGCACCACAGTGGTAGAAAAGCGGAACTGCATGGGATTTGGTATTTCACAGTCAGAGCAAGTCTAAAACTATTCAAGATTTAAAAATAGTTCTAAATATTAGTTTCCTAACACTGATACTTATTAGCTTGTATCATTGTACTGCACACAATGTACATAGGCCTACTGTACGTAAACATTTTTATAACCGACATTGGCAAGCCAACATATTTAAGTCCTTTGGATAGGCATGGAAACAACAAACCCATTCATAATATTGTAATTGATTTGTATTTTCATAATTGCTTTCGATACAAGGCTGTAGTACCTTTACGCTGCACTTTGAACGCAGGAGTCTACATAGTCCATGATAGTGTTTTTCTGGTAAATCCCGCTTGACACAAATAGTCTACTGTTATAAAATATAAATCATGCGGATTAAAACAGGCGTAAATAATAGCTATTAATAATTACACAATTCTTGTAACCCACAAATGCATATATGTATACTAGTATAGACAGTTCAATCTCTCATTTAAACCACAAATAGGCTCACTCAGAACTCATCGTCTCCCTCAGCATTCTGCTCAGAAGCAGAACGATCATCAATGATAGAAAACAATTGATAAAAATCAATATTCTCTGTCCTCTTCACGCTCAGAAGAGAATGCACTACCTGTTCATCATGGTTAGCGAGACCAAACACTTTCAAAACACATTCCTCAGTTTCTTTTTAAAAATTTTATTTTTATTTTTATTTACACTCACATCATCATAACAATACAATACATTCAAAAACCAGCCCACTTCTCCAAACCCCCCTAATGTCCCATCGTCCAAGTCCATATTTACACCAAAACACAAATCCTACCCACCCAAAAAATCCAGACCCCACATTAACACAATACATACCTACACAAATACATACAGCTGAGAAACACACAGGAAACACATAGAAATCACATCAGAGCCCTCCATCTTTCCCATGCTGCGTGGAAACCCCACCTCAGCACCTCCCACCCAAACCGCCTCTCCACATCAGCCTTTACCATTTGAAACACAGCCCTTGTGGTCCAACCTTGCTTCACTTCCCCCTTCTCCCCTGTACCACCCATAACTTGTACTTTACCACATTCATCAGTAGCATGGCCAGGAACTTATCCCGCCCCTTCTTTTTCCCCAGTCCCTCCCCAAAAATTACTCCCTCTTGCCTCAAACCCTCCAAAACCCCATACCTACCCTTCACCAAGCCCCACACCTCCTGTGCAAAGGCACATCCCCAAAATACATGCTGCACCCTTTCCCTCTCCCTACACCCAGCTCTCGGACAAAAGCGATCCTGCGTCTGACTATGGCGATACAGCACGTCCTGAACCGGCACTCGCCCAAAAGCAATCAGCCAGTTCAAATCTTTGAGCCTGTAATCCAGGCCTTTTGGCTGCACCATCGCCCACACTTCCCCAGTGCCACATCCAGACCCCTCTCTGTTCCCAAAAACAGTGTCATGGCATCAGCATATTGTGAGATCTTCAGATCCATCCCACTCCCGCCTGGAATTTCAACCCCCCTAATACTGCCATTTCTCCGGATTGCCTCTGCGAGGGGCTAGACATACAATACATACAAGAGGGGAGACAGTGGACATCCTTGCCTAACCCCCCCCCATGACCTCCCACAGATGACCATTAACCACCCCCCAGCTGCCCCACAATCTCCCGCAGATGACCATTAACGCCCACCCTACTCCCCACCCCCGTGTGCATAATTCTTAACCACCTATAAAAACCTGACCCAAAACCACACTGTGCGAGAATCTTAAACAAAAAACCGTGATGAACCCAGTCAAACGCCTTCTCCATGTCGAGGCTTGCCACTAACAAAGGCAGGCCCCGATCATCCACCCAAGCTAGAACGTCTCGCATCAACTGTAAGTTAAAAATGGTTGTCAGCCTCTCGATTAAAAAATAGATTTACAATGTCGCAAAAAAGAGATACTTTTTTTTTTACAGTAAAACACAGCGTTCTTTATTGAGCTCATCCTCAGTGAAACACCATCATAATCACCTTTGCTGATAATAACAGATAATACACTTTGAACTAGTATATTGTAATCTCTCATTTAAACAACAATTAGGTTAACCACTCAGTATGCATCCTCTTCCTCCGCATTCTGTTTGGAAGCAGAACGATCATCAATGATAGAAAGCAATTGATAAAAATCAATAGTTTCGATCAGCTTCACGCTCAGAAAAGAATGCACTAACTCTTCATCATGGTTAGTGAGACCAAACACTTTCAAAACACATTTCTCAGTTTCTAACTATTGAAATGATCCCTGAAAGTATAGTCTTAACATCACTGTTCTGCATGTAGAGGCCCCAATACACGAGGAACTGATGTCATCCATGGTTGCCCTGCACGATGCACTTTGGTGTCACCAAACTGTGTAAAACACAAGGGTACACAACAAGATATTTGTTTGTGTTCTACCCATGTTTTGGCACATTGTAAATTAATTTGAAACTGACTCCGTAAACTAGTGTGTTACCATTGAGCGAGCTCATTTTGCCAATAGGCTACTCATGATGTATGATATTTTGGCAGTTTTGTCTGTAAGCGATGAAAGGGGCGTATGAATTGTGTGCAAATAAATCTGAAATAATCATGCAGGTAAGCACATTTCCACCTAAAGTTTCGAATTTTCAATGAATGTGAACGTACCTAAGACATATGTCCCCCATGGCAAATAACTGGCTCGTTTCCTTTTACCCACCACAGTGGTAGAAAAGCGGAACTGCATGGAATTTGGTATTTCACAGTCAGAGCGCGTCTAAAACTCTATTCAAGATTTTAAAATAGTTTTAAATATTAGTTTCCTGATGCCAATACTTATTGGATTGTATCATTGCACTGCACACAATGTAGCCTACATACTGTAAAGAAAAACATTTTTATTACCGACATTGGCTAGCCAACATCTTTAAGGCACAACTGAACTTTGGGTTGTGTAGTTACCTGGCCATGACATGAGTCCAAATCGTGGCGAAATATGTTTGTTAGTTGCTCTGTGCTCCCCTGGGGTGATAATCCGGAATAGGGTATTTGTCGCTCTCCATTCACTTCTTTAGGGCACATAAAACGGTCTCAAAATGACACTTCTAGCCTATATATGAAAGCAAACTAAGTGGATTCTGTCAATACAAATAATAACCAGTCCTTGTACGTAACTTTTTTTAAATTAAATTGCCCTTTCCAGGCTTTTTCATATTTTATTTGGAACGTAGATCCGGTAGGTAATTCTTGTATCAGAAACCACTTATTGGTCCAAATTTCCACGGAAGCAATCATGTTTGTATCTGTCTATGGTAAACAAACCGATCTTTCGACATTTTGCTAGTCTTTCCTGGTAGCTTGCTAACAACATTGAAGAAAATAGTACTTTTATAAATAATTTTAATTACACACAAAAAAATATGTACGACGACTGGTTATTGTTCGTTCGTTTGATTCCGCTTCGTTCTAGTTAGTGCTAGAAGTGTCATTTTGACACGGTTTTAGCTGCCCTATTGAAGTGAATGGAGGGCGACAAATACCCTATTTTGGATTATCACCCCAGGGGAGCACAGAGCAACGAACAAACATATTTTGCAACCATTTGGACTCATATCATGGCCAGGTAACTACACAATACAAAGTTCTACTAAAGTTCAGTTGTGCTTTAAGTCCTTTGGATAGTCATGGAAACAACAAACCCATTCATAATATTGTAATTCATTTGTAGTTGATATTCATTAGGTAAATGTCATAACGTGGCAAGTTGGCATATTGCTTTCAATACAAAGCCGTAGTAAATTTACACTGTGCTTAATGCAGAAGTCTAGTTAATCTTTCCTAGTAGAACCTAGTAGTAGTGACCACATGATAGCCTAGTGTTTTCTAGTCAATCCCACTTATCACAAATTATGTTATAAAATACGCGAATTAAAACACATGCGTAAACGATCACAACACTCGTAATCCACAAATTTTTTGTAAACTTATACATATATAGTTATTTCTCTCATTTAAACCACAGACAGAGTAACCACTCAGAACGCATCCTCTCCCTCAGCATTCTGGACAGAAGCAGAATGATCATCAGTGATAGAATACGATTGATAAAAATCAATATTCTTTATCCTTTTCACGCTCAGAAGAGAATGCACTACCTCTTCATCGTGGTTAGCGAGACCAAACACTTTCAAAACATATTTCTCAGTTGTTTTTTTTTATTAGAAAATTTTGTTTACACTCACATCATCATAACAATACAAATCATTCAAAAAAACCCCAGCCTACTTCTCCAAGCCTCCCTAATGTCCCATCGTCCAAATCCATATTTACATCAAAACACAAATCCCACCCACCCCAAAAGAAAAAAAACCCCAAGACCCTGCATTAACATAGTACATACCTATACAAATACATACAGCCAGAAAAACATACAGGAAACACATAGAAATCACATCAGAGCCTTCCATCTTTCCCATGCTGCGTGGAAACCCCACCTCAGCACCTCCCACCCATACCGCCTCTCCACATCACCCTTTACCATTTGGAACACACCCCTTGCGGTCCAACCTTGCTTCACTTCCCCCTTCTCCCCTCGCGCCACCCACAACTTATACTTTACCACACTCATCAGTAGCATGGCCAGGAATTTATCCCGCCCCTTCTTTTTCCCCAGCCCCTCCCCAAAAATTACTCCCTCTTGCCTCAAACCCTCCAAAACCCCATACCTACCCTTCACCAACCCCCACACCTCCTGTGCAAAGGCACATCCCCAAAAGACATGCTGCACCGTCTCCCTCTCCCTACACCCAGCTCTCGGACAAAAACGATCCTGCGTCAGACTATGGCGATACAGCACGTCCCGAACCGGCAATCGCCCATAAGCAATCAGCCAGTTCAGATCTTTGAGCCTGTTATCCAGGCCTTTTGGCTGAACCGCCGCCCACACTCCCCTCCCGACTCACACCCCTAAACCTCCTACCGGCCGCAGCTTTTCCCTCAGAGCTTTGTATAAGCGTCTGTGATCCACCACCAGGTCCCGATCCGCACACTCCTCATGCCTCCTTGCCCACCGCACCACCCACAGCAAATGGGCTGGAACCCTTTCTGCCTTTGGGGCCTTGTTGTCCCACCCCACCAAAAACCTGAAGAAGCCAGAGGCCCAAAATTTCACAAAAAATTGAAACTTATATATCTTCACCCCCAACAAAGCAACACACAAATTACTAAAGAACATAACATCAAATTTCAAAGGAACAAAAGGCACATCTCTTCCCCCTTCCTCCACCCCCTGGTACATCACTACCCTTTGGACATACTCATACCCACCCCACAAAAAACGGAATAACAACTTTGCAAGAGTCGGCCGCAACTGCACAGGCAAGATGTACACCCTTGCCAAGTAAACTAACGAGGGCAACGCATCTGCCTTAAACGCTAGGACCTTCCCGCTTATAGTAAGGCGCCTCACCGACCACAGACTCAGCCTCCTTGACACCGCTGCCACCCGCCACTTCCAGTTACTCATCCCGTCCTCCTTTGCGTCCCCCCCAAAATCCACCCCCAACATCCTGAGTGGACCCTCACACAAACTTATCCCACACACAACATCCGTCCGAGACCGCCACTTACCAAAGAACTTAATCTTGGATTTTCCCACGTTGAGCTGTCCCCCCGAACCCCTTGAAAAATCCTTCACCTCATCCAGTGCCACCTCCAAACCCTTCTCTGTGATCAAAAACAGCGTCATGTCGTCCGCATATTGTGAGATCTTCAGATCCAGACCATTCCCACCTGGAATTTCCAGCCCCCTTATCCTACCATTTCTCCGGATTGCCTCCGCGAGGGGCTCGACATACAATACATACAAGAGGGGAGACAGTGGACATCCCTGCCTAACCCCCCCCAGCTGCCCCACGACCTCCCCCATATGACCATTAACGCCTACCCTACTCCCCACCCGTGTGTACATAATTCTTAACCACCTATAAAAACCTAACCCAAAACCACACCGTGCTAGAATCTTAAACAAAAAACCGTGATGAACCCGGTCAAAAGCCTTCTCCATGTCGAGGCTTGCCACTAACAAAGGCAGGCCCCGGTCATCCACCCAGGCTAGAACGTCTCGCATCAGTTGTAGGTTAAAAATAGTTGACCGCCCCTCCACACCACATGTCTGGTCCCCATCCACTAAATGTGGCATGGCCAGCCTCAATCGGCCTGCCAATACCCTCGCGATCAGCTTATAATCGACACAGAGGAGGGTGATGGGTCGCCAGTTCCTCAGGTCAAAAACATCGCCCTTCTTGAACAAAAGCGACACAACCCCCTCCCGCATCGACGGTGCCAGCTCCCCCTGAGCGAAAACCTCCTCCACTACCTCTAACAAATCCGGCCCCACAACATCCCAGAATTTAACAAAAAATTATTTCGGCAAACCGTCGCACCCCGGAACCTTCCCACCCTTCATTCCCCCCAAAGCCTTCCTCAGCTCTTCCAGGTTGAAAGGCGCCTCCAAAGCTGCCCGTACCTCTTCAGGAACCCGCTCTTCCACTAAGCCTAGAAACCTTTTCCCTACACCCTCTTCGACCACCCGATTCTCAAAAAGCCCACGGTAAAACTCCGTGGCTACCCCTACCATTTCTACAGCCCCTGTCTGAATCTTCCCGTCCAACCCCCGCAATCCCACCATCCTCTTCTTCACCCTTGCCGCTCGTACACTTTGAAAAAAAAAACGCAGAGCACGTCTCGTCCTTCTCGTGCTGTTCTCCCTGAACTTTAAATGAAAACACCCGTGCCCTGTTTTAAAAAAAAAAACCCTCAGCTTTTCTTTTAAACCCGCCCACCGCTCTGTATCAAAGACCCCTCCCAAGTTCCAAACCCTATATATATTCTCTAAATCCCTTTGCAACTTAACAAAATACCGCAACTCCCGCCTCCTCTTTCCCCTACAATACCCCTGTACCATATCCCTCGTACGCACCTTCACCATTTCCCACCACCCAAAGATGGAAGGAAAAAATGGTTTTAACTTCCTCCAACTCTTGTACAAAAAAACATACCTTACCTGAAACGCCTCTTCCTCCAACACCTGCACATTCAGTTTCCAAAACCCCTAAGATCCCCCCCCTCAAAAGACACATTGAAGTCCCCCCCCAAAATAACATGCCGATTTGTTGTCAAAATTGAGCCCAGCCCCCAAAACAACTCCTTTCTCCCCGTGGGCAAAGTAGGTGCATACACGTTAATCAGACGTAAATTCACCCCCTTCCACTCCACATCCACAACCAAAACCCTCCCCTGCACAAAGGAAAAACTGTCCACCAAAACAAAATCCTTAGACCCCAACAAAATCCCTACCCCTGTAGAACGCACCCCACCCACACTCCAAAAAGAGCTGCCCATAACCCATTCCCCAGAAAACCGTTTGCAATCTTCATCAGATTTTAGGTGCACTTCCTGCAAAAAATATGCTGAAAACCTTTTCAGTTCCAAAAAATTAAACACCCCCGCCCTTTTGAGGTCTCCTCTCAAACCCCGAACATTACATGTCATTATCTTTAATTCCATGACAGAAACACAGAAAAACCAAAAACTACCAATCACACCCCAGGTTCACTCAGCGGCCCTTCTACCTCAAAATCCCCCAAATACGGCACCTCGTTTGGGGACCCTGGAGAGAAGGAGACCACATCATATGCCGACTGAAGAACCGGTGACTCTGATTCCCACTCCAAACTCACCCAGCTCCCACCTCCCACCGACCCCTCTGAATCTGATAGAGAGGGTGTTCCCACCTTCACCTTTTTGCTGGGAAAAATTTCTCCAACAACCCCCATGTCCAGCGGAAGTTCCTCTGTCCGGGCAGTTCCGGAACAGATGATCCGTGCTGCCACAAATATGGCAGCTCTTCTCCTTTTTGCAGTCCCTGGCCACATGGCCCTCCTCCCCACAAAGGCTGCAAACAATTGAGGCTGTGCAGTCTTTGGCCATGTGGCCGTAACGCAGGCACCTGCGGCAGTATGTGGGAAGCCCAGCATAAGTTAAATAACCTCTGTCTGGCCCAATTGCATAAACTGCCGGCAGGTGCTTCACTCCCCCAACACCAGCTGTGTCTCTATGGAGCCTCACTAAAAACTGCCTTTTTCCGTTCCACACTCCAAAAGCGTTCTTTAGTCGAACCTCTGACCGTAACACAGTACAATATCTCTTCAAAAAAAATCTCCACTTCCCACGCCGTAACAAAAGGGTTGTAAACAAAAACTGTCACCAATTTAACGTCAAAAGAAAACAACGGCTCAAAAGTTATCCTGTGAAACACATCATTGGGTCTGAGCGATTTATACGCTTCAAAAACCTCTAAACACAAAGCCTCAGAATCCAAAGTAAAATCAAAAAATCCCCGCGACTGAAAATCCTGGATGCAATACATTCTGGAAACTTCAACAGAAAAAAACTCCTTGAAAATCTTCAACACCACATAAGACAAATTCACCTCTTCACGACGCGGCGGTGCAACAACCACCCGCAAAGTGTCAATATTCTCCATCAGCTTCACGCTCAGAAGAGAATGAACTACCTCTTCATCGTGGTTAGCGAAACCAAACACTTCCAAAACACATTTCTCAGTTTCAAATTATTGAAATGATCCCTGAAAGTATAGTCTTGACATCACTGTTCTATATGTAGAGGTCCCAATAAACAAGGATTTAATTTAATGTCAATCCATTTTTATTTTTTTTATTTTACTACTTTAACTGTTCGTGTGAGGGCTGATCCTGCATTGACGGTACATGTTATCTCCTGCTAGGCCTTTACTTTCCCAGTTCATGACACTGGTACTGACAATACTAAACTTTTATTTTTTTCCTTGATTGAACATCTGCTAATAAAACTTCAATTTCAGTGTTGGAATAATTCTTTCCTTTGATTTTTCTGGGCCATTTTGATGAGGTATGAACCTTTAAATGGAAGTGACAGCCTCCGTGTAAGGCAATTCATGGGTATGGATTTATGCTAATCACAAAATAACGTTGACGTGCTTCGTACATGAAATGAAAAAATCTGCCTTTCCCACACGGTTTGAGGACTCCAGCGTAAATTTTTCGTACCAACTCGTTTCGTACATAAATGTAGGCAACGCGTATATTTAGGAATGCTTCATGAATGAGGCCCATCGTGTGCAAATAAAGCAGAAACAATTATGCATGTACGCACATTTCCACCAAAAGTTTCGAATTATCAATGAATGTGAACGTAGCTAAGAAATATGTCCCCCATGGCAAATGATTAATTTGTTGACATTTACGCAGCACAGTACTAGAAAAGCGGAACTGCATGTAATTTCGTATTTCAGAGTCAGAGCACGTATAAAACTCAATACAAGATTGGAAAATAGTTCTAAATATTAGTTTCCTAATGCCGATACTTATTAGCTTGTATCATTGTATTGCACACAACATAGCCTACATGCTGTAAGTAAACATTTTTATGACCGACATTGGCTAGCCAACATTTTTAAGTCCTTTGGATAGTTATGGAAACAACAAACCCATTCATAATATTGTAATTCATAATATTGAAAGCAATGCGAGTAGGCATTGCTTTCAATACAAGCCATAGTACGTCTACACTGTGCTTAACACAGAAGTCTAGATAATCCTTCCTAGTAGAATCTAGTGGTTGCAAGCACATGATAGTGTTTTTCTGGTAAATTCTGCATGACACAATTACTGTTATATAATAATCGGATAAAAAATACATGCGTAAATTATAGCTATCATTTTATGATAACACAACACTTGAAAAGCACAAGTTCATATACGCAGACTTGTATATACAGTTGATTCTCTCATTTAAACCACAAACAAGATAACCACTCAGAACACATCCTTTTCCTCTGCATTCTTTTCAGAAGCAGAACAATCATCAGTGATAGAAAGCAATTGATAAAAATCAATATTCTCTATCTGCTTCACGCTCAGAAAATAATGCACTACCTCTTCATCGTGGTTAGTGAGACCAAACACTTTCAAAACACATTCCTCAGTTTCTAACTATTGAAATGATCCCTGAAAGTATAGTCTTGATGTCACTCTTCTACATGTAGAGGCCCCAATAAACGAAGAACTGATGTCATCCATGGTTGCCCTGCACAATGCACTTTGGCTTCACCAAACTGTATCAAACACAAGGGTACACAACAAGATATTTTTTTTTGTGTTCTACCCATGCTTTGGCACATTGTAATTCAATTCGAAACTGATTCCGTAAACTAGTGTGTTACCATTGAGCGAGCTCTATTGCCAATACTCTATAAAAATGCGTAATATTTTGGCAGTTTTGTCTGTGTCTAAAATGGCATGTGAATTGTACTAATCATGTCCAAATAAAGTGGAATTAATCGTCCATGTACGCACATTTCCACATAAAGTTTTGAATTATCAATGAATGTGAATGTACCTAAGAAATATTTCCCCTGTGGCAAATGATTGGTTCGTTGCCTTGTATGCACCACAGTAGGAGAAAAGGGGAACTGCATGGAATTTGGTATTTCAGAGTCAGAGCAAGTCTAAAACTATTCAAGATTTAAAAATAGTTCTAAATATTAGTTTCCTAACACCGATACTTATTAGCTTGTATCATTGTACTGCACACAATGAACATAGGCCTGCTGTAAGTAAACATTTTTATAACCGACATTGGCAAGCCAACATATTTAAGTCCTTTGGATAGGCATGGAAACAACAAACTCATTCATAATATTGTAATTGATTTGTATTTTCATAAAGTAAATGTCATAACATGGCAAGTAGGCATTGCTTTCGATAAAAAGCCGTAGTACCTTTACGCTGCACTTTGAACGCAGGAGTCGAGATAGTCCATGATAGTGTTTTTCTGGTAAATCCCACTAGACACAAATAGTCTACTGTTATAAAATATAAATCATGCGGATTTAAACTAAGATGTAAATCATAGCCATTAATAATTACACAACACTTATAACCCACAAATTCCTATATGTATACTAGGATAGACAGTTTAATCTCTCATTTAAACCACAAGAAGGCTAACCACTCAGAACTCATCCTCTCCCACTGCATTCTTTGCAGAAGCAGAACGATCATCAATAATAGAAATCAATATTCTCTATCCACTTCACGCTCAGAAGAGAACACAGTAATTCTTCATCGTGGTTAATGAGACCAAACACTTTCAAAACACATTCCTCAGTTTCTAACTATTGAAATGATCCCTGAAAGCATAGTCTTGACATCACTGTTCTACCTGTAGAGGTCCCAATAAACGAGGAACTGATGTCATCCATGGTTGCCCTGCACAGTGCACTTTCCCATATGGAAATGTAATATACATATATATAATATATATTTTTTAAATATATTGTGAAGATATTTTTGATATATTTACAATATACTGCAGCATATTCTTTTTCCATAGGGGTTGGCTTCACCAAACTGTTAAAACACGAAGGTACACCACAATTTTTGGTTCGTGTTCCAGCCATGTTTTGGCTAATTCTAATTCAATTCGAAACTGACTTCGTAAACTAGTGCTACAAGAAAAGCAAGCTACCAGACTAGCAAAATGTCGGCAGATCGGTTTGTTTACCATAGATATATACTACCAGGAATGATTGCTTCTGTGGAAATTTGGACCAATAAGTGGTTTCTGACGCAAGAATTACCTACCGGATCTACGTTACAAATAAAATACGAAAAAGCCAGGAAAGGGCCATTTCATTAAAAAAAAAAATATGGACAAGGACTGGTTATTGTTTGTATTGACAGAATTGACTTCTTTTGCGTTCATATACTTGCTAGAAGTGTCATTTTGAGACCGTTTTAGTTGCCCTAAAGAAGTGAATGGAAAGCGACAAATACCCTATTCTGGATTATCACCCCAGGGGAGCACAGAGCAACTAACAAAAATATTTTGCCGCCATTTGGACTCATATCATGGCCAGGTAACTACACAATCCAAAGTTCTACCAAAGTTCAGTTGTGCTTTAAGTCCTTTGGATAGTCATGGAAACAACAAACCCATTCATAATATTGTAATTAATTTGTAGTTGATATTCATTAGGTAAATGTCATAACGTGGTAAGTTGGCATATTGCTTTCAATACAAAGCTGTAGTACGTTTACACTGTGCTTAACGCAGAAGTCTAGTTCATCCTTCCTAGTAGAACCTAGTAGTCATGAACACATGATAGCGTAGTGTTTTCTCCCACTTGACACAAGTTCTGTTATAAAATATGCGGATTAAAACACATGCGTAAATCATACACGTAAATGACCACAACACTTGTAATCTACAAATTTTATGTAGACTTGTGCATATATAGTATGTCCTCTCATTTAAACCACAAAATCCACCCCCAACACCCTGAGTGGACCCTCACAAAAACTTATCCCACACAACCCATCCGTCCGGGACTGCCACTTAGCAAAGAATTTAATCTTGTATTTTCCCACGTTGAGCTGTTCCCTCGAACCCCTTGAAAAATCCTTCACCTCATCCAGTGCCACCTCCAAACCCTTCTCTGTGACCAAAAACAGCGTCATGTCATCCTCATATTGTGAGATCTTCAGATCCAGACCACTCCCACCTGGAATTTCCACCCCCCTTATCCTACCATTTCTCCGGATTGCCTCCGCGAGGGGCTCGACATACAATACATACGAGAGGGGAGACAGTGGACATCCCTGCCTAACCCCCCCCAGCTGCCCCACGACCTCCCCCATATGACCATTAACGCCTACCCTACTCCCCACCCGTGTGTACATAATTCTTAACCACCTATAAAAACCTAACCCAAAACCACACCGTGCTAGAATCTTAAACAAAAAAGCGTGATGAACCCGGTCAAAAGCCTTCTCCATGTCGAGGCTCGCCACTAACAAAGGCAGGCCCCGATCATCCACACAAGCTAGAACGTCTCGCATCAGTTGTAAGTTAAAAATGGTTGACCGCCCCTCCACACCACATGTCTGATCCCCGTCCACTAAATGTGGCATGGCCAGCCTCAATCGGCCTGCCAATACCCTCGCGATTAGCTTGTAATCGACACAGAGGAGGGTGATGGGTCGCCAGTTCCTCAGGTCAAAAACATCGGCCCTCTTGAACAAAAGCGACACAACCCCCTCCCGCATCGATGGTGCCAGCTCCCCCTGAGCGAAAACCTCCTCCACTACCTCTAACAAATCCGGCCCCACAACATCCCAGAATTTAACAAAAAATTATTTTGGCAAACTGTCGCACCCCGGCACCTTTCCACCCTTCATTCCCCCCAAAGCCTGCCTCAGCTCTTCCAGGTTGAAAGGCGCCTCCAAAGCTGCCCGTACCTCTTCTGGAACCCGCTCTTCCACTAAGCCTAGAAACCTTTTCCCTACACCCTCTTCGACCACCCGATTCTCAAAGAGCCCACGGTAAAACTCCGTGGCTACCCCTACCATTTCTACAGCCCCTGTCTGAATCTTCCCGTCCAACCCCCGCAATCCCACCATCCTCTTCTTCACCCTCGCCGCTCGTACACTTTGAAAAAAAAACACAGAGCACGTCTCGTCCTTCACGTGCTGTTCTCCCTGAACTTTAAATGAAAACACCCGTGCCCTGTTTTCAAAAAAAAACCTCAGCTTTTCTTTTAAACCCGCCCACCGCTCTGTATCAAAGACCCCTCCCAAGTTCCAAACCATATGTATATTCTCTAAATCCCTTTGCAACTTAACAAAATACCGCAACTCCCGCCTCCTCTTTCCCCTACAATACCCCTGTACCATCTCCCTCGTACGCACCTTCACCATTTCCCACCACCTAAAGATGGAAGGAAAAAAAGGTTTTAACTTCCTCCAACTCTTGTACAAAAAAACATACCTTACCTGAAACGCCTCTTCCTCCAACACCTGCACATTCAGTTTCCAAAACCCCTTTCCAAAATTAGGTACACTAAGACCCAAAGCTACCACCACGCCACTGTGGTCAGAAAAAAATAAGGGAAGAACCTCCGCATCAACCACCCGCTGCCCTCTCGGAACAAAAAGGAAATCGATTCTACTCCTTGCTCCCCTTGTATTTCCCCAAGTAAATCCCGCTCCCAACGGGTGCACAAACCGGAACGCATCTATCAAATTAAATTGCTTCACCAAGCTTTCCAAATGCGATAAACTAAGATCCCCCCCTCAAAAGACACATTGAAGTGCCCCCCCAAAATAACATGCCGATTTGTTGTCAATATTGAGCCCAGCCCCCAAAACAACTCCTTTCTCCCCGTGGGCAAAGTAGGTGCATACACGTTAATCAGACGTAAATTCACCCCCTTCCACTCCACATCCACAACCAAAACCCTCCCCTGCACAAAGGAAAAACTGTCCACCAAAACAAAATCCTTAGACCCCAACAAAATCCCTACCCCTGTAGAACGCACCCCACCCACACTCCAAAAAGAGCTGCCCATAACCCATTCCCCAGAAAACCGTTTGCAATCTTCATCAGATTTTAGGTGCACTTCCTGCAAAAAATATGCTGAAAACCTTTTCAGTTCCAAAAAATTCAACACCCCCGCCCTTTTGAGGTCTCCTCTCAAACCCCGAACATTACATGTCATTATCTTTAATTCCATGCCAGAAACACAGAAAAACCAAAAACTACCAAACAAAAAAAATCACACCCCAGGTTCACCCAGCGGCCCTTCTACCTCAAAATCCCCCAAATACGGCACCTCGTTTGGGGACCCTGGAGAGAAGGAGACCACATCATATGCCGACTGAAGAACCGGTGACTCTGATTCCCACTCCAAACTCACCCCGCTCCCGCCTCCCACCGACCCCTCTGAAACCAGCGATGCTTCACCCTCTTCAGCAACAGGGATCACCGGGGCAATCCCCTCCGCTGCCTTCTCTTCTCCACCAAACTCAGTAGGTGCCAAACTCTCCATCAACTTCTCCACCACCCCCTCCAAGGCTTTTGCCTGCACTGTACCCCCCGAAGCAGAAGTTTCCCCAGCTGGCTGGGAAACCTGGGCTGGCTCTGGACCAGGCCCATGCAACTTCTGCTGCACTCCTTTCTCCACACCACCAGGGGGCGGCCTTCCAGACACCACAGCCTCCGCGAAAGATCTCTTCCTGTCCGGGAAGTTCCGGAACAGATGATCCGTGCTGCCACAAATATGGCAGCTCTTTTCCTTTTTGCAGTCCCTGGCCACATGGCCCTCCTCCCCACAAAGGCTGCAAACAATTGAGGCCGTGCAGTCTTTGGCCATGTGGCCATAATGCAGGCACCTGCGGCAGTATGTGGGAAGTCCAGCATATGTTAAATAACCTCTGTCTGGCCCAATTGCATAAACTGCCGGCAGGTGCTTAACTCCCCCAACACCAGCTGTGTCTCTATGGAGCCTCACTAAAAACTGCCTTTTTCCGTTCCACACTCCAAAAGCGTTCTTCAGTCGAACCTCTGACCGTAACACAGTACAATATCTCTTCAAAAAAATCTCCACTTCCCATGCCGTAACAAAAGGGTTGTAAACAAAAACTGTCACCAATTTAACGTCAAAAGAAAACAACGGCTCAAAAGTTATCCCGTGAAACACATCATTGGGTCTGAGCGATTTATACCCTTCAAAAACCTCTAGACACAAAGCCTCAGAATCCAATGTAAAATCAAAAAATCCATGGTTGCCCTGCAAAATGCACTTTGGCTTCACTAAACTGTATAAAACACAAAGGTACACGACAATATGTTGGTTCGTGTTCCAGCCATGTTTTGGCAAATTCTAATTCTATTCGATCCATAAACGAGTGTGTTACTATTTAGCGAACTAATTTTGCCAATACTCTATGAAAATAGAGTGCATGATATTTTGGCAGTTTTGTATGTTCGCATCTAAAAGGGCATATGAATTGTAATACTCAAGCGAATAAATCTGAAATAATCATGCATGTATGCAGTTCCACATAAAGTTTCGAATTATCAATGAATGTGAACATACCTAAGACATATGTCCCCCGTGGCAAATGATTGGCTCGTTTCCTTTTACGCACCACAGTGATAGAAAAGAGGAACTGCATGTAATTTGGTATTTCACAGTCATAGCGCGTCTAAGACTCTATTCAAGATTTGAAAATAGTTCTAATTATTAGTTTCCTAATGCCGATACTTATTAGCTTGTATCATTGCACTGCACACAACGTAGCCTACATATTGTAAGTAAACATTTTTATTACCAACATTGGCTAGCCAACATTTTTAAGGCATAACTGAACTTTGGGTTGTGTAGTTACCTGGCCATGATTTGAGTCCAAATGGTGGCCAAATATGTTTGTGAGTTGCTCTGTGCTCCCCTAGGGTGATAATCAAGAATAGGGTATTTGTCACTCTCCATTCACTTCTATAGGGCAGCAAAAATAGTGTGAAAATTATGGTGGCCCAGAGCGGCAAATGCGCTGCAAAAGGCCGAAACAAATACATTAACAGACATGCGCTGCAAATTCAAAAGCACATGCAAAAGTCCAAAGCAAATGCATTAACAAAAACGTGCTGCAAAAGGCCAAAGCAAATACATTAACAGAAATGCGCTGCAAATTCATAAATGCTACAAATTCAAAAACACATTCAGAAGTCCAAAGCAAATGCATTAACCAAAACGTGCTGCAAAAGTTGACAAAACAACGGAAGTGTTTCCGCAGGACACTTAAAGAGGTGACACCTGACATGGACGAGTAGAAGTCGCTAGCTAACGCATCTTAAGAAGTAACTGGTGTGAATATATTTTTCAGGTAAGTTCTCAATAACGTTAGCAATTCCAATTAGCAATTCTAACGCTGGTGTAGTCTAGGAGCCATTACTAGTATGTATAAGTTGTTTGAAATTGTTCTAACATTTTTGGGGTTCGTTTGTGATGAGTTAACATTAGCTAGCTAACTTCAAGGTTACTTCAAGAGATTGGAGCAGCAGTAGCAGTCTAACGTTACATCAACACCCATGGAGTCAAGTAACAATTAACATATAAATCCATTTTATGACAAATTATCAAAATAATACCTGAAAACCCACTCGTTTTACATACATTCTCTAGTTAGCTATGGCTATTGAGCAGCTTACTACTAGTTAGCTAGCTAATGTTAACTCATTACAAACGAACCCCAAAAATGTTAGAACAATTTCAAACAACTTCAACATACTGGTCATGGCTCCTAGACTACACCAGCGTTAGAATGGCTAACTTTTGTTATTGAGAACTTACCTGAAAAATATATTCGCACCAGTTAGCTACTTCTTTAGGCTTCCTTAGCTAGCTACTTCTACTCGTCCATGTCAGGTGTCTAAAAGGTCATCTTTAAGTGTCCTCCGGAAACACTTCCATTGTATTGTCAACTTTTGCAGCGCGTTTTTCCTTTTGCAGCACATTTTAGTTAATGCATGCGTTTATGAATTTGCAGCGCATTTCTGTTAATGTATTTGCTTTGGCTTTTTGCAGCGCGTTTGCCTCTCTGGGCCACCGTACAAAATGACACTTCTAGCATGTATACTAATTATAACAAAGCGGATTTTGTCAATACAAACAATAACCAGTTCTCGTACATATTTTGTTTCGTGTAATTAAGATTATTTATAAAAGTACTATTTTCTTCAATGTTGTTAGCAAGCTACCAGAAAAGACTAGCAAAATGTCAGGAGGTTGTTTGTTGTGCAGACGTATATGTGCAGCTATGCGTTTCTTCGCCTCCAATTTAATGTCAATCCATTTTTATTTTACTACTTTAACTGTTCGTGTGAGGGCTGATCCTGCATTGATGGTACATGTTATCTCCTGCTTGGCCTTTACTTTCCCAGTTCATGACACTGGTACTGACAATACTAAACTATTATTTTTTTCCTTGATTGAACATCTGCTAATAAAACTTCAATTTCAGTGTTGGAATAATTCTTTCCTTTGATTTTTCTGGGCCATTTTGATGAGGTATGAACCTTTAAATGGAAGTGACAGCCTCCATGTAAGGCAATTCATGGGCGTGGATTTATGCTAATCACAAAATAACGTTGACGTGCTTCGTACATGAAATGAAAAAATCTGCCTTTCCCACACGGTTTGAGGACTCCAGCGTAAATTTTTCGTACCAACTCGTTTCGTACATAAATGTAGGCAACGCGTATATTTAGGAATGCTTCATGAATGAGGCCCATCGTGTGCAAATAAAGCAGAAACAATTATGCATGTACGCACATTTCCACCAAAAGTTTCGAATTATCAATGAATGTGAACGTAGCTAAGAAATATGTCCCCCATGGCAAATGATTAATTTGTTGACTTTTACGCAGCACAGTACTAGAAAAGCGGAACTGCATGTAATTTCGTATTTCAGAGTCAGAGCACGTCTAAAACTCAATACAAGATTGGAAAATAGTTCTAAATATTAGTTTCCTAATGCCGATACTTATTAGCTTGTATCATTGTATTGCACACAACATAGCCTACATGCTGTAAGTAAACATTTTTATGACCGACATTGGCTAGCCAACATTTTTAAGTCCTTTGGATAGTTATGGAAAGAACAAACCCATTCATAATATTGTAATTCATAATATTGAAAGCAATGCGAGTAGGCATTGCTTTCAATACAAGCCATAGTACGTCTACACTGTGCTTAACACAGAAGTCTAGATAATCCTTATAGCACATGATAGTGTTTTTCTGGTAAATTCTGCATGACACAATTACTGTTATATAATAATCGGATAAAAATACATGCGTAAATTATAGCTATCATTTTATGATAACACAACACTTGAAAAGCACAAGTTCATATACGCAGACTTGTGTATACAGTTGATTCTCTCATTTAAACCACAAACAAGATAACCACTCAGAACACATCCTTTTCCTCTGCATTCTTTTCAGAAGCAGAACAATCATCAGTGATAGAAAGCAATTGATAAAAATCAATATTCTCTATCTGCTTCACGCTCAGAAAAGAATGCACTACCTCTTCATCGTGGTTAGTGAGACCAAACACTTTCAAAACACATTCCTCAGTTTCTCACTATTGAAATGATCCCTGAAAGTATAGTCTTGATGTCACTCTTCTACATGTAGAGGCCCCAATAAACGAGGAACTGATGTCATCCATGGTTGCCCTGCACGATGCACTTTGGCTTCACCAAACTGTATCAAACACAAGGGTACACAACAAGATTTTTTTTTGTGTTCTACCCATGCTTTGGCACATTGTAATTCAATTCGAAACTGATTCCGTAAACTAGTGTGTTACCATTGAGCGAGCTCTATTGCCAATACTCTATAAAAATGCGTAATATTTTGGCAGTTTTGTCTGTGTCTAAAATGGCATGTGAATTGTACTAATCATGTCCAAATAAAGTGGAATTAATCGTCCATGTACGCACATTTCCACATAAAGTTTTGAATTATCAATGAATGTGAATGTACCTAAGAAATATTTCCCCTGTGGCAAATGATTGGTTCGTTGCCTTGTATGCACCACAATAGGAGAAAAGGGGAACTGCATGGAATTTGGTATTTCAGAGTCAGAGCAAGTCTAAAACTATTCAAGATTTAAAAATAGTTCTAAATATTAGTTTCCTAACACCGATACTTATTTGCTTGTATCATTGTACTGCACACAATGAACATAGGCCTGCTGTAAGTAAACATTTTTATAACCGACATTGGCAAGCCAACATATTTAAGTCCTTTGGATAGGCATGGAAACAACAAACTCATTCATAATATTGTAATTGATTTGTATTTTCATAAAGTAAATGTCATAACATGGCAAGTAGGCATTGCTTTCGATAAAAAGCCGTAGTACCTTTACGCTGTACTTTGAACGCAGGAGTCGAGATAGTCCATGATAGTGTTTTTGTGCTAAATCCCACTAGACACAATATAGTCTACTGTTATAAAATATAAATCATGCGGATTTAAACTAAGGTGTAAATCATAGCCATTAATAATTACACAACACTTATAACCCACAAATTCCTATATGTATACTGGGATAGACAGTTTAATCTCTCATTTAAACCACAAGAAGGCTAACCACTCAGAACTCATCCTCTCCCACTGCATCCTTTGCAGAAGCAGAACGATCATCAATAATAGAAATCAATATTCTCTATCCACTTCACGCTCAGAAGAGAACACAGTAATTCTTCATCGTGGTTAGTGAGACCAAACACTTTCAAAACACATTCCTCAGTTTCTAACTATTGAAATGATCCCTGAAAGTAGAGTCTTGACATCACTGTTCTACCTGTAGAGGTCCCAATAAACGAGGAACTGATGTCATCCATGGTTGCCCTGCACAATGCACTTTCCCATATGGAAATGTAATATACTGCAGTATATTTTAAATACATTGTGAAGATATTCATTTTGATATATTTACAATATACTGCAGCATATTCTTTTTCCATAGGGGTTGGCTTCACCAAACTGTTAAAACACGAAGGTACACCACAATCTTTGGTTTGTGTTCCAGCCATGTTTTGGCAAATTCTAATTCAATTCTAAACTTACTCCGTAAACTAGTGCTACAAGAAAAACAAGCTACCAGACTAGCAAAATGTCGGCAGATCGGTTTGTTTACCATAGATATATACTACCAGGAATGATTGCGTCCGTGGAAATTTGGACCAATAAGTGGTTTCTGACGCAAGAATTACCTACTTGATCTACGTTCCAATAAAATACGAAAAAGCCAGGAAAGGGC
Source organism: Synaphobranchus kaupii (assembly GCA_029718625.1). Classification (NCBI taxonomy): domain Eukaryota; kingdom Metazoa; phylum Chordata; class Actinopteri; order Anguilliformes; family Synaphobranchidae; genus Synaphobranchus; species Synaphobranchus kaupii. The sequence goes on from CM056387.1 coordinate 5,884,797, forward strand.
CATTTCATTAAAAAATATAACACGGACAAGGACTGGTTATTGTTTGTATTGACAGAATTGACTTCTTTTGCGTTCATATACTTGCTAGAAGTGTCATTTTGAGACTGTTTTAGTTGCCCTAAAGAAGTGAATGGAGAGCGACAAATACCCTATTCTGGATTATCACCCCAGGGGAGCACAGAGCAACTAACAAATATATTTTGCCGCCATTTGGACTCATATCATGGCCAGGTAACTACACAATCCAAAGTTCTACCAAAGTTCAGTTGTGCTTTAAGTCCTTTGGATAGTCATGGAAGCAACAAACCCGTTCATAATATTGTAATTCATTTGTAGTTGATATTCATTAGGTAAATGTCATAACGTGGCAAGTTGGCATATTGCTTTCAATGCAAAGCTGTAGTACGTTTACACTGTGCTTAACGCAGAAGTCTAGTTCATCCTTCCTAGTAGAACCTAGTAGTCATGAACACATGATAGCGTAGTGTTTTCTCCCACTTGACACAAGTTCTGTTATAAAATACGCGGATTAAAACACATGCGTAAATCATACACGTAAATGACCACAACACTTGTAATCCACAAATTTTATGTAGACTTTTGCATATATAGTTTGTCCTCTCATTTAAACCACAAAATCCACACCCAACATCCCGTCCGGGACTGCCACTTACCAAAGAATTTAATCTTGGATTTTCCCATGTTTAGTTGTGCCCCAGACCCCCTCAGAAAATCCTCCACCTCACCCAGTGCCACCTCCAGACCCCTCTCACTCTCTCTGTGCCCAAAAACATTGTCATGGCATCAGCATATTGTGAGATACCTCTACCTCTAACAAATTCCGCCTCACAACATCCCAGAATTTAAAAAAAAACTCAAACCGTTTCACCCCAGCACCTTCCCACCCTTCATTCCCCCAAGAGCCTGCCTCAACTCTTCCAGCCTGAAAGGCACCTCCAGCGCTGCCCGCACCTCTTTCGGAACCCACTTTTGCACAAAGCCCAGAAACCTTTTTCCTACACTCTCATCCACCACCCGCTCCTCAAAAAGCCCACGGTAGAACTCTGTGGCTACCCTTACCATTTCTACAGCGCCAGTCTGAATCTTCCCGTCCAACCCCCGCAATCCATCCATCCTCTTCTTCACCCTATCTGCCCGCACGCTTTGGAAAAAAAATTCACAGCATGTCTTGTCCCTCTCGTGCTGCTCTGCCTGAGCTTTAAATGAAAACACCATGCCCTGTTTTCAAAAAACACCCTCAACTTTTCTTTTAACCCCTCCCGAGTTCCAAACCATATATATATTCTCTAACTTCCTTTGCAACTTAACAAAACGCCACAACTCCCGCCTTTTCCTTCCCTTACAATACCTGTAAAAATCACCCTTGTACGCACCTTCACCATTTCCCACCACCCAAAAATGGAAGAAAAGAAAGGTTTTAACTACCTCCAACTCTTGTATAAAATAACACCCGCACATTCAGTTTCCAAAACCCCTTTCCAAAAATAGGCACACCAAGGCCCAAAGCTACCACCACCCCACTGTAGTCAGAAAAAAATAAAGGAAACACCTCCGCATCAACCGCCCGCTGCCCTCTCGGAAAAAAAAGGTAATCGATCCTGCTCCTTGCTCCCCTTGTTCCCCCAAGTAAATCCCACCCCCAACGGGTACATAAACCGAAATGCATCTATCAAATTAAATCACTTCCCCAAGCTTTCCAAATGCGATAAACTAGAATCCCCCCCCCCCCCAAACGACACATTGAAATCCCTCTCCCCAAAATAACATGACGATTCATTATTAAAATTGAGCCCAGCCTCAAAAACAACTCCCTTCTCCCCGAGGGCAATGTAGGCGCATACACGTTAATCAAATGTAAATTGAGCCCCCTGCACAAAAGAAAAACTGTCCACCAACAACATCCCTATCCTTGAAGAATGCACCCCAGCCACACTCCAAAAAGAACGACCCATAACCCATTCCCAAGAAAAACTTTTGCAATCTTGATCAGATTTTTGGTGCACTTCCTGCAAAAAATACACTGAAAAACTTTTCAGTAACAAAATATTAAACACCCCCGCCCTTTTCAGGTCTCCTCTCAAACCCTGAACATGACATGTCATTATCCTTAATTCCATGGCAGAAGCACAGAAAAACTAAGACTACCAAACAAAAATCACACCCCAGGTTCACCCAGCAGCCCTTCCACATAAAACTCTTCCAAATACGGCACCTCGTTTGGAGACCCTGGAGAGAAGAAAACTACATAAACCACAAACCGATGCTGGTTCCTACTCCAAACACTCCCCGCTCACGCCTCCCACCGACCGCTCTCAATCTGATACAGAGGGTTTTCCCACTCTCACCTTTTTGCTGGGAAAAATCTCCCCAACAACCCCCATGTCCAGCGGAAGTTTCTCTTTCATCATGCCAGCCCAGTCCTCTGCAAAGCTCCGCTTCTGCAAAGAAGTGCCCGGAAGAGACTCTCCCGCCTCCGCTTCCTCTGTAGCAGTAACTTTCGCCACCACTGTGGAGATCGCTGCTCCTTCCACTGACTCCCCACTCGCCACCAGCACCTTAGCCTTCACCACCGCTGCAGCCTGAAGCTCCAGCTCTAGATATGCCGCCGCCTCCCCTCCAGGCTCCGGCAGCAGCAGGGATCACCGGGGCGATCCCCTCTGCTGCCTTCTCTTCTCTGCCAACTTCAGTAGGAGCCAAACTCCCCATCAACTTCTCCACCACCTCGCTCCCCGAAGCAGAAGTTTCCCCAGCTGGCCGGGAAACCTGGGCTGGCTCTGGACCAGCCGCATCCATGCTGGACTTCAACTTCTGCTGCACCTCTTTCTCCGCACCACCAGGGAGCAGCCTCCCAGACACCACAGCCTCAGCGAAAGACCTCTTCCTCTCCGGGCAGTTCCGGAACAGATGTTCCGTGCTGCCACAAATATGGCAGCTCTTTTCCTTGTTGCAGTCCCTGGCCACATGGCCCTCCGCCCCACAATGACTGAAAACAATTGAGGCAGTGCAGTCCTTGGCCATGTAGCCATTACCCAGGCACCTGCGGCAGTATATGGGAAGCCCAGCATATGTCAAAAAATCTCTGTCTGGCCCGATTGCAAAAACCGCCGGCAGGTGCTAAACTCTCCCAACACCAGCTGAGTCTCTTGGGAGCCTTACTAAAAACTGCCTTTTGCTATTCTACACTCCAAAAGCGTTCTTCAGTCAAACCTCTGACTGTAACACAGTGCAATGTCTCTTGAAAAAAATGTCCACTTCCCACGCCATAACAAAAGGACTGTAAACAAATACTTTCACCAATTTGCCGTCAAAAGAAAACGGCTCAAAGGTAATCCCGCAAAACACATAATGGGGTCCAAATGATTTATAAACTACAAAAATTTCGAAACACAAAGCCTTGGAATCCAAAGTGACTTCAAAAAATTCCTTCGACTGAATGTCTTGGATGCAGTACGTTCTGGAAACATCAACAGAAAAAAAAACACTTGAAAATCTTCAATACCACATAGCTCAAATCAACCTCCTCACGACGCGGCGGTGCAACAACCACCCGCAAAGTGTTGTGCCGTCGCACCCCACAAAAAGACGACTCCGGCACTGGGCCTTCCATTATCCCCTCTTTGCACCCTCCACACTGAGATGAGTGTTTGTGGCCTGACCTTACGGATATTAAACCTATAAGAAGAGCTTTTTTATAGATATTTTTTACAACAATCACTTTACACTTCATCACAAAACCCACAACAAAACACTCACGTTACACTTCACACACATTACATCCCTCCATCCCAATACAACAAACCCATTCCCACACTATATACACCCTTTCCCTTACCCACCCCTATTTACACAATCAATCCACCACAAAACTCCAACACATTCCCATACAAAATACACAAAATATCACCAAATACATTCCAACAATCCCACTATATATATATATATACTTTCATTACCCCTGTCCAAGCCCCAACACAATCCCATATGCTACATAACGAAATACCTCAAACTATATGAACAATATACAGAAAGCCAATAAATCACAACCACACTTTTAATGCAAATTCACTAATCAAACAAACAGCACAGTAAGCTACAAGAGAAACCCCTCCAAATAGCTCAGTTCATTTGCCCCTTTTTCCACAGGAAACACTGGATCTGTGTTTGCCTTCGGGGACAAGGGGTACAAAACCTCTATGTCCATGCTTTCCTTTCCTACAAGGCTCCACCGGGCCCTTATTTTCTTCTACTGGCTCCTCTCCCTCTTACGAGAAGGAGGCCCTTCTAAAGATGGCCGACCCAAGCTGCTCTCTGCCAATGCCGCTACACCTTCTCCCTGCCCGGAAGGCAAGGAACCCTCAGGAGAGCTCTGCCCCTCCCCCGCTTCTTCCAACAAACACGCTGCGAGTCCTCCGTTACGCCCCTCCCACCAGACAACGGCACGCCTGAGGAGACCGCATCTGTCTCCAAAGGTTTAGCAGCAGGTGCTGCCCCTTTGCTGGTCTTCTCCTCCTACTGGCTGGACACGGCAGAGCTAGAGTGCTGCAGACAATCTGGGAGAAGGAGAGGAGTCAAAAAACAAGTTTTGGTTGGACAGGAGATCAAATGGCAAAAGATTTGGGAGTCTACCATAAAGTGTTTGACACAATTGTGGTGTGGCCTGTTAGACCTGTCTGGGAATTATAAAATACGTGTGTAGATCTGGAATTACTTAAAATTAAGCACAGTAATAAGACTTCTGGTTTAATTTGTGAATATTATAGCTATAGGGACCGTAAGTATAAAGATAGTGTTCAGAGTTTTACAGATGGATCAAAGGATCCACAAACAGATGCAACAGGGTCTGCAGTTGCTGTGCCTAGTTACTGAGTGGAAATTAACAAAAGAACATCTGATTGTTTGAGTGTGTATGCTGTTGAATTGTTTGCCATGTTGATGGCATTAGAATGGATTGAACAGGTTAGGTGCAGCAAAATATTAATATGTACTGATTCTGTGTCGGCCCTCGCAAGCATTAAGACAGGTACAGCCAGAAGTCATCAGGATCTGCTTTATGAAATCTTGTTTATCAACTCAAGAATAGTTAGGCAAGGGAAAAATGTTACATTCATGTTGGTCCCAGCACATTCAGGTATTCCGGGAAATGAGAGAGCAGATAAGTTGGCAAAAGAAGCAGTCAAAAAAGGAAGTGTTGAAATCAATATTAAATTACCAAAATCAAAGGGAAAGGGCATTGTGTGTGAAAATAATAATAAAGAATGGCAACAGCACTGGGATCAGAAGATAAGGGGGAGACATTTATATTCGATTCAAAATGGAGTAGGCAGTGTAAGAAACAGGGGAGGAAACAGAGAAGAAGAAGTAGTAATAACAAGATAAAGAATAGGATAATTTACACAGCACACTTCATGTTATAGGTAAACATCCAGCCAGTCTTTGTGAACATTATCAGGCACCAGAAACTGTAGAAGATGTTATCATCAACTGCAAGAAATATAGGTCAGAAAGGAAGGACATGATGGAGGAAATGGGAAGATTGGGGATAACAGGAGCAGGATTAAAGAACGTCCTTGAGTGTGGTGCTAGTGGACAGGGCAGAAGATGCTTGGTCAGCTACCTTCGTAGAACGGGACTGATAGGAAAAGTGTAACATTCAGGACACTGTAGGAGTTAATTGACTCCAGGAGATGGCAGTAATGCAACAATGTGGATTTCAACTGCCGTTAAACATCAAAGAAGAAGAAGAAGCCGCAGAGCTCCCCCGCTGCACCTCATCAGGAACCACCAACACCTGGGGCTCCTCTGCTGATTGCTCTGCAGGCAGCTGTTTGGCACCAGACACCTCGTTCCCTCGTTTCGCTGCACCTCTGCTCACAGCCAGTGCATAGGAGAAAGCGCCTAACCTCCCCTTAGGACAGTCTCTCGCTCTGTGCGCCTCCATGTCACACAAATCATATACTTTGCAATCCTTCATAATGTGCCCCTCCTCAAAACAATTCCGACATCGCAAAGTCGTACACACTTCAGATGAATGGCCAAAAGAAAAACACTTTCGACAGAAGCTTGGTTGTCTTGTATAGAACAACAAGCCCCTATCTGCTCCGATGCTAAAAACAGTAGGTGGGTGTCTCGAACTGAGCGGTTACAGTTCGTGAATAAAATCTTCTTGCAAAAATAGATACTTGAAAAAAAAAAAAGATACTCTTCTTTGACAGTAAAACACAGCGTTCTTTATTGAGCTCACCCTCACCACCATAATCACCTTCTCTGATAAGAACAGATTCTGCACTTTGAACTAGTATATTGTAATCTCTCATTTAAATGACAATTAGATTAACCACTCAGTACACATCCTCTTCCTCCGTATTCTGTTTAGAAGCAGAACGATCATCAATGATAGAAAGCAATTGATAAAAATCAATATTCTCTATCAGCTTAACGCTCAGAAGAGAACACACTAGCTCATCAGCATGGTTAGTGAGACCAAACACTTTCAAAACACATTCCTCAGTTTCTCACTATTGAAATGATCCCAGAAAGTATAGTCTTGACATCACTGTTCTGCATGCAGAGGTCCCAATAAACGAGGAACTGATGTCATCCATGGTTGCCCTGCAAAATGCACTTTGGCTTCACCATACTGTATAAAACACAAAGGCACACAACAAGATATTTGTTTGTGTTCTACCCATGTTTCGGCACATTGTAAATCAATTTGAAACTGACTCCGTAAACTAGTGTGTTACCATTGAGCGAGCTCATTTTGCCAATAGCCTACTCATGATGTATGATATTTTGGCAGTTTTGTCTGTAAGCGACGACAGGGGCGTATGAATTGTATTAATCGAGTGGGAATATATCTGAAATAATCATGCAGGTAAGCACATTTCCAACTAAAGTTTTGAATTATCAATGAATGTGAATGTACCTAAGAAATATTTCCCCCGTGGTAAATAATTGGTTCGTTGCCTTGTATGCACCACAGTGGTAGAAAAGCGGAACTGCATGGGATTTGGTATTTCACAGTCAGAGCAAGTCTAAAACTATTCAAGATTTAAAAATAGTTCTAAATATTAGTTTCCTAACACTGATACTTATTAGCTTGTATCATTGTACTGCACACAATGTACATAGGCCTACTGTACGTAAACATTTTTATAACCGACATTGGCAAGCCAACATATTTAAGTCCTTTGGATAGGCATGGAAACAACAAACCCATTCATAATATTGTAATTGATTTGTATTTTCATAAAGTAAATGTCATAACATATCAAGTAGGCATTGCTTTCGATACAAGGCTGTAGTACCTTTACGCTGCACTTTGAACGCAGGAGTCTACATAGTCCATGATAGTGTTTTTCTGGTAAATCCCGCTTGACACAAATAGTCTACTGTTATAAAATATAAATCATGCGGATTAAAACAGGCGTAAATAATAGCTATTAATAATTACACAATTCTTGTAACCCACAAATGCATATATGTATACTAGTATAGACAGTTCAATCTCTCATTTAAACCACAAATAGGCTCACTCAGAACTCATCGTCTCCCTCAGCATTCTGCTCAGAAGCAGAACGATCATCAATGATAGAAAACAATTGATAAAAATCAATATTCTCTGTCCTCTTCACGCTCAGAAGAGAATGCACTACCTGTTCATCATGGTTAGCGAGACCAAACACTTTCAAAACACATTCCTCAGTTTCTTTTTAAAAATTTTATTTTTATTTTTATTTACACTCACATCATCATAACAATACAATACATTCAAAAACCAGCCCACTTCTCCAAACCCCCCTAATGTCCCATCGTCCAAGTCCATATTTACACCAAAACACAAATCCTACCCACCCAAAAAATCCAGACCCCACATTAACACAATACATACCTACACAAATACATACAGCTGAGAAACACACAGGAAACACATAGAAATCACATCAGAGCCCTCCATCTTTCCCATGCTGCGTGGAAACCCCACCTCAGCACCTCCCACCCAAACCGCCTCTCCACATCAGCCTTTACCATTTGAAACACAGCCCTTGTGGTCCAACCTTGCTTCACTTCCCCCTTCTCCCCTGTGCCACCCATAACTTGTACTTTACCACATTCATCAGTAGCATGGCCAGGAACTTATCCCGCCCCTTCTTTTTCCCCAGCCCCTCCCCAAGAATCACTCCCTCTTGCCTCAAACCCTCCAAAACCCCATACCTACCCTTCACCAAGCCCCACACCTCCTGTGCAAAGGCACATCCCCAAAATACATGCTGCACCCTTTCCCTCTCCCTACACCCAGCTCTCGGACAAAAGCGATCCTGCGTCTGACTATGGCGATACAGCACGTCCTGAACCGGCAATCGCCCATAAGCAATCAGCCAGTTCAGATCTTTGAGCCTGTAATCCAGGCCTTTTGGCTGCACCATCGCCCACACTTCCCCAGTGCCACATCCAGACCCCTCTCTGTTCCCAAAAACAGTGTCATGGCATCAGCATATTGTGAGATCTTCAGATCCATCCCACTCCCGCCTGGAATTTCAACCCCCCTAATACTGCCATTTCTCCGGATTGCCTCTGCAAGGGGCTAGACATACAATACATACAAGAGGGGAGACAGTGGACATCCTTGCCTAACCCCCCCCATGACCTCCCACAGATGACCATTAACCACCCCCCAGCTGCCCCACAATCTCCCGCAGATGACCATTAACGCCCACCCTACTCCCCACCCCCGTGTGCATAATTCTTAACCACCTATAAAAACCTGACCCAAAACCACACTGTGCGAGAATCTTAAACAAAAAACCGTGATGAACCCAGTCAAACGCCTTCTCCATGTCGAGGCTTGCCACTAACAAAGGCAGGCCCCGATCATCCACCCAAGCTAGAACGTCTCGCATCAACTGTAAGTTAAAAATGGTTGACAGCCTCTCGATTAAAAAATAGATTTACAATGTCGCAAAAAAGAGATACTTTTTTTTTTACAGTAAAACACAGCGTTCTTTATTGAGCTCATCCTCAGTGAAACACCATCATAATCACCTTTGCTGATAATAACAGATAATACACTTTGAACTAGTATATTGTAATCTCTCATTTAAACAACAATTAGGTTAACCACTCAGTATGCATCCTCTTCCTCCGCATTCTGTTTGGAAGCAGAACGATCATCAATGATAGAAAGCAATTGATAAAAATCAATAGTTTCTATCAGCTTCACGCTCAGAAAAGAATGCACTAACTCTTCATCATGGTTAGTGAGACCAAACACTTTCAAAACACATTTCTCAGTTTCTAACTATTGAAATGATCCCTGAAAGTATAGTCTTAACATCACTGTTCTGCATGTAGAGGCCCCAATACACGAGGAACTGATGTCATCCATGGTTGCCCTGCACGATGCACTTTGGTGTCACCAAACTGTGTAAAACACAAGGGTACACAACAAGATATTTGTTTGTGTTCTACCCATGTTTTGGCACATTGTAAATTAATTTGAAACTGACTCCGTAAACTAGTGTGTTACCATTGAGCGAGCTCATTTTGCCAATAGGCTACTCATGATGTATGATATTTTGGCAGTTTTGTCTGTAAGCGATGAAAGGGGCGTATGAATTGTATTAATCGTGTGCAAATAAATCTGAAATAATCATGCAGGTAAGCACATTTCCACCTAAAGTTTCGAATTTTCAATGAATGTGAACGTACCTAAGACATATGTCCCCCATGGCAAATAACTGGCTCGTTTCCTTTTACCCACCACAGTGGTAGAAAAGCGGAACTGCATGGAATTTGGTATTTCACAGTCAGAGCGCGTCTAAAACTCTATTCAAGATTTTAAAATAGTTTTAAATATTAGTTTCCTGATGCCAATACTTATTGGATTGTATCATTGCACTGCACACAATGTAGCCTACATACTGTAAAGAAAAACATTTTTATTACCGACATTGGCTAGCCAACATCTTTAAGGCACAACTGAACTTTGGGTTGTGTAGTTACCTGGCCATGACATGAGTCCAAATCGTGGCGAAATATGTTTGTTAGTTGCTCTGTGCTCCCCTGGGGTGATAATCCGGAATAGGGTATTTGTCGCTCTCCATTCACTTCTTTAGGGCACATAAAACGGTCTCAAAATGACACTTCTAGCCTATATATGAAAGCAAACTAAGTGGATTCTGTCAATACAAATAATAACCAGTCCTTGTACGTAACTTTTTTTAAATTAAATTGCCCTTTCCAGGCTTTTTCATATTTTATTTGGAACGTAGATCCGGTAGGTAATTCTTGTATCAGAAACCACTTATTGGTCCAAATTTCCACGGAAGCAATCATGTTAGTATCTGTCTATGGTAAACAAACCGATCTTTCGACATTTTGCTAGTCTTTCCTGGTAGCTTGCTAACAACATTGAAGAAAATAGTACTTTTATAAATAATTTTAATTACACACAAAAAAATATGTACGACGACTGGTTATTGTTCGTTCGTTTGAATCCGCTTCGTTCTAGTTAGTGCTAGAAGTGTCATTTTGACACGGTTTTAGCTGCCCTATTGAAGTGAATGGAGGGCGACAAATACCCTATTTTGGATTATCACCCCAGGGGAGCACAGAGCAACGAACAAACATATTTTGCAACCATTTGGACTCATATCATGGCCAGGTAACTACACAATACAAAGTTCTACTAAAGTTCAGTTGTGCTTTAAGTCCTTTGGATAGTCATGGAAACAACAAACCCATTCATAATATTGTAATTCATTTGTAGTTGATATTCATTAGGTAAATGTCATAACGTGGCAAGTTGGCATATTGCTTTCAATACAAAGCCGTAGTAAATTTACACTGTGCTTAATGCAGAAGTCTAGTTAATCTTTCCTAGTAGAACCTAGTAGTAGTGACCACATGATAGCCTAGTGTTTTCTAGTCAATCCCACTTATCACAAATTATGTTATAAAATACGCGAATTAAAACACATGCGTAAACGATCACAACACTCGTAATCCACAAATTTTTTGTAAACTTATACATATATAGTTATTTCTCTCATTTAAACCACAGACAGAGTAACCACTCAGAACGCATCCTCTCCCTCAGCATTCTGGACAGAAGCAGAATGATCATCAGTGATAGAATACGATTGATAAAAATCAATATTCTTTATCCTTTTCACGCTCAGAAGAGAATGCACTACCTCTTCATCGTGGTTAGCGAGACCAAACACTTTCAAAACATATTTCTCAGTTTTTTTTTTTTATTAGAAAATTTTGTTTACACTCACATCATCATAACAATACAAATCATTCAAAAAAAACCCAGCCTACTTCTCCAAGCCTCCCTAATGTCCCATCGTCCAAATCCATATTTACATCAAAACACAAATCCCACCCACCCCAAAAGAAAAAAACCCCAAGACCCTGCATTAACATAGTACATACCTATACAAATACATACAGCCAGAAAACATACAGGAAAACACATAGAAATCACATCAGAGCCTTCCATCTTTCCCATGCTGCGTGGAAACCCCACCTCAGCACCTCCCACCCATACCGTCTCTCCACATCACCCTTTACCATTTGGAACACAGCCCTTGTGGTCCAACCTTGCTTCACTTCCCCCTTCTCCCCCCGCGCCACCCACAACTTATACTTTACCACACTCATCAGTAGCATGGCCAGGAACTTATCCCGCCCCTTCTTTTTCCCCAGCCCCTCCCCAAAAATGACTCCCTCTTGCCTCAAACCCTCCAAAACCCCATACCTACCCTTCACCAACCCCCACACCTCCTGTGCAAAGGCACATCCCCAAAAGACATGCTGCACCGTCTCCCTCTCCCTACACCCAGCTCTCGGACAAAAACGATCCTGCGTCAGACTATGGCGATACAGCACGTCCCGAACCGGCAATCGCCCATAAGCAATCAGCCAGTTCAGATCTTTGAGCCTGTTATCCAGGCCTTTTGGCTGAACCGCCGCCCACACTCCCCTCCCGACTCCCACCCCTAAACCTCCTACCGGCCGCAGCTTTTCCCTCAGAGCTTTGTATAAGCGTCTGTGATCCACCACCAGGTCCCGATCCGCACACTCCTCATGCCTCCTTGCCCACCGCACCACCCACAGCAAATGGGCTGGGACCCTTTCTGCCTTTGGGGCCTTGTTGTCCCACCCCACCAAAAACCTGAAGAAACCAGAGGCCCAAAATTTCACAAAAAATTGAAACTTATATATCTTCACCCCCAACAAAGCAACACACAAATTACTAAAGAACATAACATCAAATTTCAAAGGAACAAAAGGCACATCTCTTCCCCCTTCCTCCACCCCCTGGTACATCACTACCCTTTGGACATACTCATACCCACCCCACAAAAAACGGAATAACAACTTTGCAAGAGTCGGCCGCAACTGCACAGGCAAGATGTACACCCTTGCCAAGTAAACTAACGAGGGCAGCGCATCTGCCTTAAACGCAAGGACCTTCCCGCTTATAGTAAGGCGCCTCACCGACCACAGACTCAGCCTCCTTGACACCGCTGCCACCCGCCACTTCCAGTTACTCATCCCGTCCTCCTTTGCGTCCCCCCCAAAATCCACCCCCAACATCCTGAGTGGACCCTCACACAAACTTATCCCACACACAACATCCGTCCGAGACCGCCACTTACCAAAGAACTTAATCTTGGATTTTCCCACGTTGAGCTGTCCCCCCGAACCCCTTGAAAAATCCTTCACCTCATCCAGTGCCACCTCCAAACCCTTCTCTGTGATCAAAAACAGCGTCATGTCGTCCGCATATTGTGAGATCTTCAGATCCAGACCATTCCCACCTGGAATTTCCACCCCCCTTATCCTACCATTTCTCCGGATTGCCTCCGCGAGGGGCTCGACATACAATACATACAAGAGGGGAGACAGTGGACATCCCTGCCTAACCCCCCCCAGCTGCCCCACGACCTCCCCCATATGACCATTAACGCCTACCCTACTCCCCACCCGTGTGTACATAATTCTTAACCACCTATAAAAACCTAGCCCAAAACCACACCGTGCTAGAATCTTAAACAAAAAACCGTGATGAACCCGGTCAAAAGCCTTCTCCATGTCGAGGCTTGCCACTAACAAAGGCAGGCCCCGGTCATCCACCCAGGCTAGAACGTCTCGCATCAGTTGTAGGTTAAAAATAGTTGACCGCCCCTCCACACCACATGTCTGGTCCCCGTCCACTAAATGTGGCATGGCCAGCCTCAATCGGCCTGCCAATACCCTCGCGATCAGCTTATAATCGACACAGAGGAGGGTGATGGGTCGCCAGTTCCTCAGGTCAAAAACATCGCCCTTCTTGAACAAAAGCGACACAACCCCCTCCCGCATCGACGGTGCCAGCTCCCCCTGAGCGAAAACCTCCTCCACTACCTCTAACAAATCCGGCCCCACAACATCCCAGAATTTAACAAAAAATTATTTCGGCAAACCGTCGCACCCCGGAACCTTCCCACCCTTCATTCCGCCCAAAGCCTTCCTCAGCTCTTCCAGGTTGAAAGGCGCCTCCAAAGCTGCCCGTACCTCTTCAGGAACCCGCTCTTCCACTAAGCCTAGAAACCTTTTCCCTACACCCTCTTCGACCACCCGATTCTCAAAGAGCCCACGGTAAAACTCCGTGGCTACCCCTACCATTTCTACAGCCCCTGTCTGAATCTTCCCGTCCAACCCCCGCAATCCCACCATCCTCTTCTTCACCCTTGCCGCTCGTACACTTTGAAAAAAAAACGCAGAGCACGTCTCGTCCTTCTCGTGCTGTTCTCCCTGAACTTTAAATGAAAACACCCGTGCCCTGTTTTCAAAAAAAACCCTCAGCTTTTCTTTTAAACCCGCCCACCGCTCTGTATCAAAGACCCCTCCCAAGTTCCAAACCCTATATATATTCTCTAAATCCCTTTGCAACTTAACAAAATACCGCAACTCCCGCCTCCTCTTTCCCCTACAATACCCCTGTACCATATCCCTCGTACGCACCTTCACCATTTCCCACCACCCAACGATGGAAGGAAAAAATGGTTTTAACTTCCTCCAACTCTTGTACAAAAAAACATACCTTAACTGAAACGCCTCTTCCTCCAACACCTGCACATTCAGTTTCCAAAACCCCTTTCCAAAATTAGGTACACTAAGACCCAAAGCTACCACCACGCCACTGTGGTCGGAAAAAAATAAGGGAAGAACCTCCGCATCAACCACCCGCTGCCCTCTCGGAACAAAAAGGAAATCGATTCTACTCCTTGCTCCCCTTGTATTTCCCCAAGTAAATCCCGCTCCCAACGGGTGCACAAACCGGAACGCATCTATCAAATTAAATCGCTTCACCAAGCTTTCCAAATGTGATAAACTAAGATCCCCCCCTCAAAAGACACATTGAAGTCCCCCCCCAAAATAACATGCCGATTTGTTGTCAAGATTGAGCCCAGCCCCCAAAACAACTCCTTTCTCCCCGTGGGCAAAGTAGGTGCATACACGTTAATCAGACGTAAATTCACCCCCTTCCACTCCACATCCACAACCAAAACCCTCCCCTGCACAAAGGAAAAACTGTCCACCAAAACAAAATCCTTAGACCCCAACAAAATCCCTACCCCTGTAGAACGCACCCCACCCACACTCCAAAAAGAGCTGCCCATAACCCATTCCCCAGAAAACCGTTTGCAATCTTCATCAGATTTTAGGTGCACTTCCTGCAAAAAATATGCTGAAAACCTTTTCAGTTCCAAAAAATTAAACACCCCCGCCCTTTTGAGGTCTCCTCTCAAACCCCGAACATTACATGTCATTATCTTTAATTCCATGCCAGAAACACAGAAAAACCAAAAACTACCAAACAAAAAAAATCACACCCCAGGTTCACCCAGCGGCCCTTCTACCTCAAAATCCCCCAAATACGGCACCTCGTTTGGGGACCCTGGAGAGAAGGAGACCACATCATATGCCGACTGAAGAACCGGTGACTCTGATTCCCACTCCAAACTCACCCCGCTCCCGCCTCCCACCGACCCCTCTGAAACCAGCGATGCTTCACCCTCTTCAGCAACAGGGATCACCGGGGCAATCCCCTCCGCTGCCTTCTCTTCTCCACCAAACTCAGTAGGTGCCAAACTCTCCATCAACTTCTCCACCACCCCCTCCAAGGCTTTTGCCTGCACTGTACCCCCCGAAGCAGAAGTTTCCCCAGCTGGCTGGGAAACCTGGGCTGGCTCTGGACCAGGCCCATGCAACTTCTGCTGCACTCCTTTCTCCGCGCCACCAGGGGGCGGCCTTCCAGACACCACAGCCTCCGCGAAAGATCTCTTCCTGTCCGGGCAGTTCCGGAACAGATGATCCGTGCTGCCACAAATATGGCAGCTCTTTTCCTTTTTGCAGTCCCTGGCCACATGGCCCTCCTCCCCACAAAGGCTGCAAACAATTGAGGCCGTGCAGTCTTTGGCCATGTGGCCATAATGCAGGCACCTGCGGCAGTATGTGGGAAGCCCAGCATATGTTTAATAACCTCTGTCTGGCCCAATTGCATAAACTGCCGGCAGGTGCTTAACTCCCCCAACACCAGCTGTGTCTCTATGGAGCCTCACTAAAAACTGCCTTTTTCCGTTCCACACTCCAAAAGCGTTCTTCAGTCGAACCTCTGACTGTAACACAGTACAATATCTCTTCAAAAAAATCTCCACTTCCCACGCCGTAACAAAAGGGTTGTAAACAAAAACTGTCACCAATTTAACGTCAAAAGAAAACAACGGCTCAAAAGTTATCCCGTGAAACACATCATTGGGTCTGAGCGATTTATACGCTTCAAAAACCTCTAGACACAAAGCCTCAGAATCCAATGTAAAATCAAAAAATCCATGGTTGCCCTGCAAAATGCACTTTGGCTTCACTAAACTGTATAAAACACAAAGGTACACCACAATATGTTGGTTCGTGTTCCAGCCATGTTTTGGCAAATTCTAATTCTATTCGATCCGTAAACGAGTGTGTTACTATTTAGCGAACTAATTTTGCCAATACTCTATGAAAATAGAGTGCATGATATTTTGGCAGTTTTGTATGTTCGCATCTAAAAGGGCATATGAATTGTAATACTCAAGCGAATAAATCTGAAATAATCATGCATGTATGCAGTTCCACATAAAGTTTCGAATTATCAATGAATGTGAACATACCTAAGACATATGTCCCCCGTGGCAAATGATTGGCTCGTTTCCTTTTACGCACCACAGTGATAGAAAAGAGGAACTGCATGTAATTTGGTATTTCACAGTCATAGCACGTCTAAGACTCTATTCAAGATTTGAAAATAGTTCTAATTATTAGTTTCCTAATGCCGATACTTATTAGCTTGTATCATTGCACTGCGCACAATGTAGCCTACATATTGTAAGTAAACATTTTTATTACCAACATTGGCTAGCCAACATTTTTAAGGCATAACTGAACTTTGGGTTGTGTAGTTACCTGGCCATGATTTGAGTCCAAATGGTGGCCAAATATGTTTGTGAGTTGTTCTGTGCTCCCCTAGGGTGATAATCAAGAATAGGGTATTTGTCACTCTCCATTCACTTCTATAGGGCAGCAAAAATAGTGTCAAAATTATGGTGGCCCAGAGCGGCAAATGCACTGCAAAAGGCCGAAACAAATACATTAACAGACATGCGCTGCAAATTCAAAAGCACATGCAAAAGTCCAAAGCAAATGCATTAACAAAAATGTGCTGCAAAAGGAGAAACACGCTGCAAAAGGCCAAAGCAAATACATTAACAGAAATGCGCTGCAAATTCATAAATGCTACAAATTCAAAAACACATTCAGAAGTCCAAAGCAAATGCATTAACCAAAACGTGCTGCAAAAGGACAAACGTGCTCCAAAAGTTGACAAAACAACGGAAGTGTTTCCGCAGGACACTTAAAGAGGTGACACCTGACATGGACGAGTAGAAGTCGCTAGCTAACGCATCTTAAGAAGTAACTGGTGGGAATATATTTTTCAGGTAAGTTCTCAATAACGTTAGCAATTCCAATTAGCAATTCTAACGCTGGTGTAGTCTAGGAGCCATTACTAGTATGTATAAGTTGTTTGAAATTGTTCTAACATTTTTGGGGTTCGTTTGTAATCAGTTAACATTAGCTAGCTAACTTCAAGGTTACCTCAAGAGATTGGAGCAGCAGTAGCAGTCTAACGTTACATCAACACCCATGGAGTCAAGTAACAATTAACATATAATTCCATTTTATGACAAATTATCAAAATAATACCTGAAAACCCACTCGTTTTACATACATTCTCTAGTTAGCTATGGCTATTGAGCAGCTTACTACTAGTTAGCTAGCTAATGTTAACTCATTACAAACGAACCCCAAAAATGTTAGAACAATTTCAAACAACTTCAACATACTGGTCATGGCTCCTAGACTACACCAGCGTTAGAATGGCTAACTTTTGTTATTGAGAACTTACCTGAAAAATATATTCGCACCAGTTAGCTACTTCTTTAGGCTTCCTTAGCTAGCTACTTCTACTCGTCCATGTCAGGTGTCTAAAAGGTCATCTTTAAGTGTCCTCCGGAAACACTTCCATTGTATTGTCAACTTTTGCAGCGCGTTTTTCCTTTTGCAGCACATTTTAGTTAATGCATGCGTTTTGAATTTGCAGCGCATTTCTGTTAATGTATTTGCTTTGGCTTTTTGCAGCGCGTTTGCCTCTCTGGGCCACCGTACAAAATGACACTTCTAGCATGTATACTAATTAGAACAAAGCGGATTTTGTCAATACAAACAATAACCAGTTCTCGTACATATTTAGTTTTGTGTAATTAAGATTATTTATAAAAGTACTATTTTCTTCAATGTTGTTAGCAAGCTACCAGAAAAGACTAGCAAAATGTCAGGAGGTTGTTTGTTGTGCAGACGTATATGTGCAGCTATGCGTTTCTTCGCCTCCAATTTAATGTCAATCCATTTTTATTTTTTTATTTTACTACTTTAACTGTTCGTGTGAGGGCTGATCCTGCATTGATGGTACATGTTATCTCCTGCTTGGCCTTTACTTTCCCAGTTCATGACACTGGTACTGACAATACTAAACTATTATTTTTTTCCTTGATTGAACATCTGCTAATAAAACTTCAATTTCAGTGCTGGAATAATTCTTTCCTTTGATTTTTCTGGGCCATTTTGATGAGGTATGAACCTTTAAATGGAAGTGACAGCCTCCGTGTAAGGCAATTCATGGGCGTGGATTTATGCTAATCACAAAATAACGTTGACGTGCTTCGTACATGAAATGAAAAAATCTGCCTTTCCCACACGGTTTGAGGACTCCAGCGTAAATTTTTCGTACCAACTCGTTTCGTACATAAATGTAGGTAACGCGTATATTTAGGAATGCTTCATGAATGAGGCCCATCGTGTGCAAATAAAGCAGAAACAATTATGCATGTACGCACATTTCCACCAAAAGTTTCGAATTATCAATGAATGTGAACGTAGCTAAGAAATATGTCCCCCATGGCAAATGATTAATTTGTTGACTTTTACGCAGCACAGTACTAGAAAAGCGGAACTGCATGTAATTTCGTATTTCAGAGTCAGAGCACATCTAAAACTCAATACAAGATTGGAAAATAGTTCTAAATATTAGTTTCCTAATGCCGATACTTATTAGCTTGTATCATTGTATTGCACACAACATAGCCTACATGCTGTAAGTAAACATTTTTATGACCGACATTGGCTAGCCAACATTTTTAAGTCCTTTGGATAGTTATGGAAAGAACAAACCCATTCATAATATTGTAATTCATAATATTGAAAGCAATGCGAGTAGGCATTGCTTTCAATACAAGCCATAGTACGTCTACACTGTGCTTAACACAGAAGTCTAGATAATCCTTCCTAGTAGAATCTAGTGGTTGCAAGCACATGATAGTGTTTTTCTGGTAAATTCTGCATGACACAATTACTGTTATATAATAATCGGATAAAAATACATGCGTAAATTATAGCTATCATTTTATGATAACACAACACTTGAAAAGCACAAGTTCATATACGCAGACTTGTATATACAGTTGATTCTCTCATTTAAACCACAAACAAGATAACCACTCAGAACACATCCTTTCCCTCTGCATTCTTTTCAGAAGCAGAACAATCATCAGTGATAGAAAGCAATTGATAAAAATCAATATTCTCTATCTGCTTCACGCTCAGAAAAGAATGCACTACCTCTTCATCGTGGTTAGTGAGACCAAACACTTTCAAAACACATTCCTCAGTTTTATTTTTTTATTTATTTATTTTTTTATTTTTTTTATTAGAAAATTTTGTTTACACTCACATCATCATAACAATACAAATCATTCAAAAAACCCCCAGCCTACTTCTCCAAGCCTCCCTAATGTCCCATCGTCTAAATCCATATTTACATCAAAACACAAATCCCACCCACCCCAAAAGAAAAAAACCCCAAGACCCTGCATTAACATAGTACATACCTATACAAATACATACAGCCAGAAAACATACAGGAAAACACATAGAAATCACATCAGAGCCTTCCATCTTTCCCATGCTGCGTGGAAACCCCACCTCAGCACCTCCCACCCATACCGCCTCTCCACATCACCCTTTACCATTTGGAACACAGCCCTTGTGGTCCAACCTTGCTTCACTTCCCCCTTCTCCCCCCGCGCCACCCACAACTTATACTTTACCACACTCATCAGTAGCATGGCCAGGAACTTATCCCGCCCCTTCTTTTTCCCCAGCCCCTCCCCAAAAATTACTCCCTCTTGCCTCAAACCCTCCAAAACCCCATACCTACCCTTCACCAACCCCCACACCTCCTGTGCAAAGGCACATCCCCAAAAGACATGCTGCACCGTCTCCCTCTCCCTACACCCAGCTCTCGGACAAAAACGATCCTGCGTCAGACTATGGCGATACAGCACGTCCCGAACCGGCAATCGCCCATAAGCAATCAGCCAGTTCAGATCTTTGAGCCTGTTATCCAGGCCTTTTGGCTGAACCGCCGCCCACACTCCCCTCCCGACTCCCACCCCTAAACCTCCTACCAGCCGCAGCTTTTCCCTCAGAGCTTTGTATAAGCGTCTGTGATCCACCACCAGGTCCCGATCCGCACACTCCTCATGCCTCCTTGCCCACCGCACCACCCACAGCAAATGGGCTCGGACCCTTTCTGCCTTTGGGGCCTTGTTGTCCCACCCCACCAAAAACCTGAAGAAGCCAGAGGCCCAAAATTTCACAAAAAATTGAAACTTATATATCTTCACCCCCAACAAAGCAACACACAAATTACTAAAGAACATAACATCAAATTTCAAAGGAACAAAAGGCACATCTCTTCCCCCTTCCTCCACCCCCTGGTACATCACTACCCTTTGGACATACTCATACCCACCCCACAAAAAACGGAATAACAACTTTGCAAGAGTCGGCCGCAACTGCACAGGCAAGATGTACACCCTTGCCAAGTAAACTAACGAGGGCAGCGTATCTGCCTTAAATGCAAGGACCTTCCCGCTTATAGTAAGGCGCCTCACCGACCACAGACTCAGCCTCCTTGACACCGCTGCCACCCGCCACTTCCAGTTACTCATCCCGTCCTCCTTTGCGTCCCCCCCAAAATCCACCCCCAACATCCTGAGTGGACCCTCACACAAACTTATCCCACACACAACATCCGTCCGAGACCGCCACTTACCAAAGAACTTAATCTTGGATTTTCCCACGTTGAGCTGTCCCCCCGAACCCCTTGAAAAATCCTTCACCTCATCCAGTGCCACCTCCAAACCCTTCTCTGTGATCAAAAACAGCGTCATGTCGTCCGCATATTGTGAGATCTTCAGATCCAGACCATTCCCACCTGGAATTTCCACCCCCCTTATCCTACCATTTCTCCGGATTGCCTCCGCGAGGGGCTCGACATACAATACATACAAGAGGGGAGACAGTGGACATCCCTGCCTAACCCCCCCCAGCTGCCCCACGACCTCCCCCATATGACCATTAACGCCTACCCTACTCCCCACCCGTGTGTACATAATTCTTAACCACCTATAAAAACCTAACCCAAAACCACACCGTGCTAGAATCTTAAACAAAAAACCGTGATGAACCCGGTCAAAAGCCTTCTCCATGTCGAGGCTTGCCACTAACAAAGGCAGGCCCCGGTCATCCACACCACATGTCCACCTAGAACGTCTCGCATCAGTTGTAGGTTAAAAATAGTTGACCGCCTCTCCACACCACATGTCTGGTCCCCGTCCACTAAATGTGGCATGGCCAGCCTCAAACGGCCTGCCAATACCCTCGCGATCAGCTTATAATCGACACAGAGGAGGGTGATGGGTCGCCAGTTCCTCAGGTCAAAAACATCGCCCTTCCTGAACAAAAGCGACACAACCCCCTCCCGCATCGACGGTGCCAGCTCCCCCTGAGCGAAAACCTCCTCCACTACCTCTAAAAAATCCGGCCCCACAACATCCCAGAATTTAACAAAAAATTATTTCGGCAAACCGTCGCACCCCGGAACTTTCCCACCCTTCATTCCCCCCAAAGCCTTCCTCAGCTCTTCCAGGTTGAAAGGCGCCTCCAAAGCTGCCCGTACCTCTTCAGGAACCCGCTCTTCCACTAAGCCTAAAAACTTTTTCTTTTCCTACACCCTCTTCGACCACCCGATTCTCAAAGAGCCCACGGTAAAACTCCGTGGCTACCCCTACCATTTCTACAGCCCCTGTCTGAATCTTCCCGTCCAACCCCCGCAATCCCACCATCCTCTTCTTCACCCTTGCCGCTCGTACACTTTGAAAAAAAAACGCAGAGCACGTCTCGTCCTTCTCGTGCTGTTCTCCCTGAACTTTAAATGAAAACACCCGTGCCCTGTTTTCAAAAAAAACCCTCAGCTTTTCTTTTAAACCCGCCCACCGCTCTGTATCAAAGACCCCTCCCAAGTTCCAAACCCTATATATATTCTCTAAATCCCTTTGCAACTTAACAAAATACCGCAACTCCCGCCTCCTCTTTCCCCTACAATACCCCTGTACCATATCCCTCGTACGCACCTTCACCATTTCCCACCACCCAACGATGGAGGGAAAAAATGGTTTTAACTTCCTCCAACTCTTGTACAAAAAAACATACCTTACCTGAAACGCCTCTTCCTCCAACACCTGCACATTCAGTTTCCAAAACCCCTTTCCAAAATTAGGTACACTAAGACCCAAAGCTACCACCACGCCACTGTGGTCGGAAAAAAATAAGGGAAGAACCTCCGCATCAACCACCCGCTGCCCTCTCGGAACAAAAAGGAAATCGATTCTACTCCTTGCTCCCCTTGTATTTCCCCAAGTAAATCCCACCCCCAACGGGTGCACAAACCGGAACGCATCTATCAAATTAAATCGCTTCACCAAGCTTTCCAAATGTGATAAACTAAGATCCCCCCCCTCAAAAGACACATTGAAGTCCCCCCCCAAAATAACATGCCGATTTGTTGTCAAAATTGAGCCCAGCCCCCAAAACAACTCCTTTCTCCCCATGAGCAAAGTAGGTGCATACACGTTAATCAGACGTAAATTCACCCCCTTCCACTCCACATCCACAACCAAAACCCTCCCCTGCACAAAGGAAAAACTGTCCACCAAAACAAAATCCTTAGACCCCAACAAAATCCCTACCCCTGTAGAACGCACCCCACCCACACTCCAAAAGGAGCTGCCCATAACCCATTCCCCAGAAAACCGTTTGCAATCTTCATCAGATTTTAGGTGCACTTCCTGCAAAAAATATGCTGAAAACCTTTTCAGTTCCAAAAAATTAAACACCCCCGCCCTTTTGAGGTCTCCTCTCAAACCCCGAACATTACATGTCATTATCTTTAATTCCATGACAGAAACACAGAAAAACCAAAAACTACCAATCACACCCCAGGTTCACTCAGCGGCCCTTCTACCTCAAAATCCCCCAAATACGGCACCTCGTTTGGGGACCCTGGAGAGAAGGAGACCACATCATATGCCGACTGAAGAACCGGTGACGCTGATTCCCACTCCAAACTCACCCCGCTCCCACCTCCCACCGACCCCTCTGAATCTGATAGAGAGGGTGTTCCCACCTTCACCTTTTTGCTGGGAAAAATTTCTCCAACAACCCCCATGTCCAGCGGAAGTTCCTCTTCCATCATGCCAGCCCAGTCTTCTACAAAGCTCCGCTTCTGCACAGAAAAGCCTGGCAGAGACTCTCCCGCTTCCTCTTTCTCTGTAACTGTAACTTCTGCCATCGCTGTGGTGGCCGCCGCTCTTTTCACTGCCTCCGACTCCCTGCCCGTCATCAGCGCCTCAGCCCTCTCCACAGCTGCAGCCAGAAGTTCCAGCTCTGGACGTGCCGCTGCCTCCCCTCCAGCCTCCAGCGATGCTTCACCCTCTTCAGCAACAGGGATCACCGGGGCAATCCCCTCCGGTGCCTTCTCTTCTCCACCGAACTCAGTAGGTGCCAAACTCTCCATCAACTTCTCCACCACCCCCTCCAAGGCTTTTGCCTGCACTTTACCCCCCGAAGCAGAAGTTTCCCCAGCTGGCTGGGAAACCTGGGCTGGCTCTGGACCAGGCACACGCAACTTCTGCTGCACTCCTTTCTCCACGCCACCTGGGGGCGGCCTTCCAGACACCACAGCCTCCGCGAAAGATCTCTTCCTGTCCGGGCAGTTCCGGAACAGATGATCCGTGCTGCCACAAATATGGCAGCTCTTCTCCTTTTTGCAGTCCCTGGCCACATGGCCCTCTTCCCCACAAAGGCTGCAAACAATTGAGGCTGTGCAGTCTTTGGCCATGTGGCCGTAACGCAGGCACCTGCGGCAGTATGTGGGAAGCCCAGCATAAGTTAAATAACCTCTGTCTGGCCCAATTGCATAAACTGCCGGCAGGTCCTTCACTCCCCCAACACCAGCTGTGTCTCTATGGAGCCTCACTAAGAACTGCCTTTTTCCGTTCCACACTCCAAAAGCGTTCTTTAGTCGAACCTCTGACCGTAACACAGTACAATATTTCTTCAAAAAAATCTCCACTTCCCACGCCGTAACAAAAGGGTTGTAAACAAAAAATGTCACCAATTTAACGTCAAAAGAAAACAACGGCTCAAAATTTATCCCGTGAAACACATCATTGGGTCTGAGCGATTTATACACTTCAAAAACCTCTAGACACAAAGCCTCAGAATCCAATGTGAAATCAAAAAATCCCCGCGACTGAAAATCCTGGATGCAATACATTCGGGAAACGTCAAAAGAAAAAAACTCCTTGAAAATCTTCAACACCACATAAGCCAAATTCACCTCTTCACGACGCGGCGGTGCAACAACCACCCTCAAAGTGTTGCGGCGTCGCACCCCGCCAAAAGATGACTCCGGCGACGGGCCTTCCATTATCCCGTCCCTGCGCCCTCCACAGCAAGACGATCGTCCGCAGCCTATCCAAATGGATGTCAATTCCTCAGTTTCTAACTATTGAAATGATCCCTGAAAGTATAGTCTTGACATTACTGTTCTACCTGTAGAAGTCCCAATAAACGAGGAACTGATGTCATCCATGGTTGCCCTGCACAATGCACTTTCCCATATGGAAATGTAATATACTGCAGTATATTTTAAATATATTGTGAAGATATTCATTTTGATATTTTTACAATATACTGCAGCATATTCTTTTTCCATAGGGGTTGGCTTCACCAAACTGTTAAAACACGAAGGTACACCACAATTTTTGGTTCGTGTTCCAGCCATGTTTTGGCTAATTCTAATTCAATTCTAAACTTACTCCGTAAACTAGTGCTACAAGAAAAGCAAGCTACCAGACTAGCAAAATGTCGGCAGATCGGTTTGTTTACCATAGATATATACTACCAGGAATGATTGCGTCCGTGGAAATTTGGACCAATAAGTGGTGTCAGACGCAAGAATTACCTACTTGATCTACGTTCCAATAAAATACGAAAAAGCCAGGAAAGGGCCATTTCATTAAAAAAAATAACACGGACAAGGACTGGTTATTGTTTGTATTGACAGAATTGACTTCTTTTGCGTTCATATACTTGCTAGAAGTGTCATTTTGAGACCGTTTTAGTTGCCCTAAAGAAGTGAATGGAGAGCGACAAATACCCTATTCTGGATTATCACCCCAGGGGAGCACAGAGCAACTAACAAATATATTTTGCCGCCATTTGGACTCATATCATGGCCAGGTAACTACACAATCCAAAGTTCTACCAAAGTTCAGTTGTGCTTTAAGTCCTTTGGATAGTCATGGAAACAACAAACCCGTTCATAATATTGTAATTCATTTGTAGTTGATATTCATTAGGTAAATGTCATAACGTGGCAAGTTGGCATATTGCTTTCAATGCAAAGCTGTAGTACGTTTACACTGTGCTTAACGCAGAAGTCTAGTTCATCCTTCCTAGTAGAACCTAGTAGTCATGAACACATGATAGCGTAGTGTTTTCTCCCACTTGACACAAGTTCTGTTATAAAATATGCGGATTAAAACACATGCGTAAATCATACACGTAAATGACCACAACACTTGTAATCCACAAATTTTATGTAGACTTTTGCATATATAGTTTGTCCTCTCATTTAAACCACAAAATCCACACCCAACATCCCATCCGGGACTGCCACTTACCAAAGAATTTAATCTTGGATTTTCCCATGTTTAGTTGTGCCCCAGACCCCCTCAGAAAATCCTCCACCTCACCCAGTGCCACCTCCAGACCCCTCTCACTCTCTCTTTGCCCAAAAACATTGTCATGGCATCAGCATATTGTGAGATACCTCTACCTCTAACAAATTCCGCCTCACAACATCCCAGAATTTTAAAAAAAACTCAAACCGTTTCACCCCAGCACCTTCCCACCCTTCATTCCCCCAAGAGCCTGCCTCAACTCTTCCAGCCTGAAAGGCACCTCCAGCGCTGCCCGCACCTCTTTCGGAACCCACTTTTGCACAAAGCCCAGAAACCTTTTTCCTACACTCTCATCCACCACCCGCTCCTCAAAAAGCCCACGGTAGAACTCTGTGGCTACCCTTACCATTTCTACAGCCCCAGTCTGAATCTTCCCGTCCAACCCCCGCAATCCATCCATCCTCTTCTTCACCCTATCTGCCCGCACGCTTTGGAAAAAAAATGCACAGCATGTCTTGTCCCTCTCGTGCTGCTCTGCCTGAGCTTTAAATGAAAACACCATGCCCTGTTTTCAAAAAACACCCTCAACTTTTCTTTTAACCCCTCCCGAGTTCCAAACCATATATATATTCTCTAACTTCCTTTGCAACTTAACAAAACGCCACAACTCCCGCCTTTTCCTTCCCTTACAATACCTGTAAAAATCACCCTTGTACGCACCTTCACCATTTCCCACCACCCAAAAATGGAAGAAAAGAAAGGTTTTAACTTCCTCCAACTCTTGTATAAAATAACACCCGCACATTCAGTTTCCAAAACCCCTTTCCAAAAATAGGCACACCAAGGCCCAAAGCTACCACCACTCCACTGTAGTCAGAAAAAAATAAAGGAAACACCTCCGCATCAACCGCCCGCTGCCCTCTCGGGAAAAAAAAGGTAATCGATCCTGCTCCTTGCTCCCCTTGTTCCCCCAAGTAAATCCCACCCCCAACGGGTACATAAACCGAAATGCATCTATCAAATTAAATCACTTCCTCAAGCTTTCCAAATGCTATAAACTAGAATCCCCCCCCCACCCCAACGACACATTGAAATCCCTCTCCCCAAAATAACATGACGATTCATTATTAAAATTGAGCCCAGCCCCAAAAACAACTCCCTTCTCCCCGAGGGCAATGTAGGCGCATACACGTTAAAGAAAAATGTAAATTGAGCCCCCTGCACAAAAGAAAAACTGTCCACCAACAACATCCCTATCCTTGAAGAATGCACCCCAGCCACACTCCAGAAAGAACGACCCATAACCCATTCCCAAGAAAAACTTTTGCAATCTTGATCAGATTTTTGGTGCACTTCCTGCAAAAAATACACTGAAAAACTTTTCAGTAACAAAATATTAAACACCCCCGCCCTTTTCAGGTCTCCTCTCAAACCCTGAACATGACATGTCATTATCCTTAATTCCATGCCAGAAGCACAGAAAAAATAAGACTACCAAACAAAAATCACACCCCAGGTTCACCCAGCAGCCCTTCCACATAAAACTCTTCCAAATACGGCACCTCGTTTGGAGACCCTGGAGAGAAGAAAACTACATAAACCACAAACCGATGCTGGTTCCTACTCCAAACACTCCCCGCTCACGCCTCCCACCGACCGCTCTCAATCTGATACAGAGAGTTTTCCCACTCTCACCTTTTTGCTGGGAAAAATCTCCCCAACAACCCCCATGTCCAGCGGAAGTTTCTCTTTCATCATGCCAGCCCAGTCCTCTGCAAAGCTCCGCTTCTGCAAAGAAGTGCCCGGAAGAGACTCTCCCGCCTCCGCTTCCTCTGTAGCTGTAACTTTCGCCACCACTGTGGAGATCGCTGCTCCTTCCACTGACTCCCCACTCGCCACCAGCACCTCAGCCTTCTCCACCGCTGCAGCCTGAAGCTCCAGCTCTAGATATGCCGCCGCCTCCCCTCCAGGCTCCGGCAGCAGCAGGGATCACCGGGGCGATCCCCTCTGCTGCCTTCTCTTCTCTGCCAACTTCAGTAGGAGCCAAACTCCCCATCAACGTCTCCACCACCTCGCTCCCCGAAGCAGAAGTTCCCCCAGCTGGCTGGGAAACCTGGGCCGGTTCTGGACCAGCCGCATCCATGCTGGACTTCAACTTCTGCTGCACCTCTTTCTCCGCACCACCAGGGAGCGGCCTCCCAGACACCACAGCCTCAGCGAAAGACCTCTTCCTCTCCAGACAGTTCCGGAACAGATGATCCGTGCTGCCACAAATATGGCAGCTCTTTTCCTTGTTGCAGTCCCTGGCCACATGGCCCTCCGCCCCACAATGACTGAAAACAATTGAGGCAGTGCAGTCCTTGGCCATGTAGCCATTACCCAGGCACCTGCGGCAATATATGGGAAGCCCAGCATATGTCAAAAAACCTCTGTCTGGCCCAATTGCATAAACTGCCGGCAGGTGCTTCACTCCCCCAACACCAGCTGTGTCTCTATGGAGCCTCACTAAGAACTGCCTTTTTCCGTTCCACACTCCAAAAGCATTCTTTAGTCGAACCTCTGACCGTAACACAGTACAATATCTCTTCAAAAAAATCTCCACTTCCCACGCCGTAACAAAAGGGTTGTAAACAAAAACTGTCACCAATTTAACGTCAAAAGAAAACAACGGCTCAAAAGTTATCCCGTGAAACACATCATTGGGTCTGAGCGATTTATACGCTTCAAAAACCTCTAGACACAAAGCCGCCGGCAGGTGCTTAACTCTCCCTAACTCTCTTATCCAACTGTACGTCGCTTTGGATAAAAGCGTCTGCTAAATAAATGTAATGTAATGTAATGTAATGTAACACCAGCTGAGTCTCTATGGAGCCTTACTAAAAACTGCCTTTTGCTATTCTACACTCCAAAAGTGTTCTTCAGTCAAACCTCTGACTGTAACACAGTGCAATGTCTCTTGAAAAAAATGTCCACTTCCCACGCCATAACAAAAGGACTGTAAACAAATACTTTCACCAATTTGCCGTCAAAAGAAAACAACGGCTCAAAGGTAATCCCGCAAAACACATAATGGGGTCCAAATGATTTATAAACTACAAAAATTTTGAAACACAAAGCCTTGGAATCCAAAGTGACCAAAAAATTCCTTCGACTGAATGTCTTGGATGCAGTACGTTCTGGAAACATCAACAGAAAAAAAAACACTTGAAAATCTTCAATACCACATAGCTCAAATCAACCTCCTCACGACGCGGCGGTGCAACAACCACCCGCAAAGTGTTGTGCCGTCGCACCCCACCAAAAGACGACTCCGGCGCTGGGCCTTCCATTATCCCGTCTTTGCACCCTCCACACTGAGATAAGTGTTTGTGGCCTGACCTTACGGATATTAAACCTATAAGAAGAGCTTTTTTATATATATTTTTTACAACAATCACTTTACACTTCATCACAAAACCCACAACAAAACACTCACGTTACACTTCACACACATTACATCCCTCCATCCCAATACAACAAACCCATTCCCACACTATATACACCCTTTCCCTTACCCACCCCTATTTACACAATCAATCCACCACAAAACTCCAACACATTCCCATACAAAATACACAAAATATCACCAAATACATTCCAACAATCCCACTATATATATATATATACTTTCATTACCCCTGTCCAAGCCCCAACACAATCCCATATGCTACATAACGAAATACCTCAAACTATATGAACAATATACAGAAAGCCAATAAATCACAACCACACTTTTAATGCAAATTCACTAATCAAACAAACAGCACAGTACGCTACAAGAGAAACCCCTCCAAATAGCTCAGTTCATTTGCCCCTTTTTCCACAGGAAACACTGGGGGCCCTATCTTACACCCGGCGCAAAGCGGCGCTAACGCAAACGCAAGTGTCTTTGCTATCTTACACCCGGCGCTAGGTCCATAATAACGCCTAACGCTTACGCTGTCAAACTAGCATTGCGCCATTAACTAGTCTTGCGCCATCATTAGTGAACTGGGCGTGTTGGTCTTAAGATGAGGAGTGGCCAGGATTCTTTTTGGCGTATTGCTATCTTGAGCCAGCAGAAAGCGCTTGCGCTAGAACCACCACAAACCTGGTCTAAAGTCTTTTTTTTTTTTTTTTTTAAGTTTTATTAATCACTCAAAGACAAACACTACAATACATTTACCCATTCCCACCCAATATATCACACTTTACACACACAAAACAACTCTACATTTACACAAACCAACCCACACAAAACTACAACCAATACATATTACACTCCCACCACCAAGTCCTCAGTGGCGCCCTAAACAACCTAACATCACATACAATCCCACCACCAAACCCTTAGTGGCACCCTATTTACACCTTGTAAACAAAGTCTTTTTCATGTGCCTCAGCACCAGGGGACGTAGCCCCTCCATCAGGGCCCACCACCCCCTCCATCGCACAGTCCCCCCACTGTTTAGGGACCTCCCCTACAGTCTCAGTTGGCACGACCTCCGTAAGGTCAGACGGGCCAGCCGATATCTCTGGTCTAAAGTCATGTCGCAGTTGTTTACATGCTATTTTAACGGCGCATATAAGTTCGTCTACATAGGCGTGTGCACAACGCGCATACCCTCCTGTCTGTTACACACAGGGGCGTGCACAGGCATGACTAAAATATCTAGATCACAATGTGAAATATTATTATTGTGTAGGCTATATCAAAAATGCATAATAATAAAAGGTTCCATAGGTCCACATACCTTTCCCTCAGCGAAGAAACAATGCCACATTACATTGCTCTCAGCCCACTCCATCAAGATCCAGGCGATGTGCGATGGTACGGGACAATGGCTATCCATAAAAAAGGAGCTGATAACACCTATAGCTATCAAGCCTAATGCGCGAATTGTCTTTGCACCTAATGCGTGAATTGTCATTCAATGGAAAACTCGCGCACGGCAATAGACGGACATTTAAGTTCTGAAAATGCGCTTCAGATGTCATTACAATACAGCTCTGTTTATCTATGAATACAGCCTGTAAGTAAATAGAATGGTTTGTGACTGAAAAAAGTTCAAAACCTTGTCCAGTGAATATTGCCTAGGCTACAGCGAATTCGCTGTGCATAAGGTTTTTTTCGATAGCCTATGGTTAAAAAACGGAGATGTCACCATGTTAACTAAATTGTAACCTTAGCTATTCTTCGTCCTTCATATTTTTTTAAATTACAGTGACCAGGTTTCCATACTCTCACCATTTAAAACCCAGCTGATTTCACCCGTTATTCCTTAACTGAACAAAACGATTTTAAAGAGAACTAAGCATCTAATTAGAAACTAAAACAAATTTGCAGCACGTTACACAATTAATTCACAATTAATTTTAATGCCATTCTCTGCACGTGAGCTGCATGTTCTGTTTCCACTGCTGTAAGTCGCACGTTTAACGGTCTTCCTGGGAAAGTGGATTGTTTTAAAGGATTACGCTACGAGTAAAACAGGTTGGTCACATTTCCATAAACAGGACATTATTAAACAAGGGGAAATATGCGTGAACTTATGGGTTGCGAACCTGACAGCTTTATTGTATGGCTATTTAGTGTCATCATTAAGGCAAAATAACGGTATGTATGTTATTAATCAATATTAGCCTACTATGCAGGTAGCCTAATGAACTTTGGATGAAGCTTGAACTTCGAGAACTCCATGAGAACAGCCTCTTGGAATTGATATTTGACATTTTCATTGCATAATCAAACGAAATTCGCTGAACAAGCAGGCTAATTTGGCGTTTTCTAAGGTGAGACTGAAGCCATTGATAGCTTATTCTCAGCTGTTGCAGGTCCTTTTAGCGAAATTTAACCGCACATATTTTGTAAAATAACAGCCCTGTCTGGAATTACCGGGAACTCATAGGCTAATGGTTAGTCCGAATAATATTGATCATACTCCATTTAGCCTATTCCTTGATCACACTAAACACGCACGAGCATGTCTGTTTCGCCATCATAAGCAATCCGCCAAGGTGGAAAAGCAGGCTTTTAAAGGGAATGGGATATGACATTTTGATTGGTTTATTGAATGTCACGCCCAAGACACACCTATAATTAATGAAGCGACTAGGTTCAGCCCAGTTGCGCCATGCGCCGTGCTTAGCGCCAAAAAAACACGCCGTTAAAATAGCAAAAGTGGACTTGGACACGCCCTAAATGGACTAAGCGCCAAGATCGCCAAGATAGGGCCCTGGATCTGTGTTTGCCTTCGGGGACAAGGGGTACAAAACCTCTATGTCCACGCTTTCCTTTCCCACAAGGCTCCACCGGGCCCTTATTTTCTTCTACTGGCTCCTCTCCCTCTTACAAGAAGGAGGCCCTTCTAAAGATGGCCGACCCAAGCTGCTCTCTGCCAATGCCGCCACACCTTCTCCCTGCCTAGAAGGCAAGGAACCCTCAGGAGAGCTCTGCCCCTCCTCCGCTTCTTCCAACATAACACGCTGCGAGTCCTCCGTTACACCCCTCCCACCAGACAATGGCACGCCTGAGGAGACCGCATCTGACTCCAAAGGTTTAGCAGCAGGTGCTGCCCCTTTGCTGGTCTTCTCCTCCTACTGGCTGGACACGGCAGAGCTAGAGTGCTGCAGACAATCTGGGAGAAGGAGAGGAGTCAAAAAACAAGTTTTGGTTCGACAGGAGATCAAATGGCAAAAGATATGGGAGTCTACGATAAAGTGTTTGACACAATTGTGGTGTTGCCTGTTAGACCTGTCTGGGAATTAGAAAATACGTGTGTAGATCTGGAATTACTTAAAATTAAGCACAGTAATAAGACTGCTGGTTTAATTTGTGAATATTATAGCTATAGGGACTGTAAGTATAAAGATAGTGTTCAGAGTTTTACAGATGGATCAAAGGATCCACAAACAGATGCAACAGGGTCTGCAGTTGCTGTGCCTAGTTACTGAGTGGAAATTAACAAAAGAACATCTGATTGTTTGAGTGTGTATGCTGTTGAATTGTTTGCCATGTTGATGGCATTAGAATGGATTGAACAGGTTAGGTGCAGCAAAATATTAATATGTACTGATTCTGTGTCGGCCCTCGCAAGCATTAAGACAGGTACAGCCAGAAGTCATCAGGATCTGCTTTATGAAATCTTGTTTATCAACTCAAGAATAGTTCAGCAAGGGAAAAATGTTACATTCATGTTGGTCCCAGCACATTCAGGTATTCCGGGAAATGAGAGAGCAGATAAGTTGGCAAAAGAAGCAGTCAAAAAAGGAAGTGTTGAAATCAATATTAAATTACCAAAATCAAAGGGAAAGGGCATTGTGTGGGAAAGTAATAATAAAGAATGGCAACAGCACTGGGATCAGAAGATAAGGGGGAGACATTTATATTCAATTCAAAATGGAGTAGGCAGTGTAAGAAACAGGGGAGGAAACAGAAAAGAATAAGTAGTAATAACAAGATAAAGAATAGGACAATTTACACAGCACACTTCATGTTATAGGTAAACATCCAGCCAGTCTTTGTGAACATTATCAGGCACCAGAAACTGTAGAAGATGTTATCATCAACTGCAAGAAATATAGGTCAGAAAGGAAGGACATGATGGAGGAAATGGGAAGATTGGGGATAACAGGAGCAGGATTAAAGAACGTCCTTGAGTGTGGTGCTAGTGGACAGGGCAGAAGATGCTTGGTCAGCTACCTTCGGAGAACGGGACTGATAGGAAAAGTGTAACATTCAGGACACTGTAGGAGTTAATTGACTCCAGGAGATGGCAGTAATGCAACAATGTGGATGTGAACTGCCGTTAAACATCAAAGAAGAAGAAGAAGCCGCAGAGCTCCCCCGCTGCACCTCATCAGGAACCACCAACACCTGGGGCTCCTCTGCTGATTGCTCTGCAGGCAGCTGTTTGGCACCAGACTCCTCGTTCCCTCGTTTAGCTGCTCCTCTGCTCACAGCCAGTGCATAAGAGAAAGAGCCTAACCTCCCCTTAGGACAGTCTCTCGCTCTGTGCCCCTCCATGTCACACAAATCATATACTTTGCAATCCTTCATAATGTGCCCCTCCTCAAAACAATTCCGACATCGCAAAGTCGTACACACTTCAGATGAATGGCCAAAAGAAAAACACTTTCGACAGAAGCTTGATTGTCTTGTATAGAACAACAAGCCCCTATCTGCTCCGATGCTAAAAACAGTAGGTGGGTGTCTCGAACTGAACGGTTACAGTTGGTGAATAAAATCTTCTTGCAAAAATAGATATTTAAAAAAAAAAAAAAGATACTCTTCTTTGACAGTAAAACACAGTGTTCTTTATTGAGCTCACCCTCACCACCATAATCACTTTCTCTGATAAGAACAGATACTGCACTTTGAACTACTATATTGTAATCTCTCATTTAAATGACAATTAGATTAACCACTCAGTAGACATCCTCTTCCTCCGTATTCTGTTTAGAAGCAGAACGATCATCAATGATAGAAAGCAATTGATAAAAATCAATATTCTCTATCAGCTTCACGCTCAGAAGAGAACACACTAGCTCATCATCATGGTTAGTGAGACCAAACACTTTCAAAACACATTCCTCAGTTTCTCACTATTGAAATGATCCCAGAAAGTATAGTCTTGACATCACTGTTCTGCATGTAGAGGTCCCAATAAACGAGGAACTGATGTCATCCATGGTTGCCCTGCAAAATGCACTTTGGCTTCACCATACTGTATAAAACACAAAGGCACACAACAAGATATTTGTTTGTGTTCTACCCATGTTTCGGCACATTGTAAATCAATTTGAAACTGACTCCGTAAACTAGTGTGTTACCATTGAGCGAGCTCATTTTGCCAATAGCCTACTCATGATGTATGATATTTTGGCAGTTTTGTCTGTAAGCGACGACAGGGGCGTATGAATTGTATTAATCGAGTGGGAATATATCTGAAATAATCATGCAGGTAAGCACATTTCCAACTAAAGTTTTGAATTATCAATGAATGTGAATGTACCTAAGAAATATTTCCCCCGTGGTAAATAATTGGTTCGTTGCCTTGTATGCACCACAGTGGTAGAAAAGCGGAACTGCATGGGATTTGGTATTTCACAGTCAGAGCAAGTCTAAAACTATTCAAGATTTAAAAATAGTTCTAAATATTAGTTTCCTAACACTGATACTTATTAGCTTGTATCATTGTACTGCACACAATGTACATAGGCCTACTGTACGTAAACATTTTTATAACCGACATTGGCAAGCCAACATATTTAAGTCCTTTGGATAGGCATGGAAACAACAAACCCATTCATAATATTGTAATTGATTTGTATTTTCATAAAGTAAATGTCATAACATAGCAAGTAGGCATTGCTTTCGATACAAGGCTGTAGTACCTTTACGCTGCACTTTGAACGCAGGAGTCTACATAGTCCATGATAGTGTTTTTCTGGTAAATCCCGCTTGACACAAATAGTCTACTGTTATAAAATATAAATCATGCGGATTAAAACAGGCGTAAATAATAGCTATTAATAATTACACAATTCTTGTAACCCACAAATGCATATATGTATACTAGTATAGACAGTTCAATCTCTCATTTAAACCACAAATAGGCTCACTCAGAACTCATCGTCTCCCTCAGCATTCTGCTCAGAAGCAGAACGATCATCAATGATAGAAAACAATTGATAAAAATCAATATTCTCTGTCCTCTTCACGCTCAGAAGAGAATGCACTACCTGTTCATCATGGTTAGCGAGACCAAACACTTTCAAAACACATTCCTCAGTTTCTTTTTAAAAATTTTATTTTTATTTTTATTTACACTCACATCATCATAACAATACAATACATTCAAAAACCAGCCCACTTCTCCAAACCCCCCTAATGTCCCATTGTCCAAGTCCATATTTACACCAAAACACAAATCCTACCCACCCAAAAAATCCAGACCCCACATTAACACAATACATACCTACACAAATACATACAGCTGAGAAACACACAGGAAACACATAGAAATCACATCAGAGCCCTCCATCTTTCCCATGCTGCGTGGAAACCCCACCTCAGCACCTCCCACCCAAACCGCCTCTCCACATCAGCCTTTACCATTTGAAACACAGCCCTTGTGGTCCAACCTTGCTTCACTTCCCCCTTCTCCCCTGTACCACCCATAACTTGTACTTTACCACATTCATCAGTAGCATGGCCAGGAACTTATCCCGCCCCTTCTTTTTCCCCAGCCCCTCCCCAAGAATCACTCCCTCTTGCCTCAAACCCTCCAAACCCCCATACCTACCCTTCACCAACCCCCACACCTCCTGTGCAAAGGCACATCCCCAAGATACATGCTGCACCCTTTCCCTCTCCCTACACCCAGCTCTCGGACAAAAGCGATCCTGCGTCTGACTATGGCGATACAGCACGTCCTGAACCGGCACTCGCCAAAAAGCAATCAGCCAGTTCAAATCTTTGAGCCTGTAATCCAGGCCTTTTGGCTGCACCATCGCCCACACTTCCCCAGTGCCACATCCAGACCCCTCTCTGTTCCCAAAAACAGTGTCATGGCATCAGCATATTGTGAGATCTTCAGATCCATCCCACTCCCGCCTGGAATTTCAACCCCCCTAATACTGCCATTTCTCCGGATTGCCTCTGCGAGGGGCTAGACATACAATACATACAAGAGGGGAGACAGTGGACATCCTTGCCTAACCCCCCCCATGACCTCCCACAGATGACCATTAACCACCCCCCAGCTGCCCCACAATCTCCCGCAGATGACCATTAACGCCCACCCTACTCCCCACCCCCGTGTGCATAATTCTTAACCACCTATAAAAACCTGACCCAAAACCACACTGTGCGAGAATCTTAAACAAAAAACCGTGATGAACCCAGTCAAACGCCTTCTCCATGTCGAGGCTTGCCACTAACAAAGGCAGGCCCCGATCATCCACCCAAGCTAGAACGTCTCGCATCAACTGTAAGTTAAAAATGGTTGACAGCCTCTCGATTAAAAAATAGATTTACAATGTCGCAAAAAAGAGATACTTTTTTTTTTACAGTAAAACACAGCGTTCTTTATTGAGCTCATCCTCAGTGAAACACCATCATAATCACCTTTGCTGATAATAACAGATAATACACTTTGAACTAGTATATTGTAATCTCTCATTTAAACAACAATTAGGTTAACCACTCAGTATGCATCCTCTTCCTCCGCATTCTGTTTGGAAGCAGAACGATCATCAATGATAGAAAGCAATTGATAAAAATCAATAGTTTCTATCAGCTTCACGCTCAGAAAAGAATGCACTAACTCTTCATCATGGTTAGTGAGACCAAACACTTTCAAAACACATTTCTCAGTTTCTAACTATTGAAATGATCCCTGAAAGAATAGTCTTAACATCACTGTTCTGCATGTAGAGGCCCCAATACACGAGGAACTGATGTCATCCATGGTTGCCCTGCACGATGCACTTTGGTGTCACCAAACTGTGTAAAACACAAGGGTACACAACAAGATATTTGTTTGTGTTCTACCCATGTTTTGGCACATTGTAAATTAATTTGAAACTGACTCCGTAAACTAGTGTGTTACCATTGAGCGAGCTCATTTTGCCAATAGGCTACTCATGATGTATGATATTTTGGCAGTTTTGTCTGTAAGCGATGAAAGGGGCGTATGAATTGTATTAATCGTGTGCAAATAAATCTGAAATAATCATGCAGGTAAGCACATTTCCACCTAAAGTTTCGAATTTTCAATGAATGTGAACGTACCTAAGACATATGTCCCCCATGGCAAATAACTGGCTCGTTTCCTTTTACCCACCACAGTGGTAGAAAAGCGGAACTGCATGGAATTTGGTATTTCACAGTCAGAGCGCGTCTAAAACTCTATTCAAGATTTTAAAATAGTTTTAAATATTAGTTTCCTGATGCCAATACTTATTGGATTGTATCATTGCACTGCACACAATGTAGCCTACATACTGTAAAGAAAAACATTTTTATTACCGACATTGGCTAGCCAACATCTTTAAGGCACAACTGAACTTTGGGTTGTGTAGTTACCTGGCCATGACATGAGTCCAAATCGTGGCGAAATATGTTTGTTAGTTGCTCTGTGCTCCCCTGGGGTGATAATCCGGAATATGGTATTTGTCGCTCTCCATTCACTTCTTTAGGGCACATAAAACGGTCTCAAAATGACACTTCTAGCCTATATATGAAAGCAAACTAAGTGGATTCTGTCAATACAAATAATAACCAGTCCTTGTACGTAACTTTTTTTAAATTAAATTGCCCTTTCCAGGCTTTTTCATATTTTATTTGGAACGTAGATCCGGTAGGTAATTCTTGTATCAGAAACCACTTATTGGTCCAAATTTCCACGGAAGCAATCATGTTAGTATCTGTCTATGGTAAACAAACCGATCTTTCGACATTTTGCTAGTCTTTCCTGGTAGCTTGCTAACAACATTGAAGAAAATAGTACTTTTATAAATAATTTTAATTACACACAAAAAAATATGTACGACGACTGGTTATTGTTCGTTCGTTTGAATCCGCTTCGTTCTAGTTAGTGCTAGAAGTGTCATTTTGACACGGTTTTAGCTGCCCTATTGAAGTGAATGGAGGGCGACAAATACCCTATTTTGGATTATCACCCCAGGGGAGCACAGAGCAACGAACAAACATATTTTGCAACCATTTGGACTCATATCATGGCCAGGTAACTACACAATACAAAGTTCTACTAAAGTTCAGTTGTGCTTTAAGTCCTTTGGATAGTCATGGAAACAACAAACCCATTCATAATATTGTAATTCATTTGTAGTTGATATTCATTAGGTAAATGTCATAACGTGGCAAGTTGGCATATTGCTTTCAATACAAAGCCGTAGTAAATTTACACTGTGCTTAATGCAGAAGTCTAGTTAATCTTTCCTAGTAGAACCTAGTAGTAGTGACCACATGATAGCCTAGTGTTTTCTAGTCAATCCCACTTATCACAAATTATGTTATAAAATACGCGAATTAAAACACATGCGTAAACGATCACAACACTCGTAATCCACAAATTTTTTGTAAACTTATACATATATAGTTATTTCTCTCATTTAAACCACAGACAGAGTAACCACTCAGAACGCATCCTCTCCCTCAGCATTCTGGACAGAAGCAGAATGATCATCAGTGATAGAATACGATTGATAAAAATCAATATTCTTTATCCTTTTCACGCTCAGAAGAGAATGCACTACCTCTTCATCGTGGTTAGCGAGACCAAACACTTTCAAAACATATTTCTCAGTTTTTTTTTTTTATTAGAAAATTTTGTTTACACTCACATCATCATAACAATACAAATCATTCAAAAAAACCCCAGCCTACTTCTCCAAGCCTCCCTAATGTCCCATCGTCCAAATCCATATTTACATCAAAACACAAATCCCACCCACCCCAAAAGAAAAAAAAACCCCAAGACCCTGCATTAACATAGTACATACCTATACAAATACATACAGCCAGAAAACATACAGGAAAACACATAGAAATCACATCAGAGCCTTCCATCTTTCCCATGCTGCGTGGAAACCCCACCTCAGCACCTCCCACCCATACCGCCTCTCCACATCACCCTTTACCATTTGGAACACACCCCTTGCGGTCCAACCTTGCTTCACTTCCCCCTTCTCCCCTCGCGCCACCCACAACTTATACTTTACCACACTCATCAGTAGCATGGCCAGGAACTTATCCCGCCCCTTCTTTTTCCCCAGCCCCTCCCCAAAAATGACTCCCTCTTGCCTCAAACCCTCCAAAACCCCATACCTACCCTTCACCAACCCCCACACCTCCTGTGCAAAGGCACATCCCCAAAAGACATGCTGCACCGTCTCCCTCTCCCTACACCCAGCTCTCGGACAAAAACGATCCTGCGTCAGACTATGGCGATACAGCACGTCCCGAACCGGCAATCGCCCATAAGCAATCAGCCAGTTCAGATCTTTGAGCCTGTTATCCAGGCCTTTTGGCTGAACCGCCGCCCACACTCCCCTCCCGACTCCCACCCCTAAACCTCCTACCGGCCGCAGCTTTTCCCTCAGAGCTTTGTATAAGCGTCTGTGATCCACCACCAGGTCCCGATCCGCACACTCCTCATGCCTCCTTGCCCACCGCACCACCCACAGCAAATGGGCTGGGACCCTTTCTGCCTTTGGGGCCTTGTTGTCCCACCCCACCAAAAACCTGAAGAAGCCAGAGGCCCAAAATTTCACAAAAAATTGAAACTTATATATCTTCACCCCCAACAAAGCAACACACAAATTACTAAAGAACATAACATCAAATTTCAAAGGAACAAAAGGCACATCTCTTCCCCCTTCCTCCACCCCCTGGTACATCACTACCCTTTGGACATACTCATACCCACCCCACAAAAAACGGAATAACAACTTTGCAAGAGTCGGCCGCAACTGCACAGGCAAGATGTACACCCTTGCCAAGTAAACTAACGAGGGCAGCACATCTGCCTTAAACGCTAGGACCTTCCCGCTTATAGTAAGGCGCCTCACCGACCACAGACTCAGCCTCCTTGACACCGCTGCCACCCGCCACTTCGTTACTCATCCCGTCCTCCTTTGCGTCCCCCCCAAAATCCACCCCCAACATCCTGAGTGGACCCTCACACAAACTTATCCCACACACAACATCCGTCCGAGACCGCCACTTACCAAAGAACTTAATCTTGGATTTTCCCACGTTGGGCTGTCCCCCCGAACCCCTTGAAAAATCCTTCACCTCATCCAGTGCCACCTCCAAACCCTTCTGTGTGATCAAAAACAGCGTCATGTCGTCCGCATATTGTGAGATCTTCAGATCCAGACCATTCCCACCTGGAATTTCCAGCCCCCTTATCCTACCATTTCTCCGGATTGCCTCCGCGAGGGGCTCGACATACAATACATACAAGAGGGGAGACAGTGGACATCCCTGCCTAACCCCCCCCCAGCTGCCCCACGACCTCCCCCATATGACCATTAACGCCTACCCTACTCCCCACCCGTGTGTACATAATTCTTAACCACCTATAAAAACCTAACCCAAAACCACACCGTGCTAGAATCTTAAACAAAAAACCGTGATGAACCCGGTCAAAAGCCTTCTCCATGTCGAGGCTTGCCACTAACAAAGGCAGGCCCCGGTCATCCACCCAGGCTAGAACGGCTCGCATCAGTTGTAGGTTAAAAATAGTTGACCGCCCCTCCACACCACATGTCTGGTCCCCATCCACTAAATGTGGCATGGCCAGCCTCAATCGGCCTGCCAATACCCTCGCGATCAGCTTATAATCGACACAGAGGAGGGTGATGGGTCGCCAGTTCCTCAGGTCAAAAACATCGCCCTTCTTGAACAAAAGCGACACAACCCCCTCCCGCATCGACGGTGCCAGCTCCCCCTGAGCGAAAACCTCCTCCACTACCTCTAACAAATCCGGCCCCACAACATCCCAGAATTTAACAAAAAATTCTTTCGGCAAACCGTCGCACCCCGGAACCTTCCCACCCTTCATTCCCCCCAAAGCCTTCCTCAGCTCTTCCAGGTTGAAAGGCGCCTCCAAAGCTGCCCGTACCTCTTCAGGAACCCGCTCTTCCACTAAGCCTAGAAACCTTTTCCCTACACCCTCTTCGACCACCCGATTCTCAAAAAGCCCACGGTAAAACTCCGTGGCTACCCCTACCATTTCTACAGCCCCTGTCTGAATCTTCCCGTCCAACCCCCGCAATCCCACCATCCTCTTCTTCACCCTTGCCGCTCGTACACTTTGAAAAAAAAAAACGCAGAGCACGTCTCGTCCTTCTCGTGCTGTTCTCCCTGAACTTTAAATGAAAACACCCGTGCCCTGTTTTAAAAAAAAACCCTCAGCTTTTCTTTTAAACCCGCCCACCGCTCTGTATCAAAGACCCCTCCCAAATTCCAAAACCTATATATATTCTCTAAATCCCTTTGCAACTTAACAAAATACCGCAACTCCCGCCTCCTCTTTCCCCTACAATACCCCTGTACCATATCCCTCGTACGCACCTTCACCATTTCCCACCACCCAACGATGGAAGGAAAAAATGGTTTTAACTTCCTCCAACTCTTGTACAAAAAAACATACCTTACCTGAAACGCCTCTTCCTCCAACACCTGCACATTCAGTTTCCAAAACCCCTTTCCAAAATTAGGTACACTAAGACCCAATGCTACCACCACGCCACTGTGGTCGGAAAAAAATAAGGGAAGAACCTCCGCATCAACCACCCGCTGCCCTCTCGGAACAAAAAGGAAATCGATTCTACTCCTTGCTCCCCTTGTATTTCCCCAAGTAAATCCCGCTCCCAACGGGTGCACAAACCGGAACGCATCTATCAAATTAAATCGCTTCACCAAGCTTTCCAAATGTGATAAACTAAGATCCCCCCCCTCAAAAGACACATTGAAGTCCCCCCCCAAAATAACATGCCGATTTGTTGTCAAAATTGAGCCCAGCCCCCAAAACAACTCCTTTCTCCCCGTGGGCAAAGTAGGTGCATACACGTTAATCAGACGTAAATTCACCCCCTTCCACTCCACATCCACAACCAAAACCCTCCCCTGAACAAAGGAAAAACTGTCCACCAAAACAAAATCCTTAGACCCCAACAAAATCCCTACCCCTGTAGAACGCACCCCACCCACACTCCAAAAGGAGCTGCCCATAACCCATTCCCCAGAAAAACCGTTTGCAATCTTCATCAGATTTTAGGTGCACTTCCTGCAAAAAATATGCTGAAAACCTTTTCAGTTCCAAAAAATTAAACACCCCCGCCCTTTTGAGGTCTCCTCTCAAACCCCGAACATTACATGTCAATGTCATTATCTTTAATTCCATGACAGAAACACAGAAAAACCAAAAACTACCAATCACACCCCAGGTTCACTCAGCGGCCCTTCTACCTCAAAATCCCCCAAATACGGCACCTCGTTTGGGGACCCTGGAGAGAAGGAGACCACATCATATGCCGACTGAAGAACCGGTGACGCTGATTCCCACTCCAAACTCACCCCGCTCCCACCTCCCACCGACCCCTCTGAATCTGATAGAGAGGGTGTTCCCACCTTCACCTTTTTGCTGGGAAAAATTTCTCCAACAACCCCCATGTCCAGCGGAAGTTCCTTTTCCATCATGCCAGCCCAGTCTTCTACAAAGCTCCGCTTCTGCACAGAAAAGCCTGGCAGAGACTCTCCCGCTTCCTCTTTCTCTGTAACTGTAACTTCTGCCATCGCTGTGGTGGCCGCCGCTCTTTTCACTGCCTCCGACTCCCGGCCCGTCATCAGCGCCTCAGCCCTCTCCACAGCTGCAGCCAGAAGTTCCAGCTCTGGACGTGCCGCTGCCTCCCCTCCAGCCTCCAGCGATGCTTCACCCTCTTCAGCAACAGGGATCACCGGGGCAATCCCCTCCGGTGCCTTCTCTTCTCCACCGAACTCAGTAGGTGCCAAACTCTCCATCAACTTCTCCACCACCCCCTCCAAGGCTTTTGCCTGCACTTTACCCCCCGAAGCAGAAGTTTCCCCAGCTGGCTGGGAAACCTGGGCTGGCTCTGGACCAGGCACACGCAACTTCTGCTGCACTCCTTTCTCCACGCCACCTGGGGGCGGCCTTCCAGACACCACAGCCTCCGCGAAAGATCTCTTCCTGTCCGGGCAGTTCCGGAACAGATGATCCGTGCTGCCACAAATATGGCAGCTCTTCTCCTTTTTGCAGTCCCTGGCCACATGGCCCTCTTCCCCACAAAGGCTGCAAACAATTGAGGCTGTGCAGTCTTTGGCCATGTGGCCGTAACGCAGGCACCTGCGGCAGTATGTGGGAAGCCCAGCATAAGTTAAATAACCTCTGTCTGGCCCAATTGCATAAACTGCCGGCAGGTCCTTCACTCCCCCAACACCAGCTGTGTCTCTATGGAGCCTCACTAAGAACTGCCTTTTTCCGTTCCACACTCCAAAAGCGTTCTTTAGTCGAACCTCTGACCGTAACACAGTACAATATTTCTTCAAAAAAATCTCCACTTCCCACGCCG
Organism: Synaphobranchus kaupii; assembly: GCA_029718625.1. Lineage (NCBI taxonomy): Eukaryota > Metazoa > Chordata > Actinopteri > Anguilliformes > Synaphobranchidae > Synaphobranchus > Synaphobranchus kaupii. The sequence continues at coordinate 5,928,701 of CM056387.1, forward strand.
TAACAAAAGGGTTGTAAACAAAAAATGTCACCAATTTAACGTCAAAAGAAAACAACGGCTCAAAATTTATCCCGTGAAACACATCATTGGGTCTGAGCGATTTATACACTTCAAAAACCTCTAGACACAAAGCCTCAGAATCCAATGTGAAATCAAAAAATCCCCGCGACTGAAAATCCTGGATGCAATACATTCGGGAAACGTCAAAAGAAAAAAACTCCTTGAAAATCTTCAACACCACATAAGCCAAATTCACCTCTTCACGACGCGGCGGTGCAACAACCACCCTCAAAGTGTTGCGGCGTCGCACCCCGCCAAAAGATGACTCCGGCGACGGGCCTTCCATTATCCCGTCCCTGCGCCCTCCACAGCAAGACGATCGTCCGCAGCCTATCCAAATGGATGTCAATTCCTCAGTTTCTAACTATTGAAATGATCCCTGAAAGTATAGTCTTGACATTACTGTTCTACCTGTAGAAGTCCCAATAAACGAGGAACTGATGTCATCCATGGTTGCCCTGCACAATGCACTTTCCCATATGGAAATGTAATATACTGCAGTATATTTTAAATATATTGTGAAGATATTCATTTTGATATTTTTACAATATACTGCAGCATATTCTTTTTCCATAGGGGTTGGCTTCACCAAACTGTTAAAACACGAAGGTACACCACAATTTTTGGTTCGTGTTCCAGCCATGTTTTGGCTAATTCTAATTCAATTCTAAACTTACTCCGTAAACTAGTGCTACAAGAAAAGCAAGCTACCAGACTAGCAAAATGTCGGCAGATCGGTTTGTTTACCATAGATATATACTACCAGGAATGATTGCGTCCGTGGAAATTTGGACCAATAAGTGGTGTCAGACGCAAGAATTACCTACTTGATCTACGTTCCAATAAAATACGAAAAAGCCAGGAAAGGGCCATTTCATTAAAAAAAATAACACGGACAAGGACTGGTTATTGTTTGTATTGACAGAATTGACTTCTTTTGCGTTCATATACTTGCTAGAAGTGTCATTTTGAGACCGTTTTAGTTGCCCTAAAGAAGTGAATGGAGAGCGACAAATACCCTATTCTGGATTATCACCCCAGGGGAGCACAGAGCAACTAACAAATATATTTTGCCGCCATTTGGACTCATATCATGGCCAGGTAACTACACAATCCAAAGTTCTACCAAAGTTCAGTTGTGCTTTAAGTCCTTTGGATAGTCATGGAAACAACAAACCCGTTCATAATATTGTAATTCATTTGTAGTTGATATTCATTAGGTAAATGTCATAACGTGGCAAGTTGGCATATTGCTTTCAATGCAAAGCTGTAGTACGTTTACACTGTGCTTAACGCAGAAGTCTAGTTCATCCTTCCTAGTAGAACCTAGTAGTCATGAACACATGATAGCGTAGTGTTTTCTCCCACTTGACACAAGTTCTGTTATAAAATATGCGGATTAAAACACATGCGTAAATCATACACGTAAATGACCACAACACTTGTAATCCACAAATTTTATGTAGACTTTTGCATATATAGTTTGTCCTCTCATTTAAACCACAAAATCCACACCCAACATCCCATCCGGGACTGCCACTTACCAAAGAATTTAATCTTGGATTTTCCCATGTTTAGTTGTGCCCCAGACCCCCTCAGAAAATCCTCCACCTCACCCAGTGCCACCTCCAGACCCCTCTCACTCTCTCTTTGCCCAAAAACATTGTCATGGCATCAGCATATTGTGAGATACCTCTACCTCTAACAAATTCCGCCTCACAACATCCCAGAATTTTAAAAAAAACTCAAACCGTTTCACCCCAGCACCTTCCCACCCTTCATTCCCCCAAGAGCCTGCCTCAACTCTTCCAGCCTGAAAGGCACCTCCAGCGCTGCCCGCACCTCTTTCGGAACCCACTTTTGCACAAAGCCCAGAAACCTTTTTCCTACACTCTCATCCACCACCCGCTCCTCAAAAAGCCCACGGTAGAACTCTGTGGCTACCCTTACCATTTCTACAGCCCCAGTCTGAATCTTCCCGTCCAACCCCCGCAATCCATCCATCCTCTTCTTCACCCTATCTGCCCGCACGCTTTGGAAAAAAAATGCACAGCATGTCTTGTCCCTCTCGTGCTGCTCTGCCTGAGCTTTAAATGAAAACACCATGCCCTGTTTTCAAAAAACACCCTCAACTTTTCTTTTAACCCCTCCCGAGTTCCAAACCATATATATATTCTCTAACTTCCTTTGCAACTTAACAAAACGCCACAACTCCCGCCTTTTCCTTCCCTTACAATACCTGTAAAAATCACCCTTGTACGCACCTTCACCATTTCCCACCACCCAAAAATGGAAGAAAAGAAAGGTTTTAACTTCCTCCAACTCTTGTATAAAATAACACCCGCACATTCAGTTTCCAAAACCCCTTTCCAAAAATAGGCACACCAAGGCCCAAAGCTACCACCACTCCACTGTAGTCAGAAAAAAATAAAGGAAACACCTCCGCATCAACCGCCCGCTGCCCTCTCGGGAAAAAAAAGGTAATCGATCCTGCTCCTTGCTCCCCTTGTTCCCCCAAGTAAATCCCACCCCCAACGGGTACATAAACCGAAATGCATCTATCAAATTAAATCACTTCCTCAAGCTTTCCAAATGCTATAAACTAGAATCCCCCCCCCACCCCAACGACACATTGAAATCCCTCTCCCCAAAATAACATGACGATTCATTATTAAAATTGAGCCCAGCCCCAAAAACAACTCCCTTCTCCCCGAGGGCAATGTAGGCGCATACACGTTAAAGAAAAATGTAAATTGAGCCCCCTGCACAAAAGAAAAACTGTCCACCAACAACATCCCTATCCTTGAAGAATGCACCCCAGCCACACTCCAGAAAGAACGACCCATAACCCATTCCCAAGAAAAACTTTTGCAATCTTGATCAGATTTTTGGTGCACTTCCTGCAAAAAATACACTGAAAAACTTTTCAGTAACAAAATATTAAACACCCCCGCCCTTTTCAGGTCTCCTCTCAAACCCTGAACATGACATGTCATTATCCTTAATTCCATGCCAGAAGCACAGAAAAAATAAGACTACCAAACAAAAATCACACCCCAGGTTCACCCAGCAGCCCTTCCACATAAAACTCTTCCAAATACGGCACCTCGTTTGGAGACCCTGGAGAGAAGAAAACTACATAAACCACAAACCGATGCTGGTTCCTACTCCAAACACTCCCCGCTCACGCCTCCCACCGACCGCTCTCAATCTGATACAGAGAGTTTTCCCACTCTCACCTTTTTGCTGGGAAAAATCTCCCCAACAACCCCCATGTCCAGCGGAAGTTTCTCTTTCATCATGCCAGCCCAGTCCTCTGCAAAGCTCCGCTTCTGCAAAGAAGTGCCCGGAAGAGACTCTCCCGCCTCCGCTTCCTCTGTAGCTGTAACTTTCGCCACCACTGTGGAGATCGCTGCTCCTTCCACTGACTCCCCACTCGCCACCAGCACCTCAGCCTTCTCCACCGCTGCAGCCTGAAGCTCCAGCTCTAGATATGCCGCCGCCTCCCCTCCAGGCTCCGGCAGCAGCAGGGATCACCGGGGCGATCCCCTCTGCTGCCTTCTCTTCTCTGCCAACTTCAGTAGGAGCCAAACTCCCCATCAACGTCTCCACCACCTCGCTCCCCGAAGCAGAAGTTCCCCCAGCTGGCTGGGAAACCTGGGCCGGTTCTGGACCAGCCGCATCCATGCTGGACTTCAACTTCTGCTGCACCTCTTTCTCCGCACCACCAGGGAGCGGCCTCCCAGACACCACAGCCTCAGCGAAAGACCTCTTCCTCTCCAGACAGTTCCGGAACAGATGATCCGTGCTGCCACAAATATGGCAGCTCTTTTCCTTGTTGCAGTCCCTGGCCACATGGCCCTCCGCCCCACAATGACTGAAAACAATTGAGGCAGTGCAGTCCTTGGCCATGTAGCCATTACCCAGGCACCTGCGGCAATATATGGGAAGCCCAGCATATGTCAAAAAACCTCTGTCTGGCCCAATTGCATAAACTGCCGGCAGGTGCTTCACTCCCCCAACACCAGCTGTGTCTCTATGGAGCCTCACTAAGAACTGCCTTTTTCCGTTCCACACTCCAAAAGCATTCTTTAGTCGAACCTCTGACCGTAACACAGTACAATATCTCTTCAAAAAAATCTCCACTTCCCACGCCGTAACAAAAGGGTTGTAAACAAAAACTGTCACCAATTTAACGTCAAAAGAAAACAACGGCTCAAAAGTTATCCCGTGAAACACATCATTGGGTCTGAGCGATTTATACGCTTCAAAAACCTCTAGACACAAAGCCGCCGGCAGGTGCTTAACTCTCCCTAACTCTCTTATCCAACTGTACGTCGCTTTGGATAAAAGCGTCTGCTAAATAAATGTAATGTAATGTAATGTAATGTAACACCAGCTGAGTCTCTATGGAGCCTTACTAAAAACTGCCTTTTGCTATTCTACACTCCAAAAGTGTTCTTCAGTCAAACCTCTGACTGTAACACAGTGCAATGTCTCTTGAAAAAAATGTCCACTTCCCACGCCATAACAAAAGGACTGTAAACAAATACTTTCACCAATTTGCCGTCAAAAGAAAACAACGGCTCAAAGGTAATCCCGCAAAACACATAATGGGGTCCAAATGATTTATAAACTACAAAAATTTTGAAACACAAAGCCTTGGAATCCAAAGTGACCAAAAAATTCCTTCGACTGAATGTCTTGGATGCAGTACGTTCTGGAAACATCAACAGAAAAAAAAACACTTGAAAATCTTCAATACCACATAGCTCAAATCAACCTCCTCACGACGCGGCGGTGCAACAACCACCCGCAAAGTGTTGTGCCGTCGCACCCCACCAAAAGACGACTCCGGCGCTGGGCCTTCCATTATCCCGTCTTTGCACCCTCCACACTGAGATAAGTGTTTGTGGCCTGACCTTACGGATATTAAACCTATAAGAAGAGCTTTTTTATATATATTTTTTACAACAATCACTTTACACTTCATCACAAAACCCACAACAAAACACTCACGTTACACTTCACACACATTACATCCCTCCATCCCAATACAACAAACCCATTCCCACACTATATACACCCTTTCCCTTACCCACCCCTATTTACACAATCAATCCACCACAAAACTCCAACACATTCCCATACAAAATACACAAAATATCACCAAATACATTCCAACAATCCCACTATATATATATATATACTTTCATTACCCCTGTCCAAGCCCCAACACAATCCCATATGCTACATAACGAAATACCTCAAACTATATGAACAATATACAGAAAGCCAATAAATCACAACCACACTTTTAATGCAAATTCACTAATCAAACAAACAGCACAGTACGCTACAAGAGAAACCCCTCCAAATAGCTCAGTTCATTTGCCCCTTTTTCCACAGGAAACACTGGGGGCCCTATCTTACACCCGGCGCAAAGCGGCGCTAACGCAAACGCAAGTGTCTTTGCTATCTTACACCCGGCGCTAGGTCCATAATAACGCCTAACGCTTACGCTGTCAAACTAGCATTGCGCCATTAACTAGTCTTGCGCCATCATTAGTGAACTGGGCGTGTTGGTCTTAAGATGAGGAGTGGCCAGGATTCTTTTTGGCGTATTGCTATCTTGAGCCAGCAGAAAGCGCTTGCGCTAGAACCACCACAAACCTGGTCTAAAGTCTTTTTTTTTTTTTTTTTTAAGTTTTATTAATCACTCAAAGACAAACACTACAATACATTTACCCATTCCCACCCAATATATCACACTTTACACACACAAAACAACTCTACATTTACACAAACCAACCCACACAAAACTACAACCAATACATATTACACTCCCACCACCAAGTCCTCAGTGGCGCCCTAAACAACCTAACATCACATACAATCCCACCACCAAACCCTTAGTGGCACCCTATTTACACCTTGTAAACAAAGTCTTTTTCATGTGCCTCAGCACCAGGGGACGTAGCCCCTCCATCAGGGCCCACCACCCCCTCCATCGCACAGTCCCCCCACTGTTTAGGGACCTCCCCTACAGTCTCAGTTGGCACGACCTCCGTAAGGTCAGACGGGCCAGCCGATATCTCTGGTCTAAAGTCATGTCGCAGTTGTTTACATGCTATTTTAACGGCGCATATAAGTTCGTCTACATAGGCGTGTGCACAACGCGCATACCCTCCTGTCTGTTACACACAGGGGCGTGCACAGGCATGACTAAAATATCTAGATCACAATGTGAAATATTATTATTGTGTAGGCTATATCAAAAATGCATAATAATAAAAGGTTCCATAGGTCCACATACCTTTCCCTCAGCGAAGAAACAATGCCACATTACATTGCTCTCAGCCCACTCCATCAAGATCCAGGCGATGTGCGATGGTACGGGACAATGGCTATCCATAAAAAAGGAGCTGATAACACCTATAGCTATCAAGCCTAATGCGCGAATTGTCTTTGCACCTAATGCGTGAATTGTCATTCAATGGAAAACTCGCGCACGGCAATAGACGGACATTTAAGTTCTGAAAATGCGCTTCAGATGTCATTACAATACAGCTCTGTTTATCTATGAATACAGCCTGTAAGTAAATAGAATGGTTTGTGACTGAAAAAAGTTCAAAACCTTGTCCAGTGAATATTGCCTAGGCTACAGCGAATTCGCTGTGCATAAGGTTTTTTTCGATAGCCTATGGTTAAAAAACGGAGATGTCACCATGTTAACTAAATTGTAACCTTAGCTATTCTTCGTCCTTCATATTTTTTTAAATTACAGTGACCAGGTTTCCATACTCTCACCATTTAAAACCCAGCTGATTTCACCCGTTATTCCTTAACTGAACAAAACGATTTTAAAGAGAACTAAGCATCTAATTAGAAACTAAAACAAATTTGCAGCACGTTACACAATTAATTCACAATTAATTTTAATGCCATTCTCTGCACGTGAGCTGCATGTTCTGTTTCCACTGCTGTAAGTCGCACGTTTAACGGTCTTCCTGGGAAAGTGGATTGTTTTAAAGGATTACGCTACGAGTAAAACAGGTTGGTCACATTTCCATAAACAGGACATTATTAAACAAGGGGAAATATGCGTGAACTTATGGGTTGCGAACCTGACAGCTTTATTGTATGGCTATTTAGTGTCATCATTAAGGCAAAATAACGGTATGTATGTTATTAATCAATATTAGCCTACTATGCAGGTAGCCTAATGAACTTTGGATGAAGCTTGAACTTCGAGAACTCCATGAGAACAGCCTCTTGGAATTGATATTTGACATTTTCATTGCATAATCAAACGAAATTCGCTGAACAAGCAGGCTAATTTGGCGTTTTCTAAGGTGAGACTGAAGCCATTGATAGCTTATTCTCAGCTGTTGCAGGTCCTTTTAGCGAAATTTAACCGCACATATTTTGTAAAATAACAGCCCTGTCTGGAATTACCGGGAACTCATAGGCTAATGGTTAGTCCGAATAATATTGATCATACTCCATTTAGCCTATTCCTTGATCACACTAAACACGCACGAGCATGTCTGTTTCGCCATCATAAGCAATCCGCCAAGGTGGAAAAGCAGGCTTTTAAAGGGAATGGGATATGACATTTTGATTGGTTTATTGAATGTCACGCCCAAGACACACCTATAATTAATGAAGCGACTAGGTTCAGCCCAGTTGCGCCATGCGCCGTGCTTAGCGCCAAAAAAACACGCCGTTAAAATAGCAAAAGTGGACTTGGACACGCCCTAAATGGACTAAGCGCCAAGATCGCCAAGATAGGGCCCTGGATCTGTGTTTGCCTTCGGGGACAAGGGGTACAAAACCTCTATGTCCACGCTTTCCTTTCCCACAAGGCTCCACCGGGCCCTTATTTTCTTCTACTGGCTCCTCTCCCTCTTACAAGAAGGAGGCCCTTCTAAAGATGGCCGACCCAAGCTGCTCTCTGCCAATGCCGCCACACCTTCTCCCTGCCTAGAAGGCAAGGAACCCTCAGGAGAGCTCTGCCCCTCCTCCGCTTCTTCCAACATAACACGCTGCGAGTCCTCCGTTACACCCCTCCCACCAGACAATGGCACGCCTGAGGAGACCGCATCTGACTCCAAAGGTTTAGCAGCAGGTGCTGCCCCTTTGCTGGTCTTCTCCTCCTACTGGCTGGACACGGCAGAGCTAGAGTGCTGCAGACAATCTGGGAGAAGGAGAGGAGTCAAAAAACAAGTTTTGGTTCGACAGGAGATCAAATGGCAAAAGATATGGGAGTCTACGATAAAGTGTTTGACACAATTGTGGTGTTGCCTGTTAGACCTGTCTGGGAATTAGAAAATACGTGTGTAGATCTGGAATTACTTAAAATTAAGCACAGTAATAAGACTGCTGGTTTAATTTGTGAATATTATAGCTATAGGGACTGTAAGTATAAAGATAGTGTTCAGAGTTTTACAGATGGATCAAAGGATCCACAAACAGATGCAACAGGGTCTGCAGTTGCTGTGCCTAGTTACTGAGTGGAAATTAACAAAAGAACATCTGATTGTTTGAGTGTGTATGCTGTTGAATTGTTTGCCATGTTGATGGCATTAGAATGGATTGAACAGGTTAGGTGCAGCAAAATATTAATATGTACTGATTCTGTGTCGGCCCTCGCAAGCATTAAGACAGGTACAGCCAGAAGTCATCAGGATCTGCTTTATGAAATCTTGTTTATCAACTCAAGAATAGTTCAGCAAGGGAAAAATGTTACATTCATGTTGGTCCCAGCACATTCAGGTATTCCGGGAAATGAGAGAGCAGATAAGTTGGCAAAAGAAGCAGTCAAAAAAGGAAGTGTTGAAATCAATATTAAATTACCAAAATCAAAGGGAAAGGGCATTGTGTGGGAAAGTAATAATAAAGAATGGCAACAGCACTGGGATCAGAAGATAAGGGGGAGACATTTATATTCAATTCAAAATGGAGTAGGCAGTGTAAGAAACAGGGGAGGAAACAGAAAAGAATAAGTAGTAATAACAAGATAAAGAATAGGACAATTTACACAGCACACTTCATGTTATAGGTAAACATCCAGCCAGTCTTTGTGAACATTATCAGGCACCAGAAACTGTAGAAGATGTTATCATCAACTGCAAGAAATATAGGTCAGAAAGGAAGGACATGATGGAGGAAATGGGAAGATTGGGGATAACAGGAGCAGGATTAAAGAACGTCCTTGAGTGTGGTGCTAGTGGACAGGGCAGAAGATGCTTGGTCAGCTACCTTCGGAGAACGGGACTGATAGGAAAAGTGTAACATTCAGGACACTGTAGGAGTTAATTGACTCCAGGAGATGGCAGTAATGCAACAATGTGGATGTGAACTGCCGTTAAACATCAAAGAAGAAGAAGAAGCCGCAGAGCTCCCCCGCTGCACCTCATCAGGAACCACCAACACCTGGGGCTCCTCTGCTGATTGCTCTGCAGGCAGCTGTTTGGCACCAGACTCCTCGTTCCCTCGTTTAGCTGCTCCTCTGCTCACAGCCAGTGCATAAGAGAAAGAGCCTAACCTCCCCTTAGGACAGTCTCTCGCTCTGTGCCCCTCCATGTCACACAAATCATATACTTTGCAATCCTTCATAATGTGCCCCTCCTCAAAACAATTCCGACATCGCAAAGTCGTACACACTTCAGATGAATGGCCAAAAGAAAAACACTTTCGACAGAAGCTTGATTGTCTTGTATAGAACAACAAGCCCCTATCTGCTCCGATGCTAAAAACAGTAGGTGGGTGTCTCGAACTGAACGGTTACAGTTGGTGAATAAAATCTTCTTGCAAAAATAGATATTTAAAAAAAAAAAAAAGATACTCTTCTTTGACAGTAAAACACAGTGTTCTTTATTGAGCTCACCCTCACCACCATAATCACTTTCTCTGATAAGAACAGATACTGCACTTTGAACTACTATATTGTAATCTCTCATTTAAATGACAATTAGATTAACCACTCAGTAGACATCCTCTTCCTCCGTATTCTGTTTAGAAGCAGAACGATCATCAATGATAGAAAGCAATTGATAAAAATCAATATTCTCTATCTGCTTCACGCTCAGAAAAGAATGCACTACCTCTTCATCGTGGTTAGTGAGACCAAACACTTTCAAAACACATTCCTCAGTTTCTAACTATTGAAATGATCCCTGAAAGTATAGTCTTGATGTCACTCTTCTACATGTAGAGGCCCCAATAAACGAGGAACTGATGTCATCCATGGTTGCCCTGCACAATGCACTTTGGCTTCACCAAACTGTATCAAACACAAGGGTACACAACAAGATTTTTTTTTGTGTTCTACCCATGCTTTGGCACATTGTAATTCAATTCGAAACTGATTCCGTAAACTAGTGTGTTACCATTGAGCGAGCTCTATTGCCAATACTCTATAAAAATGCGTAATATTTTGGCAGTTTTGTCTGTGTCTAAAATGGCATGTGAATTGTACTAATCATGTCCAAATAAAGTGGAATTAATCGTCCATGTACGCACATTTCCACATAAAGTTTTGAATTATCAATGAATGTGAATGTACCTAAGAAATATTTCCCCTGTGGCAAATGATTGGTTCGTTGCCTTGTATGCACCACAATAGGAGAAAAGGGGAACTGCATGGAATTTGGTATTTCAGAGTCAGAGCAAGTCTAAAACTATTCAAGATTTAAAAATAGTTCTAAATATTAGTTTCCTAACACCGATACTTATTAGCTTGTATCATTGTACTGCACACAATGAACATAGGCCTGCTGTAAGTAAACATTTTTATAACCGACATTGGCAAGCCAACATATTTAAGTCCTTTGGATAGGCATGGAAACAACAAACTCATTCATAATATTGTAATTGATTTGTATTTTCATAAAGTAAATGTCATAACATGGCAAGTAGGCATTGCTTTCGATAAAAAGCCGTAGTACCTTTACGCTGTACTTTGAACGCAGGAGTCGAGATAGTCCATGATAGTGTTTTTGTGCTAAATCCCACTAGACACAATATAGTCTACTGTTATAAAATATAAATCATGCGGATTTAAACTAAGATGTAAATCATAGCCATTAATAATTACACAACACTTATAACCCACAAATTCCTATATGTATACTGGGATAGACAGTTTAATCTCTCATTTAAACCACAAGAAGGCTAACCACTCAGAACTCATCCTCTCCCACTGCCTTCTTTGCAGAAGCAGAACGATCATCAATAATAGAAATCAATATTCTCTATCCACTTCACGCTCAGAAGAGAACACAGTAATTCTTCATCGTGGTTAGTGAGACCAAACACTTTCAAAACACATTCCTCAGTTTCTAACTATTGAAATGATCCCTGAAAGTATAGTCTTGACATCACTGTTCTACCTGTAGAGGTCCCAATAAACGAGGAACTGATGTCATCCATGGTTGCCCTGCACAATGCACTTTCCCATATGGAAATGTAATATACTGCAGTATATTTTAAATACATTGTGAAGATATTCATTTTGATATATTTACAATATACTGCAGCATATTCTTTTTCCATAGGGGTTGGCTTCACCAAACTGTTAAAACACGAAGGTACACCACAATTTTTGGTTTGTGTTCCAGCCATGTTTTGGCAAATTCTAATTCAATTCTAAACTTACTCCGTAAACTAGTGCTACAAGAAAAACAAGCTACCAGACTAGCAAAATGTCGGCAGATCGGTTTGTTTACCATAGATATATACTACCAGGAATGATTGCGTCCGTGGAAATTTGGACCAATAAGTGGTTTCTGACGCAAGAATTACCTACTTGATCTACGTTCCAATAAAATACGAAAAAGCCAGGAAAGGGCCATTTCATTAAAACATATAACACGGACAAGGACTGGTTATTGTTTGTATTGACAGAATTGACTTCTTTTGCGTTCATATACTTGCTAGAAGCGTCATTTTGAGACTGTTTTAGTTGCCCTAAAGAAGTGAATGGAGAGCGACAAATACCCTATTCTGGATTATCACCCCAGGGGAGCACAGAGCAACTAACAAATATATTTTGCCGCCATTTGGACTCATATCATGGCCAGGTAACTACACAATCCAAAGTTCTACCAAAGTTCAGTTGTGCTTTAAGTCCTTTGGATAGTCATGGAAGCAACAAACCCGTTCATAATATTGTAATTCATTTGTAGTTGATATTCATTAGGTAAATGTCATAACGTGGCAAGTTGGCATATTGCTTTCAATGCAAAGCTGTAGTACGTTTACACTGTGCTTAACGCAGAAGTCTAGTTCATCCTTCCTAGTAGAACCTAGTAGTCATGAACACATGATAGCGTAGTGTTTTCTCCCACTTGACACAAGTTCTGTTATAAAATACGCGGATTAAAACACATGCGTAAATCATACACGTAAATGACCACAACACTTGTAATCCACAAATTTTATGTAGACTTTTGCATATATAGTTTGTCCTCTCATTTAAACCACAAAATCCACACCCAACATCCCGTCCGGGACTGCCACTTACCAAAGAATTTAATCTTGGATTTTCCCATGTTTAGTTGTGCCCCAGACCCCCTCAGAAAATCCTCCACCTCACCCAGTGCCACCTCCAGACCCCTCTCACTCTCTCTGTGCCCAAAAACATTGTCATGGCATCAGCATATTGTGAGATACCTCTACCTCTAACAAATTCCGCCTCACAACATCCCAGAATTTTTAAAAAAACTCAAACCGTTTCACCCCAGCACCTTCCCACCCTTCATTCCCCCAAGAGCCTGCCTCAACTCTTCCAGCCTGAAAGGCACCTCCAGCGCTGCCCGCACCTCTTTCGGAACCCACTTTTGCACAAAGCCCAGAAACCTTTTTCCTACACTCTCATCCACCACCCGCTCCTCAAAAAGCCCACGGTAGAACTCTGTGGCTACCCTTACCATTTCTACAGCGCCAGTCTGAATCTTCCCGTCCAACCCCCGCAATCCATCCATCCTCTTCTTCACCCTATCTGCCCGCACGCTTTGGAAAAAAAATTCACAGCATGTCTTGTCCCTCTCGTGCTGCTCTGCCTGAGCTTTAAATGAAAACACCATGCCCTGTTTTCAAAAAACACCCTCAACTTTTCTTTTAACCCCTCCCGAGTTCCAAACCATATATATATTCTCTAACTTCCTTTGCAACTTAACAAAACGCCACAACTCCCGCCTTTTCCTTCCCTTACAATACCTGTAAAAATCACCCTTGTACGCACCTTCACCATTTCCCACCACCCAAAAATGGAAGAAAAGAAAGGTTTTAACTACCTCCAACTCTTGTATAAAATAACACCCGCACATTCAGTTTCCAAAACCCCTTTCCAAAAATAGGCACACCAAGGCCCAAAGCTACCACCACCCCACTGTAGTCAGAAAAAAATAAAGGAAACACCTCCGCATCAACCACCCGCTGCCCTCTCGGAAAAAAAAGGTAATAGATCCTGCTCCTTGCTCCCCTTGTGTTCCCCCAAGTAAATCCCGCCCCCAACGGGTACATAAACCGAAATGCATCTATCAAATTAAATCACTTCCCCAAGCTTTCCAAATGCGATAAACTAGAATCCCCCCCCCCCAAACGACACATTGAAATCCCTCTCCCCAAAATAACATGACGATTCATTATTAAAATTGAGCCCAGCCCCAAAAACAACTCCCTTCTCCCCGAGGGCAATGTAGGCGCATACACGTTAAAGAAAAATGTAAATTGAGCCCCCTGCACAAAAGAAAAACTGTCCACCAACAACATCCCTATCCTTGAAGAATGCACCCCAGCCACACTCCAGAAAGAACGACCCATAACCCATTCCCAAGAAAAACTTTTGCAATCTTGATCAGATTTTTGGTGCACTTCCTGCAAAAAATACACTGAAAAACTTTTCAGTAACAAAATATTAAACACCCCCGCCCTTTTCAGGTCTCCTCTCAAACCCTGAACATGACATGTCATTATCCTTAATTCCATGCCAGAAGCACAGAAAAAATAAGACTACCAAACAAAAATCACACCCCAGGTTCACCCAGCAGCCCTTCCACATAAAACTCTTCCAAATACGGCACCTCGTTTGGAGACCCTGGAGAGAAGAAAACTACATAAACCACAAACCGATGCTGGTTCCTACTCCAAACACTCCCCGCTCACGCCTCCCACCGACCGCTCTCAATCTGATACAGAGGGTTTTCCCACTCTCACCTTTTTGCTGGGAAAAATCTCCCCAACAACCCCCATGTCCAGCGGAAGTTTCTCTTTCATCATGCCAGCCCAGTCCTCTGCAAAGGTCCGCTTCTGCAAAGAAGTGCCCGGAAGAGACTCTCCCGCCTCCGCTTCCTCTGTAGCTGTAACTTTCGCCACCACTGTGGAGATCGCTGCTCCTTCCACTGACTCCCCACTCGCCACCAGCACCTCAGCCTTCTCCACCGCTGCAGCCTGAAGCTCCAGCTCTAGATATGCCGCCGCCTCCCCTCCAGGCTCCGGCAGCAGCAGGGATCACCGGGGCGATCCCCTCTGCTGCCTTCTCTTCTCTGCCAACTTCAGTAGGAGCCAAACTCCCCATCAACTTCTCCACCACCTCGCTCCCCGAAGCAGAAGTTTCCCCAGCTGGCCGGGAAACCTGGGCTGGCTCTGGACCAGCCGCATCCATGCTGGACTTCAACTTCTGCTGCACCTCTTTCTCCGCACCACCAGGGAGCAGCCTCCCAGACACCACAGCCTCAGCGAAAGACCTCTTCCTCTCCGGGCAGTTCCGGAACAGATGTTCCGTGCTGCCACAAATATGGCAGCTCTTTTCCTTGTTGCAGTCCCTGGCCACATGGCCCTCCGCCCCACAATGACTGAAAACAATTGAGGCAGTGCAGTCCTTGGCCATGTAGCCATTACCCAGGCACCTGCGGCAGTATATGGGAAGCCCAGCATATGTCAAAAAATCTCTGTCTGGCCCGATTGCAAAAACCGCCGGCAGGTGCTAAACTCTCCCAACACCAGCTGAGTCTCTAGGGAGCCTTACTAAAAACTGCCTTTTGCTATTCTACACTCCAAAAGCGTTCTTCAGTCAAACCTCTGACTGTAACACAGTGCAATGTCTCTTGAAAAAAATGTCCACTTCCCACGCTGTAACAAAAGGACTGTAAACAAATACTTTCACCAATTTGCCGTCAAAAGAAAACAACGGCTCAAAGGTAATCCCGGAAAACACATAATGGGGTCCAAATGATTTATAAACTACAAAAATTTCGAAACACAAAGCCTTGGAATCCAAAGTGACTTCAAAAAATTCCTTCGACTGAATGTCTTGGATGCAGTACGTTCTGGAAACATCAACAGAAAAAAAAACACTTGAAAATCTTCAATACCACATAGCTCAAATCAACCTCCTCACGACGCGGCGGTGCAACAACCACCCGCAAAGTGTTGTGCCGTCGCACCCCACAAAAAGACGACTCCGGCACTGGGCCTTCCATTATCCCCTCTTTGCACCCTCCACACTGAGATGAGTGTTTGTGGCCTGACCTTACGGATATTAAACCTATAAGAAGAGCTTTTTTATAGATATTTTTTACAACAATCACTTTACACTTCATCACAAAACCCACAACAAAACACTCACGTTACACTTCACACACATTACATCCCTCCATCCCAATACAACAAACCCATTCCCACACTATATACACCCTTTCCCTTACCCACCCCTATTTACACAATCAATCCACCACAAAACTCCAACACATTCCCATACAAAATACACAAAATATCACCAAATACATTCCAACAATCCCACTATATATATATATATATATATACTTTCATTACCCCTGTCCAAGCCCCAACACAATCCCATATGCTACATAACGAAATACCTCAAACTATATGAACAATATACAGAAAGCCAATAAATCACAACCACACTTTTAATGCAAATTCACTAATCAAACAAACAGCACAGTACGCTACAAGAGAAACCCCTCCAAATAGCTCAGTTCATTTGCCCCTTTTTCCACAGGAAACACTGGATCTGTGTTTGCCTTCGGGGACAAGGGGTACAAAAACTCTATGTCCACGCTTTCCTTTCCCACAAGGCTCCACCGGGCCCTTATTTTCTTCTACTGGCTCCTCTCCCTCTTACAAGAAGGAGGCCCTTCTAAAGATGGCCGACCCAAGCTGCTCTCTGCCAATGCCGCCACACCTTCTCCCTGCCTAGAAGGCAAGGAACCCTCAGGAGAGCTCTGCCCCTCCTCCGCTTCTTCCAACATAACACGCTGCGAGTCCTCCGTTACACCCCTCCCACCAGACAATGGCACGCCTGAGGAGACCGCATCTGTCTCCAAAGGTTTAGCAGCAGGTGCTGCCCCTTTGCTGGTCTTCTCCTCCTACTGGCTGGACACGGCAGAGCTAGAGTGCTGCAGACAATCTGGGAGAAGGCGAGGAGTCAAAAAACAAGTTTTGGTTGGACAGGAGATCAAATGGCAAAAGATATGGGAGTCTACGATAAAGTGTTTGACACAATTGTGGTGTGGCCTGTTAGACCTGTCTGGGAATTAGAAAATACGTGTAGATCTGGAATTACTTAAAATTAAGCACAGTAATAAGACTGCTGGTTTAATTTGTGAATATTATAGCTATAGGGACTGTAAGTATAAAGATAGTGTTCAGAGTTTTACAGATGGATCAAAGGATCCACAAACAGATGCAACAGGGTCTGCAGTTGCTGTGCCTAGTTACTGAGTGGAAATTAACAAAAGAACATCTGATTGTTTGAGTGTGTATGCTGTTGAATTGTTTGCCATGTTGATGGCATTATAATGGATTGAACAGGTTAGGTGCAGCAAAATATTAATATGTACTGATTCTGTGTCGGCCCTCGCAAGCATTAAGACAGGTACAGCGAGACGTCATCAGGATCTGCTTTATGAAATCTTGTTTAGCAACTCAAGAATAGTTCGGCAAGGGAAAAATGTTACATTCATGTTGGTCCCAGCACATTCAGGTATTCCGGGAAATGAGAGAGCAGATAAGTTGGCAAAAGAAGCAGTCAAAAAAGGAAGTGTTGAAATCAATATTAAATTACCAAAATCAAAGGGAAAGGGCATTGTGTGGGAAAATAATAATAAAGAATGGCAACAGCACTGGGATCAGAAGATAAGGGGGAGACATTTATATTCGATTCAAAATGGAGTAGGCAGTGTAAGAAACAGGGGAGGAAACAGAGAAGAAGAAGTAGTAATAACAAGATAAAGAATAGGACAATTTACACAGCACACTTCATGTTATAGGTAAACATCCAGCCAGTCTTTGTGAACATTATCAGGCACCAGAAACTGTAGAAGATGTTATCATCAACTGCAAGAAATATAGGTCAGAAAGGAAGGACATGATGGAGGAAATGGGAAGATTGGGGATAACAGGAGCAGGATTAAAGAACGTCCTTGAGTGTGGTGCTAGTGGACAGGGCAGAAGATGCTTGGTCAGCTACCTTCGGAGAACGGGACTGATAGGAAAAGTGTAACATTCAGGACACTGTAGGAGTTAATTGACTCCAGGAGATGGCAGTAATGCAACAATGTGGATGTCAACTGCCGTTAAACATCAAAGAAGAAGAAGAAGCCGCAGAGCTCCCCCGCTGCACCTCATCAGGAACCACCAACACCTGGGGCTCCTCTGCTGATTGCTCTGCAGGCAGCTGTTTGGCACCAGACTCCTCGTTCCCTCGTTTAGCTGCTCCTCTGCTCACAGCCAGTGCATAAGAGAAAGAGCCTAACCTCCCCTTAGGACAGTCTCTCGCTCTGTGCCCCTCCATGTCACACAAATCATATACTTTGCAATCCTTCATAATGTGCCCCTCCTCAAAACAATTCCGACATCGCAAAGTCGTACACACTTCAGATGAATGGCCAAAAGAAAAACACTTTCGACAGAAGCTTGGTTGTCTTGTATAGAACAACAAGCCCCTATCTGCTCCGATGCTAAAAACAGTAGGTGGGTGTCTCGAACTGAACGGTTACAGTTGGTGAATAAAATCTTCTTGCAAAAATAGATATTTAAAAAAAAAAAAAAGACTCTTCTTTGACAGTAAAACACAGTGTTCTTTATTGAGCTCACCCTCACCACCATAATCACTTTCTCTGATAAGAACAGATACTGCACTTTGAACTACTATATTGTAATCTCTCATTTAAATGACAATTAGATTAACCACTCAGTAGACATCCTCTTCCTCCGTATTCTGTTTAGAAGCAGAACGATCATCAATGATAGAAAGCAATTGATAAAAATCAATATTCTCTATCAGCTTCACGCTCAGAAGAGAACACACTAGCTCATCATCATGGTTAGTGAGACCAAACACTTTCAAAACACATTCCTCAGTTTTTCACTATTGAAATGATCCCAGAAAGTATAGTCTTGACATCACTGTTCTGCATGTAGAGGCCCCAATACACGAGGAACTGATGTCATCCATGGTTGCCCTGCACGATGCACTTTGGTGTCACCAAACTGTGTAAAACACAAGGGTACACAACAAGATATTTGTTTGTGTTCTACCCATGTTTTGGCACATTGTAAATTAATTTGAAACTGACTCCGTAAACTAGTGTGTTACCATTGAGCGAGCTCATTTTGCCAATAGGCTACTCATGATGTATGATATTTTGGCAGTTTTGTCTGTAAGCGATGAAAGGGGCGTATGAATTGTATTAATCGTGTGCAAATAAATCTGAAATAATCATGCAGGTAAGCACATTTCCACCTAAAGTTTCGAATTTTCAATGAATGTGAACGTACCTAAGACATATGTCCCCCATGGCAAATAACTGGCTCGTTTCCTTTTACCCACCACAGTGGTAGAAAAGCGGAACTGCATGGAATTTGGTATTTCACAGTCAGAGCGCGTCTAAAACTCTATTCAAGATTTTAAAATAGTTTTAAATATTAGTTTCCTGATGCCAATACTTATTGGATTGTATCATTGCACTGCACACAATGTAGCCTACATACTGTAAAGAAAAACATTTTTATTACCGACATTGGCTAGCCAACATCTTTAAGGCACAACTGAACTTTGGGTTGTGTAGTTACCTGGCTATGACATGAGTCCAAATCGTGGCGAAATATGTTTGTTAGTTGCTCTGTGCTCCCCTGGGGTGATAATCCGGAATAGAGTATTTGTCGCTCTCCATTCACTTCTTTAGGGCACATAAAACGGTCTCAAAATGACACTTCTAGCCTATATATGAAAGCAAACTAAGTGGATTCTGTCAATACAAATAATAACCAGTCCTTGTACGTAACTTTTTTTAAATTAAATTGCCCTTTCCAGGCTTTTTCATATTTTATTTGGAACGTAGATCCGGTAGGTAATTCTTGTATCAGAAACCACTTATTGGTCCAAATTTCCACGGAAGCAATCATGTTAGTATCTGTCTATGGTAAACAAACCGATCTTTCGACATTTTGCTAGTCTTTCCTGGTAGCTTGCTAACAACATTGAAGAAAATAGTGCTTTTATAAATAATTTTAATTACACACAAAAAAATATGTACGACGACTGGTTATTGTTCGTTCGTTTGAATCCGCTTCGTTCTAGTTAGTGCTAGAAGTGTCATTTTGACACGGTTTTAGCTGCCCTATTGAAGTGAATGGAGGGCGACAAATACCCTATTTTGGATTATCACCCCAGGGGAGCACAGAGCAACGAACAAACATATTTTGCAACAATTTGGACTCATATCATGGCCAGGTAACTACACAATACAAAGTTCTACTAAAGTTCAGTTGTGCTTTAAGTCCTTTGGATAGTCATGGAAACAACAAACCCATTCATAATATTGTAATTCATTTGTAGTTGATATTCATAAGGTAAATGTCATAACGTGGCAAGTTGGCATATTGCTTTCAATACAAAGCCGTAGTAAATTTACACTGTGCTTAATGCAGAAGTCTAGTTAATCTTTCCTAGTAGAACCTAGTAGTAGTGACCACATGATAGCCTAGTGTTTTCTAGTCAATCCCACTTATCACAAATTATGTTATAAAATACGCGAATTAAAACACATGCGTAAACGATCACAACACTCGTAATCCACAATTGTTTTGTAAACTTATACATATATAGTTATTTCTCTCATTTAAACCACAGACAGAGTAACCACTCAGAACGCATCCTCTCCCTCAGCATTCTGGACAGAAGCAGAATGATCATCAGTGATAGAATACGATTGATAAAAATCAATATTCTTTATCCTTTTCACGCTCAGAAGAGAATACACTACCTCTTCATCGTGGTTAGCGAGACCAAACACTTTCAAAACATATTTCTCAGTTTTTTTTTTTTATTAGAAAATTTTGTTTACACTCACATCATCATAACAATACAAATCATTCAAAAAAACCCCAGCCTACTTCTCCAAGCCTCCCTAATGTCCCATCGTCCAAATCCATATTTACATCAAAACACAAATCCCACCCACCCCAAAAGAAAAAAACCCCCAAGACCCTGCATTAACATAGTACATACCTATACAAATACATACAGCCAGAAAAACATACAGGAAACACATAGAAATCACATCAGAGCCTTCCATCTTTCCCATGCTGCGTGGAAACCCCACCTCAGCACCTCCCACCCATACCGCCTCTCCACATCACCCTTTACCATTTGGAACACACCCCTTGCGGTCCAACCTTGCTTCACTTCCCCCTTCTCCCCTCGCGCCACCCACAACTTATACTTTACCACACTCATCAGTAGCATGGCCAGGAACTTATCCCGCCCCTTCTTTTTCCCCAGCCCCTCCCCAAAAATTACTCCCTCTTGCCTCAAACCCTCCAAAACCCCATACCTACCCTTCACCAACCCCCACACCTCCTGTGCAAAGGCACATCCCCAAAAGACATGCTGCACCGTCTCCCTCTCCCTACACCCAGCTCTCGGACAAAAACGATCCTGCGTCAGACTATGGCGATACAGCACGTCCCGAACCGGCAATCGCCCATAAGCAATCAGCCAGTTCAGATCTTTGAGCCTGTTATCAAGGCCTTTTGGCTGAACCGCCGCCCACACTCCCCTCCCGACTCCCACCCCTAAACCTCCTACCGGCCGCAGCTTTTCCCTCAGAGCTTTGTATAGGCGTCTGTGATCCACCACCAGGTCCCGATCCGCACACTCCTCATGCCTCCTTGCCCACCGCACCACCCACAGCAAATGGGCTGGGACCCTTTCTGCCTTTGGGGCCTTGTTGTCCCACCCCACCAAAAACCTGAAGAAGCCAGAGGCCCAAAATTTCACAAAAAATTGAAACTTATATATCTTCAGCCCCAACAAAGCAACACACAAATTACTAAAGAACATAACATCAAATTTCAAAGGAACAAAAGGCACATCTCTTCCTCCTTCCTCCACCCCCTGGTACATCACTACCCTTTGGACATACTCATACCCACCCCACAAAAAACGGAATAACAACTTTGCAAGAGTCGGCCGCAACTGCACAGGCAAGATGTACACCCTTGCAAAGTAAACTAACGAGGGCAGCACATCTGCCTTAAACGCTAGGACCTTCCCGCTTATAGTAAGGCGCCTCACCGACCACAGACTCAGCCTCTTTGACACCGCTGCCACCCGCCACTTCCAGTTACTCATCCCGTCCTCCTTTGCGTCCCCCCCAAAATCCACCCCCAACATCCTGAGTGGACCCTCACACAAACTTATCCCACACACAACATCCGTCCGAGACCGCCACTTACCAAAGAATTTAATCTTGGATTTTCCCACGTTCAGCTGTCCCCCCCGAACCCCTTGAAAAATCCTTCACCTCATCCAGTGCCACCTCCAAACCCTTCTCTGTGACCAAAAACAGCGTCATGTCGTCCGCATATTGTGAGATCTTCAGATCCAGACCACTCCCACCTGGAATTTCCACCCTCCTTATCCTAACATTTCTCCGGATTGCCTCCGCGAGGGGCTCGACATACAATACATACAAGAGGGGAGACAGTGGACATCCCTGCCTAACCCCCCCCAGCTGCCCCACGACCTCCCCCATATGACCATTAACGCCTACCCTACTCCCCACCCGTGTGTACATAATTCTTAACCACCTATAAAAACCTAACCCAAGACCACACCGTGCTAGAATCTTAAACAAAAAACCGTGATGAACCCGGTCAAAAGCCTTCTCCATGTCGAGGCTTGCCACCAACAAAGGCAGGCCCCGATCATCCACCCAAGCTAGAACGTCTCGCATCAGTTGTAAGTTAAAAATGGTTGACCGCCCCTCCACACCACATGTCTGGTCCCCGTCCACTAAATGTGGCATGGCCAGCCTCAATCGGCCTGCCAATACCCTCGCGATCAGCTTGTAATCGACACAGAGGAGGGTGATGGGTCGCCAGTTCCTCAGGTCAAAAACATCGCCCTTCTTGAACAAAAGCGACACAACCCCCTCCCGCATCGACGGTGCCAGCTCCCCCTGAGCGAAAACCTCCTCCTCTACCTCTAACAAATCCGGCCCCACAACATCCCAGAATTTAACAAAAAATTATTTTGGAAAACCGTCGCACCCCGGCACCTTCCCACCCTTCATTCCCCCCAAAGCCTTCCTCAGCTCTTCCAGGTTGAAAGGCGTCTCCAAAGCTGCCCGTACCTCTTCAGGAACCCGCTCTTCCACTAAGCCTGGAAACCTTTTCCCTACACCCTCTTCGACCACCCGATTCTCAAAGAGCCCACGGTAAAACTCCGTGGCTACCCCTACCATTTCTACAGCCCCTGTCTGAATCTTCCCGTCCAACCCCCGCAATCCCACCATCCTCTTCTTCACCCTTGCCGCTCGTACACTTTGAAAAAAAAACGCAGAGCACGTCTCGTCCTTCTCGTGCTGTTCTCCCTGAACTTTAAATGAAAACACCCGTGCCCTGTTTTCAAAAAAAACCCTCAGCTTTTCTTTTAAACCCGCCCACCGCTCTGTATCAAAGACCCCTCCCAAGTTCCAAACCCTATATATATTCTCTAAATCCCTTTGCAACTTAACAAAATACCGCAACTCCCGCCTCCTCTTTCCCCTACAATACCCCTGTACCATATCCCTCGTACGCACCTTCACCATTTCCCACCACCCAACGATGGAAGGAAAAAATGGTTTTAACTTCCTCCAACTCTTGTACAAAAAAACATACCTTACCTGAAACGCCTCTTCCTCCAACACCTGCACATTCAGTTTCCAAAACCCCTTTCCAAAATTAGGTAAACTAAGACCCAATGCTACCACCACGCCACTGTGGTCGGAAAAAAATAAGGGAAGAACCTCCGCATCAACCACCCGCTGCCCTCTCGGAACAAAAAGGAAATCGATTCTACTCCTTGCTCCCCTTGTATTTCCCCAAGTAAATCCCGCTCCCAACGGGTGCACAAACCGGAACGCATCTATCAAATTAAATCGCTTCACCAAGCTTTCCAAATGTGATAAACTAAGATCCCCCCCTTCAAAAGACACATTGAAGTCCCCCCCCCAAAATAACATGCCGATTTGTTGTCAAAATTGAGCCCAGCCCCCAAAACAAATCCTTTCTCCCCGTGGGCAAAGTAGGTGCATACACGTTAATCAGACGTAAATTCACCCCCTTCCACTCCACATCCACAACCAAAACCCTCCCCTGCACAAAGGAAAAACTGTCCACCAAAACAAAATCCTTAGACCCCAACAAAATCCCTACCCCTGTAGAACGCACCCCACCCACACTCCAAAAGGAGCTGCCCATAACCCATTCCCCAGAAAACCGTTTGCAATCTTCATCAGATTTTAGGTGCACTTCCTGCAAAAAATATGCTGAAAACCTTTTCAGTTCCAAAAAATTAAACACCCCCGCCCTTTTGAGGTCTCCTCTCAAACCCCGAACATTACATGTCATTATCTTTAATTCCATGACAGAAACACAGAAAAACCAAAAACTACCAATCACACCCCAGGTTCACTCAGCGGCCCTTCTACCTCAAAATCTCCCAAATACGGCACCTCGTTTGGGGACCCTGGAGAGAAGGAGACCACATCATATGCCGACTGAAGAACCGGTGACGCTGATTCCCACTCCAAACTCACCCCGCTCCCACCTCCCACCGACCCCTCTGAATCTGATAGAGAGGGTGTTCCCACCTTCACCTTTTTGCTGGGAAAAATTTCTCCAACAACCCCCATGTCCAGCGGAAGTTCCTCTTCCATCATGCCAGCCCAGTCTTCTACAAAGCTCCGCTTCTGCACAGAAAAGCCTGGCGGAGACTCTCCCGCTTCCTCTTTCTCTGTAACTGTAACTTCTGCCATCGCTGTGGTGGCCGCCGCTCTTTTCACTGCCTCCGACTCCCCACCCGTCATCAGCGCCTCAGCCCTCTCCACAGCTGCAGCCAGAAGTTCCAGCTCTGGACGTGCCGTTGCCTCCCCTCCAGCCTCCAGCGATGCTTCACCCTCTTCAGCAACAGGGATCACCGGGGCAATCCCCTCCGCTGCCTTCTCTTCTCCACCGAACTCAGTAGGTGCCAAACTCTCCATCAACTTCTCCACCACCCCCTCCAAGGCTTTTGCCTGCACTTTACCCCCCGAAGCAGAAGTTTCCCCAGCCGGCCGGGAAACCTGGGCCGGCTCTGGACCAGGCACACGCAACTTCTGCTGCACTCCTTTCTCCACGCCACCAGGGGGCGGCCTTCCAGACACCACAGCCTCCGCGAAAGATCTCCTCCTGTCCGGGCAGTTCCGGAACAGATGATCCGTGCCGCCACAAACATGGCAGTTCTTTTCCTTTTTGCAGTCCCTGGCCACATGGCCCTCCTCCCCACAAAGGCTGCAAACAATTGAGGCTGTGCAGTCTTTGGCCATGTGGCCGTAACGCAGGCACCTGCGGCAGTATGTGGGAAGCCCAGCATAAGTTAAATAACTTCTGTCTGGCCCAATTGCATAAACTGCCGGCAGGTGCTTCACTCCCCCAACACCAGCTGTGTCTCTATGGAGCCTCACTAAGAACTGCCTTTTTCCGTTCCACACTCCAAAAGCGTTCTTTAGTCGAACCTCTGACCGTAACACAGTACAATATTTCTTCAAAAAAATCTCCACTTCCCACGCCGTAACAAAAGGGTTGTAAACAAAAACTGTCACCAATTTAACGTCAAAAGAAAACAACGGCTCAAAAGTTATCCCGTGAAACACATCATTGGGTCTGAGCGATTTATACACTTCAAAAACCTCTAGACACAAAGCCTCAGAATCCAATGTGAAATCAAAAAATCCCCGCGACTGAAAATCCTGGATGCAATACATTCGGGAAACGTCAACAGAAAAAAACTCCTTGAAAATCTTCAACACCACATAAGCCAAATTCACCTCTTCACGACGCGGCGGTGCAACAACTACTCTCAAAGTGTTGCGGCGTCGCACCCCGCCAAAAGATGACTCCGGCGACGGGCCTTCCATTATCCCGTCCCTGCGCCCTCCACAGCAAGACGATCGTCCGAAGCCTATCCAAATGGATGTCAATTTCTCAGTCGCAAACTATAGAAATGATCCCTGAAAGTATAGTCTTGACATCACTGTTCTGCATGTAGTGGTCCCAATAAATGAGGAACTGATGTCATCCATGGTTGCCCTGCATGATGCACTTTGGCTTCACCAAACTGTATAAAACACAAAGGTACACAACAAGATATTTGTTTGTGTTCTACCCATGTTTTGGCACATTGTAAATCAATTTGAAACTGACTCCGTAACCTAGTGTGTTAGCAAATTTTTGTTTCATCAGACCTGAGGACATTTCTCCAAAAAGTAAGATCTTTGTCCCCATGTGCAGTTGCAAACTGTAGTCTGGCTTTTTTATGGCGGTTTTGGAGTAGTGGCTTCTTCCTTGCTGAGCAGCCTTTCAGGTTATGTCGATATAGAACTAGTTTTACTGTGGATACAGATACTTTTGTACCTGTTCCCTCCAGCATCTTCACAAGGTCCTTTGCTGTTGTTCTGGGATTGATTCGCACTTTTCGCACCAAAGCACGTTCATCTCTAGGAGATAGAACGTGTCTCCTTCCTGAGCGGTATGACGGCTGTGTGGTCCCATGGTGTTTATACTTGCATACTATTGTTTGTACAGACGAACGTGGTACCTTCAGGCGTTTGCAAATTGCTCGCAAGGATGAACCAGACTTGTGGAGGTCCAAAAATTTCTTTCTGAGGTCTTGGCTGATTTCTTTTGATTTTCCCCTGATGTCAAGCAAAGAGGCACTGAGTTTGAAGGTAGGCCTTATAATACATCCACAGGTACACCTCCAATTGACTCAACTAGCCTATCAGAAGTTTATAAAGCCATGACATAATTTTCTGGAGTTTTCCAAGCTGTTTAAAGGCACAGTAAACTTAGGATGCGTCCCAATATTCTTCACTCCCCACCTCCCCACCTCCACTCCCCCACTACCACTCCTCTACTACCCGGAAGTATGTGGAGGAAGGGAGAGGAGTAGGGGAGTGGAGGAGCGGAGCCGTGAACAAAATTGGGGCAGCGAATCTGCTTCACCGTCATCAAAATCGCCGTCGCCTATTGATGAAGTTGCCCTATCATAACTTTGACTGACGCCGTACCCACACATATTCCCAAAGCCAACGCAAACATAACAATTTACTGTAATTCCAGAATCCTGATGTCCCCGATGTCTGAACATACCGAGCACTAATTCAACTATAGGCATAGGCTACTGTAATTTCTGAAATCAAATTTAAAAACGTCCTTTGGAATGGTTCAATAAATTCATTAATGCATATTCACATAGCTACTAAAATGGTAGCTGTCATGCTTAGGCTATATTTATGTAGGCCTACAGTCATGTTCGTTAATAAGCAACGTTAATGAGCAACGTTAAGCCCAGTCTCCATAAAACAGCCGAGAGGAGACCAGATGGGACGGGACGGTTTTAGAACGTTTTTTGAATAAAGTTTTAGCGGTGTGTACTGTCCAGTTTTAGAACGTCTGCTCTCATCGGCCAGCGTTTCCGAAATTGGCCTTGTCAAGTTTTAAACCCGGAGTTTTAGAACCGTTTTAGAGGCTACGTAATAGAGGAAACATATTCTCTTAACCAATCATGAAGCAGCACAGCGGATTGGAAAATATTGTCCTCTCCTTTCTTCGCCGTCTTTGTCGTCTCCTCTTCACTAGAAGTATGGCGAATAGTGCCGCAACGGCATCGCTGTCACTGTCAGACATAACGTTAACGAAGCCAGCTACTGTAAAAAACAAGGGACAGGTCAAGGCCAGGTTATTAACAGGATAGCTATATTATATTTAGACCACTCGGTACCAAATATGCCAATAAATAAATAATATGTTTAGCTAGAGACAAAATACACATAGAAAGGTCACAAGAAGAAACAAACAGTCAAATACACGGAGTCGTTGTCATGGAAACATTAGTTTATTTGTTTACTTGGCGCTTTGATGTGGACTGCCTAGTTTTTACTTGGACGTTCTGAGATTTTAATTTGGACGTTCTGAAGATTTCTCCCGTCTCGTCTGGTCTGAAGTTGGGTGTTTGATGTAGACTGGGCTTTAATGTGCAAGCAAATAAATAAAGCTGTTTCCCCGACTTAAATTGCAGAATTGTTATGTAGGATATGAACCACAAAAACGGACTGGCATTTTGTTATCCGTTGTAGGATGCTATGTCCTTTGTTTGCTAATAGCCTACTGAAGCACATACAATTCAGGCTAAATATTTTGCATTGGGGCATCATTATCTTGGGGAAATTCATATAAGGCATAGCGACGCATCATCTCTGTTGCCTTCTGTGGGCGTGAGCGCGATGATGTCACCCAAAAATGTGAAAAAACTTCCGCAGTAGCATACATACAGCCAAGTTTGAAGCAAGGGGCCAAGACTGGGGCTGTGTCCCCACCTCCCTTCTTCCACTCCCTGACTACCACTCCTCTCCTACCCGGAAATATGCAAATCTGCCTGAACGTTTTGAGTACAAGTATTTGCATGTACAGTATCCAATGTACATTCAATTTCAATTTCAATTTCAATTTTATTTTTTATACAGGGAAAAAAGATATTAGTACATAAAAGTCCTAACATCTTTGGGCCCTACTCAGTACATTACTGTTTTACAGAGGGTTCCCTGTCCTACAGCATAGGGAAAGAAAAAAAATAAAATAAAATAAATTGAGATGAACAGAAAATGAGGAAAAAATAACAAAGACAGGGGTAAAAAATCTATAGATGTACAGTAATTAAAATGTGAGAAATTTCAGAAAGAAATATGTAGAAACAATGAAAAAAATAATAATAATAATAATAATTTTAAAAAAAATAAAATAAAAAAAAATAAAATAAAAAAAATAAAATAAAATAATAATAATAATAATAATAAAGTGAGTGTTTATGGAGCAGACACAGCGTGATCTGAAATTAATTATAGTCTAGTGTTGACAGATTTGGTTATTTATAAGATGAGATTTGAGCTGTTTTTTAAAGTTGTTAAAATGTATATTTGTCCTTATATTTAATGGTAAATTATTCCATGATTCTGTGTTTCTATTGAAAAACGATTTTTGACCAAAATTGTTTTTGTATCTTTGAAGTGGATTTAATGCGTTTGTAATGGAACGGGTTTGTCTTTGTTGTCGGTTATTGGAATGACGTGGCAATAGGTTGTTAATGATCTGAGGAAGAGTATTGTTTTGTATTTTATGGTAAAATACAATTGACATTGTGGTTTGCGTTGAGACATTAATTAATATGTGAGTATTAATACGTAATTAAGATGTAATCAGCGACATTAGATTAAAACACAAAGATCGGTTTCCGGGGCACGGAGTAGAGGAGTGGTAGTGGAGGAGGAAAGGTGGCATTTGTCGACTATTGGGATGCACCTTGGGCTTTCGTTTTTAAGCTCACTTCCTGGTTGGGCTGGGAGCGGCAATTGTGCCGTTGCTCACTAGCGCCACTGCGATTGGCTCCAGTATAGGTCTTTCACCATGTAAGTCAATTTGCTGACACATGGTTAGAACATGAACCAAAATTGTATGGCGCACCGCTGTATTTATACACAGTTGGATGAGCCGAAATGCATTGGTCAGAAAAACGGTAGATGAAACAAGTTCCTACGCCTGGAGGACCTCCGGAATTGGAAGCTGAGCAACCTTCTCTCAGTTGATTATAAGACCAAACATGTAGCATTCCGGGGAAGTTCGAATTTGTAATTTGTTGGGGTTTTTGGGCATGGTTAATTGTTTGATAGGAGTACGATGGAAGCGTAATGTAATGTGTTTGATTTAATTGTATAAGTGTATGGTTTTTGCAATTTAAGGGTTGCTGATTTTTGTGTGTTTGTGGTAAACTTTGTGTGGTCATTTTTGTTTAGGTATGGTATGGGAATTTGTTGGGCTTTGTATGCATTTTGTGATTGATTGGGTTGTATATAATAGGGGATGGGAAGATGTGGGATGTGTTGGGTTAAATGTACGTGAGTATTTTCTGAGTGTTAATAAAAATTTATTAAAATAAAATAATAAATTCCGGGGAAGTCCATTAATGATAATCTGGGTAGCGCAGGTCCTCATTGTGCCTTCTCAGTTTAGACCAGGAGAACAGGGGTGGTGGTCAATAAAAACCTATTTGCCATCAGGTCCAACGTCACACAGGGATGCCCTCTAGCATCTCTCCTGTATGTCATTTACCTTAGACATTGCTCTAGGCCAGTGGTCCCCAACCCTGTTCCTGGAGATCTACCGTCTTGTAGGTTTTCATTTCAACCATAATAGGTGGCAGTGTGGTATAATGGTTAAGGAACTGGCCTTGTAACCGAAAGGTAGCAGGTTCGATTCCCAGGTAGGACACTGCCGTTGTACCCTTGAGCAAGGTACTTAACCTGAATCGCTTCAGTATATGTCCAGCTGTATAAATGGATAATATGTAAAAAAATTATTAAAAGTTCTGTAAGTCACTCTGGATAAGAGGGTCTGCTAAATGCCTGTAATGTAATAATTTGGCACACCTGATTATGCTAATTAGCAGCTCAATGAGATCACTAGCTGTTGAATGAGGTGTGCTTTATTAGGGTTGGTAGATGATAGATCTCCAGGAACAGGGTTGGGGACCACTACTCTAGAGGAGGGGGGGGGGGTGGGCTGAGATGATTCTCTGCTCAGTTGCTTCATAGCTCCACACGCACGGATACTGTTCTGTGTGCTCGTTTCACAATTCCACGCACGTGCTATTTATGGAACTAAATAAACGTCATAGTTGTCTCACACCCTGCTCCTCTGGCGCAGTACTCCTACCACAACTTTGGCCGTTACTTCCATGGGTATGACATTCGGCAGTGTGCAGTGGCTGACCTGGGGACCATGCAGTGGATGCCCTTACAGTGTGAGTCCGAGCTGGACTGGATCTGCAAGATTCCCAAAGGTGCCAGTCTTACCCAACACAGCACTGCGATACACAGTAATATGCACATTACAGTCTAACAACACAGCACTGTAATCTACAGCACTACCCACTGCAGTTCACCCAACACAGCACTGCAATACACAGTAATATACACCCTGCAGTTCACCCAACATTGCACCCCATTTTGCTGTACATTACTGTACACTGCATCGCCATTGGAGATGCCAGGAGCCATACCGCCATGCAATCTCCTCCTGCTGAATGGCTGAAGCTAAGCTGGTGTGGGCTTGGTTAGTACTTGGATGGGAGACCCACTGGGAAAACTAAGTTGTTAGTGGGCCGGTAATCTTCCCTCTGGTCAAATAAACCCCAATGCCCCAGTGCAGTTATGGGGACACTGTTCTGTGGGAGATGCTGTCTTTCGGATGAGACATTAAACTGAGATCCTGACTCATGCTGGTCATTAAAGATACTTATCTTAAAGAGTCAGGGTTTCCTCAGTGTCCTGGCTAAACTCCTAACCTGGCTCTTTCAATCTGCTACCTAATCATCCCCCAGTTTAATTAGCTAAAAAAATTGTTCTCTCCCTCTCCACCTCAGCTGATGTTTGGTGAGCATTCTTGTGCAAAAATTGGCTGCCGTTGCATCACCCAGGTGGGTGCTACACATTGGTGGTGGTAGAGGCGAGTTTCCCCCTTATCATTGTAAAGCGCTTTGAGCGTGAGAAGGGCGCTATATAGATGCCAGGCATTATTATTATTATTATCCAGCACAGTGTATTGCACGATAGCACTTCACCAACCATAGGACTTTATACATCAACAGGAATAATGACTATGAGTTAATGTGGTATTTTCTTCACAGGTGCTGTTGAGCCAGATGCCACTGAAGGTCAGTATAAATGTCAGTTTTCATCAGGTTTCAGTCTTAACTTGTGTACCGGCATCTATTTACCGCTTCCTCTCTGTGAATTTTAGCCTATCTTTGTCACTGTTATCTTTGCCTAGTCATCTGATGTCTCTGCTTTTTCATTTTTTCTCCCCCTCCCATTCTCTCTCTCTCCCCCTCCCTCCCCAGAAGAGTCCATTAGTACGGAGTGGGTGAAGTTCCAGGAGGCTGAGTATAAGATCTTTGATCATCGGTCCACCTGGAACCAGGCAGAGCGGATCTGCACCTGGTTTCATTCCTTCCTGGTCTCTGTGCACTCACCTGAGGAGCATGCCTTCCTAATGCAGTCGCTACAGAAGGTATGAAGGTACCAAAATGTGTTTCACTGTACCTGAATGCAGCTCTCTGCCCAACGGTACAGATCACTGTACGAGAATGCGGTTCATTGCACCAGAATACAGCTCTCTGTACCAGTCATTCGCATTGTACCAAAATGTAGTTCACTGTACCATAGTACATGTACTAATGTACTGTAGCACACTACAACCTATCCAGGGGTGGGCATGGTTCACCCTACTGTTCGGGTTTGTATGAGTAAAAGTTGCCCTCCAGAACCAGTGTAGCTGTTCATTTTGGGTACGGTCCGGATTCCTCATAATGTGTCCCTTTAGACGTCCTAAACACATGATACAATACAAAAAGGGTGCTTTAATGGGCTCTTTCCTGTCTCCCCCCTCTGGAACACGTGGCTTATGCATGGTTCATAGGTGACTAAGGTGGAGGGGCACCTGTGGTGGGTGGGACTACATACCCAGGAGAATGATGGGCGTTTCTACTGGGCCGACGGCTCTGTGCTCAACTATGTAACCTGGGCTACTGGGAAGCCACGCCCTGTGAGCCGAGACCGCAAGTGTGTGTACATGGCGGCCAACAAAGGTGAGCAGCTTCAGGTGTGTGTACCTGTACCTTACAGGTACTGGTTTGTGTGCCTCATAGCTGATGAGGTTGAGTGGCTTGGGATATGTGTACATGACAGGCGCGATGGTCAGAATGTTTACGTGAAGACGGTAAATGAGTGTGCTAATGGCTCTATGGAGCTGGGTGCTGTGCTTAACTGCAGCCTGTCTCTTTTTCTCTGCCCAGAGGAGTGGGGTGACCAGAAGTGCTTCTCTGACCTGCCCTACGTCTGCAAGAGGTTCAGTGTCTCTTCTGTAACCCCACCCACCAAAGCCCCGCCAGCCCCGCCCGAGGGCTGTCCAGACGGCTGGGCACCTTTCCTCCGTAAGGTACAGCCCCATTCCTCGCTCCTCCGAGGAGCATTTAGCGGTTTGGAATGTCCTTAAAGATGGCGAACCTCGATCGATTTCCCAGTCAGGCGAGGACCAAGAAGAAGAGGATGGATAAAATAAGCGATTGGAATCCACCCTATGAGTGGAAACAATGAACTCCATGTTCCAGCTTTATTAGTATACAATTTATGACAACTGAATACGGTGTACCTTGTGTATTATGTATGGCATAATGGGTATCTGGTGTATTATGTAGATGGTATAATGGGTACTTGGTGTATTATGTAGATGGTGTAATGGGGACCTGGTTTATTATTTAGATGGTGTAATGGGGATATGGCATGCTGCAGTCTCTTAACCCAGGTCATGTGATCCCTGTCCCTCTGCAGTGTTACAAGGTTTACGGATATCAGGATACGAAGAGAGTCACATGGTCCGGAGCCAAGACACTGTGCGCATCTCAGGGAGCCGGCCTGGCGGTGCTAACCGATCCCCTGCAGCAGGGTAACAGTCACCCCACTAATATGCACCCAGTCACCCCACTAATATGCGCCGATTAACCCCGCTAATATGCTGCTTATACAGTCAGTGTTTTTCCTCTCTGCACTGTGTTCTGTGATATTTATATTCATATTATAATTCACAGTGGAGACAGTTTCTGCTGTATGAAAACATAATGACTATAACAGCAGGCACTCATGATTCAAATTCTTTTCACTGCCTGTGTGAGAATTATGCGTACGGAGAATGATACAACCCCCCCCCCTCCTCTCTCTCTCATGTCCCCTCTCCTCTCTCCTCTCTCCCCCTCCTCTCTCTCTCATCTCCCCTCTCCTCTCTCCCCTCTGCATTCTCCCCTCTCCTCTCTCCTCACTCCTCTCTCCCCCTCCCTGCTCCCCTCTTCTCTTTCTCCACAGCTTTTCTCACCACTCTGTTGCCCAACAGCAGTTTCAGCCTGTGGATTGGGCTCTCAGACGCAGAGAGACAGTTCCAGTGGATTAATAAAGATCCTCTCAGCTACAGTAACTGGGCCCCTGGAGAACCTGTGGGCCGCAGAGACCTCCTGCCCACCAAACCGGTAACGCCAGGGCTGCCTCTGATCTTATCTGTGTGGGCAGCGTCTGCCTCTGACCTATTTATTCGCACACTGTCCTAACAGCCTCTAATCTGTGTGTTTATTTACACATTGTCCAAACTGCCTCTAATCTGTCTGTTTATTCTCACACTGTCCTAACTGCCTCATTTATGCATTGTAAATATATTTATTATATATTTTGCATATATTGGGAATACATTACTGATATGAAATGGCCAATTTTTACATATTCTGCCATGCATGAGAAATAAATCTTAGAATACATTCTAAAAATGTATGTGAAATTATTTTTTTCCGCATGGCACCTGTAATGGCGTCCACTGCTGGTGATGCCTGACAGGTGAACTGTGTGGTGGTTCTTCATGGGAACCCAAAGAAGAATGCAGCGATGTGGGCGGCACGACGGTGTGAGGTGGACAGGCACGGCTTCATCTGTCAGAAGAGCAAAGGTACTGAACAGAGAGAGGCAGATTCAGCAGCATTACTTGGAAATGCTCCATATTGCAGTAGCAACCTCTGGATTCAAAGAGGGTAGGACTGCCTGGGAAGGTGCAGATAAGCAAATGTAGGGGGGGTTGAGGGGAGAGGAAATAAGGGGCCAGATGTCGAGGGCCTGTTTTTGTTTGATCAGGAGACAAAGGTTTACACCAAAAAAGAACCACAGCTTATCTCATCCAAAGGCATAGTCACTGTGCTGGAGCCTTGGGTTTTTACTTGCTCTAGCAACTGGCCCACCAACACCTCTTCTAACAGATCTTCCATCCAAGTACTGACCAAACTCAACCCTGTTTAGCTGCAGGTATGAGAAAGGCCCAGGCTGGTAGGGCTGCTTAGCTTCAGCCAATGAGAAAGGACCAGGCTGGTAGGGCTGCTTAGCTTCAGACATGATGAAGGTCCAGGCTGGTATGGCTGCTTTGCTTCAGCCAATGAGAAAGGCCCAGGC
This sequence comes from Synaphobranchus kaupii, assembly GCA_029718625.1. Lineage (NCBI taxonomy): Eukaryota > Metazoa > Chordata > Actinopteri > Anguilliformes > Synaphobranchidae > Synaphobranchus > Synaphobranchus kaupii. Next base: position 5,963,413 of record CM056387.1, read on the forward strand.
TGGTAGGGCTGCTTAGCTTCAGACATGATGAAGGTCCAGGCTGGTAGGGTTGCTTAGCTTCAGCCAATGAGAAAGGCCCAGGCAGGTAGGGCTGCTTAGCTTCAGCCAATGAAAAAGGTCCAGACTGGTAGGGTTGCTTAGCTTCAGCCAATGAGAAAGATCCAGACTGGTAGGGTTGTTTAGCTTCAGCTATGAGAAAGGCTCGGGCTGGTAGGGCTGCTGGTGTAAATGCGAGTGGTGTTTTCGCTCAGATAAAAACCTGCCGCCGGGCCTCGACGCTCTGCCCCCGCCGGCATCGCGAACCCTGGAGTTTGGCGGGGTGACGTACCGCGTGCTGACCCGGCCCCTGGACTGGACGGGGGCGGTGCATATTTGCGACTCTCTGAACGCTACGCTGGCCTCCATCCAGGACCCCTTCCAACAGGCCTACCTCACCCTGCTGTTCAGCACCCTGCAACGGCCAACCTGGATCGGTCTCTACGGCTACGGGGTGAGAAGGGAGGGTGCTAAACATCTTCTAAGGCTGTTTCGGGGAATGTTCCTGTTTGATGAATCAAGGCAATGTGGCAGTTTGCGCCTTTTTTGGCAATGCTGAATGGGTGTGTAAGTTGAAAATTCTAATGAAAAACAGCAAAGGTACTTTGAGAACATGGAAAAACAGATTCCAGAGGCCGAGATGCAATAGCAATATATATTTATATTGGACAATTAAAAAATGTGCAAGTGAAAAAAGTGCAAAACACAAAAGTGCAACACAGACGTTTCGGTCCTAGCACTGAAAATGGTCTGAGGACCGAAACATCTGTGTTGCACTTTTGTGTTTTGCACTTGTTTCACTTGCACATTTTTTAATTGTCCAATATAAATATATATTGCTATTGCATCTCGGCCTCTGGAATCTGTTTTTCCATGTTTTGGAGTGTGAGTGCCTTTGCTGAATGTTCCTGTTAGAACATTATCTCATACCCAAAGGGGTATCTGGCTAATAATCATGAACTCTTTTCAGTTGACTGTGAACCCTTATGCATATGCAAGGTAGCTGTCCATTTCAGAACTGCAGTCCTAAAAACTCCTATTCCTAACTACCTTCCCTCAGGGATTAATTTAGCAAATTGCTATTTGACATCTGTGCCTAGTATGCCAACAAAGTGTGGAATTATTCAAATAAACAAAAGAGCAATAAATTATTAATATGATCATCATTATAAAAATATATATTTGTGAAGTCAACTGGGAGCAGGATTTGCTGTTCACTGAGAAGTAGCTGTTTGCACATTGTCTCTACCTCATTTGTCTAATTCACAACACTTTAAATGTGTACAAGTCTTTTGATAATGACCTTCAAGGTATAGTGAGCATTTGCAGGTTTTGTTAGATAAATTAGTTCCATCAAAAAAGTTACCTCTGATAGCTTATTTTTCAGACTCTGTGTCACTCTTAGATATCCACAAGATGTGTCACTTCTTCAGTGTAAACAGAACATAAACAGAACTATTATAACTCACATTACCAATCCTCAGTCTAATCAATTAGTCGTGGTGAAATTGCACTACATGGGCTACAGCGACATCTGGTGGACAGTCAGCAGAAAGCGTGTCAGGAAACAACAGGGAAAACTCATGTGCCCTACTGTCATACTGTAGGTAGGACAATCCTAGAGCTGTTTAAGTTGTATGAATCAGAGGACTGCTTTTCCTAGCCTTGGAAAACAGAAGCAGATGTGCTCATGAGCAGATTTGACAGTATTCGTTTATTCATTTATGTAGGTATATGCTGTGTGAGAACTGGAAATGCATTGACTGGAATTGGCACCACTTCTATTTAATAAAGGATGAAATTTTTTTCATATCAGGGCTTTTCTGTTTGGCTGTAGACTTCACGATGGTCTGTGTGTGTATGTGTGTGTTTTATGTGTACACTTGCCAGAATATGGCAGAGAAAGCACAATCGAAAAGGAGAGAGCCAAAATTTGACTATTGACCTTTGGCCTGTCTGTGCTGTGCTCAGGCCCGCGGCTATTCCTGGCAGGGGGCAGGGCCAGTGACCTACAGCAACTGGTGGAATGGAAAGCCGAGCCACACAATGGGATGTGGTCACATGACGCTTACCGGCCAATGGGGTGTGAGCCCCTGCGAGGATAAATTGGACTTCTCTATCTGTCAGCTCAACACAGGTACTGTTCATGTGTCTTTCTGTGTGTGTGTGTGAGTTTGTGAGTGTGCGTGTGAGTGTGTTACAGATGTATCTGGCCTCTCTCTCTCAATGCCAGCCAGTGATCATTCGTGGCGTTTCTCTGGGCACTGCCCTCGGCCGCTTGGTGGGTGGAGCTGGGTTCCCTTCCGCAACTTCTGCTACTCCTTCCGCCTGGAGCGGCTCCAACAGCATCGGGAGGCCAACAAAACCTGCGCCAGTGGTGAGCACATACTGCACAAACTGTAGATACTGCAAACAGGTATTGCACATAGATACTGCACACTGATACTGTACACAGGTATTGCCCATAGACACTGCACACTGGTACTGTACACAGGTATTGCACATAGATACTGCACACTGATACTGTACACAGGTATTGCACATAGATACTGCACACTGATACTGTACACAGGTATTGCACATAGACACTGCACACTGATACTGTCACAGGTATTGCACATACACTGCCTGGCCAAAAAAGAAATTTGCACACTCTAATATGTCGTTGGACCGCCTTTAGCTTTGATTATGGCGCGCATTTGTCGTGGCATTGTTTCGACAACCTTATGCAACGTCACAACATTTATTTTCGTCCAGAGTTGCATTCATTTTTGGCCGAGATCTTGTATTGACGACGGGAGAGTCGAACCACTCCGTAAAGTCTTCTCCAGCACATCCCAAAGACTTTCAATGGGGTTAAGGTCAGGACTCTGGTGGCCAATTCATGTGCAAAAATGATTCCTCATGCTCCCTGAACCACTCTTTCACAATTTCAGCCCGATTAATCTTGGCATTGTCGTCCTGGAATATGCCCATTGATGGAATAACCTGGTCATTCAGTACATTCAGGTACTCAGCTGACTTCATTTTAATTGCTGCATAACGTTGCTGAGCCTAGACCTGACCAATTGAAGCAACCCCAGATCATAACACTGCCTCCAGAAGCTTGTACAGTGGGCACTATGCATGACGGGTGCAACAGCGACTTTATTTTTGGCCAGGCAGTGTAGATACTGCACACTGGTACTGTACACAGGTATTGCACATAGATACTGCACACTGGTACTGTACACAGGTATTGCACATAGATACTGCACACTGATACTGTACACAGGTATTGCACATAGATACTGCACACTGATACTGTACACAGGTATTGCACATAGATACTGCACACTGATACTGTACACAGGTATTGCACATAGATACTGCACACTGATACTGTACACAGGTATTGCACATAGATACTGCACGCTGGTACTGTACACAGGTATTGCACATAGATACTGCACACTGGTACTGTACACAGGTATTGCACATAGATACTGCACACTGATACTGTACACAGGTATTGCACATAGATACTGCACACTGGTACTGTACACAGGTATTGCACATAGATACTGCACACTGATACTGTACACAGGTATTGCACATAGATACTGCACACTGGTACTGTACACAGGTATTGCACATAGATACTGCACACTGATACTGTACACAGGTATTGCACATAGATACTGCACACTGGTACTGTACACAGATATTGCACATCGATACTGCACACTGATACTGTACACAGGTATTGCACATAGATACTGCACACTGATACTGTACACAGGTATTGCACATAGATACTGCACACTGATACTGTACACAGGTATTGCACATAGATACTGCACACTGATACTGTACACAGGTATTGCACATAGATACTGCACACTGATACTGTACACAGGTATTGCACATAGATACTGCACACTGATACTGTACACAGGTATTGCACATAGATACTGCACACTGATACTGTACACAGATACTTATATACGTATAGACTCCTTGATACAGGCACCTGCTTCATACAGGCATAAAGTAGGCTACAAATACTGTATATCAGAACATTTGAGCGGAGCGCAAGCACAACTACCTGAACGTTGAGAGCAGATTTTCAACTTGCTCCGCACAACTCACATGCTCTGATCTCTACACACAGGTACCAAAACAGTATCTTTCATAGATATCAGCATCCGCTGGTATCTGTGAAGTTTTCAGATGTGTGCACCCTACCTTCTCTACTCTTTCTCTCTCACTCACTGTCTCACACACTGTCACTCTTTCTCTCACTCACTCGTTCTCTTTCTCTCTCTCTCTCTCTCTCTCAGTGGGGGCAGAGCTTCTCTCTATCCTGGATGAGACGGAGAACACGTTTGTGTGGGAGCACCTACAGGGATATGAGGACCAGGCCCAGGGAGTATGGCTGGGTCTGACCGTCAACAGCAGGGGTAAGGCAGGGCTGTGAAACCCCATTCCAATGGACCATATCCGTTTCTGTTTTTTTCTACACCAATTAGCCTCACTCTCCACTAATAGGTGTGTACGCCAGCACCAGTTCACCCATAGATCAGACCACAGAAAAACCTTTCGAGGGCCTAGTGACCAAAAGCCGAATCTAGATGTCTAGAGGGGTGGATATCTAGGTTGAGAGACGTTTTGACATAAACGGACTAGGTCAATCCCAATATAGCGGAGGTTTTACACAGATGTAGCCCGGCTATGTCCTAGTTGGCTAGAAAACTTTCACTTTTCAACCAAATGTAGCCGGGTTTTCACCTGAACGCCTAGACAACATTTCACTGACTTTTCACCTCAAAAATGTTGACTGGGTTAGGACTCAAGAACTCTTCAGCTGTCATTTATGAGCTTGTAAATACAACTAAAATATCAGATGATGTGATTAACAGGGCTAATTAATAATTCAGTGATTAAGAGTAGAAGTGGGCGGAACTTCCAGAAACTGATACAGCCCTTCACGAGTGGGCTTGGAGAGGACGTGTGCGTTTCCAGGGTGCCGTCACTCGTGAAGCTCAGCGCTCGGCTATGACACATCTGTTCCTTCTCCGGTCTGCAGGGGGCGGCCTCACTTGGCCAGACACCTGGGGTAAGAAGGAGGTGGAGTTCACCAACTGGGAAGGCAAGGACGCCAACCTGAGCATGCTGTCGGCTAACACCTGCTTCTGGGTGCAGAGGAGCAGCGGCCTGTGGGCGCCAGGGCCCTGCACCAACCGCACACGGGCCGTCGTCTGCAAGACTCTGCAGAGTAAGATACACATCAACACACACAAATACACGCCAACTCACACAAATTCAAACGAACACGCGCTCAGTCACACAAATACACGCCAACTCACACAAATTCAAACGAACACACACAAACACGCACCCGTGTAATTTACAGGTTAATCTAGTCCCACCCCCCAATTACCATAGAGATCCATTCAAATGCTGAGAGGTTATAGTATCGCTTGTAAGAGTACCTGAAAATAAGATATCCATAGTCTTTTTATATCCTTTTATACCCAGTCATGATAGCATCACCTGTGGAATGTTCCAAACAGGTGTTTTTCAGTCTTTTTTTTTTTGCCCCTGTCCCAAATTTTTTGGAACGTGTTGCAGGCATCAAATTCGGAATTAGCGTATATTTACAAAATCAATAAAGTGGATAAGGTAAATCATTAAATATCTTTTCTTTGTACTGTTTTTAATTAAATATATGTAAAAGAGAATTTACAAATCACTGATTTCTGCTTTTATGTGCATTTTACATACTATCCCATCTTTTTTGGAATTGGGGTTTGTACAAACTCATACCAACTCGCACAAATATTCGTCAACACATACAAACCACACCAATTCACACAAATACACATCAAACCACACGCCAACTCACACAGATACACAGCAACACATACTAACCACATGCAATTCACACAATTATCTGCTAGACTACTGCCACACTGTGGTTTGCAAGACTCTGCAGAGTAAGATACACAGGAACACACACAAATACACATGAACACATACAAACCACACGCCAACTCACACAAATACATTCCAACACATACAGACCACACACAAACCACATGCAATTCACACGTATAACTGCTAGACAACAGCCAAACCGTGGACTGCACGATTCTGCAGTGTAATATACACATCAACTCACACAAGTACACACCAACTCACACACATACACATCAACACACACACAAAACACATGCCAACTCACACAAACACACGCCAACACATACAAGCCACATGCCAACTCACACAAACACACGCCAACACATATAAACCACACGGCAGCTCACACAAATACACGCCAACACACAAACCACACGCCAACTCACACAAATACACGCCAACACATACAAGCCACATGCTAACTCACAGGAATACACACTAACACATACGAACACATGCCAACTTGCACAAATTCAAACCAATTCACAGAAATACACACCAACGCACACAAACCACATGCCAACTCACATAAACACTTGTCAACACACGAACCACACCATCTCACACAAATACATTCCAACACATACAAACCACACACAAACCACATGCAATTCACACATTTACCTGCTAGATTACAGCGACACATGCAAACCACACGCTAGCACGCAAACCATAAGGCAATACACGCAATGTGCAAATACATAGCAATACAAGTAAAGCACACACACATGCACACAAACCTCTCACCAGCACATGCAAACATCTGGCCAACACACAAAAAGCAGATGTCACCTCAGGAAAAGCACAATGTGTTTTTCAGGCAGGACCCAAGGGGAAGAGAGAGGCTACTGTGGTGTGCTGGTGAGGGCTCAGAGTAGGCCTGAGGTTACAGCCACACTGGGGGCGGAGAGAGTGGGCAGGCCTGAGGATACAGCCACACAGGGGGGCGGAGGGAGTGGGCAGGCGTGAGGGAACAGCCAAACAGGGCACTGAGGGAGTAGGCAGGCCTGAGGGAACAGCCACACAGGGGGGCAGAGGGAGTGGGCAGGCTTGAGGGAACAGCCACACAGGGGGGCGGAGGGAGTGGGCAGGCCTGAGGGAATAGCCAAACAGGGCACAGAGGGAGTAGGCGGGCCTGAGGGAACAGCCATGCAGGGGGACAAAGGGAGTGGGCAGGCCTGGGGGAACAGCCACACAGGGGGGCGGAGGGAGTGGGCAGGCGTGAGGGAACAGCCAAACAGGGCACTGAGGGAGTAGGCAGGCCTGAGGGAACAGCCACACAGGGGGGCAGAGGGAGTGGGCAGGCTTGAGGGAACAGCCACACAGGGGGGCGGAGGGAGTGGGCAGGCCTGAGGGAATAGCCAAACAGGGCACAGAGGGAGTAGGCGGGCCTGAGGGAACAGCCATGCAGGGGGACAAAGGGAGTGGGCAGGCCTGGGGGAACAGCCACACAGAGCACAGAGGGAGTAGGCAGGTCTGAGGGAACAGCCACACAGGGGGACAGAGAGAGTAGGCAGGTCTGAGGGAAGAGCCACACAGGGGGACAGAGGGAGTAGGCAGGCCTGAGGGAACAGCCACACAGAGCACAGAGGGAGTAGGCAGGTCTGAGGGAACAGCCACACATGGGCTAGGCTCAAACATTCTGTGGGTTAAGACTGATATTTAACATCAGCTTTAATCCCAATTATGTATTTAACAGATTTTATTCTCTCTGCGCAGGTGAGGAGACTTCCGAGACAGTCGGTAAGTATGCCCACTTCATACCCTTGGTATCAAGTTTTCAGGTGTGCACAGACTACTTTATCTCTGTCCCTCTCTTTCTCAATCTCTGTCTCACTGTCACTTTCTCTCTCACACACACACACTCTCTCTCACTCTCTCCCTCTCTTTCTCTCCCTCTTCTCTGGTAGTGTCAAATTCGAATGGGTTCCCGGCTCTGGTTCCGGTGCTGGTGGGGATTCTGGTTCTGGTTCTGGTTCTGCTCCTGGCAGTGGTGGCGTTCCTATACCGCCGTGGCCGAGGGCGGTCCCGGGGTGCCTTCGAGGGGGCCCGCTATAGCCGCTCCAAATCCACACCTGAGGGGCAACAGGAGAAGAACATCCTGGTGTCGGACATGGAGCTTAACGAGCAGTCCGAGTAGTGGCGGGACAGACGGACAGGGAGAGGGGACAGACAGAGGGACACACGGACATGTGATTCGACGCTGTCTTCTCCTTTCCATTGGAGAGGCGGACAGAGTTGTGGGGAGCGATGTGGGTGGAGCTGGATAATAGACACCACCCCTCAGCCCATCCAGCGACATGACCCTGAACACCAAAGGCAGGCCCATTTTAGACACGCCCCCTTTTATACATCCACCCAATCAAATTATCTCATCTTGGTCAGCCCACAGGCCCACCCATATGAACGATGCCACATGGCACTCATTACCCCACCCCAAACAAAGCTGAAGTGGTCATTATACCAAAGCATGTCTGTTACTTTGCTTTGCTACTCAAATGCGTGCATCTGAAAGAACACCGTTTTTCTGAAGCTGTTTTCAGACTTTTTCCGTATCACATGAATTCACTTCTGCTACAAGAAATGCCAAGTCACTGCTGCTCCTGTTTATCTGTTATATTTAGTGGGCTATGACAGCTTACCTCTGTACTTAAAAACATAAGAATATATAATGATGAGAAGAGGACATTCAGACCATAAGATGCTCATCATTTCCCTACAGTCTAGAGAGGTGCCTGTGTTTTGGGCATTGCCTGAGCTGAGCTGAGCTGATGACAGTCTTACCTTCAGAGGTCAAACAGAGTGCCGGAGAAACACTGAGCATGCTCTGTGCCTATGTGCTTGTGGTGGGAGGAGTCTGGAACACAGGCAAAGGGATTCATGTCAGTTAAACATGTTTGTCTTTGAAATGTATTTTTATCACTGTCACCTGGAGCACAGTTGAAAGCGTAGGTGAATTGTGTCGCTTTTAGCATTCCTTTTATAGGCTTTTCTCTAAATGTGTGAAAACTGCAGTAGATATGTTTTTTTTCCTCCCATAAGCCACTGCTGTTTTTAATGTGAGTAGCCCCATGCAGCTGTGGTACAGGAGGCTGGAGCGTGAGCATGGAAAGGTGTGACTGCTGCAAAATTCCCTTCTGTGCAACAGCACCAGGGGAGCAGAGCGCGTTCACCTGGGGGCTCATCCGGGATGAAAACCGGGATGAAAACCGTCTGCCTTGAATGCTACGGTTACTCCAAACAGTGTTCCCTGTTTAGTGGGCACGCCAGGGATGTGAGGGATGTACTTAAAAATCGGTGTCACGCCACACACAATCGCCTTATCAGTAACCATAGTAACGGCGCTCTGCAACCAGACGTTCGGTTCAGACGTTCAGTACGGCCCCGTTTCAGTTTGCAATGTTTTCCTCATCCTGAAAGCAGCCCTGGCATTTTAAAAAGCCAGACTTAAGTTAAATATGACTGCATAACTTGAAGGATAGCTGCAGTGATTAATCATTAGTCAGAATTACAGACAAGTGGTACTGCACATACAAAAATAAAAACATCAACAAATCATTGAATCACTAAAATTGTAATAATAATAATATATTGACCTTAAAACAGGTTGTATGATCAGATAAATTGAAAATGTTCATTGTCATCAGCAGTTATAAATGAACATTCACCAATTGCTCGTTAGTGATTGAGCCAGGATTGGTTTGCTCCAGTGCTAGAGGCTACAATGAACAGCATGGATTCTGATCCTGGCTGAAACACAGGCTGGAGTCACTAGCTCTTGCAGTGAGAAATATTACAGTCTTCCAGTATATTTCTGGGTGAGGCAGAGGGGAGGGGGGTTGCTAATTCACCAAGTCATCTGATTTTTAAGAACTTTTATTCCAAAGCTTCACCTCCTTTATTTCTTCTTGTCTGTTTCTTACTCGTTCCGTAGTGGAAAGTCCTTAACTGGACCCGTTCTTTTGAGTAGAATAAATTAACCACAAGAGTTTCCGTCACTCGTTTATGAGTCCAGACCCATCTCGGTAAAGGCACCGTTTCTGAGGATGGGGCCTCTTCTTTTTCCATCAGTCCCCATTTCATGGCACAACGACGAAATTCCCTTCATGTGTTATTTGACTTGAGCACAGACTCCTGCACAGGAAACGTGGCCTGCTAGTCATGCAGTGTGTGTGAGAAAAGAGAGAGGTGGAGAGATCTGGCGGAAGAAAGTGAGAGTTAAAATAAAAGGAGAGCAGGGCAGAAGGACATACGGAACATATCAGGGAAAGAGAGAAAGGGAGTTGGGGAAGGAGGAGAACATTCTGGAGTGTATTCTGAACCCAGGGCGGGGGGGGGGGGGGGGAGTTTTTCCAGTCTGGGCTGATGCAGCAGCTTTTGAGAGGGGAGGGGGTTACTTTCCATCCCTGTTGCAGGACTTTCAGATAAGCACCTGTTATTTTTGTGTTTTAATTAAATGAATAAAGTATATGTTTGCTCTACAAAGAAGTGTCATTTTCTGAGTCAGTCATGTAGCAGGATATACATATATACACGCATACAGTATGACCATATACATATACAGTATGTACGTAGCCTACATACATATACATAAGCGCACATATGCTTCCACTTTGATGCTCATCTTAAGCGATGTCCTCTGGCTGTGATTTGACACAGGCTATACTTCCAAAGTCATAAGACTGACAGAACTGATGTCAATCTGTTAACCAATCTGTTGTTGGTCATATGTGATATTTTTTTGACTCCAGAATGGATTTCTGTGTTTTGAGATAGCGTGTAGCCACCCCTGTGCCATTATTGGCAGACGCCCTGTATAGAGACTGTCTATCATCCGTAAATGAACAGTCAAGCCTTAACCTGGTACTTTGAAATCTTAGGTTACAATGTAGCACCAGAACTTTTATATTTGTATTATGGGGTACCCAAGCACGTGTACGTACACCCTTAGTAAAAAGGGTTCCAAAGAGTTCTTCTTGGAGGGGTACAGTTCTACCTGGAACCATTTTCATCTGATGAACTATATTTTGAAGAAAGGGTTCCTCAAGGGTTCTTTTTAAGACAAAACACAGGTTCTAACAAGAACCTGGTTCATTCAAAGAACCCCCTTTGGAGGAAAGAGTTAAAAGATTCTTCAGAGGTTGAAAAAGGGCATAGAAAGAAAAAGGGGTAGAAGCTTTTTCATCGTAAACCTTTTCTAGTGTAATGTTTTGTTGACTTTGATTAAAGTCGTTTTTAACAGTTTAAACTTCAGCATCAAGCATTATTCAGTTGTCTGAGCACAGTCTAAAACATGGTCATCTTCACTGTCAAAGCCACATTTATCCATGTTTTAAACTGTATGTCGATGTTTGTTAATGTAACCATGATCCCCTTAATCAATTCAATTTAGAATTTGACTTGTATTTTGCCATAGTTGATATCCTGTATATTTACCATAGTTTTTACCTGCGTAGTGTTTTAAGGTGTGGGAGAGTGGATAAAGCAGAGGGACCAGGGTTGAGTTAGGAGAATTTTAATGTTATAATACAGAATATATTACACTTGACTCTCACTTCTGTCCATAGCAATCTGAGTGTACAATGAATGCATTCGTTTTCTATGGTCCCTGTAGTGCAGAACTCCAGCCTTTAGTAATGCTAGGGGTCTGAACCACACACAAGCGCTATGTTACTTATTTGATTGGAGCATTGCAACTTCAGCTTCTGGACCAAAAAGGATAGAACTATTTATATACAGGCACAATTATATTGGTGCAATTTCTATTCCAGCCCCTTTTCTTGCAGGGCTCCTCCTTATCGCACAACATCCACATCAATCAGGGAGGCGAAGGCCAGAGCTGGCCTCCTCTGACACTTGCAAAGTCAGCCACCGCACGGCGAGTTGCAACCGTTACCTGGCAACATAACACGCTTGGAGAAGAGTGCAAATTGCCTTATTCACAACCGTACAGGTTCCTCATTGACAGGAGAAAAAAATTCACATTTATTATAGTAGCAGCAGCAGCAGAGGCGCAGAACGGAAAAACTACTCTGGATTCAGCAGCGTGTCTGAATAAAAAAGTGAGAACTGCATGGCTTCAATAAGCCTTTCTTAGGCCTTCTTCCTCAGGAGCAGGACACTGAAATGTTTTGTGTGTGTGTGTGTATGCGTTTGTGCGTGCGTGCGTGTGTGTGTCTGCATATGCGTGCGTGCCTGCGTGTCTGTGTGTGTACGCATATGTGCGTGTGTGTATGCGTGCATGCATGTGTGCATGTGTATGTTCTATTGATAGAATGCACACAAGGAGAAGTAGAGTCACTCAGCGGTGTCACCTCCAGACCAATGCAAATGACCATGTTCTCAGGGAGGTGACACTGCTGGGTGACTCTCCATCTCCTCGTGTCATTCTATCAAATAAACACACACATGCACACACGGGAAATATGGCACCCCTCCCTGCACCCTGGAGCTTACTTTGAAAATTTGTCTTAAATGAACTGCCTAAATTAAGATCTGTGTCCAATGAGATGAGACATTTATTATCCAATTAACTTTGTTAAACACAACACGATGCACAAAAACATTGCAGCAATTGTACGATTCAAAATTTGTGAGACAAACGGATATGCTAAAAGAAACTAGCAGTTTGGTAGTGCAGAGAGGATTCAGAAATGTACAGCACTTGGGATTTGAATCGTGACTCCTTCGCAGGTCTAGAGATGTGCATTTTAACCGCTGCATTAAGGATCCACCTAAACATAAAGTATGTCTAAGAGCAACATTCAGGTCAGCACACTTCCCCCCGCACGCTCGGCATGTGTGGAATATCAACCAGTGATTCCTGTGGTGTCTCTGCATTCAGATTTTGTACCCTTGATTATGAACTTGGTCACTAGCACTCATGCAGTCAGAAGCAATGGATTTGTATGAGTCTGATAAGTGACAGTTTCTGCCATATTCAATACAACAGTCCAATGATCTTGAATCCATTAGGGGCTAAGAGTAGGAGAAGGGAGGGATCAGATTTGGGGAAAGGGTAGAGAATTGAAACGCTGATCACCTGTGAGGATTGAAGAAATACCAAAGAAGATAAGAAATGCCACAGAATCAAGGTAAGCCATTTACCTTGATGCATTCCATTTCTTGGATGCATTCCTAGCCTGTCTTGAGTCTATTTTTGAGCTCTCTAGAACTGTACATTTAATGCTATTGTATTTGTTTGTTGTTTATTTTTTTGTGGAAACGAAAAATAGTAGGGCAAGCAAAGATTTGTGCCACTGGAGACTCTTAGTGGAATGGTTGGAGGACGGGCTCATTCGGATAGCTAAAGTCTAATGCTGGGGTGTGCAATCTTATCTGAAAAAGGCCGGTGTGGATGCAGGTGTCATAGTGTTGGGCCCACACTGGCCCATTTTTGGATAAGATTGGACACCCCTCGTCTAATGCTGTCAAACCCTTAAACCACATGTTTTAGTGGTGTTTTGGTGCCATTTTGGCTATTCCACTCTCACTAGTACAATGTGACCATCCTCAGATTGCTACCATTGGACTCTCCATTCATTTATCTGACCACCTCATCTGGTGTACTGAGTGAATTTTGGCTTAGTATCTCTATAGCTGGAGGTGACATCAAATCAATATTTAAATCAATATTTATTTATATAGCGCATTTCACAACAAGTTGTCACAATGCACTTCACAGCAAAACCCAGCCTAACGCCCCCACAAGAACAAGCCAAAACAACAGTGGCAAGGAAAAACTCCCTGGTGTAACTAGGAAGAAACCTTGGGAGGAACCAGACTCAAGGGGGGAACCCATCCTCCTCTGGTCGGCTCAGGGTCTAGGGCTTAAAGACCAGCATGGTCAAAACAGCCAATGTCCATGACAGACTGATGCTGACTTTCTGCTGCTCCTACACTCAGTTATGACCTATTCCCCTGTGAGATGTTTCTGCTGCTCCTACACTCAGTTATGACCTATTCCCCTGTGAGATGTTTCTGCTGCTCCTACACTCAGTTATGACCTATTCCCCTGTGAGATGTTTCTGCTGCTCCTACACTCAGTTATGACATATTCCCCTGTGAGATGTTTCTGCTGCTCCTACACTCAGTTATGACCTATTCCCTGTGAGATGTTTCTGCTGCTCCTACACTCAGTTATGACCTATTCCCCTGTGAGATGTTTCTGCTGCTCCTACACTCAGTTATGACATATTCCCCTGTGAGATGTTTCTGCTGCTCCTACACTCAGTTATGACCTATTCCCTGTGAGATGTTTCTGCTGCTCCTACACTCAGTTATGACATATTCCCCTGTGAGATGTTTCTGCTGCTCCTACACTCAGTTATGACCTATTCCCTGTGAGATGTTTCTGCTGCTCCTACACTCAGTTATGACCTATTGAATATAAGATGGCTCCTTACGAAACCTTTAGAAGAGGGTTTTATGTTCTATCAAACTTTTTACATAGGGTCCTATGTTACACCCTCTGAAGGATTTCTAGGAGTAACCCTTACAAAGGGTTCTACCTAGAAAAGGGCCGGTGTGGGTGCAGGGTCTTCAATCAATACCATGATAAGTAGAATGTGTCCTAGTGCTGGGCTAAAACAAAAACCTGTAGCCACACGGACCTCTCTCTGGTCTGAGTTAGAACCCTTTGTGTGCATGTTTGTGCATGTATGGGTGAGTCTCCATACTGTATGTATATATATATATATATATATATATATATATATATGAGAGAGCGAGAGAGAGATGTTATATAACCACTAGAGGGAGTTATAACCCAAATCTAACGTATAGCAGCTATCACTCATCTGCTTGCTCTTCCTGGCACAATTAAAATGGAAATTCAGTGTTACATCTTTTCTATTACTAATATTTTTTACTTATGCTTTAATGTGTCTGTTTTTTTTTTTACTTCTCTGTGTTTAAAATCCTGATGTAAGCACAGTAAGCAGTACTGTGCACATCACACACACTCTGGCCGGTTGTGTGTGGCCATGTGATCATGACACATTAAATTCAAACATTAAACACCACAGTTTATTTCACACGCCATGTTGACTGGTGACCCATAGGCCTAGTAATCATGGAACATTAAATTCACTCTAACACCACAGCTTATTCCATACTCCACAGTTAACTAGTGATCAGGAAACATTAAATTCACTCAAACACCAGAGCTTATTTCATACGCCATATTAACTGGTGACACATAGGTCTAGTAATCATGGAACATTAAATTCACTGTAACGCCAGAGCTTATTGCATAAGCCATGTTAAATGGTGACACATAGGCCTAGTGATTATGGAACAATAAAATTCACTCTAATTTGTTTGACATCTGCTTACAATGCCGAAGACAGTTACTTTGAGCAATTTTATCAGGATTCTTTTCATTGTGCTTTTATAAGTACTGTAGCTACTATATTAGTCTGTACATTGCCCAATTGGTCTACCAGCTGTCAGCGGTGATTGGTCAAAATGGAGCAATCTGATTGGTCATTTCGAAGCCAGGTGTCTATGAGCTCTTGAATTATGACCAGTTTGACATTCCTTAGAAAACTTTGTAACTGCATAGAGCAATCATATTTGTATTCTGGCCAAATTCTATTCTGGAATCCTAATTCATTATATCTTATGTCTCAATAGGCTTGTTAAGCCAACAAGCAGCTGAAATCAACAAATGATTTAGTAATATAATATTAAATCACTGTAAATTTTCTACGTTGTTTGTGTTTTTATGTAATAATAACAGATTATTATTATTATTGACTAAACAGACTGTGAACTCCTACATTCCTTCCATCCGCCATTTTTGTAAGGGTTCTGATAACAGCAGTACGGTGGGGTGTGGTGCATAGCATGAGTTTCCGGATGCTTCCAAACCTCCATTGAAACTGCACTGTGCTGTAATGATGTTTAAAGGATGCATCAACTTAGAATGTGTCAGCTTAAACAGAAGGGAGACAACGTTCACTGTTAAGAATACGAAGCTTACCATCTGGTTAGTCTGAGTATAATGATATGAATGCTAGCAGCGACATATGCTCCCTCCAGTCTCAGAGTACGAATCGATCTTCTTAAGTCTCATAAAATCAAGCTAATGGAAACAAAGTTGTCTCGCCCTCATATAATGATTTTTCTTAATATGATTTTTCTTTTTTTTTGCCAAAACACAGTTAAATATGATATTATTGTGGAAGCTCTTTCAAATGATTCACTACCGTAATATGATATAATTCAAGCACAACAGATGACTTTGGACATTAAGGGCAACATTTAAATGAACTGAGCTGGAGGTGAACCGTAGGGCGGAGCGCTTCTGAGCAACTGTTTCTAGATGTTCTCTGTGTGAATTAGCACTAGACTGAGATACAAGTATGCAGACTGCCTATATTGCAAATGGCCAGTATTCACATTTTGTCCGATGCAGTGGTAATCCACTTTAGAGTCTTGAATGTAAAAGTCTGTGTTAAATCCTCTTTTTTGGATAGTTAAATGAAAAATAGTTTGACGCATGTTGCTATTTTTCTGGTTCTTGCCAAGACCCGAGGGAGATTGCGAAAGGGAAGGGAGCGGTATGTGTGTGGGGGTGGTGGTCGTGGTTTCGGGGGTTAGCGATTACAGATGTGGTCCTGGATTTACCTTTTAACAGTTTGTTTGGTCAACCTAATTTTGCAATGGATTTTGCATGGCAGTGAAAGGGTTAAAGATTACCGTTGTGTTCATTTCTCTCTGCAACTTTCAGTCCCATTATCTCAGTCGCCGCCGATGTTCCGGTCGCTCCTAATCACCCTGCCCTCTCAGGTGCGCCCTGAGGGGGGAGCCCAGGTGCCAGCAGGGCGGCGCTGTAACAGGAGGGGGAGAGACACAGCCTGGGGAATCCATGCCTTCCAAACGAGCTCCAGCCCAGAATCAGGGCAGATTATTGCTGCCTGCAGCCATGCCAGTGTGAGCAGTGCAGAGATGTTACCTCCGGGGGCTCGAGGGTACACAGCCACTCAGGAGCCTTCAGATCCGTACACGTGTGCCCGTCATGGAAGGTAGGATGTGAGTGAATCTATAAGCCAGGTGACTGACTGTTTCTGCATTTACACTTGCCTCTCTGTCTGTCCTATAGCTCAGAAAACTGAAGCAGAGCTATCATTCTGTCTTTCATTTATTACCATATTCACTTAGTGAATTGAAATATGTCGTCATTTTTATGGACTGAGCTTAGAGCAGTACATTTTATTTTCGTGTACCCTGCATCAGTTTTCTTGCTATTTAGTGTGAAGATAAGGACGCTAATAATGTCTAGTCTACAATGCATTCCAGGGGTGGGCAAGGCGGGCCTTATCTGTTTCTGGATTTCATGCCAATTTCTGCACTTTAATTAATTTGCCTAATCATTTAGTTACTGACATTTTTTGTGACATTTCTTGATAAGTTCATGAATGACAGCTGAAGACTGTTTGTGTGTCCCAATATGAAATGTTTCACTTTGGTCTAATCTACGTTTAAACCAGTGTTGATGTATTCAGCTCATTAGCTAAATGGGCTAGTGTAACTGGTGGCAATGAAGATCTGCAAACACATGGTCGGCAAGGACTGGTATTACCCGCCCCAGGTTTATTCCTTGCTATAACCTGTGGAGAAGGAAATGTACACCAGGGGGCAGTGTGGGCTTGCAGAGTACCCGGCCGGTACACTCACCTCTTAACCAGGGTGGACAAGTCTTCTGGAAAGCACTCTCCAGTGTCTGGGTCCTCTCACCAGCCACAGTGACAACATCAGGAGGCTCCATATCTTGTTTGGCCTATACTATTTTTTCTTTTTTTGGCATTCATATATACTTTTGATTAAAAATAAATAAATACATATGGAGGGATCAGGGCATGATAATATAACAATATTTATTTCTAATGGTGATATTAACAGTAACAGCACTAGTGGTTATGGTGGTAATGATTGTAGTTAAATATTTATGTGAAAAATGTTTTTTTTAGTTTTCAATTTTGTTTATTTGGCAGATACTTGTATTCAGAGCATAATCTAGCACTGTGACCTAGCACATTAAATACACGTGGCAGGAGAGGAAATGAGGGCAATCTATTCAATTTGATTACATTTTATTTGTATCACGCTTTTCACAGAGACACTGTCAAAAATATGCTTTGATCAGGGGCTACGCCTGCTGGACACCTGAGCTGAATTAGCTACGTGTACATATTACAGAAACATCTAGAATAGCAGGAACATACAATAGGTGTAGCCACAATTACGGTTAAAATAGTGCTTCTGAATTTTGGTCAGTTTCAAAGAGAAATTGGTGTATTCATAAAATATATCCCATCTCGTCTCTCAAAATGCATCAAGTTGAAATTTTTTTGCTAAAATAAAATCATGGGGCAGTAAAAACATACTGTCAAATAAACATTTAAAAGCACAACATGTTGTGGTTAAAAGAGCGCAGAGCCAAACGATGCTTAACAAAACAACCTGAAAGCATCGTGTTTACATGGTGCGAGACAATAACTCATCTCAAGTTTGGCTTGCATCATGTTACCGCACTCATAGAGAATAGCAATCGTCTAAAAGTGCTACATTACACAATATCATAATACATATTGAGCCCAGAACCATCCGTGAGCTTCTTAACCCTTGTGTTTACTTATTAGCACCTGCAAAACTGCTAGCCTGGGTCAAATATACCCAGGACATTATTGGGATTTTAAAACAATACAGAAATAAACTTTGTGCAAAAAATACTCTATATATTCTCTTTATCTCAGTTCCAAACAGCATAAATAATATATGATTAATGATTAATGGTTGCCATTTACCTCTGCTAGAACACAATTAACAATGAATACATCATTCATTTTTCATGAAGATGTGAAGAAACCATATAGGCAGAAATACAAAGCAAATACTGATGAGGAACGACAAAAACACACGAAAAACAAACACAAAGCAACACAAAACAAGAACCAGATTTACACTGGTTTAGTCACTGGTTATCTCTCAAAAGTGTAATTTTTGATTGACCAAGATAGTTTTTGGGTGCAATGAAGGATATTACACATTAAGCTCCTGATGACCTGCCCACTTTACAATGGCTAGTATAGGCATCAACAGGTTTGTGGTTTAACGCAAGGAACAACAGCTTGTACAGTAATGTTATGCTTTCATAGGCTATACATATGAGCACATTAATGTATTGCTTTTATTCACAACTATAAACATAAATATCTGGTAAAATTTTCTGCTGGTTGCTGTATTTCTGTCCTTCTCTGCTCTAGCGCAAGCTCTTCACTCCTCAAGGGGAACCAAGAAAGGCTTGGTTTGGATGCGGCTGGCCTGTCCAATGGGTAGCTAGTACCACACTGCCTGTTCCTGCATGTCTAACAGGCGGAAATTAAAGCTACGATTAAATCTGACTAAGAAACAGACGAGAGTTTCAGCTATTTTGCCAGACATTATTTATTCAAACTTGAATTTACGGAGGAGGGAGGTCAAAGTGGGAAGATAAACCGCCGTGTTGACATCCTGTTTGAGAATAACTAGCCACATTTTCAATAGATCTGAGTTGTCTGATGGTAGCTGGTAAAAGTGACAGTAAGATTTTTTCCTTTTTTTCCCCTACAAGTTGGAATTGCACGAGCAAGAACCATTTTCAGTCCTGTCAGTTCATTGCTGCTTTGAGGTGATTCTCTTACATGTGCTGTTGATACAGGAAGCCATGTCACTTCATTCCTTGAGCACCAGCAGTCTCATGCTGTAGGCACCATAGGAAATAATTCTGAATAAAACTGAAGATGAGTCACTTGTAAACAAATAAACGGGTACTATCCATACACGGAACTTCAGGAAGCATATCGGCACTGTACAAGCTGCTTTGGTGTTACTTCAAGTGTATTTCCTTGCTTTAATCCACAAACCTATCAATGACATTGTGAAGCCAGCAGGTCATAAGAAAGTTCTAGTATCAGCTGAAATAAAAGACCTCCCTTTTAAGGTTGCGAGTGCAATTTGTGCACCTGAGCTTTCTGCAAAAGGGCAGGGCCAGTGTGGTGGGCGGGGTTGTTGCTGTTGTCCTAGGATACAGAATATTCTGATGGTTGTGCAGGTCTTCAGTCTGCAAGGGCAGTATTTGTAACTTAGGGTCATAGCATATTGTACAGTCAGCATGATTAATGGGCTATTTTAATGGATAGTGTAATTGTGATTCTGTTAGATTGAGATTTGCCAAATGATGAGTAAACTTTGATGAGTAAAGTCTAGGCTTCGAGTGACAATCACTACAGTAATGTTCACTTTTCTGTGTTGCTAATTACTGTTTAATCTATCTGCATTGGCCTCTACATCAACAAGGGCTGTCAATACCCCAGCATAGTCCTGACACACACGTACAGCTTGGCTGGGTGGCTTTCATTACAAAGGACCCTCGGGCTGCGAGTCATCTGGAGAACACTGGTGTTGATCACAGTAAATTAAATCCCCCAAAAGACATGAAGAGATGTAAACCGATTTGAAAAATGAGCAAAATTGTAAGTAAAGAGCCGTGGTATTTTTCATAATGTGATTGATTACCAGACCACTGAGAGTGCTGGGGTAACCATATTTAATGTACTTACTCTGAATATTGAGACTCTCTGTTTCATATAATAGATGGAGAGACTGAGGATGGCCAAATAAACCAGGAAAAACTGGAAAAAATTGATCCAGAGATTTGATTACTGACTGACCAGTTTATAACATAATTAGTCTCAGTTCTAATGCTATAGTATCCACGGGTTGTGGCGTGGGGATCGGAATCCACGCCCCTTCCGGCGTACGGGAAGCTCCGACTCCTAATACCACCCTTCCCAGCAGAAGAGGACCCCAGCACCGTGGGCAGCTCTTGTGGGCCCAGGAGGCAGATCGGTAGCCCTGCGCTCCACTCAAGTCTGGAGAAGCTCCGTGTGGGCCTATTATTGAATCAGGCAGCCAATTATCTCAGAGCTAGAGGGACGGCTGAAACCTGTTTGGATAATTGGCTGCCTCTCTACAAAAGGCCCTCAGTCCATCATTTGCTGGAGTTCGATGCTCTGAGACCCACCAACTTGTCGCGCGCTCTCCTGTTTGCAGACCATGAAGCGAAGTAAACCCGTGGCCAGAACCAGGATCCCGGCACGGCATCAAACCCCCTCCCCGCCCTCCACAGCACAGCCCTCTAAAGACTACTTAGTCTCTCCCACAGTTTTCCCTTTGTCGTTTCTTTTTTTACTACGTCTGACTCTTGCCTTTCCTGTGCCATGCCTCTGTAGTCCTGTGCTACAGGGTCCAGTCAAATGACAAATGTGGTCAGGGCCCAGTAAAGTAGAATGTTCGCTACACCCTCAGAAGAAAAGGCGTGAAAAGTAGCGAAAAAAGTACAAAATCTTGTCACTGGGATGGTACCCCACAGGTACATAAAATCGTCCCCCTAGCCAGCAATAGATAATTAATTAGTACCTTTTTTGCTTGAAAAGGAATTTATTAGTACCCAAATAGAACATTGTTGTACTTTCAGGGTACTTCTTACAGGAGAAAAACGTACCTCCACTGTACCTTTATTTCTGAGAGTGTATGAAATTAATTGCTAGGTATATTGTGTAAAAAACACCCTTTTAAATACTTATGAGTCATTTCATTTCATGTCATCCAGTGTTGGGGTAGAGGTGTGGGTGGAGCTTTTTTTAATTCCAAAGTACAGTTGTGAAAATATCAGTTAAACTGCATCCAAAATTACTGGGCTATTCTTTCTCATGTTTATTCATTAGAGGTTTATATTTAAATAGTATGTACTGTCGGTAAAAAAAAGATTGCTATGAGCCAATATAAAATTCCATATCTGGGAGAACTTTCCAGAGATCAACAGCCTTTTCAATTACATCAAGGCTGGAGTTTGCCAGAAGCTGCATGATAGACCCTGAGGCTTTCTGGAAGAAGATTGTGTGGTCTTGAAAGCAAAGTGCTCTGATTGGCACAAACCAATCACAGCCCATCCCCTGGTAACACCATCTCTGCCATCAAGAATGATGGGGGCAGCATCATGCTATGGGGCTGTTTTCAGCAGGGGGGACTGGGAAGATTGAGATCTGCATTTAGGGTGAAGATTCATGTTCCAACAGGACAATGACCCAAAGAACTACAGAGGACTGGCTTACAAAGAAGAAGGTCATTATTCTGGAATGGCCCAGCCAAAGGCCAACCTTAAACCTCATTCAAAATCTGCGGTATGTCCTAAAAATTGCATCCCACTGATGCTCTGTCAAACTTGACAGAGTTGGAGCAAATTTGCATGGAGGGCAAAAATTCCAAAAGCTAAATGTGCAAAGCTCATCCTGACATACCCAAGGAGATTCAGAGCTGTAATTACTGCCAAAGACCTATGCACAAAGTACTGACTCTGGAGGAGCAAATAGTTTTGGAAATGAGGAATGTCTTTCATTAAAAAGAATGTTGGAATGTTGGACTAACAGGAAAAAATGTAAAATATTTTAAGGGGGTTGGGTTAATCATTTCTGAAAGCACTGTAGATACCCCCACACAATAGCTACCTCCCCTCATGATAGCGCTAGTAGAACCGTTAATCACAGTCTGCAGCTTTATTAAAATATTGGAAAACAATTGTGCATTTTTGGGGTGGCTCCAGATTACACCTGCTGACATTGATGTTGAATATTCTGATGATCATATATTTTGAATCAAGCTGTAGTATTGACCTCTTTTGTTATCAAATTAAAAGCACAAATTAGCATTTTTTTCATATAACCATTTCATCCAAACAAACCAAGCCTCTTCAATGGAAACCTTTTTTGCCTCTAGTTTGATAGTGAAATGGAAAAAGAAGCAAGGTTTGTTTGGATGAAATGGTTATATGAAAAGGCTCTCCTAGGGTCACAACCAATGAACAATCTTGATTTTATTAGTAATCAGACTAAATATTTTAAAAATATATACCAAGACTGATGAATTCTGATTCATTTTGTTTATTGAGAGATTAGACATAGAATGTCTTTGCTAACTTGATGATCATGATGATGATTGTGATGATGGGGATGCTAATAATAATAATAATAATAATAATAATAATAATAATAAAAAGAAAAAAAGCAACTTGTGCACTGAAACGTCTAGAAGTTACATGAGTATATTATCCTATTAATCTTCAAAAACAACAACATTTTGTCATCTTCGGTTGGAACTATTGCCTATGGTGTAATACAACCTGAGACTGCTGAGGTCTGTATCATGAAACAGGATTACTGAGTTAGCTGGATAACTGCACTGAGTAAAACAGAGAACAGTTTGTTTTACTTCTGTCCATGTTCCAGATTTGGGAGGGTTTGGGGTTTTACTCAGTGCATTCATCTGGCTAACGAACTAATATTGCTTTGTGGAAAAGCACCCCTGGGAATCGAATCTGCAACCTTTAGGTTACAAGGCCAGTATGTTAACCATTATACCACACTGCTATAAAACAATATCAAGGAAATATTAATTGTGAAGTACCATGTCACTACTTCATTTGTAAATGTCAGCAGACAAATCTAAATCGATTGATTGATTCACTTTTACAATTTACAACAAATAAACAAAACCATTTACGTTAAATCTAACTTTCCATTTTAATCTTCCAATGTGATCTTCCATTAAAGGTCACATTGCTCAGAGGCATTTATGTTTGAACTTTGAAACTGAGGCTTTGAACATGTAATTGTTAAACCTGAAGAGGTTGCTATGAGAAAATATTTTGGCCTTGTTGACAGACACAAGGGATTCATTTCTACCTGAGCCTGAGTCTCAATAAAATCCAGTCAGGAGTATAAAGCCATATTGTAAATACACATTGTCTAAAATTAGTGCTGGGGTGTACAAATGCAGTCAGTTTAAATTTTTACCCATTAAGAAAGGTATTTCTTACAATCAGTGGACTGAGCGCTGGGCTACTTTGAAGACACATGTCGCTATCATAGCAGACCCTGATGTTTATGGTCCATAAGTATTGTGATGAAGCTTCATTTCATTTTACAGTATATTATTACCTTCATATCAACAAAACATAGTGCCTTTCTTCTGCAGCTTTCAAGTGAAGGGCGGTATTATTAAAACATTCCATTATAGAAAGTCTCCACTAAGACATTCCATGACATCTTACCACCTCCACGCCATAGAGCACCTCTCCTCCATGATCAGCACATCTCCAGTCCGTACAGGACATCTCCACCCTGTACAACACATCTCCACTCCGTACAGCACATGTCCACTCTGTACAGCACATCTCCACTCCGAACAGCACTTCTGCACTCTGTACAGCACATCTCCACTCTGTACAGCACATCTCCACTCCGAACAGCACTTCTGCACTCTGTACAGCACATCTCCACTCTGTACAGCACATCTCCACCCTGTACAGCACTTCTGCACTCTGTACAGCACATCTCCACCCTGTACAGAACATCTCCACTCCGAACAGCACATCTCCACCCTGTACAGCACATCTCCACTCCGTACAGCACTTTGTGACTCATCAGCCCTGTTGCCTCTCAACTGTAGCTTACAGCGCTATTCAATTCTTCTCCTTTGCAGTTTGTACACTTTGAGAACTAATGTTTTTCAACAATGTCCCCATCACTGATCACCATAGTTGCAGAGGTTTCCAAAATATACACTGTGCAAGTAATCAAGACAAGAGCACTTCAGATGGGATGCTTAAGTGCATAAGTCACAGCCGAGGACAGCCTGCTAGCAGAAGAATTGAACAGGCTGTAATATGCTGTAATCACTTGTGGGTGAATAAGAAAAGAAGTAAAACATTGGGTCTTGACAGCATTAAATTATATTGGACTGCTTCCACTGCCTGCGTCCATTGCTCACTGCCCTGGCTCCCCATTTCAGCCCAGGGGCAAAGGACGGGCGACAAAATGAAAGAACCAAAATGTGTAAAAATGAAAACCAATCAAGCTTTATTCAATCCAATGGAGATGTGCCTGAGGAGAGACAGTGAGTGCTGAACTGTGCTCTTAAACACCAGAACTAATATGATGTCAACGTTCTCCCTCCATTTGAAATATCCGTGGGTTTGGGTGCTTTGAAGTGGCCATAATTAAATTATGCTGCAATTCTATGCCCGTTATGGTTTCCTACTTTGGTAGAGGTAGGCCGGCACTGCGCTCTGCTTTTAGAGCTTTAAAGACATATGTTTACGGCTGTGTGAGACCTTTTATACACTTACTGGTCTGACTGTCCTTCATATTTTTGTCAGTGCATAAGCATAGAGAAATATACCCAGGAAACAATCTCAGTTATTCTTTTAAGGGTTATCTCAGTTCAAAAAATGTTACTTCCCAGAACATTCGCAGAAAATTAGGAAAATTCAAGTTAGGGGAACATTTCCAGTATGTAAATCATTCCAGTTGTTTGGTTGTCCCTTAAACTTTACCTAGAAGTTACAAGGAACCCTGCAGGAACAGATTTGTATGAATTGTGGAAGGCCATTAATGTTCATTTAATTTTGAATGTTGGTCATTTTAAACAAATCAGCCATTTCAATACTTTCATTCAAAATAATCTTAAAATGTATTTGAAACATCCCCCGTTTTTATGATGTTTTTATGACTAAATAACCATCAGCAGATGTTGCCAGTAAGGTTGTTGAAACACATTTTGTGATTTTGGTAGAACTTGTTTAGAATAATAATTATGTTCTTTTTATCATAATATTATCAAATAATTATTCAAATATTTTGTATTACTGGCATACACTTTATGCATGTCTGGCATTTCAATATAATATGCTTTCCCTCCAGGTCACAGCACAAGTTTCAAACTCAAATCAGGTTTCATTAGGTTGAAATAGCAGGTAGAGTAACATGTAAATTTCACCAGAAACCAGATGGCTTTTAGTACATTTATAGGTACTCCAGCTAACATTGTGTTCTCTGAACCAACGTGTGAAACAATATTGATAAATTCCCTTTGCAAAACCTATGATTCGGGTGTCAACATGCACCATTCAGCAAACCCTCTACTACCCTGTTCTCATTTAAATTTAGCCCAGAGAGTAAAACCCAGGTCCAGATGGCAGGTAGGTGGAGGCAGTGGGCATGCTCGATTAGGGGCTTCCGATCGGTAGGTGATGTAGCAACTGGGTGGAGTTTCATTCAATTTAAAGCCGGGAGGCTGCCGGGCCTCCGTAAACGCGCACGCTCAGTGATTCATTGTCCTATAACATATCTGGCTGAAATTTAATAGGACCAATCAGGCGGCAGGAAACCAACTCTATTGGTGTATAAATCAAGGCTATGGGGCGTGTAATTTCTAAGGAATGGAAAACGTATGTTAAGTCATACCAAAGCAGTGGTGAGAATTGTTTGGTAAATGATCTGGTAAATCATCCATGTACGTTACCCAAGGGTCAGAACCGAGAATATAGCAAGGCAAATGTGCTTTTTCCACATGGGGAACCACGTGGGATTTTGGGGGCCTGTGTCAGGGGAGTAGCAATGGGATGGGTGAAGCATGATTAAATCTAGTTAAGTTAGTTATATTATTGTGCTAGCTGTCCTCCCCCTCCCCCTTATAACCACATTACATCTGGTCACACAACAGCAGTTCTGAATCAATAGGACTGGCAATGCACAAATAATCATGAAGATGAAGTCGTACTGAAGTCTTGAGGCGTTGTTATTAGTAACCTCGCACTTCAGGGTCTGTCATTAATGGACTCTGTTTGGCTTTAGGGTCTTGCCAGGTTAGATACTGCTAGCTATGGACACTCCAGATGGTCAGGCACAGTGCCTTGATTCAGACCAGCCTCCAAAACACAGATGGCATAACAAAGCCACCGCTCTTTTCAGCAGAGCATATTAGTTCCTCTCTGTAGACTTTCGTTTTATAAACACGTGCATGTAGTTATGCAGTAATAGGTTTCTTTAGATCTTAGTTACAATGACAAGTACCCCCTGATTCACTCTTTATCTATTTTGTTTATGCCGTACAAAACCCAGGTTTCAAATTGTTTAAATCACAGGTTTAAACTAACCAGAACAAAGACACCCGCTGAGGCCTGCTGATGTGCCAGGTTTGATCTTGTTGCCTGATTCATTTGTGGATCCACTGGGATCCAGACACCAAGTTGTGAGCATATTAAAATAGCATTAAACTCAAACAAGCTTGAAAAGAAATACTGTATATTTGCTAAAGAGCTAATTCCAGTGTGAATACTGTTAATATTCAGCTGAAAATGTGCTAACAGAATTTTCTGCCTCTACAGTGTCCAACTTAGAATGCATTTCTTTTTATTATTATTTTTTTAAAATAGAGAGTTGGGTTTTTTTGGGATGCACACAACTGATTGGGTTCTGAAACGTAAAATGGAGAAGTGTGAAGTTCTGGGAACACACACGTACCATAAGACTGGAGTTGTGAAGTCCAGTCCGGGTATTTGAATGCACATGGAGGAGCCATCATATCTGAGGGGTGGAGTACTGTGCTGCAAGGCATGGGGGTATTATCTGCGCAGCCCAGTCTGCATCTACAGTACGTGACCACTCTGTGCCAGCCTCCCGAAGTCTGCACAACCCAGTCTATATCTGTATGTCCACTCTGTGCCAGCCTGCTGATGTCTGCGCAGCCCAGTCTGCATCTACATGCCCACTCTGTGCCAGCCTCCCATCCCAGACCTGAGACTTTGTGGGCGCGGCATGACAGCTGTCGCCATTCTGCTTCCTTCAGTCATTTCTAGGTTGCAGAATTGTCACCTGGCTTCAGAAGCTTGGTTCCAGTTGTTCCATTTGGGACTTAATAAGTCTAATGCTTTAAATGGGTACATATTGTAACCATGGAAATGAATAGTCTTTAAAGAACTGAAATTCAGTTCCTAAATTGCTGGGAAATAATTTGAGAGAAACATAAATGGCATGCTATAATGATAAGATGTAGTTTCAAATTGATGAATCATTTGATTAATGATCAAAAATGAATGACAGCAAATGGCGGCACGAGCTAAGCATTGGAAAACTTATAACAGCATCCCTGGAAGGAATCATGGGAAATGTGTCCAGTTTAATCAGGCTTATGAGAAATTAAATTTTTTTCTAAATCCATCCTTAACCCTCAAAGGTGCCACACAGCTGCAGTAACTATACTTTGACAGAAATACGCTGCACCTTAGGCTACATTTATCACAGCATGCAAATTACATTTAAAACTCAGGTTTTAATATCTTGTTAGTAATGCATTAAGATCAAGCCGTCGTTCAATTTACGCACACTTCATTGAAATACAAGTGTAGTCAGGACGAGGCGATCTTCCTATTCCGCTTAAAACGCACAGCATTGTTTTCTGAAGAGCACTGATGTTGACTGTCACTCTTAGCTCACATCGACACACACTCACAGCAAACCCCTTTGCTCTCCACAATCTCCCCTCTGTTCGCCCCGCTTGTTTGATGGTCTCTTTGATCCTTTCACTCTCCGTCCCCCCTGTGGTTCCCGTTCCTGAATTAGCCTGTTGTTCGCTCGCGGTGCACTTGGCCTCAGTTCGTGGAGGCGCAAAAAGCCGCAAACACCTGTACGATGAACGGCGCGATTGTCCGCGCCCAGGAAGAGATTATATGCATTCATTAGCATAGATCTCAAAACCGACACGGGTCGAAAAAACAAAGGTGATGTTAATTTATGGAAATCTGCCAGCTTTCTCCCTGGCAGATGCATCGAGCAAATGTCCTGTTCTCATACTCCCCATTTTTAGCCTTCGGAATAGTTTATCCTGTGATATCGATGTGGGGGTTGCTATAGATTCTTCCGGAAAATAAATGGTCGTGCGGAAGGTCAGACGTTGAAGAACAGACACTTAAGACCGCACTTTGACCCATTTTAGCTTTTAACTCCTACCATCATGTTCAAATGGTATCCAGGGGCCAGGGCAACAGCACCATAACGCAGCACTAAAAGGGGAATTAAGTGACTCTTTACAAGAGAGTAAATGCCGTTCGCCTTCAAAATACAATGCACAATGCAGGCTTAAATATATACTCCAGGCTTGAATACAGTAAGGGAACCTCAAATGTAAAATAACATTAATGCAGAAAATTGGAAATTAAGAGTATTTTTCACGTTGGTTTCTTATGAAAAATTGCACTTTTTTTTTACCTTTGTTTATTAAAACAACAGCGCAGTGCCCTGTGGGATTGCTGGGTCTCTGGCTACAAAGTCTTCTTTTATGAAAATCCAATCCAATTCAATTCAATTCTATTCCATTACTTTTCCAATTCCAATACTTGTTGATATAATACATTTTTCCAAAACACTAAATCCAATCCTCCATCCAAATCCAGATCCTAGTCCAAGGCAGCGTGCATCATAAGCAAATCAAAACCAGCATGGCTCATTTGGAATCACTCGTTGGCGTTTGACGTCATTCACAAGGTCCTCGCCGACTTCGCCTATAGTTTCTAGCGGGCAGAGCGGCGACACCCGGCGGCTGCTTTTTGTGCAAAACGAGTGCAGAACACGCCCAGTCAGTCATAGTCGGGAGGCCTTCCGCTTGCAAAACGAGTCCACCCAATGTGTCTCCTGCTCCTGTTTTCCGAGAATGGCAGTTTCTCAGCTTGCCCCTTCCTGTTTGTGGTTATTTGTAAAGGCTGAACTCCCTGATCTACATTTTTTCCCACCTAAGGCAAATCCCAGTGAATTACCTGGGCCCGCCCACTCCTAAACTGGGCAGGGGTTCAAAGCAAGCTGAGTTCCTAAGTCTGGGATGTTTCAATAGAGCACCGGAATTACAGAACCCAAGAATCCAGAAGAGTAACGCAAAGCCAATCATGCAGTTGTTTGAATCATAAGGACGGTTGGTCGGCTTTAATAGCGCCCCCCCCCTATCAATTTTCTATCGTAGCCGTGGATTTTACTTCTTCACATTAATTGGAGTGAAGTGGTATTGGTTGCAGGTCCACTGTGCTGGTGAGCGTGTGCAGTGCCTGGCCCAGGGTGGTGATAACTGTCATCTCCGCAGGCCACCTGGGGAGTTCTACAGATGTTGACGGCTAAGGCGGCTACTGTCTGTAGGACACGATCAAGCAGCATATTGAGATAAAGACACGAGTGAAGTCATGCTTTTCATCTTTAACGACTGGGATGAAAAAGGACTCATGGCCAGGTAAGAGCAGCCTGTTTGCTACCGAGGTAGGGGAGTAAATAGGAGGCAGAAGGCATGCTGGGAAAAATTGTGGTTATTGATGAAAGTCAGCTGTTTTAAAGCACCATTTTGGCTCCACCTCAGCACGAGACCACAGGTGGGAGACCAGCATCCTGCCGGGAAACCCAGGGAAAGGGAAATCATCAAGTAGCACGTGCGCAAGCTGGCGTGTACCTGCTCAGCAAGCCAAAACGGCATGCTATTCACCTCTGACTGCTAATAACAATTCATCCCCGTCGAGTTGAGGAAAAAGACAGCGTCCGCTGTAGTTGCATTTCCATGCGGATTGTCCACCTCTCCTTGTGGACTGCTTGGGCTCTATAATCTCCTCTGAGCATCAACTTCTCCATTGTACACAAAATCCAGCACACACAAAAAATACTCTTCTCCCCTCTACACCCACCCACCGCCAAAATACCTCAGAGATAAGCAGGGAGGCGCATGAAAACACATACCTTTCCTCTAATCATATCTGGGATCAGTGCGCCTCTTCCCAAACTCGGGTTTTAATGAGATCCCAGGGCGACTCTCTTAACCCACAATAAAAAAACAGGCAGACTTAAAAAAAATAAAAAATACATCTGACCGTGGGAGTCCACTTATACCCTGGTAGGCTACTGGAGGGACCTGGCAGGAGAAGAACCCACCCTGGCAGGCATCTTTCAGCAGCCTTTAGCTGACCTGTCTCAGGTGAATCAGGGTTTACCTTGGATTTCCTGGTACCATAACCTTTTAGTGCTTGTGCAAAGCATGAGCAGCAAGTGAAGCCGTGGTTTTTCATGTGGAAGTGACATTCAGCTGTACCAGTTGGACCTGCACAGCGGACTGGGTCTCATGTCTGCGAATGAAAAAAGATCAGAGGTTCTGTCTGTGGGTATCAGCATACTGTGTAAAGCTGCGCATACAAACACTCACACACAGACGCATGCACACACAAACACACACAGACATACACAAACACACTCACTCGCAGGCACACGCGCACACACAATCACTCACACACAAAGACGCATGCACACATGCACAGCATTGCACACACACTTTCCCTCTCTCTCAGACGGCCATACAAAAAACAAGCACTGTTTGTCCATCTCTCTCTCCACCTCTCTCTCTGTCGCACACACACAAAAACTAAAAACTCACTTGAAAATATACAGTACATTCATATAGACTGATACTGTTCCATACATGTATGTGCTCACAGCAGCAGCAGTGCCCAAACACTGTGGTTTTGAATACGAAAAAGAAAACATGCATTCAAAAGAGAATATAAAGTTGTGTCTATAACTCTGACAGCACATTTTCAGATTCAGTTTGCCTTTAGATTAGCTTTCTGGGGAGAATCAGGCTGCTTTACATCCAGATCAAAGGGAAACTGAGTGTATTACATAAATCACGGTTTCTCTTGTGCGAAATGTGCATCTGGTGAACCAAAAAAAATGATGTCATCACATTTGCTCTAAGGTTTTTTTTTTAATCCAAAGCACCAAATGCACAATGTAGTATCCCAGCTGGAGTATTTACTTTGAAATCATAATAATACGGTGTGAAATATGTGTACAATCAGAAAAACATTATTATGGAAGGAGATCAGAATCTGCTGTTGGAAAGATGAGATTTTGAGGGGATGTTTGTAGATGGTACGAACTGAGAACTACACTTCTGCTGTTTTGTGTGACTTTGCGTGTGCCCCAGGGTCTTTTCCTGAGCACCAGACATTAGCAAGATAATTACATTTTATCACAGCGTTATCCTGCATCACAGACATTCAAATAGTCAATGGGCAGTTATCCACACTGTATATAGGCTAATGATATTTTCATACTTAACTGAGGATTGGCAATCCAGAATTCAATTACCCCACTTTAAGATGTCCGTCTAAGTTGGGTTCACTACTTGTACAATAATTCACTTGTAATTCACATCATGTGAAATTAGTGAACATAGAATTTGGCCCTTCTCTCGCCACCATATTGAAAAGATAGTTATGCAATTGAGGTGTAAAGCCAATGATAATAGTGATGGCAACATGTTGAAGAGTGTGTGTGACACCTACCGAAAATTCACAGGAAAGCCCCTTTCACACATGGAACCCACTACACTTTTGGTTCAATGATCCAGGTTAGGTAGTGGTTATCCCCATTCACACATGGGTCTCCTATACGGAAAAATTCCATGTTGAGTCTGTTCACATGACATGACCGGTCAGGATAGATTATAGGCAAGTATGGATGTCTACCCTCTGAAGCAATGAACATGCAAATGTTACACTGCAAAAACCAAATCTTAACAAGTATTTTAATCTTATATTCAGACTTTAGAATCTTATTTCTGCTACTTTTGTGGGGTGAGATAACTCATTTCAAGATTTGCCAGTGGGGTAAGATAATTTTACTTGTCAAGCAAAAAGAAACTTAAAACAAGTTAATATTTTTCAGTTTAGAGAAAAAAAATAAGATTTTAAGTCTCATTACATGACTGCAGTGTAACATTATGTTAGTTTGTCTGTAAAACAGCCAGATATTTTGCTGAATAGTTTTGGCAGAGATATAAATCCTAAAAATATAAAATTGGATAAAAAGAGCTTTGTCCTAAACATTATGGAGGGGACTATTTACTATAAATATACTATGTATGGACTCATCATAAGGAATGGAAAAAAGGAGGAACAACTCTTTCATGATGACTACCCAATAGTCGTAGCCTTCAAATGATGCTATAATGTGAACAAACAACTTAAACAACATGCATTTTAAAGTATTGGGTCTGTAGCAGACTATACCTGTAAAATCAATCCTACAGAAAAGTCTAGGACATTGTAAGCAATCTGCAGGAATCTTACTGCTATCTGCAGCGCGAGAGTATTGACGTGAATTATTTAAACCACAACTGGTTGTCACTCACTCAAAAGTTAACAGTGATTTCAGAACATTGCCATTCAAATTCAGAGACAATCTGCAGGATGGTGGATGAACTCCAAGCCTGTGTCCCTGTCATTCCAAGACTATCCTCCGGGGGCTGTCAAGATGCTCCAAGACGGCTGCAAACCGGAGTTCAAGGCCCCAGAAGCACAGGCTGGTGTTTATGATACCATGATACCATGATAGCAGGGAAAAGAGGGAGAGAAAATTTGGGGGTAAGGAAGAGGCTGATGGGAAGGAGGAGAGAGGGAGTGGAAGGGTAAGGGGCAATTGGGCTGCTGTGAGGGCTTAAAGCAGAGGCCATGTTGTTGAGCAGCAGGTGCAGTGCCAGTCTGGAAGCTTGCCACTTGGCCAGGGCTCCGGGGCCTCTTATTGGCTGGAACCACATGACAGGCGGGCGCTGCAGCCGCCAAAGCTAAAGCCAGAGCGCACCTGCTCCCGTGTCACGTGACCGGAGACCCGCCAGACCATGTCTCCGATGCGCACTCATGCAGTGCTCATTTCTGAAGGAAGGCGAACCCCGCCAAAATTGTGGGTTATCGTCCGTTTGCTGTGACAGCACAGAGTCTGAGCCATAAGCAGCCCTGTCCCAACAGGAGATTTGAAATGTGGGTTGTCTCTGAGAGTGTAAATTACAGTTTTGGCCCGCCTTTGTTTCCCTGGTAATCTGATTTCCTTTTGTCTCACATCACAGGGTGATGCTGTTGGCTGTTTGGAGTCCCTGCTGAGCCAAAGCTTGATGAGAAGTAAAAAAAAGTGCCATATTATTGGCATTCATATTTAATTGGATCTTTACTTTCAAGCAACACCTTGCACAGTTGCAAGTTTCAGTGTTGTTGAGAGGGTAGTCACTACTTTCAATAAAATGCACAATGAAGTAATGGTGCATTGACCATTGAGGAGGGTTTTTGTCATTTACAAAACGGAGAAAGCTAACCAATCTGCATTTATATAAAAACCGAAATCTGCAAGCACACGTGTATAGAAATATATGTATGTACAAGGAATTATCAGTTGATTATTATGTCAGTATATTCATTATTGATACTGAAATTCAAGTGAGATAATGTGACATCAGGTTAAAGACACTTACTCTTCAAGATAACAATTACAACTGGTACATTGCCGTACCCCTGAAATAGATAGCTTCTTACATTTCTAAAGTGACAAAAAACCCAGGAGATCAGCGCATTGTTGAGAAAATGTCAATTTCTCTGCCTCACTTTTTGAATAAAGTGTTCAGTTACAAACTGATTCACACATTTACAAATGTAGCAAACTTTTAGCTTAAGTGTATGAAACATTGACAAAATCAAACATTTAACTAAATGTTTGGTACATTAAGATAAATGTTTTAATACATTTAAGAAATCAAACATTTGCCAAATGTATAAAATATTTGTAAAATATTTCACACATTTTCTAAGTGTCCGAAACATTTAAGAAGACATTTAATAAATGTTTGAAACATTTAAGAAAATAATTTACTTTTTAATGTTTCATACACATAGCTAGATTTCTCAAATATTTACTAAATGTTGAAAACCACTAAAAAATAAAACATAGCTCAAATATATATTTTTTTCTTAAATGTATAATTTTGGTATAGCATATTTAATATTTAGATCTGTAATTTCAAATATCATGAATGTAGTAAAATTAGATTTTTCTGTAAAATGTGAGGGAAAAAATAAGATAGTTTGGAAAAATGCACGGTAAATGAATTACATTTTATGTCGCATTAAACACTCCATGTACTGTACATCTATGGACGCTACATTAACTCAGTCTGAAGGTGTGTCTGTTTAGTGTTTATGTACGTGTCATGCTGAGAGATGCTGATGGGAAAAAAGATGGGATGTTTGGTAATCAGATGAGATGCGAAATAAATCTCCTGTGTTTGCTGCATGTCTGAAACTAGTCTGTGCTCCTTTTGGCCTAGACAGTGTAGGCCTACTAGGGCAAATGTATCACTCATTTTCATTACCGTAATTCAGGTCAGGTATTTTGCTAATTGCTATTAGCACTTGCTACGGTGCTAGTTCTCACTGTCTCTCTTCCTCCCCCTCCTCCTCTCATACACTCTGTCCCCGACTCTCTCACAACTCCGTGAGCATGATTAAAGGTGACAGTGCCCTGCCAGGATGTGCAAGGTCCAAGATCTTGCAAAATATCTCACGTACCAATTCAAGCCATCGTGGTGACCGTTCACTCTGAGGTTAATGGAAAAGGTAATAATTTTTCATCTTCGGAGCTAGCGAATTGGACGTGTAAGTGTGTTGGCTATTTTTTGATTGGAGATGTTCAGGAATATTCAAAAGGATCTTTTTCATTATGCGGTTGCAATTTAAATAGGTCCTATAAGAGCTGGCCTTGTGGAAAAGACTGGCTACTCTATCACTGTCATAGAGATCCTCACTATCCCTACGTCTTCTTCAAAACTAATTAAATCCAATGTCCACATTTGCGAGAATGAAGGATACTAAGGGCGGGTGATGGTGTTGTACAGAAAAGTAATCTGTGTGTGTGCGTGTGCTGTTCCTCTACAATAAAGATATACTAGCCAATAAGACTTGTTTCCCCATCTCTTGCAAATCGACAGCCTCATAACAAAAGTGCCTAAGTCATTTTTTGTAGTTTTGAGAAAAAGGCAAAAAACTGCTGCAATTCTACGTCAATGAGGATTTAGGCAGAATAGCATAAAGTGGTTCAGGAAGTGCACAGCGACCTGCAGTGAATTGAGCATTTTTACACTGTTGACGAATGATAAATCAAGTGATTTAGGCAGAAAATCTCAAAATGTCCAAAAATTACTTAGGCACTTTTGTTATGAGGTTGTCGAAATGAAAGAAATGGAGAGGGGCCAGCATTCCTATAATGAAAACAGTTGATTGGACAATGGCCTCATCTTTAGTATCTATATATTTAAAAACACAGCTAAAAGGCCCATGCTAATCTCCTTTCGCTACATAGTCTTCCCCAGGTTTCAGATGCAAAGCATAAAGTACCAATCTGTGTTCACAACACCAAAGAGCTGAACACACTCAGCTGTGTGTGGTAGGAGAAAGCGGGTGCTCAGGCCACTGTCACCTCCTTTACTGTGTTCAGCGCAGTTGTGGCGTTGAGTTTGTGGTGAGATAATCTGCACGGGCCTTTCGCTGTGTTCAGTGCAATCGTGGCGTTGAGTTTGTGGTGAGGTAATCTGCACGGGCCTTTCATTGTGTTCAGTGCAATCGTGGCGTTGAGTTTGTGGTGAGGTAATCTGCACGGGCCTTTCGTTGTGTTCAGCACAGTCGTGGCGTTGAGTTTGTGGTCAGGTAATCTGCACGGGCCTTTCGCTGTGTTCAGTGCAATCGTGGCGTTGAGTTTGTTGTGAGGTAATCTGCACGGGCCTTTCGTTGTGTTCAGCGCAGTCGTGGCGTTGAGTTTGTGGTCAGGTAATCTGCACGGGCCTTTCGCTGTGTTCAGTGCAATCGTGGCATTGAGTTTGTGGTGAGATAATCTGCACGGGCCTTTCGCTGTGTTCAGTGCAATCGTGGCGTTGAGTTTGTGGTGAGGTAATCTGCACGGGCCTTTCATTGTGTTCAGTGCAATCGTGGCGTTGAGTTTGTGGTGAGGTAATCTGCACGGGCCTTTCGTTGTGTTCAGCGCAGTCGTGGCGTTGAGTTTGTGGTCAGGTAATCTGCACGGGCCTTTCGCTGTGTTCAGTGCAATCGTGGCGTTGAGTTTGTGGTGAGGTAATCTGCAAGGGCCTTTCGTTGTGTTCAGCGCAGTTGCAGCGTTGAGCTTGTGGTGAGGTAAGTCTGCGCGAGTGTTTCGGGTGCTGGTCTGTAGAAGTAGCTCTTGAGTCTGTCGTGTCTTCCACATGAGTGATTCACAGTGGCTAATGGGACAAAGCCTCTGAGATATGAGTGAAGAGAGCAGGAAAGAGCAGGCGCGTGCTGCAGACTAATTTATGGCACGCAGTTTCACATACGCTTTCTTTGATGATAACACTTTAGATGTACAGATCAGTGCAGCAGTGAGAGGGAACCTTAGGGGGCTTTGGGAGAATTAATTGGGCGGTGGGGTAAATAATGGGCTCCTCTGTGTGTGTGTGTGTGTGTGTGTGTGTGTGTGTGTGTGTGTGTGTGTGTGTGTGTGTGTGTGTGTGTGTGTGTGTGTGTGTGTGTACGTACGTGTGTGTGCGTGTGCGTGTGCGTGTGTGTGTCTGTTAGCTCTGGCTGTGCAGACAGGTGCATCAGCTGTGCACACACACACACACACACATACAGTACATACACATATATACACACACATACAGTATATGCACATGCACGCTTGCCTGCACATGTACATACACACTTCAGTTCCTTCTCGCTCCATCTCTCCTGTCTCCTGTCTGTCATGCCCTGCATCTCACATCTGCTCCTTTTCTGTTAAAAGGGCTTCAGGTGCAGCCATGTTCTCTCTATGAAAAACCTGTAGTGAACTAACAAGAGAGCACTATCCCCATGAAACTCCACCCTTTGTAGTTTTCCACAGCACTGAGAGGTTTTATTTATATTTTATTTATATTTTCTAACTTCCCCTCTGGCACGCTCACATAATAACCACAGGGATATGGAGTTATATATGTAGTCATGCAACTGTGCATGACCACTTTCTTTCTTCTCCTCTTGGTGCCTTTAATCATTTCTCCATGTTTTAAATATATGCGATTTGCTTCTCAATTAGTAATTTGTACATCAATGACTGTTCATGCATGTATATTTTATCTGTCATGATGTAGAAGAAAGCAGCTCAAAGGCCAGCGGTTGTTCTCTCTCAGTATGAGGGCTTAAACAAGCCGATCAAACCCTATGGATTTTCTTCGTGAGAGAGGGATAACACAGAATAAAAAAAACAGGATGAACATACGTGTGGTTAGTGGGAATGTTATTGCTGTAAGTGAACCGACGGCTGGTGCTGTTAGCCTGATTTTATACCCATTTTACACCACGTGTAACCAACTTATTTGTATCTGATGTGTATCTGATCTTTGTATCTTATATGTATCTGGTCTGTCAATGATGTACTCAGTAAAAACAAAAGCCAGCTGACTATGTGTCTCTCCACGGCCAGGGCTATACAGACTCACGCATATATGCAATGTGTCTTCTGTTTCTTGTATTGAAAAGATGAGATTGTGGTTAAACCTTGATGCCAATTCAAGCTACTCTTAAAGCTACTAGACATGACAGGGTCCTGGTAGGAAAGGTTATGTAAACTCCTCCAATTTTGTTGCATCGCTGTAGGTTCTCGATCACTATAAACTAATAGATAGCCCAGACTCTAACCTGTAATATCTACACTACATGGCCCAGCCTGCTCTTGTACTCCATGCCCTTATTGGCTGAGCCATACAGGAATGAACACATGATCACATAATTCTTATAGGGTAGCCACACCCCTTTACTGAGCGTTCTAATCATCAGTCACCCAATCCATGATGTGGAAGCTACAGCCTCAATTAAATACCTGGAGACAATTGGGCGAATGCATAACACAGATTGCACGGTGACCTCTGACCTTCCGTTCCATTCTGGCCCTGACCTTGAGTGGAAACCTCTCTTTTATTGGCTGTTTCCCTTGACCCTGATTGACCTCCTCTGATTGTCCAAATTGAAAGCCACTGACCTGTGTAGTTCTCACAGAAATGTGCTGTTTTGACCATTGGTCCTGGGAAGGAGGAGGGGAAACGTGTGAAACATTTAGAAGTAGGGACAGAGATCTGCACCCAAAGGCAGAGATATAAATAATCTGAGAGAGTGTGGGCTATATTAATATTTGTGTTTGTTGTACATTTGTATCATCTGTGTTCATCCTTAAATTGTTAGTGAAAATTCTACCATTTAACATGGGCTGTGCATGCGTGTAATGTGTATGTGTGCCTGTGTGTGTGAGGGTTACTCACTCTTTTTTTCTTATTCCTTAAGGCTAATTTTTATCTATTTATATATATTTACTTTCAACAAGTGTCGCTCAACAAAATTATATATTTTCAACTGAAAATATATATTTTTAATGTTGCACACCTCTAGAATTTTGTTATGTCATGGACACAGGTCATACTTTGTCCCACAGTGTGATTGGACAGTTTACAAATGTAAAAGAAAATGGTCAGGAGTTCGGCATCTCGTTACCATAGAGACAAAGAAACCCTCACCGCAGGCCTTCTCCAAAGTATAAACGTCTTGCGACACATTTGTGTCGAGCGACACTTTTTGAAAGTGTCGTGCAGTGAAGTATAAATTAGGCGTTAGGTAGAGAAGTCATGCAAATAAAGCAAATTTGAATTTGAACAGAGAGAGACACAACTGAATGTGTTCTTGGGGGAATTCTCATTGTTGTACACAGGCGTAAAAAGGAAGCCATTGAATATTGTGCAATATATAAGCACAAGTACCTACAGCAAGTACGCGGGCATCTGCCTTAGGCACACATACTATATGTGTGGAAACAGCGTTTCTTTCATCATGCGAGGGCGTCAAACAACCTCAAACCCTGAGTTCTCAGAACAATGCCCTCTCTCTGCCCGCTCTGAGGCTGTGCACATATGTCATTAGAACTGCTTTTTTTGGGAAGCTTGTCCGGTTCCACCTCACTGCCCCAGTGTGCAACAACGCAGTTCAGCCGCGAGACAACAGCTCTGCTCCACGCTTCAAAACAAGCCGGTCATCCTGTCGAGTTTAGCACCAATAATCAATTGCCAACTGAGAGCAAACAGTGTGTTGGATGGACAGTGACAAAGTAGTTTGTCCAAAAGTGGAGCCCTTTGGACCAGTGTACTTTTCTACTCTACTCTTTCCCTGTTAGATTGGAAGTATCCAGTGAACCTAGTCTTCCCAAAAGAAAGGTGAATTGTTTTATTCATCAGGGAGCATGGTCACCATTTCTGGTCACACTGTTAATGCTTCACCGTTTTAAAAGCATTGTGTCTGTCTGCCTTATACTGAACATACTCATACCGTGCATCTATCCGTGGGTACTGCGGATATTATTGCACTTTAGCACATGCTGATAAGAGTTCTGTGAGTATTTGTGTGTGCATGTGGTAGAGTGTGTGTGTGTGTGTGTGTGTGTGTGTGTGTGTGTGTGTGTGTGTGTGCGTGCGTGCATGTGTATGTGTGCCTGCACATGCATGAGTGTGAATTTACATGTATGCCTGCAGGTGCGTGCGAGCGTGAGTTTGCATGCGTGTGTGCACCCATAGTGCGTGGATGTCAGGCCCACATGGTTGCTCAACCGGCTCAAGTCGGATGGAAAGTTACAAGCAAGTTTGAATAGAGTCCAGTAAATCACTCGTATAGCCTCTAAAATATGACGATACTATGTATTTGCACGAACGTATGCAGGTACATGTGTGTGTATGCGCATGTCTGCATACATGCCTGTGTGTGAGTGTGGACGGGCATGCATGTGTGCGCGTGTCTGCATGCATGCCTGTGTGTGAGTGTGGAGGTGCATGCATGTGTGCGCATGTCTGCATACATGCCTGTGTGTGAGTGTGGACGGGCATGCATGTGTGCGCATGTCTGCATGCATGCCTGTGTGTGAGTGTTGATGTGCATGTGTGCGCGTGTCTGCATGCCTGTGTGTGCGAGTGAGTGACAGGGAGCACCTGGCCGCTGTCACTCAGCTGCGGTAGAGAGCCTGTATCAGTGACAGCTGTGTGTCTGCGGAGGCTCCCGAGCAGATGGGACAGCAGAGCACCGTCACACTCCTGTCTCACCTCTGTACATAATTAGTGTCGCTGTCATGTTTCTCCCTGTCTGATCGATTGTCTCAGGCCCGAGTCGCTGAACGCTCACGCACTCTTTCATTCTTCACCCTTCCTCTCTGTCTTTGTCACTCTTTCTCTCTGTCTGCCCCCCTCCCTCCTTTCCAGTTAAATAACATTCCCGCGGCTTTCTTGGCACTGATTCAATTGCCCCGGCAAATTGTTAAGGTTAAAGCAGATTCAGCACATAGCGGCAACAGAATTCATGTTTCTCCAGAGCAGAAATAAAAACAGAACTATCTTGAGAAGTCAACGTCAGCAGTTGGGAGCCGGTAAATGAGCCTGATTTTATACACTGCACACATTTTATTTAATTTAGTCCGACTCCAACTCTGACCAATTTCTATTCTGCCTCCTGCCTTTATTTCTCTCGCCCTGTCAACTTCAAGTTCAAATTGTCTCTTTCTCTCTCATATCCACATGTATAAAAACATTGTTAAACACACGCACGTGTGCACACATGCACACAGTGCCGGGACATAGAGTTTCTTTGTAACATTGTTTGTCCTCCTCTGAAATGCCAGTTGCAGATCCTGCAGCTGTTTCGCTGCTGGCAA
Source organism: Synaphobranchus kaupii (assembly GCA_029718625.1). Taxonomy (NCBI): domain Eukaryota; kingdom Metazoa; phylum Chordata; class Actinopteri; order Anguilliformes; family Synaphobranchidae; genus Synaphobranchus; species Synaphobranchus kaupii. The sequence goes on from CM056387.1 coordinate 6,004,884, forward strand.
GGCAGCAGGAGGCCTCGTAGACACAGGAGCTGAGCATATTTTAATCTCCCCGGTTTTACGCGCCGTATAAATGCGCCGTGCATTTTTAATCGCCGACTTTCTCAAACAGGCGCTGGCTGCAGTGTCATTTTTTAATTCCAGCCGCACAATTTGAGCTCGTTTGACAAAACAGGGAGGGGGGGGGGGCACTTTTCAGGCAGTTTAAGCAAGAAGTCCAGGCGGGTGCGGCATGAAATGCCTGCTGAATCCAGATGATTCCTATCATCTTGAAACTGACTAGCAGACCTGTGTGTGTGTGTGTGTGTGTGTGTGTGTGTGTGTGTGTGTGTGTGTGTGTGTGTGTGTGTGTGTGCGTGTGTGCGTGTGTTTGTGTGTATGTGTGTGTTTGTGTGTGTGTGCGTGTGCGTGTGCGCGTGTGTGTGTGTGTGTGTGTGTGTGTGTGTGTGTGTGTGTGTGTGTGTGTGTGTGTGTGTGTGTGTGTGTGTGTGTGTGTGTTGCATGCATGCATGTGTCAGACCTGGGTCAATGTTTCCATTCTGCAGGAGTGTTTATATATATTTTACTGGTATCTAAAGAATTGCGATATTTAAAAAAAAAAGAAAAAAAAGAAAAGAATTTCACCATGCCCGCTGGCCAGTTGCGTACCTGTCACCTGGTGAGCGTAAGGTGTAAGATGACAAGTATTTAAGTAGAATGTTCTTAACTGAAAATCTGTGCTGATGTAACAATCACTAGTGGTAATTGAAAGCAATGGAGTTCTAGAACACCGACTTACACATTTGAAAAAACATTCCAAAAAACCTACTCTTCAAAGGGTTAACTGCAAAGGGACAGAGATACTGGAGTTAACTCTGGGAGACGGAGCGGCGGATTAGGGCAGCCCCATGAGGCGAAGCATTCCCTTGGAGAGCAGCTGTGATGAGGACACAGGTTTAGTGGCACCAGGCAGGCAGGCTATGATTGGCAGCTGTGAGCGCTTTAAGGCTTTCAGCTTTGCCTGGGCGGCCGCTGCTGTCCGCTGGGTTTCCCAGCTCTGGCATGCTTTAGCCAGATGTGGGCGGAGCCCTGAGCGGCACATGGCCACGCCCTTGGCCCTAGATAAGCGGACCCCCGTCCCACCATCACCTGCAACATTCTCTCCACAGAGCCTGCTTCCTGTCTCTAATCCATTCTCCAGTCCTCCCTCTACTGGCTTCTCTCCTTTTCTTCCCTTCTCACGTATTCTCCTGTCTCCGTTTCTTACCCATCCATTTTTCCACGTCTGTCATTCTCTCTGTCTTCTTTTCATCTTTCTTTCTCGCTTTTCTCTCTTTTCTATGCCCTTTTATCCTTTCACTCCGTCTCGGCCCATTCTCTCATTGCTGTGCGCTACTGCCTGCCGTCCCAAGTCTTTCTCCTCCTCTTTTCCTCTCTCTTTTTCATCTCCTTTTTCTACGTCAGTCTTGCTCATGTCATTCTTCCAACCTTCCGATTTGTACTTGATCTTTTCTACACCGTCTCTTCCTGGCAGGAAAGGGTAGTTGAGCCTTAGCCCAAGGAGGGTCTGTCTGCAGCCTCGTCTGAGAGCCTCCTGTACTCACAAACAGGGGTGTAGCACGATATTCTGGGCCCCGTGCCAATGCAGCCTCTGTGGGCCCCCTTCCCAAAGCAAACCTTTAATTTCAGGCCTTCTGAGGGCCCCGCCTCGGGGCCCTGGGTAGTCAGTTCCACTATTCCCCACACTAGAAGTGTAGAAGTGATAAACCTTACCTCAGAGGCTCCAAGCTACCAGGGAATAATTGCGCCCCACAATCATTTTCATTGTTTATGTAAATTCAGGTTGTGCTGTTTCAGTAGAATGCAAAGACTGCTAAAGTTGGCGAGTATGGTTTATGTTTACTTGTATTTCTCGTATTGAATTACCTTCACATACAGTGCAGTCCAACAGTAGTTGGGTAGTGACACATTTTCTGTTGTTTTGGCTCTGTACTCCAGCAAATTGGATTTGAAATGGACCAGTGACTATGAGGTTAAATTGCAGACTTTCAGCTTTCATTTGAGGGCGTTTACATCCATATTGGGTGAACCGTGTAGCAATTGTAGCCCTTTTTAAGCATAGTCCCCCATGAGTAAAAACAAAATAACGGTTTCAGCAAATACTATCTGAGTGTGGAAGTCATATATTTGTTGCAAAGCATAAGCTGGAATAAAATCAAACCTCAGGCTCTTATCCATATTCATTAAATTGTCAAACGCCAGCTGTGATGGGCATGAACCTATTAAAAATGTTACCATTAATGTCGAGCAAAGTGAAACAAAATGTAGGTATCAGCATATGCACTGCAGATACACATGCAGATGTGCTTCTTTGTTATACAAAATATTGTAGTGGTGGCTAATCATTTTAGCTAGCCACCTAGCAAGCTCATGGGCACTTTCTTGTTGTTTGCACTTACATATTTCCCAGCAAATGTCATTACAGTACTTGCTTTTTTATATTTATTGAATGAAAATGACATTGGGTAAATATTGAATTACCCCCCCCAAGATAAGGGTAAATATTAGATTCTTCATGAAGTTGTATAAGAAAAAAAAAAAGCACACACAAATAAATACAAAGGGTTGCAGATGATGCACATGAATTTGAAAAGCTTTAGGGCATCAATGTTTTTGAGAAGTTTTTGTTTTTACATTTGATATTTTGTTATAAAGTTATAAAGTAGTTGCATAAATCCACGTTTAAAATATTATATATGATGGCCTTTTGTTTAAAACAATAAGAATTTTGTGGATATATTATATGGTTAGGGTTTGAAAGGATTTAATACATATTTCTCTCAGGGTGAAAAGAGGGGAATCAAAAATTAAAAAGACATCTCTTGCTAAATCTTTTTCCAATATCTAATCGTAGACCTACCCAAAATATGTTTACATGCACATATTGAAAAAATAGATCAAGTGATTCTGTCCAAGACAAAAACACAGGTTTCCTCAATATATGTATAATTACAAATAAGTTGTAAAATGGTTTCCCTGACTTTGTTGATGAGCACATATTTATAAGGTAAAGTCTAAAACTTTACCCATTTTACATCCCGTATTAGATTCAATCTAAATCTAGCAACACACCTTCTACAGACATTACATGTGTCTCTGATAAATGAATTTAAATACATTTTTTAAATCTATAATAGAGACACCATTTACAGATAAAACACAATCACAGATGGGTGCATGTGTGAGCACACCATTAGGTATACCTTTACAAACCACTTGGTATTTTTTCATTCACAGTGGTAGTTATGAGAATATAATATATAATATATTGAAATTTCACCCACAAACAGGATGGTTTCCTTAAACCAACATTCTAAAAAGAGGGATTTGTTCATATACACAATATCAGGGTTATTGCAAAGCATGTATTTGCGAGGAGAGAAGTTGTGTTTGTACAGAAGAGACCAGCAGCTGAGCATCTGTTTATGTAAATAAGCAAGTTTTAAAGGAAGATTGTTTCCATTGTGAGGGCATTGAAAAGGAAAACATCCACCAACTCTTGATTCATTGGCATGCAAAAGTATTGAAACCCTTTCTATGATGTCCTATTTTGTGAAATTAAAATGAGGATTACACCCTTTTACTCAAAACCCGAATGCTCAATCTGAGGACTTCTAAGGGTAAAACAAGTTTCAGTTAATGTCAGCAAAAACTAAAGAGAAAAACTGAAATATACTACTGTATACAGGACACAGTTTGAGTTTCTAAGGCAACGTATGACCCAATAAATCTTCAATATGGTGGTAAAATACATTGTGGTACAAATTTTATTTGTGAGAACATCCCTTTCAATCTTCTGTGTCTTATTTTTCCATCAAATTGTTAGTTTTATCTAATCAGGTGCAAAATGATCTAGGGCAGTGCAAGAAAGAGAAACGGTAAGAAGCTCTACACAGACCCTCTCCTTTGAAAGTAATAATCCACCCTGTACAGACAAGCCTCTGCCTAACCATTAATTAAATTTACTCTTTATTGCAGAGGCTACAGGATCAAAAGTTAAGATGACTCATTCTTTCTTCATCTGTTGTAATGTGTTGTTGTAATTCGCAAATATTACTGTATCCTTTACTGAGATATTACAGCACTCTGAAGGATGCTAAGCCTTTAACCTGGAGATCATTCAGAACTTTTCAGTTATTCTATGCCTATCAATCAGTCAGATTTTATTTATATAGCAGTGCCGTGTCCAGGCACTTTTTTGACTAGTTGGGGCACAAAAAAAATACAGAAACTGTTCAAATTGTTAATGGCCTTGTTTGTGGCTAATAATTATGTTACAACAATGTATCTTTCTCAAGTGAAACTAAATGAATGTGCCAATGTGGACTAAACATCCCTAACTTGTATAAAAGCATGACAAAATTGTGCAAAACACTTTTCTTTCAAAATGAGCTACTTTTTGTTCTCAGGATAATCTTAAGACATACAGTTGAAGTCGGAAGTTTACATACACTTAGGTCATTAAGTCATTAAAACTCATTTTTAACCACTCCACAGATTTCATGTTAGCAAACTATAATGTTTGCAAGTCAGTTAGGACATCTACTTTGTGCATGACACAAGTAATTTTTCCAACAATTGTTTACAGACAGATTATTTCACTTTTAATTCACTATATCACAATTCCAGTGGGTCAGAAGTTTACATACACTAAGTTGACTGTGCCTTTAAATTTTTTATATTTGGTCACATATCCTTTGCATGCCATGACTTCCTGATGTATGTGACCCAACAACATCAAAAAACTCTTGATATCTTATTTTCTGGTACTGTTTAAAAATGAGTTTTAATGACTTCAATCAAAGTGTATGTAAACTTCCGACTTCAACTGCAAGTGCAAATCAAATGGCAATGCAGTGAGCTCCATTTTAGTTAAAAATAATGCTGTGAAGTGTGTGTACAAACATTGTATGATACAATATGATTAATGTAAACTTTAAACTCATGGTGGACTAATTAGCATGATTAGCTGCAAGCCCCTTCCTGCATAATGAATGTAAAGCCTGAATGCTTAGGGACCCCATAGGAGATGCCTCATTAAGCGCAACATACTCATCACTTTCAGTCAAACATAATACGGTATGTTATTATACGTGATTAATCTGTTAGCAAAAGCCGCTTAAGGAGCGAAAGATCTCGCATGCAATTAACCTAATTTAACTCAAATTGATGATTCAGCAATTCAATGGTCAATTGTTGTCATCCTGGAGTGGACTAAATATCCAATACCCAACTATCAGTACTAAGTGATAGGCGCCTAAATTGAGATATGCCTTTCTTTTTTTTCACCATTGCCTGTAATTGATCAGGCAAGGTTTTCACGGGATTAAAACGCGACCAGTAACGTAACGGTAAAGCCCCACAGAAAGCGATGAAATCGTATGCCATCGTTCTCGCCTCCCACAATCTTTAATCTGATTGGTTATTGTGCCACGTTCCCCATCTCGTCTGGCGCCTCGCATCGCAAGCAATCCCAACCTGCCTTGCAGATACAAGGAATCGCCTCTCATTGAAAATGAATGGAGGCAATGTCATCGCACTAGAAATCCGCTCCACATCGCTTTCTGTGGGGCTTTACCGTAAACGTCATTTGGTCCTCTCAGCCAATGATTCACTATCTGGACATTCTTTACGCAGCTCCCCTTCACTGATAGAGCTCGTAATAATTGTAGGCTACTATTAGAACGCTAACAAATCGGTAGGCTACTCACCATCATTGAGACTTGCTGTACTTGATTCGCCATTCTTCCTAATCTGAGTCGGAAGGCTGAAGTCTTATTAGCCTGATTGACTGCTGAAAGGAGAAGGGGTCTAGCTGTATCAGATAGCTAACTAGCTAAGGTTAGCTAATATGCATGCTACGCTGTACCGGTAACGTTACTATTTGAAAGACGTGGGTCTCTGAGATTAACGTTGGTATTATTGTGAACGGATCTTCTTTAGTTCAGTGGCTCAAACATATGGTACGGTTGCACCACGCACTTTCTTTTTTATTTAGCTATCGTTTGTTTTGCTAAACGGTGTTTGCATTTCCGAGTCTGCTGGTAACTTGCCTAGAGGCTCTTGGGTGTGGCCTGAATAGCTTTCATGCCCACCCAAGCCTGAGAACTGCTTAGTCGGTAGAAAGTGACACTATTCAATCTTAATTTTTTTTAGCTGTAGACGCTTTTAAAGGCTTGAAATCTTGGTTTAATAACGAGGAGTAATGTCAAATAAAGAAAACCATGTTTTAAAGGTTGTATCAGCGATTTTGGGTGGAAACATAAATGATCACATTCATCTGATTTTTCCTCACGATCCGCTAGCTGCCCGCCCCATAAGCAGGCCGTCAAAAAACCGCGTCTCTGTAGGCAGCCTATGCTCCGAGATACACTAGGTACACAAAAACAAATGGTACTACCAACCACTCAAAACCAAAATAAACAGTATTCCAACCAATCACAATGATCTGCACAAACGCTAATACTCTTATCTCGCTGAAATCTTGACGGATTTACAAACGGTTTGGTTTCTTACAAACGTTATTAACGTGGTTATAATTCTGGATGCTTGAACACTATTTTTTAAAACATAACATAATTATTCATAAGTATGTTTGTTTGGGATTTCGCTTCAGAAGTGACGTCACCCAAAATCGCTGATACAACCTTTAAGCACAGTTGGCAATTCCATTAAGGAGCGATTCCTTACTAATATTACCAGGAGTGCAGTGGAATATAACAATGATAGGGTTATCAGTATTGACACCATGGTGAGGTTTACATTTTATATGTACGTGAGGGGCAGACACAGTCTCAGATCATAGTGCTCTCTACAATACCTATACCAAAGAATAAAAATTCATATAAGCCCAGAAATATGGTTTAGTGGTGATTGAAGAAGTCTAGTTCATTATGGACAAAATTTCCCTTCCATTGCAATGTCTTGGGAACCTTTGTGAGAGAGAACTGGTGCAACAGTCAGAAACAAAAAATGACTTGATAAAATAAATCCATACCTGAAAATAGATGCATAGACAACCAAAAAAACCTTGGTTTTGCAAGTACATTTCCTTCCCATTTCTTCCCATAAACACTTGAGAGATTTACTTTTCTGTAAATTTGATTTATAAAAAAGAGTGCTTCCAATGACTCTACCAAAACTGTGAATGTCATAGTTTGAATTTGAGTTGATTTATTCAATTTTAAGATTTTTTTATCAAATCATTAACCCCTTTAGACCAACAAATAAAACATTTGAACAAGAAAAATGTACTCAAATAATTTGCTCAGATAAGGCCAGAAAACATAGAAAGTTTTGAATTTCCATTGTGGACTTCAAGAAAACTTCAGATATATGCACTTTTAGACCATTTTCCTGGAAAAGTTCACTTTCAGGTTTTTTTTTGGCCACATTAGGGTTGATAATATTACTGGGAAAAGAGAGACAAGAGACAGTAAATTGTAAAATCTCAGGAAAATGTTTTTGCAGAAGTGTCTGATTCAGAGCTGAATTTGTAGCAATGCTCACAATGGGGTCCTCATGGGAGTATTGATGGCTGGGTTATTGGTAGAAGCTGTTATTTAGGCACTGCACCGCTGAGGTGCACTGTTAGAAAGCGACAGGAGGGATTCTCCATAACTGGCATTTGACCTTTCAGATACTGGGGCGTTCTAATGGATGGACTTTGTGGGGACCATGCTGAATGATGGTACCCAGTCTAATGGATGGACTTTGTGGGGACCATGCTGAATGATGGTACCCAAAAGGGTTGCATTCAGCAAGCATCTTGTGGGCCTTGAACACATCAAAGGAAAGACAGAAAGTATCAAAGTAAATTATACCTTGTCCACATAATAACAGCTATGTACACACATATGCACAGCCACGCCCACGCACGCACGCACGCACACACGCACACACACACACACACACACACACACACGCATACAGAGAGAGAGAGCGAGAAAGATACACACACACAATAACATACAGATATTAAGCCATAGTCTAACACACACACACACACACACACAGTCACACTCTCAGCCCTACTCAAAGCAACAAAGATTACCGATAGCCTGGAGTAAATAGTGATTATTTAGAAAATGTTCTGCTTCTGTGTTGTTTATTGTAGTCCTCACTATGAATTAATGATGCTGGTACTGCTTTACTTATCACATCAGAGATGCCAAACACAGCTGAGAGAAGAAGCATAGTTATGAGGGCTGTGAGTTACAGGGTCGCAGAGCAGGTACATGGGGGGTGCAGGGGAGGGGGTGAAGTGTGTAGGTGTGAACCCACTCACTGAATCCTCCATATCGTGAATCATGTTGCTTCAAACTGGTTTCCTGCTGCATACTGCCTCACAGAGTGACCTGAGATTTCCCGGAGACGGGATCCCATTCCAGTGTGCACATCCTGTCATTCACATCTCCTTCTGATGTCTCCGCAGTTTGCCAGCTGTCATCGCCCATATTACGCTCTCTTGAGACAGAGTTAGCTCCTTCAGCTTTTCCCACAATCTGCAGATTAAGCCCTGGCGCAAATGCTAACTCTGGAAACGGAGACAAACCAGACGACCGACTGAGAGGTTTGCACGATGATGCCAGCCAAATGCATGCCGCTCATTAGCTCGCCCCTTTCCGCTCGCCCAAACTCTGCAGGAGAGAGAGCCTGGTACCCGCAGGGCCAGTGGTATAGTCCTCACCAATTCCTCCATCAGACTCAAATTGAGAAGAAGCAATGTAGAACCTCCAAAAGAGGAAAAAAACGTGAAGGTCAGCTCAAGGAAGACGCCTGTTCCTCAGGCTAATACGAACGACGGGTCATCGATGAAGGTGACATACCATGATGCTGCGAGAGTCAGAGTTCCTGGCTACAATGTGCTCTGTCTTCTGCAATAGTCACAGTTCCTGCCTACAATGTGCTCTGGCTTCTGCAAGAGTCACAGTTCCTGCCTACAATGTACTCTGGCTTCTGCAAGAGTCACAGTTCCTGGCTACAATGTGCTCTGTCTTCTGCAATAGTCACAGTTCCTGCCTACAATGTGCTCTGGCTTCTGCAAGAGTCACAGTTCCTGCCTACAATGTACTCTGGCTTCTGCAAGAGTCACAGTTCCTGGCTACAATGTGCTCTGTCTTCTGCAAGAGTCACAGTTCCTGCCTACAATGTGCTCTGGCTTCTGCAAGAGTCACAGTTCCTGCCTACAATGTACTCTGGCTTCTGCAAGAGTCAGAGTTCCTGGCTACAATGTGCTCTGGCTTCTGCAAGAGTCAGAGTTCCTGGCTACAATGTGCTCTGGCTTCTGCAAGAGTCAGAGTTCCTGGCTACAATGTGCTCTGTGTTCTGCGAGAGTCTGAGTTCCTGGCTACAATGTGCTCTGGCTTCTGCAAGAGTCAGAGTTCCTGCCTACAATGTGTTCTGTCTTCTGCAAGAGTCAGAGTTCCTGGCTACAATGTGCTCTGTCTTCTGCAAGAGTCACAGTTCCTGCCTACAATGTGCTCTGGCTTCTGCAAGAGTCACAGTTCCTGCCTACAATGTACTCTGGCTTCTGCAAGAGTCAGAGTTCCTGGCTACAATGTGCTCTGGCTTCTGCAAGAGTCAGAGTTCCTGGCTACAATGTGCTCTGGCTTCTGCAAGAGTCACAGTTCCTGGCTACAATGTGCTCTGTGTTCTGCGAGAGTCTGAGTTCCTGGCTACAATGTGCTCTGGCTTCTGCGAGAGTCAGAGTTCCTGCCTACAATGTGCTCTGTCTTCTGCAAGAGTCAGAGTTCCTGGCTACAATGTGCTCTGTCTTCTGCAAGAGTCAGAGTTCCTGGCTACAATGTGCTCTGTCTTCTGCAAGAGTCAGAGTTCCTGGCTACAATGTGTCTGTCTTCTGCAAGAGTCAGAGTTCCTGGCTACAATGTGCTCTGTCTTCTGCAAGAGTCAGAGTTCCTGGCTACAATGTGCTCTGGCTTCTGCAAGAGTCACAGTTCCTGCCTACAATGTGCTCTGTCTTCTGCAAGAGTCAGAGTTCCTGGCTACAATGTGCTCTGTCTTCTGCAAGAGTCAGAGTTCCTGGCTACAATGTGTCTGTCTTCTGCAAGAGTCAGAGTTCCTGGCTACAATGTGCTCTGTCTTCTGCAAGAGTCAGAGTTCCTGGCTACAATGTGCTCTGGCTTCTGCAAGAGTCAGAGTTCCTGGCTACAATGTGCTCTGTCTTCTGCAAGAGTCACAGTTCCTGGCTACAATGTGCTCTGGCTTCTGCAAGAGTCACAGTTCCTGCCTACAATGTGCTCTGTCTTCTGCAAGAGTCAGAGTTCCTGGCTACAATGTGCTCTGGCTTCTGCAAGAGTCACAGTTCCTGGCTACAATGTGCTCTGGCTTCTGCAAGAGTCAGAGTTCCTGGCTACAATGTGCTCTGGCTTCTGCAACAGTCAGAGTTCCTGGCTACAATGTGCTCTGGCTTCTGTGAGAGTCAGAGTTCCTGGCTACAATGTGCTCTGGCTTCTGTGAGAGTCAGAGTTCCTGGCTACAATGTGCTCTGTCTTCTGCGAGAGTCAGAGTTCCTGCCTACAATGTGCTCTGGTTTCCTTTCCTCGATTAGGCACAGTTCATCGCCATTCTATGTCGCTGTACAGTTCTACCATTGGAGAAGAAATAAAACGCTTTATTACGTAGAAAAATATTCAGTGTTAAATCAACTCTTACAGAGTACATATGGTCCCCATTGGACTTGTGTACTCTGTACATCCACAAGGCTAAGGGGGCGCTGTATTGCAGTCAAGAAGGTGAGAACTAATTATGCCCTGACAAAGCTGCATGTCTCAGGTTGATAAGCTCAAGTGAACCGGAATCCAGGTGAATTTTACAAAACACAGCCATCTACTGGCCAGAATACAGTGTCTAAGCAGCACCTTCCTCTGCTCCATGTCAGAATTCAGACAGGACAGGTGAATTGGGTCCTGATTTTGATGGGCTGGTGTTAGTTTTGTCTGTATGCACCACAAGTTTACATATTTTTTATTCTAGAGATCAAACTGCGTTCCTTCCTTTTGTCTCCAATCTTCATTCTTCCATGGTCCCTCTACTCTGGCCCATTTCGCCAGTTGTCAGTGTTGTAAATTAGGTTAGAGTGAGAAAGGTTTTTTTTTCGTAATATACTTTTTATCTTTTATGGCATTCAGTACAAAATGTGTCAATGACTTTTGAATTAAGCACTGATCCGAGGTTCCTTTGTCTGCAGCACCCTGCTGCCCTATAAGAACAGAGTGGAGCTTTATTTTATTCATAGTAGTAGAGCTACTTCATTGATCTCAGTGGGGCAAGCTTTTGAACTATTGTAGCTAGCTTTTGTAATGGTGCATATTGTTGTTAATGGCACATACTAAAATGTTATGATATTATAATAAAATATGAATATGGGGAAAAATCCTCTCACCTCAAAGCATTTTTTTTTTTTACTTTAACATCCCTGTCTCAAACTTCTTACAAAATTAATGTAGATTTTTGAATGGGAAATCCTTCATCATGGATGAAGGCTATATGCCAAAACACATTGGTTTTAACAATAAATGATAATATTTTTTTCATTGAATTCTAACTGTAGCTGGACGTTTTCATCCTTATACCGTACAAATTACTTTTTTTGAATTTTAATGATTCACCTAACCCTGTGTGTGCTTCAGCAGAAACATCACAGTGTTAACATTAAAATCCCCCACGCTGTCCCTCAGTGACTTCAGCTTAAAGAGTAAGTACACCCACTGTCTCAGCCTGTCTCCGCCTACTACACAATTTTGAAAAATACTTTGTGGGGCGGAGGAGCTGTGTCCATCGTCATTTGCATAAATTAACGTACATTGTACAAATGATTTCTTATAACTCGGATCAAACTGTCAAACTAGACACTGTACATCAAATATGAATCACGATTCAGCAACTGCATGACCTACAGTATTTCTCACCTCAAATATTTTCAGAAACATATTTTAATGGACTGTTTAGGTGGAATAAGAAAATTGAACAGGACACCACGTTGAAAGTAACGGAGCGGGTCTAACCAATCAGGTGCCGGCTGTTTCCATTGTGGGTGACAACAATTATCCATATGACATAGAGGTACCTCCAAAAAGGTACTCTGACATCATGATTGGGGCGGGGGCGGTGTGGGGACAAAAAGGAAATTTCAACCATTAGGGGCAGCACAAAGACGCTTTTCTACCAGTTTATTATGATGTACAATATTTCAGAATTGTTGAAATAACGGAATGCATGAATAAGTTTCATTATAAGGTAGGCATACAAACACGTTTACAGCAAAAAAAAAGTGATCGAGAGTGTAGTTACCCTTTAACATCACAGTGTTAACATCAAAATGCCCAACGCTGTCCCTCACTGCCTTCAGTTTAACACCACGGTGTTAACATTAAAATGCCCTACGCTGTCCCTCACTGCCTTCAGTTTAACACCACGGTGTTAACATTAAAATGCCCCACACTGTCCCTCACTGCCTTCAGTTTAAAGAGTAAGTACACCCACTGTCTCAGCCTCAATGCCTCAATGCCTTCAGTTTAACATCACTGTGTTAACATTAAAATGCCCCACACTGTCCCTCAATTTAACATCACAGTTAAGATTAAAATCCCCCACGCTGTCTCTCAGTTTAACATCACAGTGTTAACATTAAAATCCCCCACGCTGTCCCTCAGTGCCTTCAGCTTAAAGAGTAAGTACACCCACTGTCTCAGCCTCAATGCCTCAATGCCTTCAGTTTAACATCACTGTGTTAACATTAAAATGCCCCACACTGTCCCTCAATTTAACATCACAGAGTTTAGATTAAAATCCCCCATGCTGTCTCTCAGTTTAACATCACAGTGTTAACATTAAAATCCCCCACACTGTCTCTCAGTTCAACATCACAGTGTTAACATTAAAATCCCCCACACTGTCTCTCAGTTCAACATCACAGTGTTAACATTAAAATCCCCCACGCTGTCTCTCAGTTCAACATCACAGTGTTAACATTAAAATCCCCCACGCTGTCCCTCAGTGCCTTCAGTTTAACTCCCATATGGCTCTGACTGTGTGAAAACAATAATTCTGGGGCCAGAATTTTGAGATGTGTCATATTCAATGCATCATATGGACTAAGAAACAGATTTCTGGAATTTTAAGTCCAAAAATATCAGAGAAAGCACAAAGTATCCACTAAGAAGCACAATATTTTTTTTTAATTGGCTGTGCATAGCTTAGACATAGCTTGGTCAGATTAACAGAGTGCACTTTACAGAAGCGTGACATACTTGACACCCATCTTTTGCTATTCAAGCACTTTGTCACACAGTTTATGTTTGAAGCAGGGGCTTCGCCTTAGGCCCGACTTCACTTAATTATGTGATTGGTTTGAAAGTATTACTTTAAGATTGAACTGTACTGCTTTCACCAGGCTTATAGCGGAGAACTATACGCTCAAACCCTGACCATGTCACCTGTAGTCTGTGAGGTATTCTGTGGCATCAAAATCACTGCCACATGCAGGGGACCTGCTGAGCCCTGGATGAAGCACTCCAGCCTCACGCTGCATGCTGTGTACTTGTAACGGCTATGCTAAACGCCTGCTCCAGCGATATAGTTATTCAAAAACCTGATCATGTATATCATTGGTTTATCAATTTATCCATTAGTTTGAGACAGTTTGGTACAAATTCTGAACCATGACCATCTGAATTTCTGCAGAATTTGCCCTGGCTGCAGTCTCCTATATAGGTGCTGCCACATGCCGGCTATACAGTATATCCAGAGTGACAACTGGGGGTCTGTCTGTTGGTGGAGAGGAAGGTGACGAGGTCTTAGGGTTGTTTTGTATTAACCATCTCTTTCTGGTTTACCGGACACACTATAAAGACAAAAAATCTGACTGTAGTACCTAATGTAATGTAACTTTATTAATGTGACTTTGTTCTGTCAGACTACAAAACAAACAAAAACTTTACGGCCAATAAGAACATTCCATAGCTTCTGTTTTACAAAGACCAATCTGCCAAATGCATGCAGGCATACCTGAATACCCAATAGCAGAAAGGTCACGCCTCAGCCGAGAAAGGAGAAGAGTAGAAGAATGAAAGGAAAGCACGACCCCTGAAATGATACAGCACGGATTCATATCCACACGTGTGTATGCGTGTGCACGTACATTTGTGTGTGTTAATTATAGAAGTTGAATCACCTGTAGTCAAAGAATATGAAAATATTTAATTCCTTCACAGAATATCAGCAACATACACCTTTACTTTGTGTTCCAGGCTCTTCTCTTGTCCACCCATCTGAGCGAACTGACTGGCCTCATCAAACGGGTCCTTTATGTAGTGGAGTTGTAGGAGTTGAATCGCCCACCCCTGCTCTCTCTGGGCTGTTTAATTAGCAGTGTTTCAAGGGCAGGATGGAGGACGGAGCTGTGCTTCTGTCTCAGGCTGTCGCTGGCGTTGACGGAGGTGGCGTGTGGGGCCCTTGGCGCATTATGAGCGCCGGTTCCCTGTCTCAAGGCACGCCCACTCCCTGCTTCATCTCTGCATAGTGGAAAGGTCAGTTACAGTTTGTTGGATTCGTTTCCAGCAGAACTTTTAACGAGTGTTCATTTATAGGCTAATGGTTGAGTTGACTTGAATCGCCACCACCAGATGGTGTACCTTCTCTACAAGATTAGATCAGAAGACATACCTGACCACTGGTTTTATACAAAGCACATCCATGGAAGTTAGGCTGATTGATGGTCAGACTCAGTGCTGTAATGTTATGAGCAACCTGATCAGTCACATAGAACCGTAAGATTAGGAGCAGCCTAGTCAGGCTCATAGCACTGTAAGGTTTTGAGCAGCCTGGTCAGGCTCATGGTGCTGTAAGGTTATGAGCAGCCTGGTCAGACTCATAGCATTGCAAGGTTATGAGCAGCCTGGTCAGACTCGTAGTGCTGTAAGGTTATGAGCAGCCTGGTCGGACTCATAGCAGTGTACGGTTATGACCAGCCTAGTCAGGCACCGTAAGGTTTTGAAGTGCCTTGATTATTAAACCTCACTGCTGACTGTGACTTCATACCAATTCACTTTGAGGGGCACATGCCTCTTTAGTTTTAAAGGAAACATTGTCATTTTACCATGAGAAAATCACCATTGCACAAATACCAATAATGGCTGCAGACATCCTTTCCACAAGTGGTAGCAGCACATGACAGCTCGTTCAGGAATGAATTCAGGAAATAGAAACTGGCTTTCAATAAAGGAATATATGCATTAATATACATTTTGCATGTACTGATATTGGGTGTGTTGTATGATAACTAGGAGAAATGTACGACT
This sequence comes from Synaphobranchus kaupii, assembly GCA_029718625.1. NCBI lineage: Eukaryota > Metazoa > Chordata > Actinopteri > Anguilliformes > Synaphobranchidae > Synaphobranchus > Synaphobranchus kaupii. The sequence goes on from CM056387.1 coordinate 6,020,240, forward strand.
GGAATATTAGTATAGTCAAAGTTCAGGTAGCATCAGTGTCCCCTCAGAAATGTTTGGTGCCTGATCCGCTTACTCCTTTGGACAGATTTGGAACATGCAATCCAATTCTTTGAAATGGAAGCATATTTTTTCCGTTCAGTGAAAAAAGATTAGTGTGTCACACTTGTAAAGATCGTCTTGAGTGGGTGCTTGCGCTCTCATCAAGAAAAACACTTATCCAGTCAGTTCCTATCACAAAAAAAGACACATACGGCAGTTAAGGATTTTCTCTACATCATTCAAACAGTTATTGATGAGTCATCTGAGTCAATATTATTAGTGCTGTCAGTGAGCAGCTGGTCTTGCAGTGCTGGATTCTGGGAGAGAAGGCCAACTCTCTTGTGTCTGGCTCCTCCTCAGCGCAGCTCTGACCACACCCGTCACCTCAGGAATGCAGAGCTCTTGGCAAAAATCTAACAATGGTTAAAGTTAAGAGAAAATCATAGTAAAATAACACCAAGACCTAAAAAATAAAAACACAACTGATAGCAAATGTTTACAGACAGTTCAAAACTATTTTTCCCCCTTAAAATTGATTTAATACTATTTCTAAATCAATTCTATAAACCACTCGAAGGCAATGCAGAAGCGATGGAGTTATGTGAATTTTCTTTTTTTTTCTTTGATTTTCTTATTCCGAAGCCTCATTGGCAATTTTTTAATTATATAATTAGAACTGTGAGAGGGCTTTGAGGCATAGATAAATATAAAAGCATGAATGACCTTCTCAGTGAGGTAGATTTTATCAGTAAGGAAATCTTGCAAATCAGTTTTGATGGATTTTCCTTGAAGATTAAATAAAATAGCCTCTGTAAAACATACTGGTCTGTCACATTTGATGATTCGCTGCACCACAAACCTCTGTCCAAGCCGTCTGTCTGATGGAACCATCCTGCCATTTATTCTGTGTTTGTTTAGAAATGCATGTAATTTGGGATTATCCACTATTTTACCCTTAAGAATGCATCTGTTAAATCCTGAATGACATCCAGCTGCAAATCAAGATTTCAATTCATTCCCTTGATAACAGAGGATTCCCCGCCAATGTTGATCTCAGGTTGGTTTTTTGGTCTATTCTTACCTGCTTTGCAAGACTTATTGTTAACCTGCAAGCTATGCAAAATAAATTAAATCCGCTTGTTTGGCGAGTACCAGGCAGATAATGTTGCACTCATTTGCTCATTGCTTTTAACCTTCCATCCATGTCCACTTCCCTTCCTTTCACTCTACCCTTATTAAGCCAACTCATTGCTTTTTAAACATCACAATTAGCCACTCAATTAGTCGCTTGACTGTGCTGCTTCGGTGGACCAGAGGGACAGAGTAAATAGGGTTAAACTGAAACCGTGCAAGTGCATGTGCATGGATTTAAACTAGATCAGTGCATGAGTACAACTATAATCTGGATCGGCACAAGTGCATGTGCATGGATTTAAACTAGATCAGTGCATGAGTACAACTATAATCTGGATCGGTACAAGTGCATGTGCATGGATTTAAACTAGATCAGTGCATGAGTACAACTATAATCTGGATCGGCACAAGTGCATGTGCATGGATTTAAACTAGATCAGTGCATGAGTACAACTATAATCTGGATCTGTACAAGTACATGTGCATGGATTTAAACTAGATCAGTGCATGAGTACAACTATAATCTGGATCACTACGAGTGAATATGAATGATTTAAACCGGATCATTGCACGAGTACAACTATAATCTGGATCCGTACAAGTGCATGTGCATGGATTTAAACTGGATAAGTGCATGAGTACAATAATAATCTGGATCACTACGAATGAATATGAATGATTTAAACCGGATCATTGCACGAGTACAACTATAATCTGGATCTGTACAAGTGCATGTGCATGGATTTAAACTGGATCAGTGCATGAGTACAACTATAATCTGGAACACTACGAGTGAATATGAATGATTTAAACTGGATCATTGCACGAGTACAACTATAATCTGGATCTGTACAAGTGCATGTGCATGGATTTAAACTGGATAAGTGCATGAGTACAATAATAATCTGGATCACTACGAGTGAATATGAATGATTTAAACCGGATCCAGAACAGGAATGTCCACTGTTGATTTGGGAGGGTACAGACTAGCCTGTGTTAGTCATACCAGTCTCCCCCTTTTTTCATTCTGCAGTCAAACAGCTGAGCTGCGCAGCTGCCTGGGAGTACTGCAGTCTAACAGCTGAGCTACGCAGCTGCCTGGGAGTACTGCAGTCTAACAGCTGAGCTGCGCAGCTGCCTGGGAGTACTGCAGTCTAACAGCTGAGCTGCGCAGCTGAGTGGGAGTACTGCAGTCTAACAGCTGAGCTGCGCAGCTGCCTGGGAGTACTGCAGTGTAACAGCTGAGCTGCGCAGCTGCCTGGGAGTACTGCAGTCTAACAGCTGAGCTGCGCAGCTGCCTGGGAGTACTGCAGTCTAACAGCTGAGCTGCGCAGCTGAGTGGGAGTACTGCAGTCTAACAACTGAGCTGCGCAGCTGCCTGGGAGTACTGCAGTCTAACAGCTGAGCTGCGCAGCTGCCTGGGAGTACTGCAGTCTAACAGCTGAGCTGCGCAGCTGAGTGGGAGTACTGCAGTCTAACAGCTGAGCTGCGCAGCTGAGTGGGAGTACTGCAGTCTAACAGCTGAGCTGCGCAGCTGAGTGGGAGTACTGCAGTCTAACAGCTGAGCTGCGCAGCTGAGTGGGAGTACTGCAGTCTAACAGCTGAGCTGCGCAGCTGAGTGGGAGTACTGCAGTCTAACAGCTGAGCTGCGCAGCTGAGTGGGAATACTGCAGTCTAACAGCTGAGCTGCGCAGCTGAGTGGGAGTACTGCAGTCTAACAGCTGAGCTGCGCAGCTGAGTGGGAGTACTGCAGTCTAACTGCTGAGCTGCGCAGCTGAGTGGCAGTACTGCAGTCTAACAGCTGAGCTGCGCAGCTGAGTGGGAGTACTGCAGTCTAACAGCTGAGCTGCGCAGCTGAGTGGGAGTACTGCAGTCTAACAGCTGAGCTGCGCAGCTGAGTGGGAGTACTGCAGTCTAACAGCTGAGCTGCGCAGCTGAGTGGGAGTACTGCAGTCTAACAGCTGAGCTGCGCAGCTGAGTGGGAGTACTGCAGTCTAACAGCTGAGCTGCGCAGCTGAGTGGGAGTACTGCAGTCTAACAGCTGAGCTGCGCAGCTGAGTGGGAGTACTGCAGTCTAACAGCTGAGCTGCGCAGCTGAGTGGGAGTGCTATACTTAATGCCCAGCAGGGGTGGGTAGGCTGCAGGTACCCAATCAACCAGGAGTCATTGCATCACTCTTGCAAGATCAGGAAGGGAGAACCCTGCTCTATGAAACCCTGCCCTACTCCCTGGGTGATACGGCAGCCAATCACGTATCACCCCATCTCTCTGCTGGCTGCAGTTTGCCCCCAGAACCATCTGGATTGTACTGGGGACAGGGGGGAGGGGGGTGGACTTCAATACAGAAAACAATGTGGCCATCAAGAACTAAAACTATAGATCAAGAATTATAAACTTAGGACCGTACTTACTGCCCAAAAAAATGATGAGCTACACCAGTGTACCAGGGCACGCGGTTTTATTTCCAATGTGCACAGATACAGTGAAAATATTGCAAAAAACAGCCCTCAAAATAAAAATTTGTGATAACAATAATTATTTCAACAAATTAAGTCTGAATTTTTTTTAAAAAGTCATAAATAACAACAAAAAAAGACTTATACTAAGAACTATCTTGAAAGCACTTGCGGTTTCAAGACCCATTTAGACTGATCAATCCCAGCACAGTTAATATTCTTCACAAAAGAGAAATCTTTAAATTAGAATTTCACTTTAATAGACACAAGCAGTCCTTCCTTTTTGATTCTTAATCCTTTTTTCACATTTGATTCTTAGACCTAGACTTAAAGGTATTAAAAGTCATTTCTCTGCATTGTATAAATTTACTTTATAAAGTCACTCTTGCCCCTCTGCTGATTCCATCTGCTTCGGTCGTATTCCCAAAATTCAAAGTCTCCTGCTTTTACCCCTCTCCTAGCGTCTCCGTCATTTCCACCCACACGCGACCAGCCAGTCAGCTCACGTACACTGTAAAAATACAGCACAGGATTTCATCCAATGAGAACGTGAAAGTCCAGCATGGGATTCAGCCAATTAGAATGCGAAGGTCCAACATAGGATTTCAACCAATGGGAACACACAAGAGGCACGGGCGTCCTGTTTCCCAAGTCCTGCTCTGGGGCTTTGTCGTCAAGGCGCCCGGATCTTCCCCTCCGCAAAACAATGTAAACAACAAAGAATAAATGGCACAAAAAGAACAATCTAGAGAGTCTCAGGTGCTCCACTGGCCTCTTGTCAGGTTCCGTGTCTCCTCAGCAGTGCAAGAACAAGATTGAGATGAACAATAAATAGATCTCCTCAGTAACACATCTATGTACATCTGTATATATACGTACATATACATATCCACGTGTATGGATGCAGTTCTCCGGTTCAGTCAGCCAGGAGGCGCCCTACATGAGCACGCAGCTCTTAGCGCGGTCCTTCCTAATGGTGGGCGTGTCGTCCAGGTGCTCCGTCCGACCGGGCAGGTGCGAGGCCCTCTTCAGGCCACGCCGAGAGTCGCTGCGATTGAGCTGCGGCCGGTGCCCGCGACTGATGGACGCCAACGTGGTGACGTGGAACACGTCCCGCACGCTGTTCTCCGAAACCTTGGACGTGCACTCCGTGTACGCCACCGCCCCAATCTGCCTGGCAAGAGTACTGCCCTGTAGGAGACACAGGGCAGGAGGGGGTTATAGCGGACCTCCAGCCTAAAATCACTCAATAATCTGGTCCTCCTCATTTCTAATGTGTGGCATATGTAGCAAGGTTCAAAGACTATAGAATGTGATGTTACACCTGGAAAGGCGACTAGAGTGATTCATTGGGTACCTTGGTCTTTAGCTCAGCAGGCAAAACCAATCGCTTGCAGTGCGGAGCGACCAGCTAGAGCCATGGTTCAAAAACCTGCAGTAGGCCTGCTCCCCATTACACGTGCGATACTTCAGCCCACAACACAATGAAATGTACAGAACCCCACCTCAAACAATGCGGTCATCTGGGTTTAACTCCTCCCCTTTTCCCCAATGTAGAGAATGGATTAAAAAAATTGAGCGAAGGTTGCAGCTCAGAGGGAAGTAGAACGGGACTCCAAACCTTCAGTATCTTACTGTAAATATTGTGATCGTGACTTCTGAAATGCATTAGTCACCATTGCACTATATTCTCCAATTCAAAAAAGACCTCTATCCACTTAAATAAGAGGAGGAGTTAAATTCCAATCACATCATTACTTCAAACAGCCAGATCAATTACAAATTCAGATCAAAGATTTGTTTTTTGTATATGGAATGCAGCTCTGAAAGTATGTCCTCAGTTCCCCTTTAATGCTCATCAGAATTTAACAGTCCCACTGCAAGCTTTTTAACTGTCCCACAAAGACTGTGGAGGATCTTCCCGTAACAAAACACACTGTACCATAAATTCCACTGACATTTCTTGTATGAATAGTTTGGCACACAGATGGTCTGATCAATCTCTAGACAGAGATAAAGGTCTTGAAGATTACTTACAATTTTAAAGGAGACATTTATCTTCACTAACGTTCAGGAAAAAGTTTTTCTTTAATATCATTGTGTATTTTGGTTAATGACATGTTTTGTTGGCAATTCCTTGAGATCTGATGGAGCATATTTAGATTTTCCAGCATCTAAACAGTTAAACGTTTTTCAATATGTATTTGACCTAGATCTACTTAAAGCAGTGGTCCCCAACCCTGTTCCCCAACTACGGTGGCACGGTGGTGCAGTGGTTAACACTGTCGCCTCACAGCAAGAAGGTACCGAGTTTGAATCCCGGCCAAGGGCCTTTCTGTGTGCCCTGTGATGTCATTTTGTGTCGTCATGGAGCTGTAAGTCTGCTAAATGACCAACTGTAACAGTACTATACTGTCCTGTCCTCACACCAACCCTAACAAAGCACACCTCATTTAACAGCTAGAGATCTCATTGAGCTGCAAATTACTAAAATCAGGTGTGCCAACTTGGGGTTGAAATGAAAACCTCCAGGATGGTAGATCCTCAGGAACAGGGTTGGGGACCACTGAGTTAAAACTTGAGTCTCGCAGCTTAACACACTTGTTGATGGTAAGGATGAAAACCCACAGTATAAACACTGCCTTTATGTCCAGCACCACAAGCACAACGCCCACAAACTGTACCCCGCTAGTTACAGCCATTACTAATTGTTATCATTAGCAATGTTGTGTACTCTCACTCTGCAATTCCGCTGCATTCAAACAGAATCTCAGCTAGGGTGGAGAGAACCGTACCTTTATGAAATATTCAGCACATACAGTATCTGCCTCTATAAAACCGGAGCAGAAAGATAAAGAGTTACAAATACAAGTTCACTGGGTCAGGCTCCCCACGGGTGTGGGTTATTAGTCTACGGCTACAGGAGAAATTTCTGCTTTGTTACTGAACAACAGGATGGCTCGGAGCTGACAAACAATTCTCATGAAGAGACTGAATTGACCAGATCCAGATGTCAAACTTTCCCATTTTATTCATTTATTCAGCTACATTTATACAGCGACAATGTCCAAACAGGAAGGGCTACAGCGGTGTGACAGTAAGGATAACCTCCTGTAATCAGAAATACCAGCCAGCCCTTTTAACGCTAATTGAAACTGTCATATCGTCTTTGTGCGAAAGAAAAGAATGGGCGAAATAAGCTACACCTTTGGCAGGAGTAATTCTGTAAATTTCTCACACAGCAAGCATGCAATATAGATTGGTTCTGAGATGTTCTGACCCAACAAAATGAGTGGCACTGTAATCCTGCTAATCTGATTGGAGAATGGCTCCATGTTCTGACAAGTTAATAAACCCACACTTACTGGCTTCTGAAAGACAAACAGCAAACAATAATAAAATCACATGATAAATAAGATCTCTCGCTCACACACACACACACGCACACAGATACACACACACACATATTAGTTATACACACTTATTAATTTGCTAATTTATGATAAATGTCAGGTTGCATAACAAGTAATATTTCAAGGTGGTACCTCCTTAGAATATGCTGCAGTTATAAATGCACACAAAATTATTAATAACTGCATTATACAACATTAAAGGCCTCGTTTATGTAACAGAAAATTTGTGCTTAGGAACATAACTGGCTTTTAAATGAACCTTTTAATGTGTGTGAAAGGTTCAGGATTAATTATGTGTTTGTAGACGAGGAATGAAGGCCTGGATTGTTTGTGAAACGAATATTAGTATAGTTTTTGTTTGGATGAATTGCGGATATTAGGTGTAAAATTTACTGTGAGTTCAGGGTTCAGATCTGTGTTAGGACTAAAAGTTATCATGAGGCTTGTGTGTGCGTGGAGCTGAGAGAGAATAAAGCAAGAGTTTACATTTGAGCTCAGCTCAAACTGAGCTCCCCACTTGGAGGTTTCATGCTCGTGACGATTTAATACCATAGGAATTCAATTTGAGGCTGACTGAAAACAAATTGCTTGCACTAGCTTTACATCTGATTGTTATCCAGTGGAAACCTTGTAAAACGCAACAGTTTACCAAGTCATATAAATGCCAGAACAATGGCTGAAGGAGCTGCAAGACACTGTCCTTAACTTGCTTATTTTGCAGGGAACGCTTCCCCCCAAAGTGGCAAGCTCGCTAAATGGAGTGTGAACATCCTTTTGTTTTTGAGCCTTTTGTGAGGGAGATAAAAGCTGCTTGGCTTTGCAGCTAATAAACGGTGTCAGGCGCTGCCCAAAACGAAGATCCTAAAAGCTGATTAAAATTCATGAATAGAGAGAATGGCTGGTTCTCCCTGTAGATTATAGACACCGAATGAAACGATAAAATCACACCACAGTCCATTTTTCTGTTCGCTTAATAAAATCGCCCAAATACAAATTAAATTAGCATATATGGAGGACTTTTCCACTTTTGATGGTCATTCCCCAGGGACCACAATACGCAGAACTACAATAAAAGGAAATTAATTCCAGCACAAGAAAAAACACACAGAACGTCATTATCATTAATAATGCACAGTCTCCTTTTTGGAATTTGTTCTGGAGACAGGAAATAAATTCTGATAAAGTTTGCAGATGCATAAATTTACAGCATCCCTCCATAGCCTGCAATTTCGGCATCATATTGTAGAGCTGACAGCTGTGGTGAGGCTTGGTTTGAGGTGAGATCTCGAGCCACGCCTACAGGGACATGGCACGCCCACCTGAGTGAGCCACGCCTACAGGTACATGGTACGCCCACCTGAGTGAGCCACGCCTACAGGCACATGGTACGCCCACCTGAGCGAGCCACGCCTACAGGCACATGGCATGCCTACCTGAGTGAGCCACGCCTACAGGCACATGGCACGCCCACCTGTGTGAGTTACACCTACAGGGACATGGCACACCCACCTGTGTGAGTTACACCTACAGGGACATGGTACACCCACCTGTGTGAGTTACACCTACAGGGACATGGCACGCCCACCTGTGTGAGTTACACCTACAGGGACATGGTACACCCACCTGTGTGAGTTACACCTACAGGGACATGGTACACCCACCTGTGTGAGTTACACCTACAGGGACATGGCACACCCACCTGTGTGAGTTACACCTACAGGGACATGGCACACCCACCTGTGTGAGTTACACCTACAGGGACATGGTACGCCCACCTGAGCGAGCCACGCCTACAGGGACATGGCATGCCTACCTGAGTGAGCCACGCCTACAGGCACATGGCACGCCCACCTGAGTGAGCCACGCCTACAGGTACATGGTACACCCACCTATGTGAGCCACGCCTACAGGGACATGGCACGCCCACCTGTGTGAGTTACACCTACAGGGACATGGCACACTCACCTGTGTGAGCCACGCCTACAGGGACATGGCACACCCACCTGTGTGAGTTACGCCTACAGAGACATGGTGCCGCCGCCAGTGCTATTAATAACTGTTTTTGTTCTTGTAGCAGAGCCAGGAACCAAGGAAAGAGAGAAGACACTCGAGAAAGTCACGGCAGCAAAATGCCAAAAAAACAGTTTTTGAGTGCCAAAACAATTAGTTTTTAGTACCTTTTATTGTTTTACAAATTAAAGGGGAGCTAAAGAGGTGAAAAATGAAAATTTGAAAGAATCCTGCTTACCAATCAATGAGTATTAGACAGCTTCCTACCGCAACATGGCACTGCAATTCATAGATTAGCAGCTTCATAAAATTGCCTCCTGCAAACTGGGTATAAATCGTCTTTCATATTATACTGGACCAGAACCCGACTCTCATAGATTTGAATACTGCCACTTATTCTGCGTCAGGAAACATATAAAGATATTTAGCCTTATCTTGGACCTCCACCCAAGAAACGAACAAGCATTGTGAAGGGCAGCTCAGTGAGGGATAGAGATGTCTCATTAATTAATAGAGAGCAATACAAAAGACATATGATGTACAACATCACATTTCTTTTTCTACATCATAATTCCTCTTGTATTGTTCCTCTATTCAGTCTCCCTGGATAGAACTCCACTCCTGTAGTATGTGACTAATCTTCGCCGACTTATTGGTCTGTTGATACTGCCCTCAGCATGCTGCACAGTACGTAACAACTGCATAATTCAGTTAAAAGGGGGGAAAAACACAAATCAAATGAATAACCAAACCCTGACCCTGTTCTTTAGTAGCTGATCATTTGATGAATATCAGTCCTCTGGATAAAGCATTTTAATGGCTTAATACCTGTATAGAGAAAATCTGTATTTAATCACATCCATTATTTAAATGGTACTACTACTATAAATAATGGTATTACAACCTACACACAGTTTGGGGTTATCAAAGTAATTTGTTAGCCTAATAAAAGTATATATTTCATTCTTGGCTGTGTCTCACTGGTACACTATTGCAGTGTGTATATTATAGCTTAGGACTGCATGGGGATTCCTGGCTGTACTGATACAATTTGTACCTCATACAGTACATTCCATGAAATCATGAATAAAATAAAATCTTCTGTGTCCCTGATTTCTTTTTATGGTTTCCCCTCTTTCTTGCTCATTCATGACCTGTTTATTAGTGACAGGATCTGTCACCTGCGTGTAAGTGACAGGATCAGTCTCGCCCTGCTCGTTAGTGACAGGATCTGTCACCTGCGTGTAAGCGACACGATCAGTCTCGCCCTGCTCGTTAGTGACAGGATCTGTCTCACCTGCTCGTTACTGACAGCACCTGTCTCACCTGCTCTTTAGTGACAGGATCTGTCACCTGCGTGTAAGCGACACGATCAGTCTCGCCCTGCTCGTTAGTCACAGGATCTGTCTCACCTGCTCGTTACTGACAGCACCTGTCTCACCTGCTCTTTAGTGACAGGATCTGTCTCACCTGCTCGTTAGTCACAAGATCTGTCTCACCTGCACGTTACTGACAGCACCCGTCTCACCTGTTCGTCAGTGACAGCACCTGTCTCACCTGTTCATTAGTCACAGGATCTGTCTCACCTGCTCGTTAGTGACAGCACCTGTCTCACCTGTTCGTTAGTGACAGCACCCGTCTCACCTGTTCGTTAGTGATAGCACCTGTCTCACCTGTTCATTAGTAACAGGATCCATCTCAGCTGCTCATTAGTGACAGCACCTGTCTCACCTGTTCGTTAGTGATAGCACCTGTCTCACCTGTTCATTAGTAACAGGATCCATCTCAGCTGCTCATTAGTGACAGCACCTGTCTCACCTGTTTGTTAGTGACAGCACCTGTCTCACCTGTTCGTTAGTAACAGGATCTGTCTCACCTGGTTGTTAGTGATGGCATCTGTCTCACCTGCTCGTTAGTGACAGGATCTGTCTCACCTGTTTGTTAGTGACAGGATCTGTCTCACCTGTTTGTTAGTGACAGGATCTGTCTCACCTGTTTGTTAGTGATAGGATCTGTCTCACCTGTTTGTTAGTGATAGGATCGGTCTCACCAGTTTGTTAGTGATAGGATCTGTCTCACCTGTTTGTTAGTGACAGGATCTGTCTCACCTGTTTGTTAGTGACAGGATCTGTCTCACCTGTTTGTTAGTGATAGGATCGGTCTCACCAGTTTGTTAGTGATAGGATCTGTCTCACCTGTTTGTTAGTGATAGGATCTGTCTTACCTGCTCGTGAGTGACAGGAATCAGCCTCTGTTTGGACAGCTCCCGCAGTGTGTTCACATCCGTACGCATATCCAACTTGCAGCCCACCAGGACCACCTTGGCATTTGGGCAGAACTCTTGGGTCTCGCCCTGCCACTACAGATGGACATACAAGATGCAGACAGATAGACAGACGCAGAGGACACACCACACTCTTGGTTAAACACTGATTGACTTCAGAGCACCAGCTTGAACTCACATGAACAATGATCGCAACACTTCAGTCCGTTTCAGAAAGGATAAAAGCAAACAACGAAAAAGGAACCTCATTTAACACACAAAGAACCTCATCTGCAGACATTTTTACCAGCACTGAATGTTACTCATATATTTTTGTTAACCTGAATCGAAGGACAGGTCAGTGCCAATGGATTTTTGTATCCTGAAATATACAATCAGCCACAGTGTTGTACATGGTGCCAATATGATCACTGGCAGAGGAACAACTCTGAAACACTGTTGGATAATCAACCAATTATCATCAGTTCATCAGCCAGTGTGGGGCCCAGTAATGGCGCACTACATTTCCCAGCAGTGTGTCATCACTCAGTGGCTAATGTCCCTGAAATTCTCAATCAATTTCCGCCAGCAGATGTTCTAGCATATGACGCCCAGCGTGGCTAACATATGGCAGGATCAAACCGCCCCGATGCCAACTTCCATCCACTGGCACACAGTTGGATACACCTAATATGACCAGATATGTGGCCATAGTCAGTAGCCTATGTTGGGTACATATGGCCCATTTGGATGAGTTGTCGTTTGAGCCATTGGGTCGAGGAGGAATACTGGGCCAACTGACCTTTTATGCTCTGTCTTAAAATGTCTGTACTTTGCCATGCTCAACCAAACAGACTTCATCTATATACTATGTTTTAGAGCATACAGAAAGCATACTTTATTAAGACTGCCAATGAATGACTTTGGTTGTTTGTATGGTGTTTTTGTTATGTTGCTCTTTATTGATAATCATGCTTTGACTACTTGTTTCATTTTACTGCTATTTTTATGGCTGTTCTAATTTCACTATTAAATATACCTCTATTTTTACCATTGCAATGCATCACAAACCCTTACCACTTGTCTTTTGTTTCACTGAATATACACTGTTTTATTTGTTTATTTAATGAAGCCTTGGTCTGCAAACCTTGGTATGAAATTAATTAGAAGTAAACATAATAATAATAATAATAATAATAATAATAATAATAATAATATTAATTATTATTATTATTATTATTATTATTATTATTATTATTATATTTACCTATGCCTGTAGTACAAACGTAGAAGCCAACCCTGGCCCCTGGAGAACAATTGTGCTGCGTTGCAAATACATGATTATACAATTTAATTAATAATTAGGCTAAATTGGTTCCTTTTGAGCCAACGTTGATTAAAAAAAGATCTAAAGCAGATGCAGAACAGTCAACAGGGCTAGCCACCCACACCTCATCTGACAAAGAATGCTATGTTGCTATTTCTTGCTAATACCAGAAAATACATTGGTGTTCCCAATTGGATCTCTGTCACATTTAATCTCCCTATTTTAATCTCCCTATCCTTGCTTAACACAACCTTAATGTTTCATTGCTTGCGACCCACTATCTCAAAAATTTCAAGTGATTACCAGTTATGTTTCTTTTTGCAAACTGCCAGGAACAACAAATACATGCTGAAATAAACATTAAAAATAAAATGATTACCAAACCATCATTGAAAACCCTTTCGTGAAATGGCAAGGCATTGGTATTGTAAAAGCAGTCAAGCTGTTATTTTGCCTAAAGTGGTGCTCAAAAGTATACATAACCCTTCACTTTTTGCACACTTTATTGTGTTGTAGATTTTAAATGGATTAAATTTCCATTTTTTCCCATCCATCTACACTCAATAACCCATAATGACAAAGTGAAAACATGTTTTTAGAAATTTTTTTATATACAGCACCACTGTATATAAAGGGTTTGGAATGTTAAGTTTCCGACTCAGAAATCCAAAAATATTTTGCCCCTTTCACAAATGATGAAAAGAATGTAATTGTATTCAGTAATTCATTTGACTGTTGAATACCCTGGAATCCATAGAACCACCACGCCCCCACTCCAACCCCCATCTCTCCAGCTCTCTGCATTGAAGTGATGAGAGGAGGGGGGGGGGGGGGGGGGGTGACCCCCACACTCAGCTGTTAGGTCAACGGGTGGTCTCACAGGGGTCATGTGGGTCAATGGCCTGATTTGCAGGACCGATTGTGTGTAACTGCAGGTTTCCAGGGTCAGAGGTTGATGGGAGGTTATGGGTCTGGGAGCGCTCCTCACCTATGAGCTCAGAATGAGCAGTGGAGGAGGGAATGCCAGGGAATGAAAGAGGCCAGGGTTACACCTAAAAAGCAGGCCGGGGAATGCCAGGGAAAGAAAGAGGCCAGGGGTTACACCTACAAAGCAGGCCGGGAATGCCAGGGAATGAAAGAGGCCAGGGTTACACCTACAAAGCAGGCCGGGAAATGCCAGGGAATGAAAGAGGCCAGGGGTTACACCCTACAAAGCAGGCCGGGAATGCCAGGGAATGAAAGAGGCCAGGGGTTACACCTACAAAGCAGGCCGGGGAATGCCAGGGAATGAAAGAGGCCAGGGTTACACCTACAAAGCAGGCCGGGGAATGCCAGGGAATGAAAGAGGCCAGGGTTACACCTACAAAGCAGGCCGGGGAATGCCAGGGAATGAAAGAGGCCAGAGTTGCACCTACAAAGCAGGCCGGGGAATACCAGGGAATGAAAAGAGGCCAGAGTTACACCTACAAAGCAGGCCGGGGAATGCCAGGGAATGAAAGAGGCCAGAGTTACACCTACAAAGCAGGCCGGGAATGCCAGGGAATGAAAGAGGCCAGAGTTACACCTACAAAGCAGGCCGGGTCAAATCCGTGTCTCAAACACTGTTTCTCTTTAGACGCCAGTAAATTTTAAAAACAGAATCCCTGAGAAATTTCAACAAAGCATTTTGTCAACCTAGGATTTGCTTTTCCTCAATGCCTGAAGTTTAGCAAGGGGTTGAAAAGCAACGTGGAGTTGCACTGTTTTCTGTTGGACCTGTACGTTACCTCTAGCTATCCAGCTTGCTATGTTAGATAGCTGATGGCCAAAGTCAGGTATCTTTTGTATCAAATTAATATAACAATGTAATATTACGTTGTATTTGTGTCATGGTTTGCGCCTGTCTTTCCTTTGTTCTACGGTCGTTTGTTCTTTTCTGTTTGACGGGGCAATCTATCGGATCTTTCGGTGTTCCACGCCGGGGTTTCCGTTGTTTCCGGCACTTAGTGAGTGCACCTGTTGTGGATTTCCTGCTTCTATTTAGGCCTAGGATTTCCTTCTTCCGGTGCTTGGTTGTCATTTGCTCATTTTGACTTTAAGCCGGTAATAGGTAGGCACTCTAAGGAGACCTCAGGGGGGTGCTCTGTTTAAGGCTTTATAACTAGCATCAGAGGCTTTATCATAGCATCAGAAAAACTTGGCAAATGGCTTAAAGCAACCCAACCAACCACTCACAGGTAACATACAGGTACTGCAAAACATTTTAAATGGGATGATAAATGATAAACAATGAACTGAAATTTTATTTATTATAGAAGCCGACACTCCTAACCTACAGGAAGTGTATACAAACTGTTAGCATTATTGACCTTGTACGGTCACTAAAATCTCTTCTTCTAGCCATTGTAGCCAAAATAATAAAAAATTGTGCCTGCCCAGCATTTGTATACAAAATCATGAGCATGTTGGGAAGTGTTAATTAGCACAGGAACACCTGCTTTCAATATACTTTATATCCTTCATTTACATAAGTTTTCTTTAATGTTGACAGTTACCTTTATGCATGCCTATTTTTACAGACCGGTGTGAAGTTGGACTTTCATTGACACCCTCCAGAAGATGGGTAAGCCACAAAAGGTCATCGCTAAGGAGGCTGGCTGTTCACAGAGTGCAGTGTCCAAGCATATCAATAGAAAGTTTAGTGGAAGGGAAATATGTGGCAGGAGAAGGTGCACAAGCAAAAGAGATGACCGTAGGCTTCAGCGGATTGTCAAGCAAAGACTATTCCAAAATTTGGCGGAGATGCAGAGGGAGTGGACTGAGGCTGGAGTCAGTGCTTCAAAAACCACCACGTACAGACGTATCCGGGACATGGGAACTGTTGGATTCCTCGAGTCAAGCCACTCCACTCATTCTCTGAAATAACTGAAGTAAATGCTGATTTTCGACACACTATTCTAATTTCTTGAAATACTGTTTTGGGGGTTTTCTGGAGCTGTAAGCCAAAATTATGAAAAATGAAACAAATAAAGGCTAGAAATATTTCACTTTGTGTGTAATGAATCTATAAGCTATGAAAGTTTCACTTTTTGAATGGAATTATGGAAAAAAAAAAACTTTTCCATGATATTCTAATTTTTTGGAAAGGATCTGTATATATATATAACCATCCATCCCACATACTCCTGGTCATGGTCACAGAGGGGCCAGAGACTATCCCAACACGGACACAGGGAGGAACATGCAAACTCCACACAGAGAGGCCTGGCCTGGATTCAAACCCAGAACCTTCTTTCTGTGAGGCGACAGTGCTATCCACTGCACCTCCGTGCCGCCCTATATGCTGCAGTGAACACCACTGTATTATAATGTAGACTACTGATGCCTCAAGCACCAGCAATAAAAGCAGTGAACTCCTTCAGTAAGTGCAGCTCTGTGTATTAGTAAAAGTGTAAAGAGTGTACTAGGGGAGGAAGGGTCAATAAGATAAAGGCAGCTCTCTGATGCTACTTAAAATTTCCACTTCAACAACAACAATAACCGAGTGATTATGGCTCACAGTACAAAACTGCAAGAGTATGTATTTGCAGTATTTAGCAGTGGATATTTGGATGTGTTTCAGTTTAAACTACTGATATCAGTGTGCTGTGAGTGACTGACCGTGTGTGTGTGTGTGTTTGCATGGGTGTGTGTGCATGTGCGTTTGTATGCGTGTGTGCATGCATGTGTGTGCGTGTACCTTCTTGAGCACGCTGTCCAGGGTCTCGGGGCGGCTGATGTCGAAGCAGATGAGCACAGCATCAGAGTCGGGGTACGCCAGCGGCCGCACGTTATCGTAGTACGAGGACCCTGCAGAGACACACAGAACCCAGCCTTTACTACCATCTTCCTCATTCTCCAATAGCACTGCACACCAGCCCTTCAGCAGGACAGCGCACTTCATACACTGCGTTTAAAAGGCATATTCAGAATGTGAGCGGTTCTTACAGGGCACAGTGTTATATTTCTCTCAGGACAACTCACATGTTCAAATTACACGTTTTATTGAATGTGCTGCACAATTATTTTGGTTTGGCGCTGACTGGATCTGCTTTAGGTACTGCTCCGGAGCACAGGCAGCTCCCCGCTAAACAGGAGATGGCCAGAAACCCCCCGTACCAAAGCAGATCCAAACAACAGGTCCAAACAACAGCCGCCACACACCAGAGCTGGGGTCAGCTCCACCACCAGGCCTGGAGTCAGCTCCACCACCAGGCCTGGAGTCAGCTCCACCAACAGGCCTGGGGTCAGCTCCACCACCAGGCCTGGGGTCAGCTCCACCAACAGGCCTGGGGTCAGCTCCACCACCAGGCCTGGGGTCAGCTCCACCAACAGGCCTGGGGTCAGCTCCACCACCAGAGCTGGGGTCAGCTCCACCACCAGGCCTGGGGTCAGCTCCACCAACAGGCCTGGGGTCAGCTCCACCACCAGGCCTGGGGTCAGCTCCACCAACAGGCCTGGGGTCAGCTCCACCACCAGAGCTGGGGTCAGCTCCACCACCAGAGCTGGGGTCAGCTCCACCACGGGTCAGGCCCAATTCAGACCATGGATTCCTTCTGCTCAGCTAAAACAATGATGCACTCAGCTCCACTACAGTTAAAATCCCATAAATCTAAATGAGTATTTGATGCAATCTGGGGAGTTTTTCTTCTCGCCACTGTTTGAGTGTTTTTCTTCCCACTGGGAAGCTTCTTTAACTCAATTGCTCACTTTTTCAGGCCTGGTTTTTACCCAATTTTCCTTACCGCTTCCTCTGTAAAGCATCTTTGTGACAGTTTCTCTGCAAAAAGCGCAAAACAAATAAAATTGAATTGAAGAATTTAATTTACCGTCCGGCGTCAGTCAGAGAGGTCGGGGCTGTATTGGCGCAGGGCCCCAATGGGAGTGTGTCGTTCCAGAAGGAAGGGGAAATCATTACTGCCACAGAAACTTCAGCGGAAGATTTTGGGTAATCCACCAGAGGGGGAAGGACTCACGCTGAACTTTTTTTCCACGGTAAAAAAAAAAAAAGCCATGCTCGGGCACAATCAACACACGCATCGATCTGTGAGGGATTAGTCCCACAAGAAGAGTGGAAGGATGAGGTTTCAGCGTGTTATCAGGAAAGGGGCACTGCAAAAGGCACACAGACAACCAGCCATTTATAAATGCTCTTAGGCACCCATTCCAAAATGGAGACACTTTTAGAAATGCCTTTGCCGAAAAGCTGAGGATCTAAAAAATCCATTCGCAATAAGCTACAGCAAAAGTAATAAAAGTCTCAACAGTTTAAAGTGTGAAGTGTAGATGAAAGGGTTTTTTCAGTAGGACTGTCAAACATGGATAGGCATTCCCTCAGACACACACACACACACACACACACACACATTCAGACTCACATACACATTCAGGCACACACACATTTCCAGGGTCGACACAACTGAATACCCGCAGGCTCATTAGTGCAGACACACAAACGCACTCAGATACACATTCTTTTTCAATGCTCTATCTATGTTCTCTCTGCATTCTCGATCTTCTTCCTTTTTTCTCTCTCTTCCCTCTCAGGTGATTGGCTGAGTAAATAAGGATGACTCACACAGCGCTGGCAAGCTATGCCTCCACCATCCTCCTCTCCTCACCTTTATTTATCTTACGGAGAGCTGCGCTATCGGTGAACGTACAGCCGTGCGCGCTTCCCGCGCCGCTGCTGTCTTTCGCTAGCGGGACGGCGGCGCTCTGACGCACTCCCTCAGCCTCCGAGGGCCGCACTTGCCAGCTGCAGCAGCTGTTTTCATTACGGGCATCTGTTACCGCGGCAACCTCGCCCAAACTTGTCACACGGCTCGGGGAGCAGACAGGAACGCGAGCCGCCGCGCGGAGCGTCGGGAGACTCGCGCCGCCGCGTACCCCCACGTAGGACAGAGGTGCACGGCTCCATTTCGGGAGGGCCTGTGTGTGCGCGCGTGCGTGCTGGTTTTTGCTCCAATCAATTATTCACGTTTCATTTTCTAAAACAGCTGTATACACCGGCGCTGGTTCACCCCTGTATCAGATCGCAGTAAAACATTTCCACCAAGGACTTGTGTCCCGTCTGCAGCTGTAGCTCATTACTCCATAAATAATGTCAGATCAAATAAAGGATTGGGCGAATGAGACAGTACAGAGTGGAAGTTGCCATAAAAACCCCAAAAAAGATGAGTCTTTGTTGTACACCGCTGGTATATGAGATTTGTTCCAGCTAACAAAGGTCCCTTGCTGGCCTGTGCACATCTAAGTTTGTTTGAGGAGGAATAAGTGACGAAAAGGGAGTTTGATGAAAAAATTATGTTACATTACCACATTTGGCCATTTAACAGCTTCTCTTGCCCAGAGAGAATCACACTTTGATGAAAAATTATGTCGCATTACATTACCACATTTGGCCATTTAGCAGATTCTCTTTTACTGAGAGAGAATCACACTGCTTGCATTTTTTAAAGAAGCAGTGCAGGTGAAATACTTTGGTACAGGCCCAGGGTATAACCGCAGTACTTCCCGAAGGAATCAACATGCAACCCAACTCCCTAATAGGATCAGCAGAAGTCCCGATTAAATTGGGACGATCGCGGTTTATGAGCATTTGTGCCATGTGGCGACGGTACCAGTACGCAGTTTCTTCCGAAAGTTACAGTGAATGTACCCCAAGTTCTGATTTTCTGAAAATTAAAAATTTAAACCTTGGCAAAAAAGTATTTCTTAAGGCTTTATACATAGTCACACAAAAAGTTTCACTCAATTTCAGTTTCACAAAAATGAAAGTGCCATTTATACTCTGCGTGGAGGGTTCTGTTGTCTCTATGGCAACGAGATTCCAAACTCTTTTGTTTACATTTGTGAATGGTGCCTGATGAAATTATTGTTATTAAAGAGGAGGATGAAATTTAAGATCTTTTTTTTAAAGGACATGAATGGAAAAAAGAAGGCGGCCCATCTGCCCCATAAACCAATCGAGGGAAAACTAGGGAGAATATGTTCTGGTTAAGCAGATGAATGAACACATGAATTTCAAACAGCCTATTTTAGGATGTTGGCCATGAGTTAGCTGACATTTGAGAGTCTTTATAATCTTTAAAAGATTAATCATACAGATGAGGATACGTTCTTATTTCTCCTGTATCCCCTCCATGTTTATCAACAGCAGCCAAATCCAAAATAATGAAGTGGAGCAAAAAAACACGACATGACATGTCAATGAATTTCGGTGTTCCAATCATAATGCGCAACAAGACGTGTTTGCGACGTACCCTAACACAATTCTAGAGGTGCGTGACACTGAGGAGAAGTGTCCAGTGGCAGTTTTTTTCAGTTGAAAATATGTCACTTGTTGACAGTGTTGTGAGTCAAAATTATTGGTATAAATTATTGTTGGGACGCAGGACAAATGCTCATAAATCTGGGATGTCAATGATACCTGCAGTGTAATTTGAATTAAATTTACAGTGTTCAAAATATCAAAGTAGGCCTAGGCCTATTATGGTTTTTTTGGTAGGCTATAGACAATTAGCGTAAGTCCTCTTGTTATTAAGACCCCGTCTACACGTATATGGATATTTCTAAAAACGTAGTATTTTCTCTGCGTTTTGGCCTCCCGTCCACACGAAAACGAGTTTTAGGTCGCTGAAAACGGAGCTTTTGGAAAACACCTTCCAGGGGGGAGATTTTTTTAAAACTCCGTTCTACGTGTATTCGTGTGTACGGTCTAAACGGAGTTTTTGGAAAACGCTGACATCATGCCCTCAATTTGCGCGTGGCAAATGTTGTTATATGTCAATTTTCCAAGAGACACAGACCATTAGAATAGTTATTTTCTTATTTTAGTGAACTCATTATTTTTTTACTGACTATATTTTCTCATTGATACCATCTTTTATCAACGTATCACACAAAAAAAAAAAAACACACACACACACACACACACAAAACTGTTGTTTTAGAAAATCTTGCACAGAATTACGTTATAGACTTGTTGCTTGTCATTTTCGTGGATGGTTTTATGTCTCCCGATACACGACTACTTTACAACCAAAGCCTACATGGGCTCTTGTACTCAAAAAATTGTATTTACGGTGAAATTAATGCAAAGAATTTAGTTTTTAGCGTTGTCGTGTGGACGGAGAGATTTTCTAAAATGGGTGTGGTGTGGACGGGAATTTTTTTTTAAACGGAGGGGGAAAAAATGCGTTTTTAGAAATATCCGTGTACGTGTGGACGAGGCCTAAATAGCGCGAGGGTAGCCTTGACTTCTGGAGCGCTGACACCCTCCCCACCTCCCTCAGTGGTTTTCCTGATTTTATTCACTTCTCATCTTGTCATCCTACATCCTAACCACTATACTACACTGCTGCCGGAACAATACATGCAGAACCGCTAATCAGACAGAGCCAATGAGCAGCAGCTAGTCAATGTCTGCGGTTTTGATTTCAGCCAGGAGCAACCAGTAGCCCACAAACCGCCGCATTAGCCCAGGGCCTCGTTCACCTGGGTTTGCTGGTTCGGCAATTCAAGCCGAGTCGGAGCGCCATCAAACACCGTTCCTCAACGACCTGACAGATCTCGACCTCACTCTTTGATGCCTCCGCAGCAACGCAGCATTAATGAAAGACGCGGTATGCCGAGTCGCTGACCTCTCGCCTGCGACGACTTTGTTCTCTTTCAGCTGCGAATTTCCAGGTGACTCGCGTAACCGCAAAACATAGAGAATATTTCTGTAAGTGTCCTTTCAAACCACACACTGCGCGTGTAAATCATTCTGACTTTACTGAAAGAGGGCCTGGCGCCAGTGCCTGGCACTCTTCACAACAGCCTGTATTTCAGTTACTGCGTGTTTTCGAGAGTGTGGCACAGTGTTTATGAACACAATATATCAGGGCTGCGTCATATCCTCAGTGCCTTTCTGAACTGCCACCGTGTGAGAAATAAGTCTGCTCATCACTTAGAGTACTAAAAGACATTGAAATGTATTATAGCCCTGCAAACATGACCTTTGGATACAACAGATTCCTGAGTGTCTGTCAATTCAATGCAGAGGCCCATCTACCTATTTTTTGAAAAGAAGCATTTCAAATTGCTGTATATTTGCAGTGAAAGGTTCACACGGGTAATCTGCTCTTGTACACGGTGCAACAAGGTTTCATTGTATTTCAGAGACAAGCTGCTAAAATAAAAACACATCTTTATGGCAACCCCCTGCTTTTTATTCTGGACATTTACTTTTCTGGATCCAGCCTATAATGATATTCCTAATTTTGGGGAAAGGAGAAAAGGTTTGTTGATTTAATGGTTAGAGATGTATGCTGCAGCATACAAAAAGGGGCAAATAGCAATTCCCACAGGACTGTGCACAACCTTTGTCTTCAGGTTACAGAAATATTTTGAAGAACGGCACCCATTTTCCATCATGCTAGCATTGCTGAGCAGCCTAAATGGAACTTCAAACCACCAGGTGCCTCCTATTTCTGTACACTGCAAACCAGACTGGGCTTAAATAAGTGTTGAAAATATGGACAATTTATTCTGGTTTCTGAGATAACAATAGTCAATTTAAAAAAAATAATTGTGAATTTCAGCCCCAATATTACATATACGTTGTCTGTTGCTGGTCGAGCAGCACCAGCAAAGCTTATTCTTATTAACTTGATTTATGCACTCTTCTTCAAAATGGCCGGCTTAAAAGTGCCAGCTTCTGCCTGCCTGTCAGTCAGGACACACTGAGCTGGTATGTCAGAGGTGGCAGGGCAGAATGAGACAGTTTAGGTGGGGGCACCACAAACCCAAGAGAGCTGATGTTGCCCAGTGCCCACCTTGCCCCCAGAAGCCTCTTCAGGAGCAGTGAAATGAGGGTGGACCAATGAAATTCCGCAATAATGAGCATTTAAAGCTAAATTTACTTGGATTAATTGATTGATAACCCAGAGCATATTCTACCAGTGAGGTCAGGGTAAGTAGGGTAGGCACTGCGTAGGCCTCGACTCTTAAGTTCTCTGCCTTTCAGTTAGCTTTTCTCCATGGTTTTTCCCCTGCCAGTATACAGTACATATGTAGCATTTCCTGTGTACTGAAGTGAGTGAGGTCAGGTGACAAAGTTGAGGCTGGTGCCTGGTGCCTGAAATCTTACAGTCCTCTCCCTCCCACTGAAACCCTTGGCCACCAAGAAGCCAAGGTCTGCGAGGGGGGTGCTGGCTCAGTCCCCGAACTGAGCGTGGGCACAGCAGCCTTCCCCCTGTGCCAGCCTACCGTCTCCCCCATTAAATCCACCACACTGGTTCTCTAGTACTCTCAGCCCCCCCGCCCCCTTCTTCTCCCCTTTAAGGCAAGGTTTCTGATTGGTTCCACAACATGCCTTTGACTGCCTGAGGTGCTCTTTAAAACGTATCGCACAGCTGCAGCCTGAGGTGGGGGGGTGGGGTGGGGGCACAATCTCTTCCAAAATGGGGAGAGGGGGGGCTGAAAAGCTGGCAAAAAAAGAATGGAATTAAAACAGAGAAGTACAGATGATAAGGGAGGGGTGGGTTGGGTGGAAGAAAACAGAGGAGAGCAGCTCACAGGCTGAAACTGCACACAGACCCAGGCCCATAGGAGTGTGCACACATGTACCCATGTCTAAGGCCTTTTAAACAATGTACTCTGTATAATAATTATGCACATTTCAGCATACAAATAAATAGTATTACTTTCAGTTAATATTTCATTCAGAATTTTCGTCCACAATGTACTGATCACCTCACGTACAGTAAATGCAGGATTACAATCTAAGGCAGGTGTGTCAAACTCCAGTCCTGGAGGGCCACAGTGTCTGCAGGTTTTTGTGGTTTCCTTTCAATCACCAGCCAATTAAGGCCTTGAGAACAAAGTGTACAGACTCTAGTTTAGCCATTCAATGACTTGAATAATCACTTGTGCTGAAACACACCAAAAACCAGCCCTGTGGCCCTCCAGGAGTGGAGTTTGACACCCCTGATCTAAGGCATCACTTCTTAAAAAAAAAAAAAAGATAGCAGTGTGTAAAGCAAACCACACAGAAAGAACTGAATGCATTTACTCCTCCAGAGCAGAAGTACAGGAGCCTTTATATGTATTTCACGGCCTCCACCCAAACCGCCTCTCTTCCAAAAGCACAAAGCGGACGTCTGTGTTTTATGGCTTATAGCAAGGAGCAGGGAACGTAACGGAAGTGCGGACCAGAGCGAATAAAGTATGGTCCTCTCAGAATGCACTTCCATCACAGACAGGTCTGCAGTGTCTGCAGGGGTGCAGAACAAAAGGTCAATTGAATTGAGAGAGAGGGGGAGACGGATGGAGAGAACGTGTCTCGGCCTACAGCATTTTTACCACTGGCACTGCCTGGCGAGCCAGACAGGAGAGAAACCGGCTCTGCCAAGGGCATGTATAAAGCACTTAACACAATGGACTTAATGTCAAGCCAGCCAACTGTTAACCTCCTGAAGCCCGACGATAGGGCAAAGGGAGGTTTTCACAGCAGGCGCTAAGGTGATGCGCTGGAATTTTATCATCAGGCGCTAATAGGGCTGGGTATCGTTTGCAATTTTTTCGATACCAGTTCAGATACCAATACCAAAACTTTATCGATATCTTTCTTTGCTGAGTGTACATTTTCTACAATATCAAAAAAAAAATGGAAGTTAACAAAATAAGCTAAAACTTCTCAAATACTCGCTTCAGTGATTAATGTTGTCAACTCAAACAGCTGTGTAAATTACAGTATAAAATGAACAAAATTCAGATTTAAATCAAGCAATATCTTATTAAAAAAACTAGAAAGAGTCAGAAAGCCCCTTTGGGGGTACTAAAAATTGTGTACTTAGATAATTTTAGAAAATTGGCACTGAACGCTCGGACAGTTTTTAATACTTGGTGCTATGGACATGATTCCGACAGTGCTCAAAAAGAACTGGTCCGATACCCAGCTCTAGGCGCTAAGGTGATGCGCTGGACTTTTAGCAACATGCGCTAAGGTGACACGCTCCAGTTTTATCATCAGGCGCTAAGGTGATGCGCTGGAATTTTAGCAGCAGGCACTACGGTGAAAGCACCTCAGAAGTGCTTATTTAAAGCACCTCAGAAGTAGTAGACTCAACATTATCAAAGGTTCCTGAGGATTCTTCCACGGATTCTTTATTGTTCCCTCTGGGAAATTGTGTTGCCAGACAATCAGGGTAAAGACATAACAACCAATAAACGCAACAAGACACAAAATACAAAAAGACCTAATACAAACATAAGAAGGATTATACCAACAATATTAAATACGATGAGACACTGTATCGTACCACAAATACAGACCCAGGCCTGCATACAGATCCTGCTAATGTGCTATAGTACTGAAAAGGAAAAAAACATTAGTTTTTTCCATATCATTTAAAAGACATATTGCTTTGGGTACAAAGGCCAGCTTTGTTCAATTTGCCCTGTGCTGAGGTGCCCTATCTAACATGGAGCTGCATACTAATTACCATGTTTAACGGGTCTTTATAGATCCCTGCATCGCTTGAATCAATCAGGATACATTACACACTGTGATACCTAGAGTTTAGCTAAACATCAGGGCAGTTAGAGATCTATACCTGACCTGGAGCTTGTGGAGGTAAACACCAGGTGGTTGTACCTCTGAGAGGGGTACTTTACCTGAATAAGTCAATGCGTAAATAAATAACCCACTGTCCTGACCTATATACACTACACCCCAGTACCTGCTGACTTAGTCACAATAGTAGGCCTACCTTTTTTCAATGCTGGAAACCTACAGGCTTTTCCTGATTAAATGTCCTGCCCTGTGTTGTCATAAGTTTAAGAGGAAAGTACGGTAGAACACACATGGATTCAACAATATTTACAGGTCAAGAATCTCATCGCCTACAGCTCAACTTGGCTAAAACTGAGATGCTGTACTTCCCAGTCTAGACCTCCCCCCTGCTGGACCCTGGATGGAAGCACATTGTCTCCCTCTTCATCTGCTAGGAATCCTGGGAGTGGTATTGGACAACAGACTGTACCTCTCTGAGAACATCAGTTTGTCAGGCGTGCAGATCTTTCCTGTACAACATCAAGAGAATCTGTTGCTTCCTCACCACTGACTAAATCCAGCTCTTAGTCCAGGGACTGGTGATCGCCTGCCTGGACTACTGCAACCGCCTCCATGCTGGCTTCACTGTCTCTGACCTCTGCAGCCCATTCAGAATGCTGCTGCTAGTCTGATCTACATCCTCCCCAGACTCAGTCATGTCACTCCCCTTCTCATCTCCTACCTGTATCAGCACACATCAAATTCAAAACCTTGGTGTTAGCCTATCGAGCAGCTAAAGGTATCGCTACGTTATATCTTCAAAAGATCACCAGACCCTACACACCTACTGTTCTGCTACCTCTGCTACACTTCCAGGTCATGTCCCCTGTCGTTTTGGGCCCCCCCCCCTCCCAGTGGTGGAATGAGCTTCCCACTGCAGTCGGAACAGCAGAAACCCCACTCATCTTCCAACACAGACCGAAGACCATGGCTCCCCCTGACCACCTTCAGATGTCCTTTCTTTCATCCTTTTTATTTACTTTTTGGGATAATGTTATCAGCATAGCTTTGTAAAGGTCATCCGTCTACTGGCACTGTGTTTTCCTACAATTCAAATGGTTGTTGTTAACATTACATTTATTGATTATGAATGAGCCTCTATGGGTGGCTCATTCAGTTAAGGCACCACACTGTGACGCATAAATGAGCCGCATGGTCTCGGATCGAATCCGGGCCCTGCCATTGCTGACTGTCGCCGGTAGCTCCGTAGGGCAAAAGGCAATTGGCAATTTGGCGAGCTTGACTGTCCGCTGCGGTGTGAAAAGAAGCAGGCTGGTCACAGACACCACGTGTTACGGAGGAGAACCGAGAATGCCCACGCTCTCCAGAATCGGTAGTGGAGATCACGCATGAACACCGCTACAAATAGTCAATTGTATATTACAAATCAGGGTGGGAATTAGACAGGGTGGGCATCAGATTTACAAGAGAAAAACATTTATTAATTATTGAGCCTCTATGCCACATTGGCGATACCACATTTTTGTATTCCTGAGAGTAACACTGGTGTTCTCCACTATTGTACTTTGCTCTGGATAAGTGCATCTGTTAAGTCATCGTCATCGATCATATAGACATTAAATGCAACAAAAACGAGGACACAAAGTGGGTTTGCAGGATCAAGTTTGAAAATCCTTGCGTTCAATACATCATGAATATCCACAATATGTTTTGTTCGACTGTGAACCCAACCTACTGTGACCACTATGTTCCAGTAAATGAAGGGGTTAAAATTGTTCTTGCGCTTGAGCTGAAAAGGCTCTCAGGCCCATGATTGAGGAGAGAGCCATGTCGCTGCAGAACTCATCATTAAGCTCAGAAGAGTCACTCCTGTGCTAGGTGAGCACCTGAATGAAACCAAGACACGACCACAACTGCCTCGTTCACTTCAAGGCTCTCACAAGTGGCGCTAAAGCGACACGTGAAAATTGGACCACATGAGACATCCCTCTTCAGTAACAAAGTAAAAAAAAAAAATTATGCAAATAAGATGAATTTTTCCAGGACCACCTCTTACCATGTAATGCGTTATCACTTTATGCTGAGGGTCGAACATTCACCAATTTGTTCATCGCCTAGACGCCTACTGCTGTTTTTTAAATGGCTAAATAAACAGACTCCTTTCACTGAACTGTGCCATTGGCTCTTTAAATAAAACCATACTCCCAAATGTGAGGTTAGGACATTTCATAGACACAAACATCCTAATTCAGTCGAGCATGCGGCCCTGTCAGCCCTCTACTGTGAAATGTATATTTATCCGTGTCCGTTTCTCTGCTTCTATTTCGCAGGCCATGGGGGCTTTTTCTCCTTCAAAGAGCAGTCAAACATTTTGGGTTACGGCAGCCGTATCGTAGCAACCCAGAGAGACTAAAGGACTCCTTTGTGTGGTCTTGAATAGAGGGGGCGGGAAGGGAGTAAGAAAGAGGGGGTGCCAAGAGTCGCATTAAAGGAAAGGTGCAAAGGGGGAGAAGGATGGAGATTTGGACTCTTGCCCCAGTTTCCAGAACTTTCCTTGGGCATCAAGTCCCAAAGCAGGAATGTGTTTACAGAGGCCTGGAAGACTCCTGCTTCTGTGTGTCATTAATTATAAAAGGGAAAAGCACAATTTGGTGGAAATAAATGAGAAATTGTTCTTTTTATTGGCTGCTAGGAGGCCACCATGTTACAGGGTAGCGGTGTAGCCCAGCTAGGGCTGTGCTATAGGGCCAAAATATCATATCATGTCATTCTTCACATTATTCATCGTATGCTGGTATTTGATGGCATTTGGTTTTCCAATACAAATTACACAAGTCAACTGAAATAAAGTGCAACTCTGGAGAAATAAGGCTAAATCAAAATGCAATAATAATCAGTCAATTTCACTATTTTATTAGGTGCAAGAACACTGAACGGTGAGAAATACTGAGTGACATTTAAAAAACTGGGTAGTAAACAAAAAACCGTCATGTGCAACCTGCAATTGTTAGGCTACTATACAAAATATTTGAGCAAAATAAAAAAAATCCAAGCTTCTAGGTTTGCAATTAAATAAAACAAATATACCTCCAGGTAGGACTGGGTGATAAACCATATCTATGATTTTTCATCTTTATCGGACAGCCGAATGTAGAGAGACAGGAAGAATTGGAGCGAGAGAGGGAGAGACATGCAACAAAGGTCGCGCGGCCAGATTATAACCGCCAGCGTCACGGCTCGCAGTGAGCATGTGGACAGCACTCTACAGGCCACGCCACCAAGACGCCCCAATGTGCAGTTTCTGTTGGATGAAAAACAATAAAACACGGTTGACAATGTGTTTTCGTTTTTTTACATTACTAATAGATGTTCAAAATTTCACTTCATTTGTATGTGAGCAAAATTTCAACGAGGTTCTGAAAAAATCCCTTTGACTTCCTTCCACATATTTGGCACTCTCAGCGCTGTCTGTTCTTTTCTGTTTGTGCACACCTCTGACACACTTGCCTGCAAGCCTCTCTCGCTGCGTTCCACACAACAACCCACAAAAGTGTGCTACGGGAGAGCAACAATCAATCAGCATGTCTCTCAGTGATCTCACATGCAGCAGTAACCAGAGGAACCCAGGCTGATTTACAGAACCAACAGGAAACAACACAGCTTAAAGAATGTACAGAAAGGACACAGCTTACAGAAATGTCAGAAACCTACAGAAAATGACGCAGCTTAAAGAAGCTAAAGAAACAATACAGCTTACAGAACCTACAGAAATGACACAGCTTACAGAACCTACCACTTTCAACTGAGTTTGGCCACATTGACTTTAAGGCTGGGAAATGAGTCACAGAAACTCAAAACTAGGCCTGCCTCAGAACATTACCTGAGAGTTCATGTGAACATGAAAGATACCACAGCCACGGTGAGATGTGGCTGCAACCAGGCTATCACAAACATGGCCAGTATTATTTACATTGGATTAGGCAACATCTTCCCATCAGATGTTGCCTAATCCAATGTAAATAATACTGGCCATGTTTGTGATAGCAAATGGCTTCAGTCTCACCTTAGAAAACGCCAAATTAGCCTGCTTGTTCAGCGAATTTCGTTTGATTATGCAATGAAAGTGTCAAACATCAATTCCAAGAGGCTGTTCTCATGGAATTCTCGAAGTTCAAGCTTCATCCAAAGTTCATTAGGCTACCTGCATAGTAGGCTAATATTGATTAATAACATACATACCGTTATTTTGCCTTAATGATGACACTAAATAGCCTACAATAAAGCTGTCAGGTCCGCAACCCATAAGTTCACGCATATTTCCCCTTGTTTAATAATGTCCTGTTTATGGAAATGTGACCAACCTGTTTTACTCGTAGCGTAATCCTTTAAAACAATCCACTTTCCCAGGAAGACCGTGAAACGTGCGACTTGAGAACATGCAACTCACGTGCAGAGAATGGCATTAAAATTAATTGTGAATTAATTGTGTAACGTGCTGCAAATTTGTTTTAGTTTCTAATTAGACGCTTAGTTCTCTTTAAAATCGTTTTGTTCAGTTAAGGAATAAGGGGTGAAATCAGCTGGGTTTTAAACGGTGAGAGTATGGAAACCTGGTCACTGTAATTTAAAAAAATATGAAGGACGAAGAATAGCTAAGGTTACAATTTAGTTAACATGGTGACATCTCCGTTTTTTAACCATAGGCTATAGAAAAAAACCTTATGCACAGCGAATTCGCTGTAGCCTAGGCTATTTGAAAAACAATAAATGCAATATTCACTGGACAAGGTTTTGAACTTTTTTCAGTCACAAACCATTCTATTTACTTACAGGCTGTATTCATAGATAAACAGAGCTGTATTGTAATGACATCTGAAGCGCATTTTCAGAACTTAAATGTCCGTCTATTGCCGTGCGCGAGTTTTGAATGACAATTCACGCATTAGGTGCAAAGACAATTCGCGCATTAGGCTTGATAGCTATAGGTGTTATCAGCTCCTTTTTAATGGATAGCCATTGTCCCGTACCATCGCACATCGCCTGGATGTTGATGGAGTGGGCTGAGAGCAATGTAATGTGGCATTGTTTCCCTTCGCTGAGGGAAAGGTATGTGGACCTATGGAACCTTTTATTATTATGCATTATTGTGCACACGCCTATGTAGACGCACTTATATGCGCCGTTAAAATAGCATGTAAACAACTGCGACATGACTTTAGACCAGGTTTGTGGTGGTTCTAGCGCAAGCGCTTTCTGCTGGCTCAAGATAGCAATACGCCAAAAAGAATCCTGGCCACTCCTCATCTTAAGACCAACACGCCCAGTTCACTAATGATGGCGCAAGAGTTACGCCGTCAAACATGCTAGTTTGACGGTGTAAGCGTTAGGCGTTATTATGGACCTAGCGCCAGGTGTAAGATAGCAAAGACACTTGCGTTTGCGTTAGCGCCGCTTTGCGCCGGGTGTAAGATAGGGCCCTATGTGTGGCACACAAACACTCCTCCTGTTTCAAAGGAGGTGGGCAAGGTAATTCTGAAATCAATTGGATTACCATGCAGTAATGGAGTCCAGTTTACTGGACCCGTAGATGCAAACCCATAACAGCAAAGATGCACCAACATAGTTCTCCCTAGGTATGTCTGTACAGCAAAACATCCTTCTGATGCCAAACCTACCACTGTAGGTGTGCATGGCCAAAAAGCTACATTTTAGTCTCATCTGACTATAGCACCCAGTTCTAATTCAGCTTCCGCACCAAAAATGTCTGTCACATCCTCAAATACAGCACAAGTCCCAGTACATGGCAGAATTACATCTTTAAAAGGTGCATGTTTTGGGATTCACCAGTAATGCCACTTGACCTCTGTAGACACTGCTGTGTTATAAGGTGCGATCTAACTTTGAGCGAAAACTGACCTGCCAGTCTTTCAGAATTTTGACCAGTGTTGACAAACTTGCCACGCCTGCTGTTTACCCACCCAATTGGGCTTTAACAATGAGCTCAAATCCACGGGTGGTGGCTTTTTCTGGGTATTCTAAAATGCACAAGAAATTATGTGTCTACTCTGAAAAACTGGAAAGGTTTTCATTCAGACCCCCTCCACATGTCTCCATTCCTCCCTCAACAATTTAGTCTGGGGTCTTGTTTCTAACCTTTGTGGGCAGGTTTTGAGAGGCCAATGGGCTGGAAATGTTTCTCTGACCTGGCAACACTGATTCTGACAGTTCAAACTTAAGCCAACTACCAGAGCATAAAATCATTCAATAAGGTAACTTGCACACAGACCAATGTTCAACAGTCGTCTGTTTCTGGCATCATTGGGGTCCTGCTGTTATTACTGATAGAATGCTGGGGAGATGTGACGTTTAAAGTTATAAAATAATCACAAATAATCAGTAAATCACAGTAAAACTTCATGTAAGGACAATGTTTGTCCACAATGCATTCATTTAAGGTTATAATTCTGTTTTAATCACATTTATAATAATTTGTGGAAATAAAATTTTAGGTTGCCCCATCTACTGTACGTTCTCAGATTGTTTGTTGATGGCGGTATATTTCTAGACATATTTCAACTTTACACATTTCTATTTATACTAATGTTAGCTACCTAACTAGCTAGCTAATTGTTATGGATAGGTAAACTGATCACTAAAGAAGTGCTAAACAAGCTCAGAGTATAGTGTTTAGCAACATTACAAACTATAGGTATGTAGCTACTAGCTAGCAAATTAAACATTTGAAAAAATAAATTTCACAACAGTGACGATGAAAAACATCATGTCAACGTCATTTCACAACAGGATTTCAAAAGTTTGCCTCAGATATATTTCACGGACGCTGTCCTGTTAAGTTGATGTAACTATACACAGTAGGCCTGCAGTTGATGTGAATGCTTGAAAGTGTCTCCCTGCATAAAAGTGAAAATACCACGTGAAAACGCTGAACTTTATTTTTTCTCCTCTAGCGGGCACGACGGCACAAACGGCTACGCAGGCAGTTAGTACTTTTTAAGGGGCATTATGGCCAACATACTGTGTGACTGGAGCCCTCATATAGGATATGTAGGTAATATGTGCACACAGACACATACATACACACACACATTTTTTTTAAAGTTTTTTTTTACAGTCCGACAGGTAATTATTTACACAAAGCACAAAGGGAAAGGGTTGGGGGCAGTGAGTGTGTGTGTGAGGGGGGGCGGTATGGGGGGGGGCAGGAGAGACAGTATGTCATGTTCTTGTGTGCACCTGAGACTAGGGCTGAAAGAAGTAGAACAGTCTTCTATCCTCCCCTCTGATGAAAAATCATTTTCAGTGAAACTAGTTTTTTGTTGACTTGTGGAAAATTGTAGGGACACAATTTTAACAAACTTCTATCATCTCCTGGCAGCTGAGCTGGAAACAAATGCCTGCTGTGACTGTCCATATATGCACTCCCGATGCTATGAAATTAACAATTAACGGTAATATTAGTAGTAGTATTACAGAATTTTTTTGCGAGTGAGAACGCTTCCAGCATCTTCTAAATTCAATTGTAGGCATCACATTCTGCATCCCATAAATTCAGCCATACATGCAGTTACGTACCTCAAGCCTAGGCCGACATGCCAATGTATAGCCTAGCCTACATTCAAGTCCCCATCACACCTGTCAGCCAAGAACAGGTAAAACGAGTTCACAGCGAACTTTGGATTTCCTGGGGTTCTGCCCCAGCAGAGAACGCTCTTATATATGTGAAACGTATGGGAGCCCACTCTATCAACATCCAGGCGATGTGCAATGCAATATGTAAGTTTATTCGTAAATTATCCTGGATAAAGCTATGACTCTAAATGGGCCAGTAGTTCATGCAATCTTCTGGGGGAACAATCTTGTTAGGGGAAAAAACGCTTCAGATGTCTGGATCATAAAACAGGTGGAACATTACAATACAGCCCTCTTCATCTACAGCCAGTAAGTAAATTGAATTTTTGATTGAAAAAGGTTCAAAACCTTTTCCACCGAATATTGCATTTTATTGTTTTTCAAATAGAAGATTCACTGTGCATTAGCTTTTCTCCATACGGTTCAAAAAAGATTAATTAAAATTTCACCATTTTTAACTGAATTTCTAACCCTATCTTTGTTCTTCATATTTTTTAATTACAGTGACCGGATTTCCATACTTTCAGCAATTAAACCCCAGCTGATTTCACCTGTTATTCCATAACTGAACAAAATGATTTTAAAGAGAACAAAGAGTGTATTTAAGGAAAATAAACGTTTCCAACAATTAAAATCAAAAAAATTTGCAGCACATTACACAATTAATTCTTATTTTTTCTTAATTCCTAATTTTAATGCCATAGGCTATATTCTCTGCATGCACACTTTAACTTTGTGCACGAGCAGGTCTGTTCGCCAGCTGTAAATCGCAATGATATTCTGCTCAAATTATACGCCGTCTAAATAGCAAAAGTGGAGTTGTACACGCCCTAAATGCACTTGCGCCATGTGTTTTAGATCATGCGCTAAGATCGTCAAGATAGAGCCCATAGACCTTTGGATAATGTTGGTTGAAAATTATATATCATTTCTGCAATACGCCCTGTCCTCTTCACCTCGCCTAGCATGTACAATATGCTTAGCATCCACCATACATTGTCAATGCCCTTGACCATCTAAAACCACTATACAAATATGTTCAGACTAGGTTTGCCTAAAACTACATTTATTAAAATACCACTCTTTTTTTTTTGTTTTTATTAATGATAAACATTAGACTCTTGTTTAGCAAATAGGTTCAATCACACTCTGGACTCTGGACACCTATACTGGCAAGAAAAAACTTTATATAATGTAGGAAACAATTAGCATACGTAGCCTCTATGCTTCTACGCTTATTTAAACAGCTGTGCAGCTGTGATGTAACTCACTGTTCAGTCCTAGTTTCCCTCTAAAGTGTTCTGTGCCAATGTAAAAACACGCCATAAGATGTTAAAAACTGTGATTGCCTACAGCTGCCATTTGTTAAAATGTTCATTATGTTTTTTTCTTTATCACGTAATTAGCTACGGCTATTTTAGTTGGCTGTGTTCAGTTGAATGCGAGTGATATTAATAAAATGCTTCCGTATTTGCTTATCCAACACCGTGATAACAAAAATACCCTATTAAAACCCCACCTTACTCTGCCTTCCAATACTGTCTGAGGTTCCTGGCAATATAACCCCATCCTTCAATTCTCCTGCACTCAGGCATTATGGGTCAGAACAGTCCTAAAGATGGCGAACGACTGGAACACTCCAAAGCACGGTGAACAATTGGAGCTCTCCTTGAGGTGGTAAAGGACAGAAACAATCAACATCAATGATAGCGAGCGAGAGCCCTTCCAGCCCTCAGCAAGGGGCTTACGAAACGCTCACTTCACCCTCTGTTTTAGCAGCAGGCTTGGGCCTCTCCCCAGGTCACAAAGTAGGGAGCAGGTGTCTGGTTTTAGGAGGGGGCCTTGGTTAAGATGTTGGACCGTGAACAGAAGCCTGGAAAGCCTTGTTTGGGGAGAGGGGAGGGTGGGCGTACAGGCCATGCGTGACCGTTAGTGCGGAGGTGACAGACCGGTACAAAGCAGGTTCCAGTTCCACCTATTTACTGCCCAGACTGTACACTTTTATCTATTCCTGCCTTTTACCATCCTGTTCTTCAACCTCTTCACTAATAGGCCCATAGACACAGACCAGTAATGGAGAAAGGCAGTATGTACACAGTATATCTGAGAACACTTTCAATTTGGAACAAAATGCATCTGATCCCATCCTACCTACTGCTCTGTAAAAAATTAAGAGACCACCCCATATTTTGTGAAGATGAATTTGGGTTACTCCACCAAATATTTATTGTTGAATCCTTCCAGAGCGAATACATTGTCATTTTTATTATAAACGTGTTTAGTTTGCATCATTCAATGTATATCAACACTGTGTATCTTTAGTATTTGACCTGTTGTAACTTTATGCAAATACATCTGAATGACAATATTTTTGTTTGGAATTAAAATCAAATGTGGCCAATAGTTAATGAAAAAAAATGAATATCCAAAGTTGGATTTTACACAGGCACACACCATAAACTGTGAAACTGAAAATTTGATGTGGTCTTTTCCAGAGCTGTATAAATTATAATAATAGATAGTAAATTATAAAAAGATCATTGGGGCAGACCGCCCACAGTCTGGCCTCATCCAGGGAGGGCTCTTTCTTCCTACTGTGTGGAACTGTTATGTGTGAGGTAGCTAAACCCAGAAATCAGTCACATATGCATCTGGATGTTATGATCAAAGCTGGTGACAGGGTTGTGCTGAGCAGGAAGTTATCTGGGGACAGGAAACAGAGGAACACGTCCTAGAATGCTTTGTGTTCATGGGTAAAAACAACAGTTGTCTGTTTGTCTGAGTTGGTTTACTGAGATCTGACAGGACAGTCACAGTTATATTCTGATCCAAATCTGCTTAGTAACCAGGGTTTAATTATATTGTGAAGCCTTTCGATCTGAGCCATAGCATAACTTCTTACAGGAGAACAGAAGTGCCATCTTTCCCTGATGTTTATTACATAACAGTGACTATGTGAAAAACAGTTTGTCTTATTGCAATGCCTTGATTTGCATTATCACAAAACCTTGTTACCCAAATGTGTAGCTAAAAATTTAGTAAATCTTTCAACTTTCAGTGCACTTTGCTACTTGGTTTTACTTAATAATTCATCACCTTTATTGCAAATGAAGCCTTAGATTATTTCAAATAAATCAAAGTCCCTTTGTTAGGATTATACACTAATGCTGTCCTCACTAATATACCCACCAACTGAAGACTCTTTAGATACAGGCAGTTTAACCGAACACAGCACTCAAATGTAAAGGACACAGCCGTGCTCCAGCTTGCGCTCGGCGCTCTTGTCTGGGCAAATCACATCCCGGCGTATGACCTCTCCGTATAGCGATTGGGCCATGGAGGAATGGGCACATAACCCAGCCTCCTCTTGGCCCTGCACAGCTCTCCTTTCAAACCCTTGACCCTCCTACTCCAGCTGAGTAGACTGTGTTTGGACCCCGCCCCCTGGCAGCTGAGCCAGTCTCATTGGCGGACACACACATAAACACACACACACACACACACACACACACACACACAGTGGCACTACAGAAGCTGTTCAATCTCCCTAATAGGCCTAATTAAGTGTTTGTCCACACAAATCTGGATCAATCAGCTCTCACACACACACTGCCAGGCTAGGCTGGCTGGCTGCACTGTACTCTCGGATACAAGTTATTTTGTGTGTTGTCCTCAATGTTCCTGTAGTACAGCTGGTGTATAGCCAGCCTGACTGCCTTCCAAAGTATGCCTGTGTCTCATCCCTTTACATCCTTTGTTCTTACAAGCAAATTTGTTAGCCACTCCTCTCCAAATTAGGTATAAAGGAAATTAGGCAGCACAGGCTTTGATTCATGTAAGATGAATCAAACAGTGAGTGTTCACAGTGCATACCAGCATGCCTATTTCTGCAATGTCTGTAACCACAAAAGGACTCATAATTACAGATTGCAACCAAATTGTATATCAGCAGCACTACAGATCCCATGATGCCACAGGGAGGGAGTGTAGAAGAAAGGGTGTGGCTGCTGGATCTTTCCCCATTGGTGTGTTGTGCATCCCTCCACTGTTGAAATTACTGAGAGGTTGAACTGAACGATTCCCTTCCATTTGACTCAATCGGCAGTCTCTGAAATCACTGATGCTCTCGACCGATCTTTAATGTGCTCGTCATTATCTGTGTGCCTTGTTATAGGCCTACATCAATCTTGTGAGAGCAAAAAAAAAAAAGAAAAGAATAAAAAAAGTAACAAAACATTATATATAAAATATCAACATCTCAAGTGCAAATGTATCCCTTCCTACAATGCTGCAAGCTGAACATCATTTTTAGTTTAGCTGCGCCTAATCTTACCACTTTTTTAAAAGCATGTGCCTTTAAAAACATGTGCCTTCTTTTTATATTGTGTGTACGTGTGTGTTTGTGTTGTGTGTGTATGTGTATAGCGTGTATGTGTGTACAGTGTGTTTGTGTATGAGTGTATAGTGTGTGTGTGTGTGTGTGTGTGTGTGTGTGTGTGTGTGTGTGTGTGTGTGTGTGTGTGTGTGTGTGTGTGTGTGTGTATGTGTATGTGTTTGGGATGTTCACAATTAATCAATTAACTGTTGATCATTATATTAAGAACATTAAGTAAAATTTCAGGCAATAGAATAGCCTTTAATAAGCAGCATTAATAAGCGATCGGCCAACCTTTTGTCACCATCGCGGTGGCAGTTCAGCCAGCCTGTCAGCGGTCCTCCTCTCCTGTGCAAATTTCTCAGTCCATGAATCCGAGTTTGTATAATTTAGTTTTTTGCCGTTAATGCCTTAATGCGCAATGCAAATCCTGTTTCAATGATTGTTGGGAATTGTCTTACTAAAAACCTCTCTGATATATAGCCTACAACTCATTAATTGGTAGGTGTATTTTAAGTCATTCTTTTTATAGGCCATATAGATTTTTAAGCTTAAATGTGTGTGTGTGTGTGTGTGTGTGTGTGTGTGTGTGTGTGTGTGTGTGTGTGTGTGTGTGTGTGTGTGTGTGTGTGTGTGTGTGTGTGTGTGTGTGCGTGCGTGGGTGTGTGTGTGTGTGTGTGTGTGTGTGTGTGTGTGTGTGTGTGTGTGTGAGAATGGCAAAGATAGTTATTTAGCCTGCCAGTCTCTGAGTGAGAGGGAGTGACAGTGTAGTTAATTACAGCGTCTACCTGTCAGCAGGGCTGGCTCTCACACAGCGCTAATACTAGCGCTGCACCCCTGCCCTCTCCTACATGTAGCCCCTCCCTGGTCACTGCTGGCTCTCACACAGCGCTAATACTAGCGCTGCACCCCTGCCCTCTCCTACATGGAGCCCCTCCCCGGTCACTGCTGGCTCTCACACAGTGCTAACGCTAGCGCTGCACCCCTGCCATCTCCTACATGTAGCCCCTCCCTGGTCACTGCTGGCTCTCACACAGTGCTAACGCTAGCGCTGCACCCCTGCCCTCTCCTACATGTAGCCCCTCCCTGGTCACTGCTGGCTCTCACACTGTGCTAACGCTAGCGCTGCACCCCTGCCCTCTCCTACATGTAGCCCCTCCCTGGTCACTGCTGGCTCTCACACAGTGTTAACGCTAGCGCTGCACCCCTGCCCTCTCCTACATGTAGCCCCTCCCTGGTCACTGCTGGCTCTCACACTGTGCTAACGCTAGCGCTGCACCCCTGCCATCTCCTACATGTAGCCCCTCCCTGGTCACTGCTGGCTCTCACACAGTGCTAACGCTAGCGCTGCACCCCTGCCCTCTCCTACATGTAGCCCCTCCCTGGTCACTGCTGGCTCTCACACAGTGTTAACGCTAGCGCTGCACCCCTGCCCTCTCCTACATGTAGCCCCTCCCCGGTCACATCTGCACACCACTCACACTGGACGCTTTCATGAATTACTGAACAGAGACAGAGAGGACACTGGGATACTCTTAGGTTAAAGCAAAACTATTCATACAGGCACATTCTCTCTCTGTGTCTCGCATACACATACTTTGCCATGTAGTGTAATCATTGGCAGTTTACAAATGTACACAAATTGTCATGAGGTTTGGCGTCTTGTTACCCTAGAGACAACAGAACCCTCCCTGCAGGCCTTCACCGAAGTACAAAGGCCAAATGTCTTGCGAAATCATTTTTGTTGCATGACACTTGTCAAAAATGTTGTGTGACAAAGTATAAATTACGCTTAACACTCTCCAGCAGATATGCCAATACTCACACACACTCAATGGCACACTCTGATGTGTTGCTTCATACTGACAAACACTCTTACATGGTCATCAGTAGACACACTTCACTGACGTGCTGTACACGCACACCGTTGCTCTGTTACCCACACACATCCTCTCTCACAGACACGCACATACCCTTCATACAAACTACCTCACTGCAGGTCCCCAAAGAATACAATTTTTTTTATCCACCTTGGTAAGTGTAGTCATATTTTTTTACCCACCTTGGTAAGTGTACTCATATGTGAATACACTGGTCAGGCATCACCCAGGAGAATTGTATCATCCAATTTTCCCTCTATTTTTCAGTGCATCGCACAGGGATATAGTGTAGCCTAGCTTCCTGCAATGTGTGACTCCCTGAATAACGTACTATTTGAAGCCATTTACTTTGAAAACAGCTCTTAAAAATGAGAAAGTCCAACTTAAGATAAATGTGAACTTTTAGCATTCCTTAAAATAAACAGTGCATATATTTAATGCTAAACAGTAGGTGTTGTAGTTTAGTCGCTGCTTGCATTGCTGAGTATTTTTAAGCCTCCATAACCCTGAAAGCGGTGTATTGAGACCCTCCTTTCTGTGCCATTATATGTAAATTAAAGTTAAAATCTTGGAGTGTGAAGTTTCCTAGCACAGGTTATCAGAATAAAATGATTAAAATACCCTGGGGAAAGTCAGAAAAACGGGTTCTGTGTGAACAGTGTTATACACTTATACACACACGCATTCTCACACTCAAATATTTACAGTGCCTCTGTCAAATAGGCTACCCACAGGAGTGGTGGCAAATCCTGCTCCAGAAAATAATTTGTTGAACAGTGCCAACTGTGTTGAATACATATTTGCAATAACTGTTTAAATGCTGGTACATTTTGATATACCTTCTGCATAACCCTGAGCATTTAAAAAAAAAAACATGTTACTAAGCAAAACACAAACCCCAAAAAAGTTGGGACAGTATGTAAAATGCACATAAAAGCAGAAAGCAGTGATTTATAAATTCTCTTTTACATATATTTAATTGAAAACAGTACAAAGAAAAGATATTTCATGTTTTACCTTATCAACTTTATAGAGTTTTGTAAATATATGCTAATTCCGAATTTGATGCCTGCAACACATTCCTAAAAAGTGGGCTGTTTCTTCTGACTCATTTTCCTATTGAACTCTATGGAAAAATAAGTCAGGAGAAACAACCCTTCAAGTGATCTATCCATATTTACTGCATATCTGGCAGCAGAGTGATGGTTTGAGGCTTGTTTGATACCTCAGACCCTTGCTGACTTACAGCCATTTAGCCAACTATGTGTTCCATACTATTCCCATTTAATTTACAGCTTAATCTAGTCCCACCCCCCAATTCCCATAGAGATCAATTCAAATGCAGAGTCTTTTGATGTTGTTGGGTCAGAGACATCAGGAAGTCATGGCATGCAAAGGATATGCAACCAAATATTAAATATGATGTACTTGTGAATGCTAGTGTAA
The DNA here is from genome assembly GCA_029718625.1 of Synaphobranchus kaupii. Classification (NCBI taxonomy): domain Eukaryota; kingdom Metazoa; phylum Chordata; class Actinopteri; order Anguilliformes; family Synaphobranchidae; genus Synaphobranchus; species Synaphobranchus kaupii. Next base: position 6,060,813 of record CM056387.1, read on the forward strand.
ATATTGGGGAAAATAGCCGTTTCCTTTATTTGACACCAGTGCTATTCAGTAAACTCTTCAGTGTTAATTAAACAGTTTATATGCATCAACATTCAGAACTCATCGTTCATAAGAGGTGATTTAACACGGGGCAGTTTGTTGTGTAGAACCTACAGCCAATACTATTCACAGTGCAGTATTGTACCTATACTGTAGCTATTGTAAGTCGCTGTGGATAGAAGCATCTACTAAATGAGAGTACAGTAAAGTACTGTATATATAAATACATACATACACCACGGTATGCAAACGTTTGGGCAACCCTGGACAAATTCCATGTTTTGTTGATTTTCTAAGAGAACAACAGGGAACAACCTCTGTTGTGAAACATGGAATTTTAATTCACAATTACTTTTTATTTCCTGAAATTAACAGATTGAAAATGTGGCATCTGCAAATGTTAGGGCTTAGTAACACCTCTTTTGACAGAAATCACAGCTTCCAAACATTTCTTGTAGCCAGCTAACAGTACGTCTATTCTTGTTTTAGGAACTTTTTTCCCACTCTTCCTCACAGAAACCCTTTAGTTCAGAAATATTCTTAGGTCTTCTCGGATGCACTGCATGTTTGAGATCTCCCCACAGATTTCCAATAATATTCAAGCCTGGGGACTGCGAAGGCCATTCCAGAACCTTCATCTTTCATTCCTTTAAGTAGTTCATGGTTTTTTTAAGTAGTTCATGATTTTGAAGTGTGTTCTGGATCAGTGACTTGCTGAAATATCCAAACTTTTTTCAGCTTCTTCACTCACTCTGGGACATTAGCTTCTACGATTTGTTGATATTTTGTGCATTCTTCCTTCCACCCGCACAATATTTCCTGTGCCACTGGCTGCCACACAATCCCAAAGCATAACAGATCCACCCCCATGCTTAACGGATGGCAAGGTGTTATTTTCTTCAAATGCTTCCTGTTTTCTCCAAATGTATCTGTGGTGGTTGTGGCCAGAAAGTTACATTCTTCAATTCATCAGTCCACACAATGTCTCTGGCTTATCTAAGTGTTGTGTTGCGTACTTCAGACATTGACTTTTGTGATGAGATCACTGGAAAAGTTATTTTATGGAGATAATATTTGTGTAAGCAATGCTGCACAGTGGACCGGTGCACCACTAAACCTGTGTAACCGGTGTAACTAAACCTTTCTGCAGATCCTTTGCAGTGATATGTGGGTTTTTCTTTGCATATCTGACAGGCAGTTCTATTAAGAGTCTTCCAGATCTTGCCTTGACTTCAACAGTCCCCTTAACATCCATTTCTTAATGATGTTCCTGACAGTGGAAATTCAATGCTGGAAGTGTTTAGAAATCTTCTTAAAGCCTTCCTCTGCTTTGTAAGAGCCAATTATGCTTATTTTCAAGTCACCAGTCAGCTGCTTAGAGGAGCTCGCAGTTGTTGAGAGTAAGCATCCTCAGAGGTTAGAAGGGTCAGAGTATTTATTAAGCTCTGGAATTGTTTTCATTTGGCTAAATATAAGACCCAATGAGTCAATGAAGTGTTGAGACCTTTTTTTTTTTTTTATTAAGCTGGAAGCGTGTCTAAACTTTTGCATATGCCAGATTTACTGTTTTATTTTTTCAAACTGTTAAAGGGTAACTACACTCAAGATCACTTTTTTTTCCACTGTAAACGTGTTTGTATGCCTACCTTATAATGAAACTTATTCATGCATTCCGTTATTTCAACAATTCTGAAATAATATTGTATATCACAAGAAACTGGTAGAAAAGCATCTTTGTGCTGCCCCTAATGGTTGAAATTTCCTTTCTGCTCCCCACACTGCCCCCGCCCCAATCGTGATCTCAGAGTACCTCTTTGGAGGTACCTCTACATCATATGGATAATTGTTGTCGCCCACAATGGAAACAGCCGGCACCTGATTGGTTAGACCCGCTACGTTACTTTCGTTTCGCCTCCACGTTTTTAAACCGGAACAACGTGGCGTCCTGTTCAATTCTCTTATTCCACCTAAATAGTCCACTAAAATATGTTTCTGAAAATATTTGAGGTGAGAAATAGGCCATGCATTTGCTGAATCTTGATTCATATTTGATGTGCAATGTCTAGTTTGAGAGTTTGATCCGAGTTATACTAAATCATTTGTACAATGTACGTTAATTTATGCAAATGATGATGGACACAGCTCCTCCGCCCCCACCCCTCTCCCTCTCTCACCCCACAAAGTATTTTTCAAAACTGTGTAGTAGGCGGAGACAGGCTGAGACAGTGGGTGTAGTTACTCTTTAAATTCTGAAAAGAAATAGCAGGTGTACATTAAAATGAGAAAAAATACAGTATGTCATGTTTAAGTTTGTACCCTGCAGATGTTGTTTTAACTTCTAAGAGATTCAACAAAACATGCAATATTTCTGTCAGGACAACTCACGTATTCAAATAACATGTTTTAATGAATTAATGTGCATAATTAATTTGGTTTGGCGCTGAACGGATCTGCTTTAAGTACTACTCTGGAGCATGAGTATCTCCCCACTAAACAGGAGATGACCAGAAACCCCCCCATATCAAAGCAGATCCAAACAACAGGTGGAAGCTGGGGTCGTGGTGGGTGATCACAAATTTTAATGCAGAAACCAAGCAAGCGAGGGCAGGAAAAGCAAATGAGCAGCAAAGAGAGGTCTGATTGGTTTAAAAAGGGGCGCTCCATCAGAAGTGTGTGCATGTGATTGGTTGAGTATGAGACGTGCCGTTGCTAGCCGACCAGCAAGAGTTTCCTGACAGAACTTGCTATGCGCACTTTGTTTGTGATGCTTACATTTTATGCTCACGCGATGCTCATACGTATATGCAGTATATAGTATATATACTCTTGTGGCTGTGGGCACCTGTGCTTTAAAAACAAATCACTGCATCCAAAGGGGCACTTTAGGACTGACAGGGCAAAGGAGCAGGGGCTTGTGTCAGCTTCTGGGAGGGAAAGATTAACAACTCCTAATGCATATAGGGCCTGATTTACTAAGACCTTTAGCATGCACAAAACCTTTTAGCACACGCAAAACTAATAACACAACCAATGATTGGTGCAAAACAAATACCATGACCAATCATTGGTCATTTAATTGGTTTTGTGTGTGGTAAAACATTTTGCACATGCAAAGGGTCTTAGTAAATCAGGCCCACTAACCTAACATTAGCTATTGTCCTTCAATACAACTCATTTACATTAACTTGATTTGCGTCTCTGAATTAGTCTGGTTTTATAATTATGATGATAATATAATAGGTAATGGAGATGGAAGCTCCTGCTTACATACACCAGAAGCAGAACATAAAAATAATTAGGCCTCCCTAATACATCTGTGAGTTGGGCGATGGAAGCGGTCATCAGGAAACTGCGGGGCTTTTTGAGAAGTGATTTCGTTACATTAGCGAAAACAGTTTAATTAATCTATGTCTACATTCATTAGACAGACGGGTGGAAGCACTAAGTCAAACTCAACTCTAGCCTAATTATGATCCTTAGCCATTAACTCTGAAATCTAAGCCCTACTTTTACCTTTCTACGAATCACTATCAATGGGCATTTGTGTTTCAGTTACACACTATTCAATTTAGGCTAAGCATTGCTTAATTGGTAATTGGGTAATATTATAATGTGAACTGACAAATTAATATGTGTGCCCAGTGCGTTTGTGATATTACCGGTCGTGCATTTTCCTGAATTATCCCTGTAATTAAGCAAAGGTTGCTATTGAAAAATAAACTATGTAAAATGTCAAGATGAACCATAAATGGTCCAATTGTGCTGGCCTGCCAGTGCAAAGTTCGATCTGTATTTCTCTGCAGCAGCACTCAAAAACCCCCAGATTTGGAAGGTTGTGTACTTTAGAGTCTCTGACAGCTACACGTCTTCCTGGCCCCCGCTGCAGCTTGTGTACCTGCATCACAGAGCAAACAATTGCAACGGCAGAAGCCTTCAGAGCCTGCGCACCCAGAACTGCGGTCCGTAGTTAGAGCTGTACGCAATCACACATTTTCCACAGGCGAAAGCCACAGCAATGATGTAACTATTTGAAAGGGCCTGCCTGTGAAAAGAGCGTGCACGGCGGTGAAATGACTGAACCTCCCACAGAGGTCAGGATAGCAGAATCACTGACCATTTTCCGACAGACTCTCCTCTTCAGACTGCATCTTGGTTCCCTTACCTATTCCCACCTCCTAGCGCTCTTTTCTTCTGCAATTACCTTAGGATCGCTTTAGCATGCTTTACAGTTTTATATGAATGTCAGCTGTGTCAGTCAGTGATTTGCATTATGGTTCTAGGTTGGTGTAAGTTAATTTACACCAAGGGCTTGATTTACTAAGACCTTCAGCGTGTGCAAAACGGTTTAGCGCATGCAAAAACCATGATTGGTCACGGTATTTGTTTTGCACAAATCATTGGTTGTGTTATTAGTTGTGCGTGTGCTAAAAGGTTTTGCACATGCTAAAGGTCTTAGTATATCAGGGCCCAAGTGCTTTACTGATGTCGCACTTACACTCGCTGGGAATGCTGTTAGGCTGGTCTGGTACTGTTACTCACTCATTGATAACATTAGGTCATTAATTTGTCTCAACCTGCCCAGGTACTACGGATAAAATGAGCTTATTAGTTAACTCCAGCACATTTACGTTGATGCGAAAACTGAAATGTTGACTAATGTGCATTGTCCCTGTTAAATAAATAAATAAACATAAAAATAATCAGATGGATGTGCTCTCTCTCTCTCTCTCTCTCATGTAATGTAATGTAATCTAATCTAATGTAGTTAACAGCTCATTATGTAAGACAACTAGAGAAACTGATCAGGGATATGGTATTTCAGGCCACTTTTTGTTATTAAATTTGACTGCAGTCAGTCTCCCTGTCATTCTTTGGCAGTGCTTAGTGTAACCTTGCCCATAGGAAAAAAGTCTGCGTCATCGGTGCTGGTTGCAATGGGCAAATATTGTTTTACATTCTGCACAGTATTTGGGATGAATTCTTCAACCTCTGTCACAGAACCCCTGGAGTATCAATGAAGTGATTTGTTAGTGTGCCGATAATTTGGTTGAATGAACCTCAGCTTCTTTGGAGCGCATCTTGTCAGTTTCTCAGCAACTTTTTAAACTGTTTTAACGCAATGGCCATTTACTCATTTGGCTGCACTGTCCGTCTGTGGAGCCGTTTAGTCTCATATACTCTGCTCTCAAACCAGCGAATGATTTCAACCTTTTAGCACATGCGAAACCAATAACATGACAAATGAACGGGTCACGGTATTTGTTTTGCACAAATCATTGGTTGTGTTATTATTTTTGCGTTAAGCTGAGGGAACAACACAAGCAGTGCCCCGAAAACCGTTGTCTCGCGCCAGTTCCCGCAGCTGTGCCAGCATGGCATTATTCAGTGCAGCGTCCATTTCCAGGTCCATAAAACTGGAGTAGAAATTGAAGTACTGTGAATGTTACAGTAGGCTACAGCAGAAGACCCAGGTGTCCCATCTCGTTTTGAGTGCTTTTACGATAAAGTCTGAACCTTGCTCCATTGTGCTCCTTAGAATCGCTATTTAATGCAAATGTCTGCCTGTACAGTGCTAGAAAATCTTTTCAACTACTCTGACGATCTGCTTCTGGGTGGCTCATGCGGTTAAAGCTGGGGCCACATTTCACGACTTTTCCAATCGTAAGCGACAATGAAAAAAATGAGTAGCACACATTTAACAACTGTCATATGCAGATTTTCTGTCGCTTGTGTCGCACACACATAATGACGGCTGTTTTTGAGGAGCACAAATCTAAACGACAGGGAATTGACACAGACGGATGCAGTTCTCTCGCATGAACGTGATTTCTCGTGGTAGACCTGCACTTGCGAGAATGTATTTTTTTCAGATATTTTGAAACCAAAACAACCATGGAGCCCATACAGCTTGCAACTTTGTCAGTGTTGTTGTGGTAACTTGCAGAGTTGACATTGTACAGACAGACACACGCATGTTTCTGCCACAAGTCGCTCCTCATTTTTAGTATTCCAAAAAACGTTTATTCGGCTAAGCCATCCGCACGTTGGATTTGATGTTTACTTCCGTATTTTTCCACCTCTTCCTTCCTCTGTCGCAAACTAACTTTTCATTGGCTATTGAAAATTCTCGTAGCGATTTTGGCCAGCGCAAACCACAAGATTACGCACAGACTAACCCCGATAAAATCAAACATGTTTGATAAAATCGTGGCGTTCCCGACTGGGATCGTAGGAGACAGACAACAGTCTTTCACTCCCACACACATAACGATTACAGCTGCGACCAGCCTGGACTAGCCGGGATTTCCCTGGACTACCACAGACTCTGCTCAATCGCAAATCATTGCCAAATCAGGCTAAAAAATTGTGTAAAATGTCCCCGGCTTAAGGCACCACGCCGTTCAAATCTGAGCCATTTCACCACTCTGGGCTGGTTGACTGGGTGTCTGCGGGCAGCATGCCAAAGCCACATATGAGAGTTCATCGGTCGACTAAACTCTATGCAAGCTTGGCTATGAGCTGCGGTGTGAAAAGTGTTTCGGAGGAGAACCGTGGATTTCTTCACCCTCCTGAATCGGCAAATCGCACATGAACGTGGCTATAAATATTCAATTGGATATTAGGGTGGGATTTCACCATGTTCAGCCCCATGTTGGGAGCCAATGTATTTATTTATTTTTTATTTTAACAAAACTACTCCAATCAATTTGTCAACTTTTGGGAAATTCCTAGCCAAAATGGCAATCGTGAGTGCCACAATGTTAGCATTGTAAGGTACGTAAATTAACTGCATTTGGCATCAAGCCTTCATTGCATGCTTTCAAATTCAGTTACACTCTTGAAATCGACCTCAATAGGCATTCTTAATTTTTTTACTTCTAAATCAGACATATAATTCACTTTTCTTGTAGACCAAGTAAAATATGCAAAATATCTTTTTTGTGTTTGACATTCCATCAATGTCCCATTCCTTCCTCCACCTGGTGTACAATGTCAACCGACTGCTTTTCTGAGGGTCACAATTGATCAGCAATTTTATAATTAGTTCTGTGATTGTGACAAATCGCAATCCAATTTCTACAGTGTGCCACAGGGATGTACATGGTAATGCAAATTTAAATGATTTTGGGTCCCATGCCCTAGATTAACTGGAGTCCCCAGTCATAGTATATAAGAAAATAAATGATTCACTAGAAAATGATTCACAGGGATATTTTTTTATTTTTTATTTGACATTTATTTAACCAGGTAGGTGAACTCAATTCCCTTTTGCACGGACAACCTATGGATTCAATGTGGGTAGGGATTCAATGAATTGTGTAGCCAGATGTAGAGGATGATGAGGTGGCCAGTTTTTGTGGGAATTTAATTGAAGGACACCAGTAGTTAACAGCCCTACTCTTTTCAAAAGGTTCCATGTGCCTTTAATAATCATAAGAATGATCTGATAAGACCGTGGTCAGGTGTTATGACATTTGAGTGGAGAGGCAAAACAAAACTCATGGCATGCATAAATTAAACATGAAACACGGTGTTAAATATCCCTATATAAACACACTGGCACTGGTGTGGCAAATAGGCACAGGATTTGGTAAACTGCTCGGTGTCTCCCTGGGTCGGGGCTGGGGAGTGAGAAAGTTCCGGAGTGAGAGGGTTGTTCTCATGCTCCACTGCTACCGTGGAAACAGAGTAGGAGGCTGGTTTGCTTTGAGTGGTGCATCGTCAGAGTTCCTCGTACAGATTGACAGGCTGAGTTACTTCCACAGAACAACCTATGGCTGCTCAGTGTTTGGATAAAGACTGCTGGGAGTGCCTGTGTCACTGGGAGGCTAACCAATCCGGGCTCAAGGGCACGGAGGGAACAGTGACACTATTTTCTCACTGTCAGCCACTACTTTCCTTTACACATCTTTACAAGCTCCAGGAACAAGTAGACACATAACCACTCACATATCCACACATATACACACACACATACGCAGACTCACATACATATACACAAAGACACATACACACGCACAGGCACAAACCCATACACTCACAGACACACACATGCACACACAGATACACAAATACATACACACAGACACACACACAGACAAATACATGCACACAGACACATACAGACACACACAAACACATACACACAAACGCACATACGTGCAGACACACACACACACAGGAACACAGAAAGGGAGAGAAGTGCTCAGCACGAAGCTGACGACATTATGTCATTTTCAGAGGTAGGGAGGGGGCCTCTTTCATCATCACCGAAAAAGAAAGGCTAATCGCCAACACTGACTTATCACAGCCGGGCAGATTCGCTTTCAGGGTCAGCAAAAGGTCTCTCCCATTTCCTTGGAAAGCCCCAACACCAATCTGAATGCAAGCTGATAAAATGCTACATTGAACCGAACCAATGTACGTACAAGAAATCCTTGAAAAAATCCTCACAGATCACATTTGAAATTCTACAGCTATACAAAAAACCCCACGGTGATAAGGTCAGAACAGACAAGACGGTATATCGCCAGATCACAGGTCTCAACAACCAACCAAAATCAACCTGACAGCTGAAAAAAATGGCGCTATCTTTTTTCAGCAGTACCGCTTGATCTAATATCACACTGAGTGGTAGAGTTAACATTTCCCCAGAGTTCCACTAAACTATGCTCTGCTTGCAATCTAGGAAGCAGCCGTCCACAGTATCAGGCAATGCATGAGGGGTTTTACAGTGGTGCTGGTTCATAAGGCAATATCCAGCATTAGGGGACATTTGTGTGAGGGCATAGCTGGCACACGTTTTTAAGAACAAAGAGTCACAGAGTTAATAAAACGGGACTGCGCAAGATTATGCAGGATGATTTACTTATTCTAGTCCAGATCCCCCTGCAATGGCCTAGCCCTGTAACATAGCAAAGGAGAGAGTAGTCACAAGGCTACAAGCAATACGGAACGTAAACAAATGCAACAGACAGCTGCAACTTGTACTGACAAAAGAAAAAAGGCTTCCTTATGTCCTTGAGGTGACCATAAAAATACAAACTTGTGCAAGTGCAATTCAAGGGGGGTAGTAGGCTACAGGAATAAAACTAGGGACGAGGGAATCACAAACTGCATTAAAAAAAAAAAAACACGTAGGTGCCTTCATAAACTAACGCGCCTCTGTATCCGCATCAACGCCTTTTTATTATTTGTTCACCTTCGATGCACTATGCACCCGTAAGGGGCGTTCAGACTACAGCATGCCAGCTTGTACAAATTCAGTTATATCAGGAGAAACTTGGTTACATGGCACGGCGTAACATGACCTTTTCATTTGAGAATGAGAACTCTGAAATGTTTTTTACCTGATGTATCCCACATGTTCAGCTCAATCCTCTGTTTATCGATTTCAAAACTGGCCGTGTAATTCTCGAAGACCGTGGGAACGTAATTCTGAAAGGAGACATTTTCACAGGATTAAAGGTCATCCATAGCTTCCGAATAACACAATTTTCAATTAAGGTTTTAGAAATCCTTTAAAGATAACTAGTGGAACAATTTGGGACGGAGGTGGTCATTATTGGATAGTGCAGAACGCACTATAACGACACAATGCGTGCGGACAATATGTAGGTTAACAATTTCACGTTGATAGGCTATAGCCTACTCTTTGCCTCTCATAGAAAGTATGCGCAAAAAAAGATCCAAAGAGCAGTGGCTTGACTGTTATAGCTGTAGAGGTGTAGTCAATTCGTACATAATAGAGCTAAGGGTTTGCCCATTTGAATCCTTATGCTCCAAAGTCAATTCAATTAAAAGTGACTTCAAACGAGTTCTTACGGCATGCGATAGACGGTTTATCAACAGCTGATTTAAGTACAGACAGAGCGAAAGATAACGATGCCACACACGAGCATTGTGGTGTATAATATTTACGTCATTAGTTCTCCGTTGTTACAATACACTGCGTCTTAGGTGCTTGCCAGAATACTTCACCGGAGCGCACACGCTTGGCTGATTCTTGTCATGTCCGGAAACTTGGTGTCCAGCTACATTCAGATCAGTGTGCTATCGGACAAACAACTCAACTAAACGTGGAGTTTTTGGTGAGATTATTGTGGCCGTTTCTCGTCTTATTTAGCCATTCTGTAATCAATACAGTAATCTCTGCTGGCTCAAATTTCCTCAAACTTCACTATACAAGTCGATGTCAGAGTGGCCATTAACGGAGATGGCTGCATTTTAAATAAATGTGCCAAGTAATAGGCCTACTAATATTAATGCCATTAGCAACAACTTACCTCTGGATAGCAGTCCTTCGCGAAAACGTGTAGAAGCGCTGTTTTACCACATTGCGTGTCTCCAACCACCACGATCTTGCAACGACTGCTCTGACTCTCCATGGTTTTCCGTCAGTGTCTGGGCTTCACGCGGCACGGGCTCTTTTACCGACCGACGGCGATGGGTAAAATCTGTAAATGTGAACCCAACAAAGTACGCGCTGTGCGCGCTTCTCCAAGCCTCACTGAGTCTGTGTCGTCCGCCGCTGTAAAGCCCGAGCCCCTGGTTCTGACAGTGACACTATGCACATAATGCACTATACGGCTGCATCCTCGATTCCTCTCCTCCTGAACACGCGGCTTGAAATTCTGCAAACTAAAAAATTCTCTTGGCCACGCCCAACAGCTACTGGCGCCCAACGAGAGGACGAGTTGGCATATGTTTATTCATTTATACATTTATTTGACACATTATGGCAGTGTTAAAATTGCTCACCCACAAATAATGTTGTGTTTTTCGTCGCTGGTGCACATTGCGGAGACATGGATTTATAGAGAAATAAAAAAAATGTGGTAGCCTATACTGATAGTATTTTATTAAAAATATATAATGACTGATATGTGTTGTAGAAGAAACAATCTTGTTCGCCAAAAACAATAATTTATCAGCGTCATCATCACCATTATCGATGTTACATTTATGTGCCAAAATGTCTTAATTTCCATAATGATTCATGCGTCATCATGATCAGCTATCATGATCACGTGTTTTGTCACCTGTTGCTCTTGATCTATTGAGCGAAAATGACTACAGTTGCAATCCTAGATAAAGCAAATATATTACAAAGAAACAACAATAGATGAAAACAAACGGATAAACTACAAACTATCCTGGCACTATGGGGATCTTTAGAAATCCCCTGCCATGACCTCCAATATGTTCCAACATTAGCCTACAGTTAAATGAGGCCAAACGTCTTCCATCTTAAGTCTTTGCCCACAGAAAATTACCGTAGTTAGATTGCATGTTGATGTTTTGCCAAAATATCATACATTGTTTCAGAGACTCATATAAATGATGAATTGTAAAGACAGCTACCATGCTTTCCTCCAAGGTTTCCGTGCAGCTGCTAAATAATATCAACTTAGACCTCAAAACTATCCCATTCTCAAAAAAGACCCGAGCGACCTGTTTCATCCCTTAACATATTCCGCCATCTCCTGTCCAGCAACAGTAAGTACCCTAATGTCAGCACAGAGTGCGTCATTAAGAGTGAACCGTTTGCAAAACATAACAGGCTAACAGAAAACACAAGACTGTTGGACTGAGATTACACGCTAGATAAAATGTACTTTATTCGTGTAAAATCAACTATACCATATATAATTTTACACTGAGCATTGTTATATAAGTTTCAGAATCTTGTCAAAAGGGATGTAAGCATATATACACATAAGCAAACTTGAAATTCTGCAATCTGTTCTCGATTAAAGTTTTATGTTATAGCTCAAGGTGCAATTGACAGTCCTCTGATTTACATGAATTAATGTAAACCTGCTTTAAAATGGTGTGTACAATCTAGTGATGTATCAACATTAATCCAAATCTCTGTATCTGCCACCAGTATACGCGCTATTACCGAGTCAACAGGTTTAATTTCTTATTAACGGTAAATAACTGCGAGGGAGAAGAGTGTGTAAGGATTCAAGTTCACCTGAATGACTCATGCCTTTCTTTCACTAATTTTCCATATTCCCTTCCAGAAAGGAAATAATAATTGTGACTACTGACCAGCTGGGGGCAGCAAAAGCATTTGAAGACGGGCTGAGTCTATTCTGCCAAATGTAGTCCTCTTAAATGCTACAGTAATGATTTTCTTTAAACTCCCTGCCTGCAGTCAGGTCTGAATGTCACCGGTGAAGCTAGGCTAACATGTTTTGATTCCATCAAACAAAATTACAGAATATATAGGATGTTTGTGCTGTACATCTGCGGGTTGGAGTGATTAATATATTAGGAATCATTGTGCAGGTGCAGTTTACAACAAATTAACTCTGCTTCTGCAAGTCTTTAAAAGCCATCTATAAATTTAACTCACACACAATGATATTAGCAGAATGTGGAGGGCGAGAACAGCTGCTGTTTCACAAATTGTGTTTACTGTATATTATTGCTTTGGCTTGCAAATCCAAGAGACCCCCAGATTTTAAGAGAGACTTGAGCTGCTACTAAACTATTGCCCTTGTGGCATGCCTGTCTGTGAGGAGTCATAACTCCAGAATTTCTATACAGTTTCAGGGGTATCAACTGTAGTAAACATACAAGTGGGCCATCAGGCATGGAAGGAGGAGAGACATATACCAGCTGACCTGGAGAAAAGTGAGATATTTGAGAGATTTTATGTTTCACAGTGTCTCTAACTTTGTGCTTTGAGTTCACTTTCCCTGCCCTGCGATTTATCACAAATAATGTAAACAATGTGTCACTGTGTCCCCTCAATACAGAGGCAAGAGCTCATCCCATACCTTACTAGAGGTAGAGGTGAGAAAGTATGACTCTTTGTGGTCAGTTTCTCCCAGGTGAACATACAATATGAGTTCTTAAATATGAGTTTTGCTTGCCTTATCCGGGGCAGGACACATTAGAAACGGCTTCTTATCTCACACATGCTTCAAGTCATTTCTTTCCAGGGCAGGTTTCCAGAGTAACATAGGCTGTAAGGGGCATGGCTTAGATATACACTGCCTGGCCAAAAAAAAAGTTGCCGTTGCACCCGTCATGCATAGTGCCCACTGTACAAGCCTCTGGAGGCAGTGTTATGATCTGGGGTTGCTTCAATTGGTCAGGTCTAGGCTCAGCAACGTTATGCAGCAATAAAATGAAGTCACCTGAGTGCCTGAATGTACTGAATGACCAGGTTATCCCATCAATGGGCATATTCCAGGTCGACAGTGCCAAGATTCATCGGGGCTCAAATTGTGAAAGAGTGGTTCAGGGAGCATGAGGAATCATTTTCACACATGAATTGGCCACCAGAGTCCTGACCTTAACCCCACTGAAAGTCTTTGGGATGTGCTGGAGAAGACTTTACAGAGTGGTTAGACTCTCCTGTCATCAATACAAGATCTCGGCCAAAAATGAATGCAACTCTGGACGGAAATAAATGTTATGACGTTGCATTAGGTTGTCGAAACAATGCCACGACGAATGCGCGCCGTAATCAAAGCTAAAGGCGGTCCAACGTAATATTAGAGTGTGCGACTTTTTTTTTGGCCAGACAGTGTAGTTATTCCAATAGTTTCGCATCAAGTTTAGCCCGTTGAAGTACAGGCCATGTGACCACTGTAGGACCAAACATGGAAGAGTTTTAGTAATCCCGCAAAAAGTCTGTACTATATGTGTGACCTTTTTCTTTTTCCAATATTTATAAAGTAGTATGCTCATAGAAATTAACAATATATCATAGCTACTTTAGCGCCTTATGTGGCGATCATGGGGAGCTTATCTCAGACTGTCACATGGTCTCCCTGAAAGATATAGTGACAGTGTGTGGGGTAGTTTACCTTTTAATTCATATCCGTCAGTTATTCGGTCCCACTGCAGCCCCCCCCCCCCGACTCAGTTAACTCCTTCAGCAAAAATACACTCAGTTGTATCTCATTATAAAATACCTCGCAAACAAATGTGTCTGTAAACTTAACCCTTTGAAGAGTAGGGTTTTTGGAATGTTTTTTTTTCAAAATTCTAAATCAGTGTTCCAGAACTCATTGCTTTCAAATACCAGAGGTGCGTTCAAATTCAGCGAACAGAGCCGAACGTGCGTGGCAAACACGTTTTCTTTGAACGGTTAAATTTGAACGGATTTTTAAGAACGTTCCAAATTGTTTGCATTACCGGTATCTTCAATTGAAATCTCCATGGGAACACATTTCCCTCAGTCCAGTGTCCATTTTTGTTCGCCGCAAAATACCTTTTCAGACCGTTCGCTTATGTTTGCAAACGTTTGCGGCGAACACAAAGCTAACGGAAAAAAGTTTGAAATAGTTCGCCTTGTTCGCTGAATTTGAATGCACCTCAGCTGTGATTGTTTCATCGGCATTAGAATGTTCAGTTAAGAATATTCTAATCACATATTTGTGATCATAAAGGGTTACATCAAAATGGCGGAGGCACAGTTTGCTTTGCAGGTAGCAAAGAGGTGTAAACCATGGTGTGAATTGATCAGAGGGGCTTGCTGATGAGTCCTCGTCTTGTCACTGATGTCACCTTTTTGTCATGCCATGTCAAAACCATACGAAGACGAAGCATGCAACCCATATGAAATACATACATGCAAATATATTTGAAATAGTGCTCATCCCTGACTCACTGCCCCCTTCACTCTTGCCAAAATACCCCATCAGATTGGATGCATCTTCTTCTTTGCATATGGTTTGGTTGCGCGTATTGAACACATCATTTGAATTGCTCCCATAGAAACATACTCATGTTCATGTCCTGTTCAAACTCCTTATTACGATAACTCAGTCCACCAGCATGATGATCCAGCAGTCTGATATCACACTTCAGTAAATCCACAGTGTCCCTCCTTACAGGAATATAGCCATGCTCAGAGTTACACATGCTATATAATAATAATAATAATAATAATAATAATAATAATAATAATAATAATAATAATAATAGCATACTGTGTATATTCGGTGTAGTGTATATGCTGTGTATATACCCTGGGTCAGTTAGCGAATTAGCTGTATACTCCAACACTGGTTCACTCCTAAAATCAGACCGCAGAAAGACGTTACTTATAGAGACACAAGAATTATTCAGTTTTCATCTGTGAGCACTTATCTAGAAGCCAAATTATCAGATCATGCAAATGATTTGACAAGTTAAATAATTAAGAGCAGGACTTGCATGAAATGCTGAAATGGATATGACCTTCCCTGCCTACCCCTACTGAAACACCATCTTCGAGGACCGAGTTAGTTAGGCTGTACAACAGCACATGAATATGAACATGTTTCGAGTGGGAGAGGTTACAATTAAATCTCTGACATGCCAAGTCATGTGTTTCACCCTGCTCTGTGGTTGCAGCTCATCAGCACAGTGGAAATATCCCTCCATTACACAAGGTAATGAAGAAACACACCCACCGGGAGGCACCTATTCAAACCCAGCAACATGACGTTTAATCATGACGTTTGGCTGTATATATACTGGCATTTTATATGTTTGTTTGTGTGTTGTGGGTCTGCCCCACTGTCTATGTCTTTTTTGTTGTTGCTGGTGGCTACAACTGAAGTTCCATTTCACCAAAAGTGTGTTTTGATAGAATATTCATGCTCATATAGCGTTCAAAATGTGTAAATTATCACTAATTGTAAATTGAAATTATTTTCACAGAGAGTTTCTAGTACAGGACCTTTCCAGCACCTGTACCATTCTATGTCCAATTATATGTTTACACTCTTTATATAACGTCAATGCTATTTTTTTTTAAAAACAACAATAACTGATAAGCTTGTACCGTGTGCAACAGCAGGAACTTGGCCAACCATCATACTTAGCAGGTCGACAGCACTGGGAAATGGCAACAATGTGTCCTGTGTACACGGAGGGTTCCGGAACGGTGCAGTAGAATGGGAGATATAAACAGCCTCTTCCTCTGGGCCTGCCTACATGTGCAGCCTTCTACTGCACAGGCATTCAGCAGAGCAGGAGAGATGAGGAAGAGGACGGAGAGAGAGGAAGGATACTGTTTATTACAGCTTCTCTTCCTGCTGTATACTTCTCAGCTGTGTGGGTGTTAATATGTGTGTGCACATGCATGCCTGTGTGTGTACATGCAGGAATGCCTCTGTGTGTGTGTGTGTGTGTGTGTGTGTGTGTGTACATGCATGCATTCGGGTGTCTGTATGCATTCATTTATGTGTGTGTGTGTGTGTCTGCATTCAAGTGTGTGTGTTTGTGTGTGTGTGCATGCATGCATTTGGGTGTCTGTATGCATTCGTGTGTGTGTGTGTGTGTGTGTACATGCATGCATTTTGGTGTCTGTATGCATTCATGTGTGTGTATGTGTGTGTGCGTACATGCCTGTGCTTATATGTGTGTCTGTGCATGTATGTGTGTGTCTATGTGTGCATGTATGTCTGTGTAAGTGTGTGTGAGTGCTTGCATACGTGTGTGTGTGTGTGTGTGTGTGTGTGTGTGTGCATTTGCATACATTTGTGTATGTGTTTGCATGTGCACAAGAATGTGTGTGTGTGTGTGTGTGTGTGTGTTCATATACTGTATGTGTATTTATATTCAGGTCAGTTGGCACTGATCGATCTGGTATAGGAATGAGAATGAGAATGGAACATATAAAATGTGTACTTCTTAGTAATTTACAACAGCCTTTATCCAAAACCCCTAGCAAGTGTTCATTAGAAATTATTCAGTATTGAATAGGGATCCAAGGAAATCAAAAATATATTGGCCTTTTTCGGAAATTGTTTTAAATGCCATTGCAAACAGTTTTGTGATGCAGATTTCACCTCTGGAAAATACTGTTGCATATGAACCACTCCAGTCACCAGATCTCACCTTTAATTGGCGCAAATCAATAACCACATTTGTATTCATAATTTTATGAATGCCATGTACAACCAATGCCAAAGGCCAATAACATCTACATTATAAAGCCTTTTAATGACTAATTAATCAGCTCTTATCTACAGTGCACACCTTTTAGAACAGTTTTTTCTCTTCCATATCAGGCCTGACACATTGTCCTGTTGCCAGTAGCCTGTATCTCATGATCTGAAACATCCAATTTCCTATGTTTGTATGTACTTTCCTACCCACCTACCTTTTAATACAACTATTTATTGCATAGTATATATTATGGGGGTTATATGGATTAATAATATATCCTGGGCTAATCTGGATTGGATTAAAACTGAACAATGAGATTCTAATCATTCAGATTGGGATTCGGTAATCCAACCCAATCTTTAATCAAGTTCAAATGTTGTTTTCCAAGGTAAAGACTGGATAATTTTAATGTCAAATATCAGGATAATCTTTATCCCACTGGAAGGGTGGATTCAGGATGGATTTAGAAAGCTGAAGGGCACTATACTGTATAACCAAGAAACTGTGATATAGCTAAATTGGGAATGTTGAAGGAAAATATAATCTTGAAAATGGGTTAGTAATAGTATTTCATGTTTACATATTATAAAATTAACATTCTTCAAAAAAAGTTTCATACCAACTGCTGTTTTGGATTTTACCAAGAAGCCAACAAACCACACACATCATTACTGACCTTTAAAATACTGATCATGCTGCATGCTCGCTGTGGCTCCACACACAAGTATTGCTGCCATGCAAAGTGCCGATCCTCTTCAACACCTCGTTTCGGGGCTCAGCTGTGCACCTGGTTGTTTTATTGGTGCTGGTGAATCTTTCCTCTGCATCAATGTTTGCTGTGGTAAAGGGAATTAGCCATGGCAAGACTGGGCAAGTAAGCGTTGCCACCTAGTATGATGCAAGCTGGGGAGGGGGGGGGGGGTTGGTTGAAATCTTGCTATCCCTTAGGATTTGTGCATCATGGACAGACCCTAGCTATTTCACCACACAGTTGGTGGTGGCGAGGTTTGCATTTCCCAGAAGTCCCACATTGATGCTGTGCCACCCCTTCCTGTTCACATTCCCTCTCAGGGGGGCCTGGATGCAGACATGGGTGCAGGCTATCGCCCCAGTAGTGTTTCGCATTTTTCCCCAAAATAAAAAAAACGGGCTTGATCAGCTTGATGCATTAGGGATTGCTTGGGAAAGAAATAAACTGGTCAACAAGGCTGGCCAATGTGGAGGAAACTCTGTACGGAAGACAGTGGATTTCTGGACACACACACACACACACACACTCCAATGACTTGCTAAGATTCTCTACAAGCGTAGACGCGCATAGCAATAAGGACCTCCATAGTCAAAGCATAACTCCATACAGTGGTGTGTTCCAGATATAGCCAACGTAGATTGGTAATGAAATCAATGTCCTCCTGATGAGATCTCAATCATGCATGAAGTTCTCCTTTCGTACTGAACTCTTCAAGTGGTTTGGGGCATTCGGTGTGTGACCCTGTTGCGATATTTTCTCCTGCGGTGTTGTAGACAGTGAACAATTGATATCATTGTTATGGAATGATCCCTTGTTCTGACAATTGCTCTTACGACTATATAATTGAGTCCTCCTTGTTTTACATCTGAACAAGGTTTAGCGTACGTCGTTAAAAACATTTATTTTTACAGCTGCGGCGAGATAGAGAAAATTAATATGCGAGCCGAGAAACTTACTCAATAGGGGTCCATCCTTGTCCGTTTCATCCTTGTTCGTCGTACTGGAGGGTAGATGGGTCCATTATGCTGCCCTAATGGGTACATAAGGTCAGGAAAGCACAGTCACAAGCGAGATGAAGCGTGCCATCTGGAATGACATCACCAACAATGGTAATGCCACAGGAGCTGATAGCAAGTAAAAAAATACAGTGGACAAATTAAGCAGGCCACCAAGGCCACAGTGAGTCACAGTACCCTCTAACAGGGAACCCGCCACACAAATGAGGAGAATTCGCTGATATCATTATTGACATAATTGGTGGACCAAAATCCAAGGCTATGCGTGGCATTTTTTCTGTTTCACAAGCTGGTGAGTCAGAGTCTGGAGCCCCGCCAGCCAGTGGCACACCACAACAGCTAGATCCTCATTCTCCGGTGGTAGAACCTCCCCCAAAAATAGAAGGCGTGTTGAGAAAGACACCAATAATGATGATGATGCCTATGGGGATCTTGTGAAGCGCGGAACTGAGAGGGTAGAAAAACAGAACATAACCGAAAAGCAGATCAAGCTGACGTTGCTCAGAAAGAGGCGATATTGTAACTACATTTGCCTACTGACGGCACAATTGAAAGATGCTGGGGTTGCATTTTCTGAAGAAGACCTTTGAACATTTTAGTTTTGTGTATTGAATTACTTTAGTTATCCAGTGAGATCTTGATCTTTGTTTATAGGTTATATTTTGCATTATTTACTTATGCAGATGAGTGAACAAAAGTAACATGAACTGTCTTTTACCATTTTTCATCTAGTCCAATCGTGTCTTTTTGGCTTTGTAAAATGTTGTAACATTATTTGTCCAACAGATGGCAAGATAGAGGCTGATTCAAAGAGTAAAAATCCATATTCTGTAATCTTGATCTTGTGGTATCTAGACCAGAAATTTGGGCCTTAGTGGTGGGAGAACGAGGTATCATGATACCAAAATTGCAGAGTTATAACTAGCTGTCAATCACTGACATTTTCAGGAGGTTTTCCCCTTCACAACAAAACACAAAGACTGGCTCAAATCAGTCAGTCACTGGTAGCATAAGGTAGCTCAATTTATTTCTACTGACAGGTCTACGTCATTCTCCCACCCTTATATATATCCCGTTAATTGATTACCAGAGGTGTAAAATCCAGGTTCAGAAAGTAAAAATCCTCCCCAGTATTTTTTTCCAATCACCTGGATTTGTTAATTAGCACAATTCTTCAGCAGGTGGTAGAACTAAGTAGTGAAATCAGCTGGCTGAGTTTCAGACCCCTGGATTTTACACCTCTGTTGATTACTACTTGCATTGTTTTCTAGGGATTGTTTTGCAATGAGAGAAAATGACTGCAACTCAAATCCAGTATTTTATTATGGTCAGTTGCATATTAATTATTACCAAATCCAGCACAATTATTAGTTTAAATGTGGGGCACGTGTTTTCGATGCTTGCTCGGTACATTCATAGGTTAATTCGGGTGACTGTGGCTTTAAAATCTGCTGTTATTCGACTTTCTCAGTAGGCCTACTTCGTTTTGAATTATTTGGAGCTCTCCTCCCCCTTCCGCCCCTCCCCCCGCCCCCCTTCCTACCCCTCCCATCCAGCTCCGAGTGTTAGGCTACACCACGGAGCTGTCAATCTCTGAGCAGCTGAGCGCCGCTAAGGTTTTTGCTCCCATCTTCAGGAACCTGTGCAATCCTGTGTCGCGTGTTGCTGTGGAATTTAGTTTCTGAACCTAATTTGTCTGCCATAGCGGGACGCAAAACGATACACATAAAGGAAGAAATACAACAACAGTACAAGAAATCAAAAGAACCCCTTTGCACATTTGCGTTCTAGCGATCCGCACGATTACCATGTCTGGCGAAGACGCACCTGCTCAGCAGCAGAAAGCTGAGGATCAGAAGCAAGAAACCAAAACAACCGAACAGCCTAAAGCCGAGTCTAAACAGGAGTCCCAGCCGGCCACCGAAGCTCCGGCTGCATCGGCTACGGCGACAGCGGCAGAGAAGCCTCCAGAGGAGGAGGTCTTTACCTACCGGTCCCTGGTACTCTCCGGCCACGGAGGTTACGATAAAGTCAAGTTGCAGGTGAAGAAGGGCAAGCCGACTCCGAAGAATGGCGAGGTCCTGGTGCGAGTCAAGGCGTGCGGACTTAACTTTGCGGATCTGATGGGAAGGCAGGGTCTGTACGACCGCCTGCCGTCTCCGCCCGTCACGCCCGGAATGGAGTGCTCCGGAGTGATTGAGGCTGTAGGGGAAGAAGTAACGGACAGAAAAGTAAGTGCATCCTTTCCTTCCTTATACTTTTTGTTAAAATTGCTTGGTCGTCTGCTGTACCTTCATTTTTCTACATCTTCTGATTTTTTTGTACTTTTTTGTGTATCCCTCTGAGTCTGCGCTCTGCTTCACTGAATGACTGATGATGGCCGATCATTTCCCCCAGCCTATTGCCTTATTGCAGTTTTGGTTTTTATGTCGCAGTCAAGTTACAAAAATGCGCACATTGCAGGCTACAGAACAACAACGATATATTGATATAATAATCAACTCAGTGAAAAGCTTGTATTATTTCACTGGCCTCTCTCCGTAAGGCAGTCCACGGTCTAAACCTGTTTTGATTAAATATTTTCTCAGCAGAGTATGCCTACTTTATTTTAAAATCGATATAGCCTATTATGTTGTCATTTTTAAATGTAGTGGATCTAAACAGCTTTTGTTGTGGGCATAAACAGATAGGTTGCAAATGGAGAACATCAGTCAGATTTATTTTAAACCAGAGTTCAACCACACTTGGAGAGGTTTACTGACTTCTCCTTGGCTTAAGGAAGCCAATGTCCGTGCCCGCCTCCGCTGTGCGCACGCAATATCTTTCTGTGCAGGTTTGATTGACAGTTAGGCTACCAAGTTCGTGTTTTCTTATTAGATAAAATTTTATTTGTCCGTTTCTTAACTAATTTCCCCCCGCTATTTAAAAACTAGACGGATTCAATTGCAGCAGACACTATGTAAATCGATTTTTTGGATTACTAATTATATATTGATAGTGTAAAAGTGCCAATGCAGCACGGTGGCTGGCACCATTGCCTTTGTTATTGGAGCGTCCCCTGAGTCCCTCGCAGCCTGCAAGCGTATAGGGCGAGGCCTGAAAATGTAAATTTCACAATTTGCTCGTTGTCAACAGCTTAGTAGGCTATTGTGAAAGGGAAACGCCCGCTGCAATTTCATAGCCGTAGCTCTTATGGTTAAATAATATTCCGTTACGTACAGCACCATCCACGTCATTCACTTTCACTGTAATTTAAGTATGGTCCTAATGAAGACGCTAATTTCAAGTCATGTTGCCGACAACGAACAACTTGAGTAATGCACATTACTAAAAATATGCAAAAAAATAATGCATCTATACATAAACCTGTGACCCGCTCTCTAACGCATAGCTTAAAAAACTGTTGGGTGACTCATAGGCCTTGCATGTATGTTCGCAGCTTGGCTGTTTCCGATTACTTGGCCGCGCGGCAACCGTTGAACACACACCAGGCACACACAAGCTTGCACGCGGGAGCATTCTGTATGAAACGCGTGAGACACCCTTTTTTTTGTTTACCGGCCAATTTTTGCAAACAGGCCAGCACAGCAGCCGCAGCTTGGTGCATGGATTTTGGAGCCGGCCACCGCCACAACAAAGTATAATATGTGCTAAACTAAAACATTTAATTTGATTCTATCAATCCACTGTCTATCAGTCCTTTGTAAAATAAATGGCAATAATATTTCTATGGGTTCCCTAACGACCCAGAAAAGTACTAGGGCTATGCTATACAGGTGTATTGTGGAAAGTGTTATCACTCCAGAAACTATTTTGTCGTTTCATTTTACTAAAAATCTGATTAAATATATCCTGTTTTTTTAATTTTATCAACCCCATTCTTTGAATATGTGTTGCTGTATCATGTAAGGTTACAACCAGTGTGCATAATTTATAACTTCAAACAGTAGTCACCCATCGCATTGAATGGTAGTCTACACTGCACATTCTTAACTTGTCAAATATAAAAATAGAAGGACTTTACTGTGCAAATGAACCTCCTATCACTAGTTTAGCCCCCACACCTGTGTATGCTACTGTAGTTCAGTTTTGCTGCACATGTGTGAATTTTTGGAGGTGCGTGCATTTACATTCTCCCTGCGGGTAACTCATACTGTTCTAGTGAAAACATCACTGTATGCATAACACATATTTTGCCCCTGTGCTAATCAGGTAAGGATGAAAGCATCACTTGTGGAATACGATATGATAGTGGACAGAAACATTATTATCTTGTATTATTCAATTCCATTTTATGGGTATAGCACTTTTTACAGCGACACTGACACAAAGACACTTTATAATATAATAAATACAAAAGGCAAAAACCAGGCCTGAACCCCCAAAAAGTGAGCAATTAAGAAAAAAAAAAAAAAAAACCCCGTGGGAAGAAAAACACACAAACAATGGTGAGAAAAAACTCCCCAATGGGAAGAAAATCTTGGGAGGAACCCGGCTATAGAGGCGGAGCCCATCCTCCGCTGGCCAGCCGGGTGTAATAGTTGGAATGGAATGAATGATAGCAGAAATGTACTGAATGATCTATCAGATCAAAATAAAATGGGTTGGCAGGTTACAGTCAGAGTATTATTATATCAGAATTATATGTCTCATATATTCTCTATTATAATAATTTTTTTGTTCTATTCTATTTTTGTGAAAGCGTAATGAGACACACAGTAGAGTGGTGGCAAGAGCAAATTTGGCCTCATCATCTAAGTGGTGGACATACCAAACACACACACCCACACACACAAACACACACACAGCATGAATGCAAGCTAAAATGTAGGCTGTGGCACCTAAGAATAGTGTTGCTGTGCTACAAATGCATTGGCTGTGGAGCCATTAGCGAGCTTGAAAGCCTGTTAGCACTGTAGCGACATCACCTCAAATGAACTCTTCACCAAGTGCAAAGAGGAAATGGGGAAAAAAAAAAAAAAAAACATTTCCAAAGGCTGTGCCCGGAGGGCCCACAGCGCTTAACTTTAACATCAGCACTTTGTTTAGACCCTGGGTCCCAGAGTGCATTAGGTTTTCTCTAGGTTCTTTTAGGGTCTGGGCTGGCCCATATGTTTTCAATAATTTTCCTCTGTCCCACATTGTCAGTATGGTATTTCCTTTCCCCCGCACTCCCCCCTTTCTGGAGAGGAGGAACACATTCTCCGTGTGTGTATTCTGACAGCTGGCCATAAAGCGGGTGAGAAAAACGTGGTTCAGATGGCTCTATGCCAGAACCCTTGTTCCCGCTGGGCTCACTCGCATTACCCAGCGCATTGCCGGTGCATATCTGCATACTGATTGATGTGTAGCGCTGCATTTCTTAATGCGTGTTGTCGCACTTCCTGAAACGTATGGACCTTGTCTGTATTGGTGTTGGAATCTGTCTGTGCTGTAGTGCACTGTGGTTGATGTGCTGTGCTCGGTGCATGGTGATTGGTGTGCTGTGTTTGGTGTGCTGTGTTTGGTATGCTGTGTTTGGTGTGCTGTGGTTGGTGCACTGTGATTGATGTGCTGTGGTTGATGGGTGTGCTTTAAGTACTCAAGCCATGAGCTTGGTAGGCAAATATTGCCTTGTGTGTCTTTCACAAGGGAGAGCAAGAGATCAGTCCTGGGATAATCCTGGAGTGTGCTTGGTATAGCTAGCCATCTTGTCAGGGCTGGTAGCTGTGTTAGACGGGCCTGTAGACGAGCCCTGCTGTAGCTGTGTTAGGTGGGCCTGTAGCTGTGTTAGACTGTCCTCCAGCTGTGTTAGACAGTCCTGTAGCCCAGTTAGATGGCCTATAGCTGTGTTAGACGGGCCCTGTAGCTGTGTTAGACGGGCCTGTAGCTGTGTTAGATGGGCCCTGTAGCTGTGTTAGACGGGACTGTAGGTACGGTAGATGGGCCTGTAGCTGTGTTAGACAGGCCTGTAGCCCTGTTAGATGGCCTATAGCTGTGTTAGACGGGCCCTGTAGGTACAATAGAAGGGCCTGTAACTGTGTTAGACGGGCCTGTAGCTGTGTTAGACGGGCCCTGTATCGATGATTTCAGCCTGCATGACGTTTGCAAAAATATCTGGCGATGTAGACAAAAGTGATCCATGACCATGAGTCATCCAGTTAGACTAATGTGCTGCAGAGCCTCTGCTTGTCGATTGTTGATTTGTTCCATATCCACAATTAAATGCTGAGTGCACTGAATATGTGTAGACACAAAGAGGGAGAGATTTTGGATTTAGAATTGCCTTTTTGGCACAATTCAGTCAGGAAAACCACTAATTACAGATCATATGTCCCCTGATTTAAAAAAACCCAATACAAAACTCACACACTGCATGCTGCATGCATGTAACTGTCTCTCCACATACTCAAGTAAAAAAAAAAATAAAAAAAAAAGGTAAAAATAAAAACCAGAAGCATAAAAACAAGAAAACCTTAAAAATTAAAGCCCCAGCTGCCCATCCCCCCACACCCCCCACCCTAGAGAGAGAGAGAGAGACCCCTGTAATTGGAGTGGATAGCCTTTTTTTCCACCCATTAAAAAATGTTCAGCTTTGTGTTGTTCACAAGGAAGAGAAAGTTTGCCTTGTGTTTCAGGGTGGGGAAGAGCTTGGCAGGGTTTCATGTGAGTGGATGGCCTATTATCTTTGCAATGAGGAAGAGGAGAAAGGGCTCACTCTCCCTGCAGCGAGGGCTAAAAACACAACAGGAAGAGGCTTCAGATTGTGGCAGTTGCACTGTTTCCTGTGTCCTCAACGGTCTGCCTATTTGTCAAGTCCGGACCAGGAAGTTTAGAGTGTGACGTTCAGGCTTCAAATTACTCATTTTCAGGCTTCGTTTTTTTTTTGGGGGCAAGGCCACTTTGGCCTTGGCAAAGGCAAAATTTCAAAAGGCACTAAGGCCAAATCAGAAGGCAGGAAGGCCAAAATCAAATTTGACATGAGGGCATCAAGCCAAAAATCTAATTGTAAAGGCACTTGTCCTATTCATGCAATGGAAAATCACTGGAGTGCAATGGAGTAGCTACACAAATATGAAACTGTTTAAACAAAAACGGTTTATTTATGCCTTAATACAAAATAGCCGCTACTGGTAAATTCTCAGATTGTATGTGCATGGCTGTACGGTATATTTATAGACATATTTCTGACATTTATATATAAACATCTGGCTAGCTAATTAATAGGTAGCTAATTCAACTTTCACTCTCTAGCAAGCGAGCTAGCCAGCCAATGCTTATTGATCAATGAAGACGCGATAATCCTTCTGTGATTAAACAGTTGTTTATCAACATTACCAATTAACACTGTGCAGCTAGCTAATTAAAAGTGTTTGAAAACTTTAATTTCTGAGCAGGATTTGAAAAGCTTACCTCAAAGATTTATGTCACAGACGCACTTCTGTTAGGTTGATGTAGCCATGCATAGCAGGTGTATGGATAATGCATATGCTTGAGAGCACAATGTAAAGGTACAGGGAGATACCTGCATCCTGATGATGGTAAAACACAGCTAAACAGTGCTGTTTTGACTTTGCTCTAGATAACTATTTCCAGGAGTGGCTTTCTGAAGCTCTTCCTGCAGGCACCGCAGCCATAGAGATCATAAGGCAAGGCACAAATCACCTTGCAAGTAGTTATTTTGAAAAGGGCATTTAGGCCAGCGAGCAGAGAATGGTGTCTGGATGAAGACCCTGCAAAACGGGGTTTTACACAACTGCTAGTCTCACCCAAGCTTTTACTTTCTCCACTGCAAGGCTGGAAAAAACAGTGTAGTTCAGAGCAATAAACTTGCCCACTTTTTGGAAAATAACGTAACGATATTTTCGAAACAAGCGCAATAACTCAGCGAAGGTGGGTCTAAGGTAATTGCAGCCTTGGCCTTGGCAAAGGCAAAATTTCAAAAGGCACTAAGGCCAAATCAGAAGGCAGGAAGGCCAAAATCAAATTTGACATGAGGGCATCAAGCCAAAAATCTAATTGTAAAGGCACTTGTCCTATTCATGCAATGGAAAATCACTGGAGTGCAATGGAGTAGCTACACAAATATGAAACTGTTTAAACAAAAACGGTTTATTTATGCCTTAATACAAAATAGCCGCTACTGGTAAATTCTCAGATTGTATGTGCATGGCTGTACGGTATATTTATAGACATATTTCTGACATTTATATATAAACATCTGGCTAGCTAATTAATAGGTAGCTAATTCAACTTTCACTCTCTAGCAAGCGAGCTAGCCAGCCAATGCTTATTGATCAATGAAGACGCGATAATCCTTCTGTGATTAAACAGTTGTTTATCAACATTACCAATTAACACTGTGCAGCTAGCTAATTAAAAGTGTTTGAAAACTTTAATTTCTGAGCAGGATTTGAAAAGCTTACCTCAAAGATTTATGTCACAGACGCACTTCTGTTAGGTTGATGTAGCCATGCATAGCAGGTGTATGGATAATGCATATGCTTGAGAGCACAATGTAAAGGTACAGGGAGATACCTGCATCCTGATGATGGTAAAACACAGCTAAACAGTGCTGTTTTGACTTTGCTCTAGATAACTATTTCCAGGAGTGGCTTTCTGAAGCTCTTCCTGCAGGCACCGCAGCCATAGAGATCATAAGGCAAGGCACAAATCACCTTGCAAGTAGTTATTTTGAAAAGGGCATTTAGGCCAGCGAGCAGAGAATGGTGTCTGGATGAAGACCCTGCAAAACGGGGTTTTACACAACTGCTAGTCTCACCCAAGCTTTTACTTTCTCCACTGCAAGGCTGGAAAAAACAGTGTAGTTCAGAGCAATAAACTTGCCCACTTTTTGGAAAATAACGTAACGATATTTTCGAAACAAGCGCAATAACTCAGCGAAGGTGGGTCTAAGGTAATTGCAGCCAAGTGCTGATTCAAACATAAACTATGAGACGCAGAGAAGCGGTGTGTCAATCATTCTGACAAATCTCTAAACCTGCAAATGCCTTTTGTGCCTATTGCTTTTACAGTAAGTGCTATCTGAACAAAAACCAAGTTACTCACGCATAGCCTACAGAGCGCTGTCTATAAGTCCTTAATTCCAACTTGCAAAAACTAGGCCTGCCTTTAAAAGTATTGATATCAAAATGTGGCCAAGTTACAACTAACAATATTGCCTATCGTAGCTCACACTAAATAAACTAGCTCTATTCCAAAGCAATGCTATCCAAACTTTCATAAATTATTTAATGCAACTTGGCCCTGTGTTTCTTCATCTTAGCATATGAAGAGATTGTGCCTCATGGAACAACATATGATTTCAATTAATATTTTTAACAGTTGATGAATAATTACTTTCCAGAAAGGATATGGTTATACTTTGTTGGCAAGTTTACTTTAGAAAATGTACAGGTTTTAAAATGTTAACTGCTGCTACAGATTTCTTTACAATTCACAAGCAGACATTTATATCAAGAAACATCATGTACAATAGAGAAAGGGGGGATGAATAAATAAATGCAGATAAAAATAAGTAATATTTTTTAAATAGTGTACATATAGCATTTTTACAAACGTATCCAGACATGTTTGTGGGTCAGATGATGGAAAATAAGTAATAGTACTAATTTTCTTAACATAATAATAGTTAATAATAATAATGGTATTTGCAAACAGAATTTTGTGAACACAAGGATATCTATGCTCTGTAGGACCACACAGGTTTTGATAGAAATCCAGATATTCCAAATAAATAAATCAATAAATACATAATAATAATAATAATAATAAATTTTATTCATTCTGTGCTTTTCATAGACCCAAAGCAGTGGATGCAGACAATTATTCAAACATGCCCTATAGTGTCGTAAAAAGTGCAACACATCTGTATCAGAGTATTTCCACTATAAATGATTCTCATTTTGCAGTTTGATGTGGAACATACGGTTTCATTGACCACATTCTCTTGAGATGGTAAGATGAAGAAACACAGGGCCAAGTTGCATTAAATAATTTAGGAAAGTTTGGATAGCATTGCTTTGGAATAGAGCTAGTTTATTTAGTGTGAGCTACGATAGGCAATATTGTTAGTTGTAACTTGGCCACATTTTGATATCAATACTTTTAAAGGCAGGCCTAGTTTTTGCAAGTTGGAATTAAGGACTTATAGACAGCGCTCTGTAGGCTATGCGTGAGTAACTTGTTTTTTTTGTTTTTTTACGTCGGAGACGTTTTTGTTCAGATATCACTTATTTTTGGTAGCTGTGGCGAGAACTACGGTTCCCAGCATGCCTGTGTGTGGAAACGTGGCCGGAGAGGGGAACCGGAAACAGTTGTGCGAGTACTCTAGACAGAGAACAGTGTGTTTGTTGAGCTCCTAATAAAGTCCTGTTTAACTGCATATTAGCGTCGTCAGTCGTCCATATTCCATGACATGGTGTCAGAAGTTCTTTGGATCCAGTCGCCTCAATAACCGGACAGCGTGCGTGCTTCAATAAAAATAAGGAATGGCGAAATTCAACCCACCGGAGGCATTAGATTTCATGCAGCCAGCGGCATGGCCGATTTGGATCCAGAGATTCTCCCGCTTCAGACTGGCTACCAAGCTAAATAAAGAGGGCGGTGAGATCCAAGTCAATTCATTGATATATGCAATGGGAAAGGATGCCGAGGCTATTTTTAATTCATTCACATTCGATGAGCCCTCCCAGGCTAACGATTACGACACGGTGGTCGGCAAATTTAACGAACATTTTGTGCCACGGAGAAATGTAATTCATGAACGCGCATGCTTCCACCAGCGCTCCCAAAGAGCAGGAGAGACTGTTGAGGCTTTTGTGAGGAGCTTATATGAGCTAGCTGAACACTGCGAGTTTGGGGCTGTAAAGGAAGAGCAGATTCGCGATAGGGTAGTAATCGGAATCGCAGACCGAGACGTTTCGCAAAAGCTACAGATGGAAGATAAGCTCACGCTAGAGAAAGCAGTACTAATGGCCCGTCAGTCGGAGCTGGTCAAACAGCAAAATACAGTGGGAATGGCGACCGAGCTAAACGAAATTAGCAAACACAAAGGCACTAATGCTAATCGCTATCAGAGTAACGCTAGCAAGCAGTACAACAAAGGGCGCGAAAACACGCAGGGGCAGGGCGCAGTCTGTTCGCGGTGCAACCGCGCACATAGTCAGCTACAAGAATGCCCTGCACGCAACAGGCGATGCAGGAAATGCGACAAGCTCGGACATTTCGCTGTCGCATGCAAAACCAGGGATGTGAAAGAGGTTGTATACCATGACGATGTGCACCATGACGAAACGGACAGTGAAAGTCACCCCTGGTTTCTGGGCAGCATAGAGGGGCGGGTTTCGGACGAAATGTGGCAGGTGGAGTTACCGATTTGTGGCAGGATGGTGAATTTCAAAATTGACACCGGGGCGGACATCACCATCATGCCACAGGCCGCATATGAGACACTGCCTGAGCGCCCCCAGCTCATCAAAACAGCAATCAACCTGAGAAGTCCAGGAGGAGCACTGCAGTGCGCAGGAAAATTCATGGCATCCACGGAGAGGAAGGGAAACAAGTACAAATTTTGGATTTTTGTAATTAAGGGGCCTAATGCCAATAATCTGCTCAGCCGCAGCGCCGCGTGCCAAATGGGCCTGGTTTTCAGAGTAGATCAAATTAGCGAAGATGTTTTTGGGGACATTGGGTTACTTAACTGTGAGCCGGTCATGATCGAACTAAAGCCGAATGCTCAGCCTTACACCCTCAGCACGCCGCGCAGAGTGCCTTTCCCTCTCATGCCAAAAGTGGACGAGGAGTTGCAGCGCATGCAGTCCCTGGGGATCATCACGGAAGTGACAGAGCCCACTGAGTGGTGCGCACCCATGGTCCCCGTGGTCAAAAAGAACGGCAAAGTGAGGATCTGTGTGGACCTTAAACGTTTAAACCAAGCTGTTAAGCGTGAGCGGTTTATGCTCCCCACACTCGAGGACGTTGCGCCCAAGCTAGCAGGGGCGGGGGTTTTCACAACGCTAGATGCATCATCTGGCTTCTGGCAAATTCCGTTAGATCCCAAGTGTGTCAAACTAACGACTTTCATTACCCCCAGAGGCCGTTTCTGCTTCCAGCGCCTCCCGTTTGGCATCACGTCAGCCTCTGAAATCTTCCAGAGGGAAATGTGCGTCCTGCTAAGGGAGCACGAGGGCACAGTGGTCGTCATGGACGACATCCTCGTGTACGGCAAGGACCAGGATGAGCATGACAGGAACCTGGAGGCGGTGCTGCAGACAATCAAAGCGTCCGGGCTGAAGCTCAACAGAGACAAATGCCATTTCAGCAAAGGTGAGCTGCAGTATTTCGGGCACATCATCAGCAAAGATGGCATCAAACCAGACCCGGGCAAGGTAAAGGCAATCTCAGACATGCCAAGCCCGGAGAACGTCACACAGCTGAGGCAGGTGTTAGGCATGGTGAATTACCTGGGCAAGTTCCTGCCTGGCCTGTCGTCTGAGCTACACCCGGTGAGCGAGCTGCTGAAAAAGGACACAGAATGGCTGTGGGAGGAGCCCCAACAGCGAGCCTTCACTAAGGTAAAGTCAATGTTGTCTTCTGCTCCAGCTCTGGCGTACTATGACGTGGGGAGGCCCACCATAGTGAGCGCGGACGCCAGTAGCTATGGGCTGGGGGCAGCGCTGCTGCAGGTTCAGGGAGACAAGGTCCAACCTGTCGCGTTTTGCTCCAGAACCCTCACGGATGCAGAGAAGAGATATTCTCAACTAGAGAAGGAGTGTCTCGCCGCGGTGTGGGCCTGCGAGCGCTTCTCCCGTTATCTGCAAGGCTTGGCTGAGTTTTGCCTGCAGACAGATCACAAGCCCCTAGTTCCCCTCATCAATGCGTATGACCTGGATAAAGTGCCACTGAGATGCCAGCGGCTACTCATGCGCCTAATGCGTTTCAACCCAAGAGCTGTGCATGTCCCTGGTGCACAGCTGGTGGTGGCCGACACTCTGTCCAGAAACCCCCTCAGAGACAGCAGTGGAGCGGACACGGAGGACGACGTGCGTGCGTACGTCGAGGCGGTGATCAAGACTAGGGCGATGTCAAGCTCTAAGCTCGACCTCATAAGGAAGGCCACACACGACGACGGTGCCATGCAGAGGGTGGTCGGTTACACCAGGGAGGGATGGCCAAGGTATGTACCCTTCGAGCTGCAGGGTTACTACTCAGCGAGAACATCACTGTCGGAGGCAGACGGGCTGCTCCTGTACCAGGACAGGATCGTAATCCCGCCCGCGCATCAAGAAGACATCCTAAACAGGATACACGAAGGGCATCAAGGTCTTTCAAAGTGTCGCGAGAGAGCCAACATGTCAGTCTGGTGGCCCAGCATCGGGACTGACATCCACAGGAAGGTCTCTCAGTGCACTTTTTGCCACGTCACTAAGCCCTCACAGAACAAAGAGCCCCTCCGCACCACACCACTGCCGCCCGGTCCATGGTACAAGATCGGAGCAGATCTCTGCGAGCAGGACGGTAAGAATTACCTGGTGGTGGTCGACTATTATTCCAGGGACATCGAGATCGCCCAGCTACAGACCACCTCCAGTCACCAGGTGATCAACCGGCTGAAAGGTATGTTTGTGCGATGGGGCATCCCCAGAGAGCTGATCAGTGACAATGCCACACAGTTTACATCAGCCGAATTCAAACAGTTTAGCAGAGACTATGACTTTCACCACACAACCAGCAGTCCCCACTTTCCCCAGGCGAACGGAGCAGCCGAGAGAGCCGTCGGGACAGCTAAGAGAATACTTCGGCAGCCTGACCCCCACCTGGCGCTGATGTGCTACCGTGCTACGCCGATCGCTGCTACAGGTGCGAGCCCCGCCCAGCTAATGACAGGCCGCCGGATCCGGACCACTGTGCCCGTGCTGGAGAAAAAGCTCAAACCGCAGCTCATCAGTCACAAAGAGGTGGAGAGGAACGACAGGAAGGCAAAAGAGGCGTACAAGTTCTTCTACGACAGGAGATACACTGCACGTGCTCTGCCCGAACTACATCCAGGGGAGAGCGTTCGCATTAAACTGGACGGGCAGAAAGGATGGAACACGCCCGCCGTCGTGGTGAACCCTTCAGGGGAGCCACGCTCCTACACAGTGCGAACAGAAGACGGGGCAGTCTTCAGACGGAACCGCAGGCACTTGCAATCTGTGCCTGCCCCCACAACTGCTGCCGCCCACACAACTGCTATAACCGACCCAGTGAGAGACAGTACTGACTCACAACAAGAACAGCTCTACTTACCGGTTACCAACTCACCGGGTGCTCCCACTGAAACTGGCCCACCTGCAAACCTCTCCGGGGTCAGAACCACCTCCAGTGGCAGAGTTGTTAAAACCCCACAACGATACAGAGTTTAGGTCTTAAAACAGCGAATGTTTAAAGTGTTGTGAGTGTGGAGCAATTTGTGAACAAAACGGTTACTTTGGCCAGCAAGATTCTGATTAGAACTGTGGTATGAACTGTTCTGTTGAATTACAAAAGAAAACAAAAGAAAAGGGAAATGTTTCAAATGTGTTATACTTTAAATGTTGTTATGCTTTAAAAGGAGGGAGATGTGGCGAGAACTACGGTTCCCAGCATGCCTGTGTGTGGAAACGTGGCCGGAGAGGGGAACCGGAAACAGTTGTGCGAGTACTCTAGACAGAGAACAGTGTGTTTGTTGAGCTCCTAATAAAGTCCTGTTTAACTGCATATTAGCGTCGTCAGTCGTCCATATTCCATGACAGTAGCTAACTAATGATGAACAATACGTGAAGATAATGACATCGAGAGAGACATGCATACAGAATAGTACATGCATTCCAAATAAATGCATGCAGACATTCGCGTAACCATAACGCCCTCTACTGACAAGAATGATAACATTTCTCCTATTAGCGATAGCCCACAATTACATTAAAAGAGTTTGTAGATGAGCTGTATTTAATGTGTAATGAACTACAATGAACAGCACCACCTGAACTATGGATCATGAAGAAGCATGTAAATTAATTAACCAAGTCTATATGGAGACATGCATGCACAATAGGCTAGACGCATTGTATCTGAAAGAAATACATACAGCCTAAAATATGGAAATACAGTTGTAAAATAGGCGTATTAGTATTCTATAGAAATAACGTTAGGCTATTCAACACTGGGTTGTCAGACAGTTTTCACTGTCAGACATGACCGCAGTGGAAGAGGACAGCAGGCTCCACACAGACTAATTTTTTTGTCGGCATTTGTGTGAGATTAAAACATGTAGCCACTGGCACAGTTATTTATAGAATTAATTTTTTACAGTGAAGAAATTAATGAATAAAGAAATGTTGGCCGAGGCAAGGGTACGTTGAGGTTCGGAATTCAGTCAGTCATGACCACGAGAGCAGACCGTAACACCCTCCCCAAACCCGACAAGAGCGAGCGTCCGGTTTGGGGAGGGTGTGATATAGTGCAAGTGAAATACAAGTGAAACATTGAGCAGTTAATATTGGAAACCTCTTTTGCCTTTGCAATAAAAATACGTTATGTGTTAATGTGAAAATGATAACAGTGTAATAAATGAAAAGTACTTAACAGTTGCACATTGTTTTTGTGGAAAATAAGCATGTTCCCTGCTGGGCTCGAACCCACAATCCTCTGTGTCAGAGACAGCAACTCTGACCATTAGGCCGCAGTAGCTTCTTGGAAAGAGTGAAGTCATTAGCTATATTGACATTAAAATACATTAGTATGAAGCATTATTATTGGGCGATAAGCTTGATGAGCAGGTATACGGACCATACCCTCAAAGAATAATTCTCCCCATTGGATAACATCGCGACGGAGGCAGGCAGTTTGGCAGGAAAAATAGGAAGAAGAAGAAGGAGAAAAACGGCAAAATAACACAAGTTTGGGGCTTTATTGTGTGGATGTGTGAAGTTGTATCTGAATGCTGTGTGGTTACATGAGGTCAGAACATACAGAAGTTAATGTTTTAAGGGCTGAGAGTCTATGGTAATTGTGGTTACTTCTGTAGGAAACCCTGAAAAGTACCAAACTCTCGGTGCTGTATAGGTATGGGGCATGCCCCGCCAAGCCGTAACTTGGCGGATGGCATACCTGCCATCCCAATTCCCACAGACTTCTATCCACCTTATGAATGACCCTTGATCTTTACTGGGACCACTAAGCACATTTTGCTGCAAAAAGTCCAGTGCTGATCAGATTTGACCTTAGTTAATGCTGCTAGTTGACATGAATGTCTACTTGGGAACATGCATCTAAAAACGGATCAGATCGGATGGAAAAATCTATCCACATTCACGGAGGATTCAGGATTAGGTGTTAGGATCCTGTAATTTGTCTGTCTGTTTATTCTTTATTATTATTTTTCCTGATTTCTTTTCCCTCGCGATTGCCAGTCCGCGTTCCATGTTTTCTGAGATTCCACCCCCTGTCTTTGTCATTGCACTATTCGGGTGATTTTGGGAACATTCGGGTTTCCTCTGTATTTCGTATATCTCGTTTTCTTCCTTCTGGCTTCATTTATATTTGTATATTATACTAATGTACTAATCATACTAACTGTTAGATTAGATTTAATACTAACCTGCTAACAAACTAACGTGTATATAATACTAACCAGCTAACCTACTAACATTAGGGTTTTAGAGTTCGCTATTAACATTACTAATTACTAATTCATCTTGAGTTTCTACCTGCAGCTGTCATTCCCCTCCTCGTTATCCTATCCCTGTATCTGTCTGATTTCGCATTCTCTGCATACGTGTCCACTTTCGCGTTCCTCCCCTCCGAGCTGTGCACTTGTCTACCTGCTAACTCCAGGCCGTTTGTTATCATTGTGTCTATGTGTATTCCGGTCCGTGTCTTACGTTTTCCCCCGTTATTGTATTATTGGTCCCTGATAACCCTCATTGTTCTCACCTGTGTACTCTCCCATTTCCCCTCCTCTTCACATCTGATTCCTTTTGTGTAATCTTCTCCCTGTGTATTTAAACACAAATTACAAAAGCACCAATGCAGTGAAAATAGAAGTAGTGTCAATATCTATACATGTCCACCGTACAAACAAGCTAGCTATCAATGTGTTATGCATGACGTCTGTATGTGTTCAGATTGTCTGAATGCATGTCGAAGTTTCTAGAATGAGTACTTGGGTTAGGCTATTGGTTAGCATAGTCACCTTGCACTAATGCTTCACAGCAATCTTTTCTCTCTAGTCTGGAAATGTTGTGGTATGTTATAGGTCTTATGAATTACACTGAGATGATGTGAGCTAAGCAGAGTTTCAAAAAATTCTGGGACATTTAAAAAAATTTATTTAAAAAAATGTAATTTGATTGATATCCAAAGAAAATTATAACTGCAGATTGAGTATCAAAATGTGTGCAGACATATTTATATTTTGGTATCAAAAACGGCCAAGTTATAATGAAATCCCAATGTGGGGAACTGTGCAGAAGTCATACTGTTTCCTACAGAATTATTCTGGTTACTGCAGCTCTGGAGCCTCATCCTGGGGGTTGGCTTACTCGAAGGATATTCAAAGCGTACCAACCCACCTTTGTAGTCATTTCCCATCATTTTTGTGTGCAAATTGCAAACAACAGTGGCATCAATTCATGGAAGAAGGTTACGGTATGAAGAAGGTTCACTTGTAGGTGAAAGGCCAGGTCCGTTCACAAAAAAGACTGCTATGTAAAATGTTATTAATGGCTTTTAGCTACTACTATGGCCAGTGGGTAAAAAAGTTAATTTCATGCCCTGTTACACTCAACTGAAGTAGGGTAAAGATATGGATTACAGGGGACAGGCATAGGATTAAAGGCTGTTAAGGTAACAGAAAAAGCCTGCATGCTGTGATCATAAACTCCTATTTGTGAGATATGGAGAACTAATATGACTCAAGCAAGCTGGTCCAAACGCATCTGTTGCTTTACGGGTAAGAAACCAGATGTTAAACGGCATGGTATTTCATCAGGCGCCAATGAAGAGTGGTGTGGTCAAGTGTTTTTCGGGGCCATACGTTTGCACGATGAGCGTGGCATATAAAGGGCTGTACATTTGGAGCTTGATGCCCATTGGACACTCATCACCAGGGCACAGCCCTGGGCAGGTCTATGGATTATTGACTGTGTTTAAACTGTTTTGACACATGGTCACCTTACCTCTCATAAAGTTTACTGCACATGGCATGTAACCTTTCACAATGCTTGATTGCTCCTCTAACAACCAGTCATGCAATCTGCTATGTGACCTTTAATCAGATGCAAAATTAAAGTCTCCATGGCTGAGACCTACCTACTTAGCTGACGGATTTTTTAATTAAACTAAATTAAACGGGTGTCTGTTTGAATGGTCTGATGCTTGTTCATAACAAGCTGACCTGTTGTGTAGGCTGCCATCAGACCTTCAGCTTTGTAATATTGCTACAGTTCAGCAGAACCTCTGGTACAAATGCATTGGGAATGGAGGTCATTCAGAATATTCAGAAATGAAAGTGATGTTAAAAAAACCAATTTAAAGAATTTGAATCCTTTACAGATTAGAATGGTTACTACAATTAACTTTTAATAGACTACTCATGTTTTGTATTATTAATGTTTGATTAAATCATCTAATAGTCAAACCAGAGTTAATCAGGATCTCATTATAACTTGAATTACCTTTTTTCTATCTATCACTGTGCCACATCTGAGCCAATCATCTCATTTTCAGTGACTATCTTTGATCCATTTTGCAAATGGCATTTTGTCCTGGCTTTCCTTTATGTCAAGCACTGCTGATTTTTCCAAGTTAGTATTATTTACCTATTGTGCTCAGTGACTTTTTTCAATGAAAAGCACTTGAGCTTGATATTTATAGGACGTAATTTCATATTTTGTTACTTCTATGGCACATATGCTACTCATGTTTGCTAATTGCTGCTCTTGGTTTCAAACGCCGATAGGTGGAGCGGTCAGTCGGTAACTCTGGGGTTCTTAGGTCTGCTGTATTACCGGCTCGTTTTGAGTTCGCCTGGATTCACCAGTTCCTTGTCCCATCTCTTGTGTCCTCTCTTGCAGGTGGGGGACAGGGTTCTGGTGCTGCACCGGTTCGGGATGTGGCAAGAGGTGGTGACGGTGATAGCCGGCCACACCTTCCTCATGCCGGAGGGGATGAGCTTTGAGGAGGCCGCCGCCCTGCCCGTCAACTACGTCACCGCCTACATGATGCTGTTCGAATTCGGCAACCTGCGGCCCAACCAGAGCGTGCTGGTCCACATGGCTGCAGGTAT
This sequence comes from Synaphobranchus kaupii, assembly GCA_029718625.1. Taxonomy (NCBI): domain Eukaryota; kingdom Metazoa; phylum Chordata; class Actinopteri; order Anguilliformes; family Synaphobranchidae; genus Synaphobranchus; species Synaphobranchus kaupii. The sequence goes on from CM056387.1 coordinate 6,098,833, forward strand.
GGGGGCATGTGGATGTTGCAGACACTCTTGTCCAGACTGCCTTACACAACTTATATTGTCTATACTATCCAACGATACACCTGTGTTTATATAGCACTCTCTCAAAGCCAAATGCAGGGACCTCAAATTCAAATCCTAAAGTCCTTCCTAAAGTCCTGCGGTGTGTGCTTGGATTTGGAGTGTTTCGTGTGCTTATTTGAAGTCATTGTTTGACTAAGATTTGGCTGCTGGTTGAAAATAAACCACAGAAACCTGCAGCCTGGAACCGAAGGTTAAATCTTTGAATTCAGAGTGTTCCTGAGCTATGCCACACATCTCAGATAGAGGTATGGCTCCAAGGCAATTTTAGCATTGAATTGTTTCATTGAGTGTTTCCACAGACCCAGCCTGCAGCTGAAGGCTGGGGCCAGGGCTTGTGAGGTTGGTAGGGAGATGGCACCCAAGCCTGGGATCAATTTCATTTCTTTTCCATCAATTGAGGAAATTAATTGCAATTCAGTTCATGAATTGAAAAATGCCCATTGTGATTATTTTTCAATTTAAAAAATAATGTGTTTGTGTGTGTGGGAGTGAATGAGCAATCCGTTACAGGCAGTGTGGGCAGGGGTATTGGTCATCTGGGGCTGCAGGTAGGCGGATATGACACACAGTTTGCTGTGTGTCAGAGAAAAATAGGCCATGAAGCTTCACATCAGTTTTTTGTCACCCTGTTCTGAAGGAGACCTTTTGCCACGCCCGTTTCTGGGATTTTTCAGAGGTCCGTAGTATTTGCACCACAGCTGTCCGAACATTGCATGGGATTATGAGTATGAGTGGAACAGCTGAGAGACAGCCTCAGTGATGGCAGGTTATGTCCTTTTATTGATTTATCTGATCACACTTGGGGAGGGCTGGCCGTTCCGGGCTGATGGATGCCTCTCTCTTGCTACAAGGTCTCTGTGGCCCTTAAAAGTCTTACATTTGCTCAAATTTACCTTTGTAAATGAAAGGTTTATTCATTGGCCCATATTATTTAGCTAATCAATTGCAAAGTAAGCTGCATATCAAGTATTATATCGACATAAACAGGCTTTGTCAAGGTTTTATTTGTTTTTACAAGCCTTGTTGATTTTTTAAATGGTGGCTAGTATGGGTGTGCAAAGACAACACATCCAACTGTATCTGTTCAAGAAACAAAATTATTTGTAGTTGTAGGGTAGGCTATTGTGAATCAAAATGTAGTAATTTTCTTTGCCTTAACACTCAATATACTTTATATTGGGAAGAATGAATAAGATGACTTATTTTAAGTAAATGCTTATAAGATATTTTTGCTATCAGCTCACAATAAGAAATGCAACAATGGTATATTTGGTATCAGAAATTAATCTAGGAAGTTTTATTTGCCTTCACATTGCCTTCATTTTCTAGAGTGCAGTCTCATCTTAAAGGGATAGTTTGGAATTTTGGACATAATGTCTGAATTACGACTTACCCATGATGTAGTTGATTGATGGAAAGCATTTTCAGCTAATTCCATGCTGTCCCTTCTTTAGGACATACACAAGTTGCTAATGCTAGCGCAACTCTATGGCAACCGGGAGCATCCACTACCAAACGCACTTAAACACTCCACAGTGCACCCAAAGCAAATAAAATACGACGACAGTCTATCTGGGTTATTTTGAGTGTTTATACCATCATTTTTAAAGTCAAACCGTTGAATCCTTTATTTTGTGGTGACCTAATATTCTCTGTGGAAGTACGGCGGCGGAGCGAACGTGGCCATTGCAACTTGTTACTCTTCTTTGTTGTTGTAGTCGACCAGTGCCGGCACTACATTCGTAGGTAACTTAAAGTATCGCTCCCCCGATAGACTGTCGTCGTATTTTATTTGCTTTGGGTGCACTGTGGAGTGTTTAAGTGCGTTTGGTAGTGTATGCTACCGGTTGCCATAGAGTTGCGCTAGCATTAGCAACGTGTGTATGTCCAAAAGATGGGACAGCATGGAATTAGCTGAAAATGGTTTCCATCAATCAACTACATCATGTGTAAGTCGTAATTGAGACATTATGTCCAAAATTCCAAACTATCCCTTTAAGATGGTTTTCCACAGTACTGTACTGCTGTGGGTTTAGCTGCGTATCATGTTATGGAAACTTGATTGCAGTGTACAATTGGAGTTGCGTAGCAGCTGATTCCCAGCAAAGCTCCCAAAAGCCACATTTGTCTTGTACCCGCCATTGTGTGCTTGCTCAGCCACGACCGAGTAAAAGGAGCAGAGCCGTGTCCAGTTAGTTGGGAGGTTACTGTTGCCCTGGTACTGTATGCAGTCAGACTGAAATATGTCCTACTCACTGAGGGTATAGGGAAGTGTCTATCTGGTATCTGTCGTCTGGAAGCTTGACATAACTGACATTTTATGTGGAGAATTTTTCCTCTAGTTTGGTTTCTGAAAAATGTATGTATGTAGAGTTCATTCTTTTGAATTCAAATGTAAATGAACAGTAAAGGACACGATGCCTTTAAATATGAGTTATTGGTATCCATTTCCATAACTAAAAAAAAAAATTCAGACTGAAAAATTCATATTTACTTGACATTTAATTCATATGTTCATATGTACAAGTGGTATTAAAGGTTTTTTTTTAGTCCTGAACTTTCCAAAACCTGTCTCGACCCTGTTTTAATGTTACTATCATTATTATGTAGTCCAGGAAACTGAAAAAATAACCTATTTTTTGATCACATGCTGGGTTGCATGTGCTACATTCTTTTTGTAGCACACTGGACACCTTGATTTATTGCTTTTGTGGTGAGGATATTTGTCTGCTATCCATGTGTGTGTGTGCGTGTGCACTTGTGTCTGTTTGTGTGTGTGTGTGTGTGTGTGTGTGTGTGTGTGTGTGTGTGTGTGTGTGTGTGTGTGTGTGTGTGTGTGTGTGTGTACATACGTGTGTGGGCATGTGTGTATTTGTCTCTTTGTGTGTATGGGCCAGTATTTGCGTATGTACGTACGTACGTGTGTATGCTTGCAGTTGTTTTGCTCTGTGAAATTGCCTGTTTGCTCCATATAGATACATGCTTGAATAACATCTGTTTTTTGAAACATTAATAACCATTTCTGTCAAGGTTCCTTTTATGGCCAAAACGGGACTCATCTGAGCAGTTAGCATGACGACTTTGACACACAAAAAAACAATAGAGGCTGGAGAAAACGATACGCAGTAAAAGTGTAACGGTGCGAGAGAAATATTTATTCGCCAAATACTTTATTGAAGTATTTGTGCTGGAGGGTGAGGCGAAGCAGAGGCGCGATGCTAAGATGGATTAGCTGCAGTTTTCCGATGCGTCTTTTATGTGCCCGTGTGGGCTATAATCACCCAGAGATCTGAGCAGCAAATGGAGAGGCATGAGTGCGGAAGTGTGTACAGCCGTACTGCACGTCAAACCTTGCTCTATACCACAATGAGCTATTAAGGTGACATGCATTAAGCTCATTAATCAGTTTGCTAACCACACTCTTCATTCCTCTGGCTCTTTGGAGTTTATTTAGCATTAAATGCTATATCCAGCCCTATTTGGCTATTATTATTATTATTCTTAACCTGAATCATGGAATGTAGCAGCCTGGTTATATACTGCAGTTTTGAATTGCAGTGTAGTCTTGATTGAAAAGCCTCTCTGTGACCCAGGAGACAGCAGTGAATCACAGGGGTTATAAGTGATGTGTGAATTTCATAAATGGCTCTGACTGTGTGTGGCGGTGATAGAGGATGCGGATGAGGGATGTGGGTCCAGGCATTAGACCACACTGGCTGTTGGTGCAATCATGTGGTGAGAAATCTGTCCTTGATGACAGCGAGCGGGATTGGTTCACTCACTTCACTCACTGTGTTCAGTGAATAATTGTGCGTCTCTGTCACTGTTAATCTGTCATTGGCACTGAAATATGAACATTGGCAAAACAGAGCAGAACTATCAGCATGTTCAGGTGAATTTGATTGATGTGTCCTTCTGGGCCTTACCTACAGTGTTCACGTGATTTCGATTCACGTCCCACGGAGTGTTAGTTAGTCATCTGTACAGAAAGCCTGAGGTTCTCAAGGTATGCTCATTGAGTTGGGGCCTGGATAACAGTACAGGGAGAATGTGGTGTAAGAAAGGCCCTCATTCACAGTGTGATTCACATACGTGTGGCTGCTGTCTGAGGGCTGAGAAAGCAAGCATGTACACACACGCATATACACATACACACACATGCACACACACACACACACACACACACACACACACACACACACACACACACACACACACACACACACACACACACACACACACAAAAAGCAGAATTAAGCAGCTGTGCGCTGGATGGTGGGTCCCCCAGACCTCCACAGACACAGAACAGTCCCACAGTGCATCTGGCAGGGACACGGCCAGTGTTTTACAGCAGGAAACAGTTTGTCAGTGTTTGGCATCTGCGAGTTCGGGCACCCTGCTGCACCTGTCTCTCCCACAGTATACGCTCAGTGTGCTACTGTTTCTTCAGCTCTGACTCCGGCCTCCAGCAGGCAGCTGCATAAAACAACGACCGCTGTCTAACAGCCCCAAGCACTGCGCTGTGATCCCCTCTGCACATACTCTGGTTTAGAGGTCCTCCATAGGTAGCGGAAAGGCACCAGACAGGAACGTAGTGTAGTTTTCAGGTTTGAACACCACCCCCCCGCCCCCCAAATTCCAATCAGCGCATTAAATGCCAGCAACGAGGAATTATTACTCTAGCGCTCTAAAACTTGGCCTTATTTCACCACCACTTGTCACTAAATCCCATGTGGAAAGAAGTTTTTCAAGGCTGATCAGAATGAAATTAAAGTGTGCTCTCGCTAATTGTGCTTAGCCGACCGCCCCTGAAATGAATTCCTTGCAACTTCACTGGCATCAGGTTATTGGTCTCCAGAATTTCAGGAGGACTAGGCCATCTCGGGGCCCCTGTGGTCCAGCACCATCTCAGGTTCTCGGTACAGTGGCAGATCAACTGTAAAGAGAAGGGAACTGCCAGCCAACTGGCTTTCTTGCTCTGGGCTTCTATGGTCAGGTGACCTGGTTCAGCCAGCCTGATTCAGCCGCGGGAGCTTGTGAAAGTGTTCACTCAGGAAATGGTCAGGAGGGGGCTCGCTTCTCCCCCGGATGTTTGTGAATTTGTTTTGGCCGTTAGCTACGAAGAAGTTTCCTCTGTCAAGCACAAAGCGATTAGGATGTTGTTTTATTCAAATTTTCTCAAAGTTCAAGATTATTAGTCTTTATTTAGCTGTTTGTTTTGTCCTCTAAATATGAATGCACAAAGCTGCATATTTTTAAGCGATTGCGATTTAAGTAGCTTGCACAAAGTTTATTATTGCAGTGCCCCTTCCTGGGTTTTGAAACTGAGGGCTTTTTTGTTACATCACCTCACTTGACACTCCTCACTTCTTGTACAGCCGTGTCTTTCTGTTTGTTTCTCAATCCCATATACCATTACATTGTCATTTTTTAGAACACGCCTGTGACTGCTGCAAATTTAGAGACAATTACGTATAAGATGAGGTAATGACTAAGTGTTCTGGAAAATCCACATATGGAGCTGGTTTTGGAGGTTTGGAGCTGGCTTCTGGTAATGCTGGGAAGTGTAGTCCTGTGCAATTGTGCCTCTCAGGGCAGGGAGTCAGGCCAAAGCCCCATAACCTGGCTGTCATAACTGTATGCTGAGGGCTCGGCTTTCCAACAGATCATTCCTGTGTCCTTTAATATATACACACACACACACACACACACACACACGCATGCATGTAAAACACACACACATACACACACACACACACGCATACATGCAAAACACACACACACACACACGCATGCACATACACACACACTTGTACACACACACACACACACACACACACACACACACACACACACCCATATATAAGCATGCACCAACATGCACATGATCACCCATGGGTCCCAGGACTTGAGTGCAGTTCCTGGTACTCGAGTGTAAGCACTTCAGCCCACATGATCTGACTGTCCCGTTAAACTGTGGGTGTGGAACCTCAACCTGGATTCCACTGAATTCCGCCGAGTTCCACCGCGGATTGGCTGGTTACACTGATACGACTGTATTCAGGGTCATACGCTTCTGGAGAACAGAAACAGGGACTCTGCTGTCACTGTGGTTCGGCTCCTCCGCAGGTCAAACCTGATTAACCACAAAAATGAGTAAACAAGCAAAAAAAGATCATAGGTATGAGTAACCCATTCGATGAAAGCCAAGCAGATGGCATTGCATTCACTGCAAGAATTTGCTTAATGGCTTTCTCTCCTAGTGAATCAGTGAGTCATGAGGGATTTAAGAGTGGAGTTCATCTGCGGAAATCAATCACAAGTGAAGAAATAAGAGCTTCTACTCACATCCTCATAGAACACATTCTCATAGGAGCACATCCTCATAGGAACACATCCTCCTAGAGCAGGGGTTCCCAAACCGGTCCTGGGGGACCCCTGTGTATGCTGGTTTTCGTTGCAACCACAGTTGCAATCCCAAAATTTTAACAAGCTGTTAATTTTTCTTAATTAGGTGCTTGTCATGTTTGGAGGAATTATTCACCCTCTTAAGCCACATTATATCAGAAATAGCTATGCATGCCATGTAGGATAAACACCCCATGTTCACATTGTGCTTATTGTGCTATATTATTTAAAAAAAGATAAGAAAATTATTTAACAGATCCATTTAAAGAATGATTTGAATCAATAGGCTCCTAATTGGTGAAAGTGTGGACACATGGCCACTAAAACTAACCATTTGGTAGATAATGAAGAATTCAAATTCAAAGCAAATGATAACGAGCCAAACCTGCATTGTGTTAATAAGCTTAAAGAAAAAATTGAGTTAAACACATGTGTTCAACAACCTAATTAGTAGCCTATTGATTCACTTCACTCTTTAATTTGAGTGAAAATACATTATTTTGTAACCTCTTTATATGTAATTGTTGCAATATAACACAATAAGCACATGGGGAGTTTGTTCTACATGGCATCCATAGCTATTTCTGACATAATGTGGCTTAAGAGGGCGAATAATTCCTCCAAACATGAAAAGCACCTAATTAAGAATAATTAACAGCTTGTTAAAATTCTGGGATTGCAACTGTGGTTGCAACGAAAACCAGCATACACAGGGGTCCCCCAGGACCGGTTTGGGAACCCCTGTCCTAGAGCACATCCTTATAGGAACACATCCTCATAGAGCACATCCTCACAGAGCACATTCTCATAGGAGCACATCCTCCTAGAGCACATCCTCCTAGAGCACATCCTCATAGGAGCACATCCTCATAGGAGCACATCCTCCTAGAGCACATCCTCATAGGAGCACATTCTCATAGGAGCACATCCTCACAGAGCACATCCTCATAGGAGCATATTCTCATAGGAGCATATTCTCATAGGAGCACATCCTCATAGAGCACATTCTCATAGGAGCACATCCTCATAGAGCACATCCTCATATGAGTACATCCTCATAGAGCACATCCTCATAGGAGCATATTCTCATAGGAGCACATCCTCATAGAGCACATCCTCATAGAGCACATTCTCATAGGAGCACATCCTCATAGGAGCACATTCTCATAGGAGCACATGCTCATAGAGCACATCCTCACAGAGCACATCCTCCTAGGGCACATCCTCATAGGAGCACATTCTCATAGGAGCACATCCTCCTAGAGCACATTCTCATAGGAGCACATTCTCATAGGAGCACATCCTCCTAGAGCACATCCTCACATAACACATTCTCATAGGAGGACGTCCTTATAGGAACACATCCTCCTAGAGCACATCCTCATAGGAGCACATTCTCATAGGAGCACATTCTCATAGGAGCACATCCTCATAGAGCACATCCTCACAGAGCACATCCTCATAGGAGCACATCCTCATAGGAGCACATCCTCATAGGAGCACATCCTCATAGGAGCACATCCTCCTAGAGCACATCCTCATAGGAGCACATCGTCATAGGAGCACATTCTCATAGGAGCACATCCTCCTAGAGCACATCCTCCTAGAGCACATTCTCATAGGAGCACATTCTCATAGGAGCACATCCTCATAGGAGCACATCCTCATAGAGCACATCCTCCTAGAGCACATCCTCCTAGAGCACATCCTCATAGGAGCACATCCTCATAGGAGCACATCCTCCTAGAGCACATCCTCCTAGAGCACATCCTCATAGGAGCACATCCTCCTAGAGCACATCCTCATAGGAGCACATCCTCACAGAGCACATTCTCATAGGAGCACATCCCCATAGAGCACATTCTCATAGGAGCACATCCTCATATGAGTACATCCTCATAGAGCACATCCTCCTAGAGCACATCCTCACAGAACACATTCTCATAGGAGCACATCCTTATAGGAACACATCCTCCTAGAGCACATCCTCATAGGAGCACATTCTCATAGGAGCACATTCTCATAGGAGCACATCCTCACAGAGCACATTATCATAGGAGCACATCCTCATAGGAGCACATTCTCATAGGAGCACATTCTCATAGGAGCACATCCTCATAGAGCACATCCTCACAGAGCACGTTCTCATAGGAGCACATCCTCATAGGAGCACATCCTCCTAGAGCACATCCTCATAGGAGCACATTCTCATAGGAGCACATCCTCCTAGAGCACATCGTCATAGGAGCACATCGTCATAGGAGCACATTCTCATAGGAGTACATCCTCATGGGAGCACATCCTCATAGAGCACATCCTCACAGAGCACATTCTCATAGGAGCACATCCTCATAGGAGCACATCCTCCTAGAGCACATCCTCCTAGAGCACATCCTCATAGGAGCACATCCTCATAGGAGCACATTCTCATAGGAGCACATTCTCATAGGAGCACATTCTCATAGGAGCACATCCTCATAGGAGCACGTTCTCATAGGAGCACATTCTCATAGGAGCACATCCTCATAGGAGCACATCCTCACAGAGCACATTCTCATAGGAGCACATCCTCATAGGAGCACATCCTCATAGGAGCACATCCTGATAGGAGCACATCCTCATAGGAGCACATCCTGATAGGAGCACATCCTCCTAGAGCACATCCTGATAGGAGCACATCCTCACAGAGCACATTCTCACAGGAGCACATCCTCATAGGAGCACATCCCCATAGAGCACATCCTCATAGGAGCACATTCTCATAGGAGCACATCCTCATTGGAGCACATCCTCATAGAGCACATCTTCATAGGAGCACATTCTCATAGGAGCGCATCCTCATAGGAGCGCATCCTCATAGAGCACATCCTCCTAGAGCACATCCTCGTAGGAGCACATTCTCATAGGAGCACATCCTCATAGGAGCACATCCTCATAGGAGCACATCCCCATAGGAGCACATTCTCATAGGAGCTCATCCTCATAGGAGCACATCCTCACAGAGCACATCCTCCTAGAGCACATCCTCCTAGAGCACATCCTCATAGGAGCATATCCTCCTAGAGAACATCCTCCTAGAGCACATCCTCATAGGAGCACATCCTCACAGAGCACATTCTCATAGGAGCACATTCTCATAGGAGCACATCCTCATAGGAGCACATCCTCACAGAGCACATTCTCACAGGAGCACATCCTCATATGAGCACATCCCCATAGAGCACATCCTCATAGGAGCACATTCTCATAGGAGCACATCCTCATTGGAGCACATCCTCATAGAGCACATCTTCATAGGAGCACATTCTCATAGGAGCGCATCCTCATAGGAGCGCATCCTCATAGGAGCGCATCCTCATAGGAGCACATTCTCATAGGAGCACATCCTCCTAGAGCACATCCTCGTAGGAGCACATCCTCGTAGGAGCACATTCTCATAGGAGCACATCCTCATAGGAGCACATCCCCATAGAAGCACATTATCATAGGAGCACATCCTCATAGGAGCACATCCCCATAGGAGCACATTCTCATAGGAGCTCATCCTCATAGGAGCACATCCTCACAGAGCACATCCTCCTAGAGCACATCCTCCTAGAGCACATCCTCATAGGAGCATATCCTCCTAGAGAACATCCTCCTAGAGCACATCCTCATAGGAGCACATCCTCACAGAGCACATTCTCATAGGAGCACATTCTCATAGGAGCACATCCTCATAGGAGCACATCCTCACAGAGCACATTCTCACAGGAGCACATCCTCATATGAGCACATCCCCATAGAGCACATCCTCATAGGAGCACATTCTCATAGGAGCACATCCTCATTGGAGCACATCCTCATAGAGCACATCTTCATAGGAGCACATTCTCATAGGAGCGCATCCTCATAGGAACGCATCCTCATAGGAGCACATTCTCATAGGAGCACATCCTCCTAGAGCACATCCTCCTAGAGCACATCCTCGTAGGAGCACATTCTCATAGGAGCACATCCTCATAGGAGCACATCCTCATAGGAGCACATCCCCATAGGAGCACATTCTCATAGGAGCTCATCCTCATAGGAGCACATCCCCATAGAAGCACATTCTCATAGGAGCTCATCCTCATAGGAGCACATCCTCACAGAGCACATCCTCACAGAGCACATCCTCCTAGAGCACATCCTCATAGAGCACATCCTCATTGGAGCACATCCTCATAGAGCACATCTTCATAGGAGCACATTCTCATAGGAGCGCATCCTCATAGGAGCGCATCCTCATTGGAGCGCATCCTCATTGGAGCACATTCTCATAGGAGCACATCCTCCTAGAGCACATCCTCCTAGAGCACATCCTCGTAGGAGCACATTCTCGTAGGAGCACATTCTCATAGGAGCACATCCTCATAGGAGCACATCCTCATAGGAGCACATCCCCATAGGAGCACATTCTCATAGGAGCTCATCCTCATAGGAGCACATCCTCACAGAGCACATCCTCCTAGAGCACATCCTCATAGGAGCACATCCTCATAGGAGCACATCCTCCTAGAACACATCCTCCTAGAGCACATCCTCATAGGAGCACATCCTCACAGAGCACATCCTCCTAGAGCACATTCTCATAGGAGCACATCCTCATAGAGCACATCCACATAGGAGAGAAAGAATGATGGAGAGAGAGAGTTAAAAATGACTATTTCAGTGAACTTTCTTACTGTGCGTTGCCAGTACTTTTATTTGTCATATCAATAAGATCTATGATTTTCATTTCAGAGTGAGAGTGAGAGAGTGAATGATGTAGAGATGGACATAGAAAGAGACTGGTGATGAAGACAGGGACATAGAGGGACATGTAGAGTCTGATGAAGGAAGAGAGAGCGGGGTGTGATGGAGGAAGAGGGAGAGCGAGTGATAGAAAGAGAGTATGGTGAAGAGATAGCGAGTGATAGAAAGACAGTGTGTGATGAAGGAAGAGAGAGAGTGAGAGATAGAAAGAGAGAGTGAGTGTGGCGAGTATGATGATGGGAAGGGGAGAAGGTATAATGGCTGAAGCTGAATTAATGTGCATATTTGTAGAGATTAGCAGAATGCTGTGTCAGTCTGTCCCACTCGGCAGTGGATGGAGGAGGGTGGGGGCAGGGTCATGTGACAGAGTCATGGGGCTGCAGACTAGCTGACCTAGCCTTATTTAGTCAGGAAATATAGATTTTCAGACCAACCTCAACCAGAGACAGAGGATTTGGGTATGTCATAAACATAATCAAGGGCTTTTGCCCATTCATTCTAACAGCTGATCACAAGAGAGAACATCCAGCAATAAAGGCCAATACTAATGGCTTCAGAGATATGCATTCACACATACACGCACACACCGCTTGCGGTTTCCTGCAGCATTTCATCTTGGTGAAGCCTTGACCTACCAGTCTCCTGTAATTACCCATAAGCCCATGTGTGATACAGTAATGGGAGACAGAAAGTCACCTTATGTCATGCACACATGGCATCCAGTCATGAACTCTAGCCACATGACAACTACTCTGGATTTTCAGATTATGGAGAAAACAATATAGCTGAATATTGCTGTGTTGCAGTGCTAATTGAGTTCCCTGGGGAAGTCAATACAGGTTCCCCTGTTGCAGAGCATGTTTAATAAACGGTATTGTCTAGCAAGAGACAATGGTGAACTTCTCCTGCTGTAATAGGTGTGTGTGTGTGTGTGTGTGCGTGCGCGCGTTAGTGTGTTTGTGTGTATAGGTGTCTGTTGGTCCCTCATTCTTGTGAGAGTTCAATTGTATAATTCTAGCGTTCTAGCTGTTTACATCACCACACTGGAAACCCTAAAAATTTAATTTTCTGAGAAGCATATAAGGACAATCCTATTATCCCATTGCAGGCATATGTTCTTACGATGGGATACAGGGCCATTTGTCTTTCATCAGCTGACCTGAATTCAGGAGAATTGGTTTCTTCTGTCCCATATTTACTGCATTTATCAGCCTGGAGAATCGCTGGTTTTTTCCATTCAGATTCTTCATTCAGTCTGTTTGTTTTCAACTATTTTGTGTTCGTAGCCATCTTTCCTCAACACATCAGTCTCTTCTTGTTTCGCTCCTAACCTGATGTGGCATTCAGTATAAGGGAGACTTGGATTTGTCTCGGCCACACCCACTAGTGGAGAGAGCACACGCACCTGGGTTGTGTTTGCTAATCAGCCCAGGTGCTTAAAGTGTGCTCGTCTCCACAGCCGAGACTGGGAGCACACGCCGAGAGAGAGCGAGTCTGTGGGTGAAGTCTGTCTGTTTGTAAAAGGTAAAGAGAGGAAACGCCACTGAAAAGCGGAGGAGCTGGCAGCTGAAAAGCTAACCAGCTAAAACCAGCGACGAGCCGAAAAGCTGTCGCTGGGTTTTGCTTTCTTTTGTCTTAGTAATTTCAGTTTGTTGTTTTAGTTCATTGTTTTTGCCCGGGAACCCGTGAGGGGGAAGGGTGAAGGTGTTTTAATTTATTTTTGTGTTTGTATGGGTGCGCTCTCTCTCCGTGGAAAATTTACAGTGCAACCTACATCTCCCTCCCAGGGGTGTGTCACAGCATGTGACACCTGGGCCGTGTCCGAATCAGCACTCTTCCACACTGTTGAGTAGCCTTGGTGAGTAGATAGGCCGAGAAAGTCGTAGAGTATGCGAACATTTTTCAAATAGCAGTATACTTCAAACACCCGGATGACACACTTACTTCCGGGGTTTCGCTGAGTACATTCTGGAGCACACTTCAAGAAGTACACAAACATTTTGGTCACTTAAATATGACGTGAAGCTTCGTCTTAAAAAAATGAGGCGCAGCTTCGCTGACGTTTTCCTTAAAATAGAACAAAAACAACAAGTGAGATGGCAGCGCAAGAATGGGGCAAAGGGTTGCCAGATCTTGTAAGACTTTCCAGCCAAATGGCGACTCAAAACTAGCCCAAATTATAGGCTATTTTTAACCGAAACAAATGTATTTTAAATAGAAATCATCATGTTTTTACTTTTTAAAATAAGTGCATGCTTTGCAGCTTTTCATTTTTACCCCTGACTGCACTTTGAAAGTATTCCAATTTAGCTGTATACCGTGGACATGGCAACACTGGTGGGACGTCTTATGACTTGCTTACGACACTTCCACACTGTGGTTGGAAAATAGCATGGCGGATATTTTTTTGCGGTCTGCTAAACTGCACATTAAACAGCACACTTCTGCCAGTGCACTGTACGCAGGAGACAGGGTGCAGTAGATAGGGCTCTGATTCGGACACAGCCCAGGCTTTTTCTTGCTTGAAGGCTGCCAGTGTTTGTATCCCATTCTGTTGGTCCTTTTGTGTTCAAACCTTCTCAGTCTTTCTCAGTGATCATTTCCCTCATTCTCCGTTTTTGCAGTCTCAGTTTTTGATTCCCTCATCGTATCTGTAGTTTAAGGCACTGTTAAGAGAATAAAGGAAGTGAACACTGAGACTTCTTACGCTCCCCTTAACTCCCCTTTCTCTGTCTGTGTTAATTTCCCTCAAGGAGTCAGTATTCACTTCCCTTGTTTTGAGTTTTAGTGCTCACTTCCCTTGTTTTGAGTTTTAGTGCTCACTTCTCTTGTTTTGAGTTTTAGTGCTCAGCACATCCCTTCTTTTGAGTTTCAGTGCTCACTTCCCTTGTTTTGAGTTTCAATGCTCACGTCCCTTGTTTTGAGTTTTAGTGCTCAGCACATCCCTTGTTTTGAGTTTCAGTGCTCACGTCCCTTGTTTTGAGTTTCAATGCTCACTTCCTTTGTTTTGAGTTTCAATGCTCACGTCCCTTGTTTTGAGTTTCAGTGCTCACGTCCCTTGTTTTGAGTTTCAATGCTCACTTCCTTTGTTTTGAGTTTCAATGCTCACGTCCCTTGTTTTGAGTTTCAGTGCTCACGTTGCTTGTTTTGAGTTTCAATGCTCACGTCCCTTGTTTTGAGTTTTAGTGCTCACGTCCCTTGTTTTGAGTTTCAGTGCTCACTTCCTTTGTTTTGAGTTTCAATGCTCACGTCCCTTGTTTTGAGTTTTAGTGCTCAGCACATCCCTTGTTTTGAGTTTCAATGCTCACGTCCCTTGTTTTGAGTTTTAGTGCTCACGTTGCTTGTTTTGAGTTTCAATGCTCACGTCCCTTGTTTTGAGTTTTAGTGCTCACGTCCCTTGTTTTGAGTTTCAGTGCTCACTTCCTTTGTTTTGAGTTTCAATGCTCACGTCCCTTGTTTTGAGTTTTAGTGCTCAGCACATCCCTTGTTTTGAGTTTCAATGCTCACGTCCCTTGTTTTGAGTTTTAGTGCTCAGCACATCCCTTGTTTTGAGTTTCAGTGCGCACGTTGCTTGTTTTGAGTTTTAGTGCTCACTTCCCTTGTTTTGAGTTTCAGTGCTCACTTCCCTTGTTTTGAGTTTCAATGCTCACGTCCCTTGTTTTGAGTTTTAGTGCTCAGCACATCCCTTGTTTTGAGTTTCAGTGCTCACTTCCCTTGTTTTGAGTTTCAATGCTCACGTCCCTTGTTTTGAGTTTTAGTGCTCAGCACATCCCTTGTTTTGAGTTTCAGTGCTCACGTTGCTTGTTTTGAGTTTTAGTGCTCACTTCCCTTGTTTTGAGTTTCAGTGCTCACGTCCCTTGTTTTGAGTTTTAGTGCTCAGCACATCCCTTGTTTTGAGTTTGTGCTCACTTCCCTTGTTTTGAGTTTCAGTGCTCACTTCCCTTGTTTTGAGTTTCAATGCTCACGTTGCTTGTTTTGAGTTTTAGTGCTCACTTCCCTTGTTTTGAGTTTCAGTGCTCACTTCCCTTGTTTTGAGTTTCAATGCTCACGTCCCTTGTTTTGAGTTTTAGTGCTCAGCACATCCCTTGTTTTGAGTTTCAGTGCGCACGTTGCTTGTTTTGAGTTTTAGTGCTCACTTCCCTTGTTTTGAGTTTCAGTGCTCACTTCCCTTGTTTTGAGTTTCAATGCTCACGTCCCTTGTTTTGAGTTTTAGTGCTCAGCACATCCCTTGTTTTGAGTTTCAGTGCTCACTTCCCTTGTTTTGAGTTTCAATGCTCACGTCCCTTGTTTTGAGTTTTAGTGCTCAGCACATCCCTTGTTTTGAGTTTCAGTGCTCACGTTGCTTGTTTTGAGTTTTAGTGCTCACTTCCCTTGTTTTGAGTTTCAGTGCTCACTTCCCTTGTTTTGAGTTTCAATGCTCACGTCCCTTGTTTTGAGTTTTAGTGCTCAGCACATCCCTTGTTTTGAGTTTCAGTGCTCACGTTGCTTGTTTTGAGTTTTAGTGCTCACTTCCCTTGTTTTGAGTTTCAGTGCTCACTTCCCTTGTTTTGAGTTTCAATGCTCACGTCCCTTGTTTTGAGTTTTAGTGCTCACGTCCCTTGTTTTGAGTTTCAGTGCTCACTTCCCTTGTTTTGAGTTTCAATGCTCACGTCCCTTGTTTTGAGTTTTAGTGCTCAGCACATCCCTTGTTTTGAGTTTCAGTGCTCACGTTGCTTGTTTTGAGTTTTAGTGCTCACTTCCCTTGTTTTGAGTTTCAGTGCTCACTTCCCTTGTTTTGAGTTTCAATGCTCACGTCCCTTGTTTTGAGTTTTAGTGCTCACGTCCCTTGTTTTGAGTTTTAGTGCTCACTTCCCTTGTTTTGAGTTTCAGTGCTCACTTCCCTTGTTTTGAGTTTCAATGCTCACGTCCCTTGTTTTGAGTTTTAGTGCTCAGCACATCCCTTGTTTTGAGTTTCAGTGCTCACTTCCCTTGTTTTGAGTTTCAATGCTCACGTCCCTTGTTTTGAGTTTTAGTGCTCAGCACATCCCTTGTTTTGAGTTTCAGCGCTCACGTTGCTTGTTTTGAGTTTTAGTGCTCACTTCCCTTGTTTTGAGTTTCAGTGCTCACGTCCCTTGTTTTGAGTTTTAGTGCTCAGCACATCCCTTGTTTTGAGTTTCAGTGCTCACTTCCCTTGTTTTGAGTTTCAATGCTCACGTCCCTTGTTTTGAGTTTTAGTGCTCAGCACATCCCTTGTTTTGAGTTTCAGCGCTCACGTTGCTTGTTTTGAGTTTCAGTGCTCACTTCCCTTGTTTTGAGTTTCAGTGCTCACTTCCCTTGTTTTGAGTTTCAGTGCTCACTTCCCTTGTTTTGAGTTTCAGTGCTCACGTCCCTTGTTTTGAGTTTTAGTGCTCAGCACATCCCTTGTTTTGAGTTTCAGTGCTCACGTCCCTTGTTTTGAGTTTTAGTGCTCAGCACATCCCTTGTTTTGAGTTTCAGTGCTCACGTTGTTGTTTTGAGTTTTAGTGCTCACTTTCCTTGTTTTGAGTTTCAGCGCTCACGTTGCTTGTTTTGAGTTTTAGTGCTCACGTCCCTTGTTTTGAGTTTCAGTGCTCACTTCCCTTGTTTTGAGTTTCAGTGCTCACTTCCCTTGTTTTGAGTTTTAGTGCTCACTTCCCTTGTTTTGAGTTTCAGTGCTCACTTCCCTTGTTTTGAATTTCAGTGCTCACTTCCCTTGTTTTGAGTTTCAGTGCTCACTTCCCTTGTTTTGAGTTTCAGTGCTCACTTTTCTCGTTTTGAGTTTCAGTGCTCACTTCCCAGTTCACAGTTCTCCTCCTCTCCTTCTCCCTTGTTTCTAGGAGGCGTGGGCATCGCAGCCACCCAGCTGTGTCACACGGTGAAGGACGTGACCGTGTTCGGTACAGCGTCGGCCAGCAAGCACGAGGCCATTAGCCAGGGCGGGGTTACGCACCCCATCGACTACCGCACGCGGGACTATGTGGAGGAGGTCCGAAAGATCAACCCCAAAGGTGAAGGCCGGCTATTTTGAAGTAACACACTTGTATTATAAAATATTTATAATCACCAAAAAATTGACAATGACACACTGGTGGAGGATACTATACCCTCAAACACGAAATTGATTAATGAAGAAATTTTACTGATTAACTTATTAAAAGTTGCTCATAGTCTACAAAATAACTGTAGAAAGAAAATTGTGATGAACTGGAGGGATATCTTAAGTCTTAATAATGGAAAGATTGATCTTCATATGGCTTTTTCTTCATATACTGTTTGTTTATTTGTTTCATTGCTGTATTCTGCCATTTTTCCACCTGGAATCAAATTCCTTCCTCTAGGTCAGAGACTTCCCTTAAGTGGGAGTAATTTGTAATTTGTGCAGGAAGAGGTATGAGAAGTTGAGTGTCAGGTGGGGTGTTGGGAATTTGCCGAAACAATGATGATAATTGTAAATAATTTAAATGCGAGGGTTCTGAGGAGAGGCAGAGGGGAGAAGTGAGGCCTTTCTGGAGGTGGGGGGAGTACTGGGGACACACAAAATGAAACAAGTGGTTGTTTGTTTATGGAAAATATTGTTGGTATTCATAAATTATTCATTATAATAAAGAGCTCCTCCAAAGAGGGGGTATTTCAAGTGTATTTGTTGAAACTACAATGATATAATAATATAATAATACTTTTGCCATTCAGAAAGCAAGCTTTTTATGCGGCAAGATCCTAAACTTCATTCCTTATTAATCTTAAAAGGAGGGAGATAAAAAAAGAGCTGTGTGCTTAACGGCCATACCCTGGGTCTCCAGGATTTATTTGCATTTGGACACAAACGTATTTCAGAGAGCACAACAACCCTTTGCCTATAAATCTCTGTGTGTGAGCTATATGTGATTATGTTCCAGAAACTAATCTCGGAGCTCTGTCTGCCAGACCTCTCTGTTACTAAAACAGAATCTCTAACTCAAACAAAAGGTAGGCGGAGAAGTGTCCAGATCTTTTGATCAATGAGCTGCAGACAGCTGGCCAGTGGGGCTCTGCTTTAAGGAGCCGTCCTGATTGACTAAAACTTGTGTTGACCTCTTTACTTTACTCCAAGTACAATTAAATCCTCAAACTTTAGTAGGTTTTGAAAAAATAGAGTTTATCTTTAAGTGGAATGGGGTAGATGTTTTCATCTCTCTCTCTCTTTCTCTCTCTCTCATAGGTTTGGACATTGCACTGGATCCGTTGGGAGGCTCTGACACCCACAAGGCCTTTAACCTGTTGAAGCCCATGGGCAAGCTTATCACTTACGGTGAGAGACTGTGAGGACAGGACTGCTGATCTGCTCCATGCTCCACATCTACACTGCTGGTCCACACAATTAAGGGCCAACATGGTGTCATTCCTCTGTGAGAAGATAGAAAACCTCAGTAAAGTGTTCAGTTGCCCCAAAGATTATTTTTTGTGTAGTTAATTTTCAAACTGAAAAGAAAGAACTGCTGTAAAGACAGAGAAATGCCCTTAGTAAACGCTTTGTAGATATGTTTATGGTCATTAGAGGTTAGTAGATATGTTAGAAAGCATTGTGATGGCAATTAGAGCTTAGTAGGTATGTTATAAAGCATGTTGATGGTCATTACAGGTTAGTATATATGTTATGAAGCATGTTCATGGTAATTAGAGGTTGGTATATATGTTATAAAGCATGTGGGTGGTCATTTGAGCTTAATATATATGTTGTAAAGAAGGTTGATTGTCATTAGAGCTTAGTAGATATGTTATAAAACATGTTACATTACATTACATTACAATCATTTGGCAGACGCTTTTATCCAAAGCGACGTACAATAAGTGCATATTGAAGGTCATTGATGCGACTACAAGCAAATCCGACAAAGCACAGCTTTCTCACAGCGCAGGAGCTATCCCTAGTAATAAACATGAGTAGTACACACAGTCAGCTATACATTCTGAACTATAAAATAACCAAAAACACAAGTTAAATAGAAAACAGGAAGCGAATACTATAGAATGGCCCTATATAGGTATAATTTTAGTCGAGGTGGAGTCTGAAAAAGTGCGTTTTCAGACCACGACGAAAAACAGACAGTGTTTCAGCTGAGCGCAGCAGAGTGGGGAGTTCGTTCCACCACTGGGGAGCTAGGGTGGAAAAGCTCCGCAGTCGGGACGAGCGGGAGCCTTTAATACGGAGGGAGGGAAGTGCAAGTCGCCCTGCAGCAGCAGAGCGAAGTGGTCGAGCAGGAGCGTTGTGCTGGATTAAGTCCTGTAGGCCTGACCTTTTGGCTGCAGTGTAGGCCAGGGTCAGAACTTTGAACCTGATCCTGGCCACGACCGGCAGCCAGTGGAGTGACCTCAGCAGGGGGGTGACATGCGAAAACTTTGGGAGGTTGAACACAAGCCGAGCAGCCGCATTCTGGACCAGTTGTAGGGCCAGAATGGCGCAGGCTGGTAGGCTTGCGAGAAGGGAGTTGCAGTAGTCCAGACGTGAGGTGACCATGGTCTGGACAAGAAGCTGGGCGGAGTAAGTGGTCATATATAGGTTAGCATATATTTTATAAAGCAAATCGATTTGTTATTAGAGCTTAGTAAATATGTTATAAAGCATGTTGATGGTGATTAGAGCTTAATAGATATGTTATAAAGCATGTTGATGGTCATTAGAGGTTAGTGGATATGTTATGAAGCATGTGGGTGGTCATTAGAGCTTAATAGATCAATCAATCAATCAATATTTATTTATATAGCGCATTTCACAACAAGTTGTCACAATGCACTTCACAGCAAAACAGCAAAACCCAGCCTAAACTCCCCACAAGAGCAAGCCAAAGGCAACAGTGGCAAGGAAAAACTCCCTGGTGTAACTAGGAAGAAACCTTGGAAGGAACCAGACTCAATGGGGGAACCCATCCTCCTCTGGTCGGCTCAGGGTCTAGGGCTTAAGGACCAACATGGTCAAAACAGCCAATGTCCATGATAATACAATTTGCAGCAGCTAGATGACAGTCCAGATGTGGCGGCAGTGATGGTGGGGAACCGGGCGCCGATGGCGGCGGGAGCAGCTGGCAGCGGTGGTAAGGAGGGAGGGGCAAGCGGCAACGGACAGGAAGCCGGACAGCAACTCTCGAGATGCGGGGCATAAGCCCCGCCGGCAGAATGTGAAAAAAAGAGAGAGAGAAAACAGTTAGGGGAAGTGTAATAGAGCAGCAGGAGCACCAACTGGAGGGGTGGGGGGTGGGGAAGGGGTGGGAGGGTTGGACAGGTGCCCCCGCCAGGAGTAATCTATGGCTGCATAGCTATGAAGACAGAGTTTGAGGAACCATGCAGTCATGAGAGGGAAAACAGTCCTACCCACCTATCAAGAGCCAGCCCAGGAAGATGGGGTCACAGCTGTTGACAGGTGACAGTAAGGAAAGGATGCCACCCCACATTACTCTATGGCTAAATGCTTCTCTGGTCCTGTCTCCAGACTATAGCTCATTATAAGCCTGATCATAGAGGTGCGTTTTTAATTTAGACTTAAATATTGAGACAGTGTCTGATTCCCTTATAAGTTTTGGTAGGGTGTTCCACAGTAGTGGCGCTCTGTAAGAGAAAGCTCTACCACCCGTCAAGTTTTTAGATATTCTTGGGACTACTAGGTAGCCTGCGTCTTGGGAACGGAGTGATCTTTTTGGCTTATATGGTAAAAGCAGATTACATATATACACTGGCGCAAGTCCATTTAAGGCTTTAAAGGTCAGAAGCAAAATCTTAAAGTCTATCCTAAACTTAATTGGTAGCCAATGAAGCGATGCTAGTACTGGGGTAATATGCTCATATTTCTTAGTTCTAGTTAAAATGCGAGCGGCTGCATTCTGTACAAGCTGGAGATTATTTAGCAAGGACTTAGGGCAGCCAGATAGCAGGGCATTACAGTAATCTAGCCTAGACGTAACAAAAGCATGGATCAGTTTCTCTGCGTCCCCTATTGATAGGAAGTGCCTTATTTTAGCTATGTTTCTTAACTGAAAGAAAGCTACTCTAGATATGTTTTTTATGTGCGCGCTAAAGGTTAGATCTGGGTCTATAGTAACACCTAGGTCTTTCACAGCTGAGTTTGGAACAATTAAACAACCATCGAAATTTAAAGTAGATGTACCCAGTTTCTCCCTTTGTTTTTTTGGACCTAAAACCAGCATTTCGGTCTTTTCTGAGTTTAGGAGCAGGAAATTGGAAAGCATCCAGGCTTTAATATCTGCAATACAAGCCTCTAACCGAGAAAGTGGTAGTGCCTCACCGGGTTTCATGGAAATGTATATCTGCGTATCGTCCGCATAGCAGTGAAAATCTACCCCATGTGCCCGAATAATATCACCAAGGGGTAGCATATATAATGAAAAGAGTACTGGGCCTAGCACTGATCCTTGTGGAATACCATATTTCATTACTGAGTAACTGGATGATACTTCATTTATTTTAACAAACTGCTTCCTATTGTATAAGTATGATCTGAACCATGCAAGAGCTTGACCATTTAGTCCAACACAGCCCTGGAGTCTGTTTAGTAGAATTTTGTGATCTATTGTATCAAAAGCTGCACTTAGGTCAAGAAGTACAAGAACAGACACAGAGTTTTGGTCGGCTGATAATAGTAAATCGTTAATAACTTTAACAAGTGCCGTTTCAGTGCTATGGTAGGGTCTAAATCCTGACTGGAACATTTCATGGATATGGTTTGAGCTAAGGTATGCACCAAGTTGCTTAGCAACAGCTTTCTCTAATATTTTTGATAGAAATGGAAGATTTGAAATGGGTCTATAGTTTTCCAGTTTGTCAGATTCGAGGTTTGGTTTCTTTAGTAATGGCTTAATAACCGCCATTTTTAGTGGCTCTGGTACATATCCTGTTACTAAGGATGTGTTAATAATTTTTAACATATGCTGGCCTAGTATGGGGAAAAGTTCTTTAACTAATTTTGTAGGGATTGGGTCGAGTAGGCAGGTAGTCGGTTTTGAGGACATAACCAGTTTAGACAGCTCCTCCATGTCAATTGGCTTAAAACAGTTTAGTGCCACTGTTGATACATCTTCCTGTGTTAACCAGGATTTGGGCTGTTCATTGATTAAGGGAGGAGTGATGCCTAGAGGAGGAGGCAATTTGGAGATCTGGTCTCTAATAGCTTCAATCTTTTGATTGAAATAATTCATGAAATCATTACTGCTGTAAACGCTGGGGTAGGATGAAAATTCTAATGATGGTTTTTTAGTCAAATTGTCCACAGTGCTAAACAAGAATTTTGGGTTACATTTGTTTTGTTCAATTAATTTAGAGAAAAAGGCAGATCTAGCTGATACAAGAGCTTGCTTGTACTGGAGGAGGCTATCTTTCCATGCAAGACGAAATACTTCTAGTTTAGCTGACCGCCATTTTCGCTCTAGTTTTCTTGTGGACTGTTTCAGGGCACGGGTAGTGTCATTGTACCAGGGAGTACGGTTTTTCCGACAAGACTTTCTTTTTAGAGGGGCAACCATATCAAGGGTGCTTCTGAGAGTAAAACTTAACTGGTTAGTCAGTTCGTCCAGCGATACTTCAGTGGTATTTCCTTTGTTTGAAAGGAATGATTCCGGAAGCATATCTATAAACTTTGGAATGACGTCAGAGTTTAACGACCGGCTGTAATAGTGTCTTGGCTCTGATATAGAAGTGGTCGTTGCCTCGATTTCAAAAGTAATAAGGAAATGATCAGATAATACAGGGTTATGGGGTGCAATAGTAAGATTAATAACATTGATACCATAGGATAACACTAAGTCTAGGGTATGGCTATGGTAATGAGTGGGTCCACAGACATTTTGTTTGAATAGATATGTTATAAAGATGTTGATTGTCATTAGCGGTTAGTAGATATGTTATAAGACATGCTGACGGTCATTAGAGGTTAGTAGATATGTTATAAAGAATGTTGATGGTCATTAGAGCTTAGTAGATATGTGTTAAAGCATTAGAGCACAGTGATGGCTTTGTACCCAGATGCACACAGTGCCAGGGGTCAGGGCCGTGCACAGACATTTTGGGGGGCAGGGGCTTAAGCAAAAAAAAAAAGGGCACTCACCCCACCCCGATGTTGCCACACCACCGCCATCCATAATCACACATTATGTTCATAACATAGGACCTGTTTAAAACTGAAACACATTATTCCATGAAGAAACCACAGATTTGATGTAGTAATGCAAGTCAGTCAGTGTAAGTAATGCAGTCAGTCATGTGTTCAGTTGTTTAGACCAATTCAGTCACAGGGCTCTTCATCTGGTGACAATATATCTCTCTCCAAATCAGAATCATCTTTTCCTGTGCTTTCATCCGCCCTACTGCTACTAGCTGGCCTATGAAAGGAGGGAGCTGCTACTCTGGGCTGCCTGCTGTAGCTCCTGCTCTTTCTTTTTCTTAAGCCTTTCATTTCTGTGCATTGCACTGTCTGCAACCAGCAGAGCAGATGATCAAAATTAATGACTGACATGTTTATTCCAAACACAAATTAAAAGCCTAGACCTGGACCAAAATGTCAGCATAGAGTTGTGCTGACCTGGGACCTGTTTAACCTTTCATTAAAAGTAATGATAAGATTCTAGATCAGCAGTCCTACTCTGACATGCTTGATACATAAGCCCCCTGAATTTGGGGTTTCAAAACTTCCTTCTGTTTTCATGTTCTGTATCATTTTGTCACACTGTATATATTTTATAAATGAGACATGCGGTACAACTACTGAACTACAGTTTGAATTTAGTAACATGTTTTTGAGCATCACACTGAGAGGAAAATAAACCACAGTATTATATTATATTCCAACGCACGCATGCACACGCACGCATGCATGCACACACGCGTACACAAACACACACACACTTATATATTTGTTACATCTGCTTATGGCTGAAAAACTGATGACTAATCACTAAACTACCAAAACTATGCAAA
The DNA here is from genome assembly GCA_029718625.1 of Synaphobranchus kaupii. Taxonomy (NCBI): domain Eukaryota; kingdom Metazoa; phylum Chordata; class Actinopteri; order Anguilliformes; family Synaphobranchidae; genus Synaphobranchus; species Synaphobranchus kaupii. The sequence continues at coordinate 6,123,052 of CM056387.1, forward strand.
ACGTAACTACCTGCTTCAGAAATGAATTGCATATTTGTAAGTTGTCGTGCATGACGGAGATAACGTTGTTTTAATGATAATTAGACTAGCTTGCTTGCTCGCGAGTACCGAGGCTAGTAATGACAAAATTACAGCGTGAAGGTGGCAAGTCCTACTGACCTAGTTCATAGTTTTCTAACGGATATATAACATAAAAAGTAAGTAAGTGTTGTTTAATGGTGGTTTCATAATTAAAACAGTGCCTACCTGAGTGATATCATTCACCGTAACCGAACTGGGGCAGGGGACATGACAAGTTGTATTCGGAATGTCGGAAGATGCGACGTTGATTGATTGCTTGAGACAAAACCATTTGGAAGGGGGGGGGGGGGGGGGGGTTTAAATTAATAAGGTTATTTTTTTGTGGATACTACTATACTTTTCCCTCTTTATATTTGATATAATTTTAATAGCAATTAAAGAAAAACAGGGCCCCTTGGGCCCTATCTGTGCACGTGACTGCCAGGGATCCTCATATTTGGCCCCAGAGAGCTGCAGGGTTTTCATCTTAAAATGATAAACCAACTTAGATCCAAGGAACCAGATGAGGTGAGTTAGCTGAGCAATCGGCTGCTTTTATTGTTCAATTATGTGCTCATTAACAATGAAAAGCAGCTAACCCTGCAGCTCTCTGGACCAAGGCTGAAGACCAGTGCACCATGCTAACATGAGTTTTCAATGGTGTTTGGGTAAAAAAAAAAGTGGAGTGAGTGAGTGAGTGAGTGAGTGAGTGAGTGAGTGAGTGAGTGAGTGAGTGAGTGAGTGAGTGAGTGAGTGAGTGAGTGAGTGAGTGAGTGAGTGAGTGAGTGAGTGAGTGAGTGAGTGAGTGAGTGAGTGAGTGAGTGAGTGAGTGAGTGAGTGAGTGAGTGAGTGAGTGAGTGAGTGAGTGAGTGAGTGAGTGAGTGAGTGACAGGGTTATATCCTCGTGTGGTGAAAATGTGGCCGTCGCCCCTTCTTTGGGTTCACGGCTCCCCCTCTCTTTCCCTCCTGCGCTTTATCAGAAGTATTCAGAGACGAACAATGGCCGTTCTGTCCCCCCCGACCTGGAATGTATCTGAATGTAGCGCAGCGGCTCTTCTTCACCCGCTACGCTCTGTGAGCTGCCTTTGTCCCTGTCTGCAGGGGGAATGGAGCTGGGGAGGGAGGGAGGAGAGACGCGATCGTGGGAGGGAGAGATATGGGGGTTAGAGGGAATACAGGGTCACAGAAAGAATGAGGGGAAAAGAGTTAGAAGAGAAGAAGTGCTAAGAGTAAAAGATACGTTTTGGGATTGAGTGAGGAGAAAGTGAAATTTTACCGAATGGCTGCCAGGGCCTAACTGAAATAGCTGACATCTGTTGTACAGCAGGCTAAATTAGCATCAGCTGCTACAATGCACAAAACATCAATGAAAACCAATAATGACGATTAAGGAGTGACCAGTGCCTGTTCTCTCCAGTATGTGTGTGTTTATTGAGCTGTTCTTCTCTGCATCCCACCAGGAGGTCGTCATTTACAGGGAATAATCCTACAGTTTTTTTCACAAATTGTGTCAGTTGGGTTTTGTCCTGGTTTTTTCAATTCCATTAAAGTTAGGCATCTGAGGCTTCCTGTGTAGGTGTATCCATAGATCTGACAACAACTTGCACTGCACTTATTAGTCTACCTACAGCACCATAGCTCCTTAAGCTAAGCTAAAGGGTGTTTTGTATAGATCCAGCTGTATGTACACGTGCGTATGGACGTTGCAGGAATTGCTGGGAAGTCCTCATGTAAAACAGTTTTAGGAAAACACACACAGCAGAGTGAAACTCCGCATCTGTAGTTAGAGCATGAAAAGGGCTCTACAGGAAACCACGGCAACCAACGGGCAGAGAACCGAACCACAGCCAGGTGGGCGGAGTCGGAGTCTGACATGATAACATGTGACCCACAGACCCTCCCCTGGCGGCAGCGCACTGCAGCGCATGGCTGCATTCAACACGCATGAGCACAGAGTGAACTGTGAATGTGCGAGGCAGCAATTACAAGTGTCTGATATCTCGACGCAAGTTGGTTATGATTGTGGTTTCACTGCACAAAATCAGATATGAATGAATCAATTTGTCCAAATCCATTGCATCCTAATCGCATCTGGAGGTAGTCTGGATCAGATCCTGTCGCTATTGGATTTGAATTTAAATGTTCAGGCATGTCATTTTCTCCTATTGCTAATATTCTACCGGCAAATAACACGAAAATAGCATTAGCCACACATTCGGCACGCAGTAGTTGTTCGGCACGCAGGAGTTGTTCGACACCCTGCGCAGAGCTGCTTATCGGATCTGTTGATGGAGTCATACACAACTAGGAGGAATGCAATCTCAGCCTGAGCACACAGAACAAGATAAACAGCGCATTATGAATCATGTGAACAAACACAGTGGAAACCAGAACCGGGCCTTCAGCAAACTCGCCTTTAAAACAATGCTACTCTCCACATTTCTCTTTGCTTTCTTTGATTATTAATCAACGAATCAATTAATTAGCTGAATAATCATTATGAATAGCAGTCTTCCTGGTGATGGTACGTGTGTGATTCTTATGTCACTCCACATGTACTTCTGAACAGGCGGAGGTGATGTTCAGTCCATTACACGAACATAACTGGGATTTAGAGGATTCTCTTATGCAGAGCGACTTTCAACACCAACAGAGTGGACAGACGAGGGATCAAAGTGCAGTTGTACATTAGAAGGGGGAAGTACTGTACAGCCCTAACTGACAGATAAGTAACATGCAGTGTGGCCTCAGCTGGACACTGGTCAGGAAAAGACGACAAGCATTAGCTTCTATAGCTTTACAAAGAAAACCGAAATACAGCAGACATGGCAAAGTCCAAGTAAGGGCTAGCAAAGTGCTAAAGAGGGTGAGGGTGTTGAGGAACCCCCGAACAGGCTGAAGAGGTGGGTCTTCGGTCAGCATCTCTGCAGTTCCGTAAGGCTGTAAGGGTGAAAGGTGAAACTGTACCTGCTCTCGTTTCCAGGTGCAGCCAACATGCTGACGGGTCAGAGAAAGAACCTGCTGGCCGTGGCTAAGACCTGGTACAACCAGTTCTCCATCAACGCGCTCAGCCTCATGCACGCCAACAAGTCTGTGTGCGGCTACCACCTGGGCCACCTGGACGACGAGCCCGAGCTCATCTCTCAGGTGGTGGCCAAACTGCTGGAGCTCTACGGACAGGGCAAGATCAAACCCAGGGTGGACTCTACCTGGCACTTTGAGCAGGCAAGTGTGGAGCAGGAGTGTGCGTGCTTGCGCGAGTGTGTGTGTGTGCGTGCGTGCGTGCGTGCGTGCGTGCGTGCGTGCGTGCGTGCGTGCGTGCGTGCGTGCGCGCGCGCGTGCGTGCGTGGGTCTGTCTATGAGCCTTTTCACTCCGTCATGGTGTTGCGGCCCTGATCTTTTACTCTCTGCAGTGTGTTCCACACACAGCATGACTGTACCTTTTTATGGGGGTTGTTCACTCTCTGCAGTCTTCATATTATTTAATTGCTAATGTTTTCAGTTCTAACAAGAATACGATTAAACATCAATTTTGAAGAACAATGGCGTAATATACATACATACAACCTCTAAAAAACCGTTCATTAAAACGGAATAATGCCAAAAAGGCCCAGAAAGTGATCTTATTAGGGAAAACAAAGAGATCACCGGCCGAAGCAGCCAAACTGTGACACAACAAATATATGGAGTAACTCCTTCGTCTTTCTCTCACTCTTGTTACCATGGTGATCTCCTCATACTGTCCATGTTTGTTGAATAGGTAGATAAAGATATTGTCAGAATTGCAAGAAAAAGTTTGTTTCTCCAAAAGAAGAATTCAATTTTTAGGAACATTAACCAAAGCAATGCTTTTTTTTTCACTTGCCAGCACAACATTATGGTTTTGTCACAAGGAGTTTTGAACAAATGTTATTAGTTGTTGAATTATGTGACATTTAGGGCCTGATTTACTAAGCTTTAGCATGTGCAAAACCTTTTAGCACGCACAAAACTAATAACACAACCAGTGATTGGTGCAAAACAAATACCATGACCAATCATTGGTCATATTATTAGGTGTGGTTGAAAAACCACACCTATTGTTATCGCTCAGACTTACCGTTATTATTCTTCCGCCGATTTTTCAAAATCTCCTACACCGTTCACACCATCGACGCCATTCATACCTCATATTATACCTTTATACCCCTCCAGGTTGCTATTACTTTTTACCTTTATACCATATACTCTTTTTGAGATATTTGACATTTTATCGCCAAAAAATGAATGGGGGTCAATGGGCACATGCAGTAGGCTAGCTCACGGTGAGAATGCTCAGTGTGAGCACTGAGCTGACTTTTGAATAACTTAAACGTTCTGTCAACAACCTTGGAAAAATGCAGACGAGAAATTCCATAGCTAACGACGTAGCCTACTTCCGTCGTTAGCTATCAAAAATAGTTTTCAAAAATAATAATCATTGCCACATTGGACTATAACTACAACAAATGCTGCATCAAGCGCAATGCGCTCTTTCGCCACGAACATGCAGGCTATTAGCCCTATCTACGGTGCTAGCCTAGTTGTCAATGTCCCAATTATAGTAGCCTACTCATATTTCTCTGAAATTGTAAACCACTTTAAACCCTAAAAATTCCAATGCAGGATTGCTGCAGAGTCGCATACATCAACCTCTCAAGTTGCACTGCATGATAAAATTGCCCAAACCCGTTTACAACCATCTTGCCACAGTCAGACAATAACATGCATAAAATGTACCGTTTCTACACACTACAAAAACATTTGTTCCGATATAGGCTAGCCTATAGGCTATTATTAAAAAGTTGAAACTGTTACAAATAAACATTCAGTGCATTTTCCTTTGCGTAGGCTACGACTATCGCTACTTTCAGTATAACGTTAACATTTTTCTACAAATCTCTGATAAACAGATTAAGGAACCAAATATCCTACCTTGTAACGATTCTACAACTGGTTTCTGTTGAATGTTGAAGAGATTCTCTTATTCCATTTTGCCACTGCCCAGCAACGTTGATGTTTCCACAGCACTATCGCACTCGCGGCTGTAATCTAATAGCCTACATGGCTGTTATGTAAAAACACACGTAACGTTACCTTTTAAGGTACATTGGGCTACGTATTTTATCCGAATTATGCACATAACTGTTCCTTTGTATTATGAATGTACTGTAGGTGATCATTCTGACATCGTAGCTATCAGCAAGTGTTTTGATGTGGGTCAGAATCAGAAATAGTCAAGTATGAGTAGCTTATCTGCCACAGTTCTGTGGTATCTGCAGATCCGTAGACTAGAAAAATAAGGAGAAGCACTGAAATAGCTTGAGTAAGGATCAGCGCCTACAGTGGCTAAATGGGAAAACTACAGGGTCGGCGGTTTGTTTATTCTCTGATTTTTATTTTTTAAATTATATATATACTTTTTTCAGTTTATGATTGAGGCGAGGCCCCTTTCATTTGAGAGGCCCGTTTCAGGTGAAACGAATGAAACATAGCAAATGCCGCCTATGCTTCCCGTCTCTGATCCAAATCCAAATTCTGTCATGTAACGTTATGTTGTCTAAGTTACAAAATAGGCTACAATTGAATTGTTAACAAAATATATTTTGAGCGCTGTTGAAATTTTTGCCTGTTTTAGCTAAATGCTCATCTAGCCTACTAATCACTCCATTCAACATTATTCAACAAATTCTGATTTATGTTTTAATAACGTTAGCACAGACAAATTCCTAACAAAACATGACAAAAGCATAAGCCCGCTAGGCTACTGTGGTTATTTAAGCTACCAGGAAAAACAAACCTTTCACTCTGCATGAAAATGCCAAGGTGACAGGTGCCAGTAGACTACGTTAGCAAAATGCAATTGATTATGACATATGTAGCTACAGCAAATAAACTATCCGCTACACATGATTGGGTTATAATCTCAAGTTTATGCGAGTCAACAACGTTAAACTAAGTTACTATTAGCCAAACGATAGCCTATGTTTAATTATTGCTTTAGATAGCTGCATGCTAGGTAGGCTGAATAGAACACTGAATTCAGCACAGGACATGTGGTTTGGACTTCACAAAATGGTGAGATCTGTAATCGGAATCAGAGTTTGTTTAATAAAGTGGAGAAATCAGTAGATGATCATTTGGTTAAAACCTAGGGAAAAATTGTATGCACCCATATTTTTCTACAAACACAACTACGACTGTGTCCGAATAGTCCGAATCAGCACACACTACTATTTGAGTATGCCAGTTGAGTATACTTTTTTTTTTGAAAAGCTGTTAAATTAGGCTAGCCTTACCTGTGTGGCCAAATTGAGTGTTCTCAATATCCCCTGATAATATAGCCAAAGAGTGTAAAGGAAACTGATATAGCCTAGGCTACTTATGTCCAGGTTTGTATGGAGGATATTTTGCATACTGCATGTCACTGCAGTATAGACTACAGTAAGCAGTATGCTAGTACACAGGATGCAGTAAATTGGGCATTCGCAATGCCTTCCTCTACAACACTGTTATGACCCAACAATACTATCCCAGATGATTTGACATTACCTTTTTGTGCTTTTATCGCAATTCATTACTACTTTGTATCACTTCCAGGTTCTTTAGACTACATACCACAAAATGGGCTACATCACCATATTTTAACACTTTCACCTTCACTACCGCATTAACAGTTCATACCATTTTCACCTTTTATTTTCCACCTTACACTATACCATATTACCATCTTTCTATGCCATTTCCTGCCATTGATATTTGTGAAGCAACCACACCTACAATTTCTTTACGAATTGTTAATCTAGTTGGTTTTGCGAGTGCTAAAATGTTTTGCACACGCTAAAGGTCTTCAAGCCCTTAAAGTACAAAGAGCTGGATGAGAATTTGAAATATGGGTTTAAAAAATTGTATTACAACAGATGTACATAACATACGATTTTTGTGCGGTACCCACAGTATACTTTCTAATTATGCAACTTATAAGCAAGACTTTTGCTATTCCAACTCAATTCACTCAAATATGCACTTGTGATTAGGTGAGTAGGTCTGTAGGTAGGCTGAAGGCTTCTGTAATTTCTCTATAATGTAGGCATTTATAAAATGTCATGTATTACAAAACATCAAAGATCCCAAAAGTCTCGTGATTTTCAGTAACCCAACACTGCCCCCGCCCACTCACCAAACCGTTGTGCTCCTATCATGCGACAGGGTTTGAAGGCCCCACACCACGCATAACATATCACGTGACTTTTCCTCCATTTCTATGTTCCAAGAAGACTGGTGAAGGTGGGATCTTGTCTAAAGATCAGTTTAATATGGAGTGTTAAATTATGCACAATGTTATACGTGGTGGAATTTATCACTATATAAATAATGCCTGTGATTGCACATACTGCACAATTTACCAGGATTTCCATTGTTTCAAAATTCTACTTGTCAGCATTCAGCCCCATCATCATTTTTCTCTGAAGCTGAGTATGGTGAGATATGAGCACTATATGTTTCTCAGTGAGAAGCATTTACCCACTAATGTAGCCTCTGACCAGCAACAGAAACGGATTGTGTGAGACAGCAAGCAGGAGATTATCGACAGATTAACATAATTGTCATTTAACAATTGGTGAATTTCACATTTCAAGTCCTACACATAGACACTGTAGTCAATACAGACACACACACACACACACACCTTGGAATTCTTTCCTTCAGTAGGGCACCGGTTGCTGTCACTTTTTCTCCACTCCCTGTATACGTATCTAGCGGTCGTCAGGGACCTGCTTTAGGGATTTGCTGTTGCTAGGAGATAGACCGCTGTTGCCGTGGCATTGGTTGCTAGGTGGTCTGGCTGGTTGGGGGTGGGGTGTGGGTGCTGGAAGCTGTCTGGCTTGCGTGGAAGAGACTCCACCCCCCTCAGTGTACTGAAGGGGTCTCTGCATCAATAACCAGCAAGAATGCTGATTAAATGCTCACTCATTTACTCACTCCCTCATTCCCTGACTCACCCCCTCATGTGCTCACTCGCTCTCACTACCTCACTCATTTTGTTTCTCACTCACTCCTCTGTCACTCAGTACCACTCGCTCACACTCATTCTCTCACTCACTCACTCGAACATCTATTCGCACATTTACTACTAACTACAACAACTTACGACTTTACTCTTTTACACAGTTATTTACACTCTTTTATGCAGCAACTCACTCGGGTCCCCATTTTGTCCAAAGAAGATTTTTCTCCTGGAGTTCAGTCATCCCTCAGCATGAGGGCGGTCATACAGTGCCCATCAGAATTATTGGCCACCTTGGAAAATATGAGGAAAAAAAGTCTATTAAAAATATCTTTGTGACACACAGGCCAAAAAGTGGTCATCCCTCAACATGGAGAAGATCAGAGAACACACAAATTAAGTGAGACAAAAGGTTGTTGACCTTCCTAAATCAGGCAATGGCAACAGACAAATTGCTTCATGCCTGAAACTACCTATTTACACCATTAGGGCAATAATTAAGAAATGTTTAAGCAGCTGGAGCTGTGATGAACCTGCCTGGAAGAGGATGCAAGTGTAGGTTGCCCCCACGCACAGTGAAGAGGAAGGTTCGAAAGGCAAAAATCTCCAAGTAGATCTCCAATCTCTCACAGTTGGAGACTTGCAGAAGTTGGTTTCATCCTGGGGTCACCAATTCTCCAAAAGTACAATTAGACACCACCTCTATGCCAACAAGCTGTTTAGAAGGCTTGTCAGAAGAAAACCTCTGCTGTCATCATACCATAACCTTAAGCGCCTGGAGTTTGCTAAATGTTACCCGAATTTAGATTGGAATTGGGTGCTATTGTCAGACAAGACAAAAATGTAGCTTTTTGGCAAAAAATTGGCTATATTGCAGCTTTGTTGCGGTTGCAGATACTGACGCATTAACCACCGATTTACTATGACTGGTCTTAGCTTAGTGATTATGCAATCAAAGAAATGAAATGCCCTCGTTCACAATTTTCTTCTCTCTCTCTCTCTCCCCCTCTCCCTCCCCCTCCCCTTCTCCCTCTCTCCCTCTCTCTCTCTCCCTCCCCCAGGTTGGTGATGCCATGAGGAGGATGCAGGAACGGAACAACATCGGCAAGGTGATCCTCCTGCCCGAGCCCAAGAAGGAGGAGCCTAAGAAGGAGGAGGACAAGAAAGAAGAGAAAAAGGAGGAGCCAAAGAAAGAGGAGAACAAGAAAGAGGAGAAACAAGAGGAGCCCAAGAAGGAGTGAAATTTGGAGTTGTGGGTGCCATACAGGTGATCAGAAGCCCCTCCCCAGGTTATTGTTTTTGTGGGGTGAAGGGGTGAGGGTAGGGTCCTCGTTTAATTTTACCAGTTTGAGTCACCACAGACCAGCTTTCAGCTCTCCTGTCCCTTCCAGAAGTGAAATCACTGCCCCCCCTACCCCAGTCCTCCTGCCCCCCAGGGCAATTAATCCCTCAGACCTTCTCATACATTTGCCCCCCCCTCCCCGTTTGGCTTTAGCTCTTAAGACATCAAGTGATCAGAATTGTTTGTAATCCGCACTGTGATTAAACCCTTAAATCAGATCCATGTAGGTCAGAGAACCAGAGAACCAGAGAGAACCCCTTTAGGCTAAGGCTATGACCACTGCTGTGATACCCCCGCACTCTTCCCATTGGCTAAGACTACTGTGGAATGAGTTCTACCTGCCACACTTGTCCTTAAGTGTGCCCTCCCACCCCCAATACACCATACCCGCCCCCCTTCTCAAAATACTCCCGGACTCAGACAGACTAAACCCACTGACCCCCCCCGGACCCCCTGACCTTATCTGATGTTCTTCCGAACCACACAGGACTTTGCGGGTGTGATGTCACACAATGTAGCCATGGATAGCTCAGTTGGCTGCCCAGAGATATTTGCTTGCACACAAGCTTATTGGCTTCCTCTCTTAGGACTTGCCATATCATGCTGAAGCACATATTAGCCTGCTGATTGAGTGGATACTTTTCATCTCATTTCAGTTATAACCATCCACTGCTTTTTTGCCTGTATCACCCCTAAAATTATGTGTATTTATATTCTGTTCACTTACAGTAAGCAGTATTACCATGTTGGACGTAGTGCTATGTTCTTTCTTCTCTAATCGGATTACATGTTTTATCCCAGTACTGTTAAGCCCAGTACTTTTAGGTGACTTCTTACTCAAGCTTTTTCAGTAAATTAACTATTGGATTTGTCTGACAAAAAAATCTAAATTGAACCATTTGCTGTTTTTATTTTATTTTATTTTTTTAAGTGAATACTGAGTGAGAAGTTATTGCTTATTGTTATAGGCTGTAGTTTGCCGGCAAAAAATGCAGTTTTATCTCTTCCCATTCCTGCTGGTTTATTGTGATCCTCCTCTGACATTCCGTTAACTGGACTGTTTCCCATAATGCTCTTGTCTCGCCGCTCCCTGGACTGTTTCCCTTAATGCTCCTGTCTCGTCTCAGTGACATTTGCTGTTGTGCTGTAGGGAGCAGCTAAAAAAAGGCCAAACCTGCTGTATAGATCAGTCTCAGCCCCACCCTTCCTCCTCGGGCTCTCTCTTTCCCTTTCCCCCTCTCCTCACCCCCCACCCCACCCCAACCCATTATCAGATCGGCATAGCAACAGGCATCCAGTTCGTCAGAGATGTTAGCGTTATCCCTTTTCTCCTCCGTCCCTCCCTCTCCCCCTCCCCCCTCCCAGAGAGATGCACAGAATTACCCAGCTCTCTCTCGCTCTCTCTGCCAGAGGCTGTTTGCTGTATGTGAGTCATTCCCTGTTATATTCAACGGCCACTCCAACCAGTCCAGGATTAATACCCTACTGCATGAAGCTTTAATAATTTTTGCACTTTTTTTGCCCTCCCTCCCTCCCTCCCCCCCCCTTTCTCTATTCTGCCTGCCCTAGTATTGAGCTTCTCCTCATAGTGGTCCCTGTCAATCAAAGTCCAGCAATTCAGAAATATTTTTTTTCTTGTTTTTTTCCCCCCTGATTTTTATGATCCCCAATGTCTCTGTGGTCACCAGTGATTGGTGCTGCGTTCAGTGATCAAACATGTCAGTGTCTCCAATCCATACACGTCTGCCCTTAATCTTCATCCTGTATTCTTGTTGGTTCTATTAGTCTGTCTGTGGGTCTGGTTCTGTCTGGTCTGTGGTGGCTCAAGTCTGCCAAGTGATTTAGTGAAGAGACTGAAAAGGTGTGTTGTCAGTTGTTTTAGCATGAGCAAGCTTCTCTCATGTTTTGTGAGCTTGTGTGTGTGTGTGTGTGTGTGTGTGTGTGTGTGTGTGTGTGTGTGTGTGTGTGTGTGTGTGTGTGTGTGTGTGTGTGTGTGTGTGTGTGTGTGTGTGTGTGTGTGTGTGTGTGTGTGTGTGTGTGTGTGTGTGTGTGTGTGTGTGTGTGTGTGTGTGTGTTCTGAGATCTGAACCACTGCTCTCCTTTGCCACTCTTCCTCCACATAATTCCTGAATTTCCCCTTATATATCCCCAAAACCGCTGGCCTCTGTTCTCTGGGTCATAGGGCTGGGTTGAGCTGCCCTGCCGGTGCTCTTGGTCATAGGGCTGGGTTGAGCTGCCCTTGCCGGTGCTCTGGTTCAGATGGCTGGGTATGTTTGGGTCTGTTACACTCTACCCGCCAGTCGTATTGCACTTCCAGGATTGACTGTCTCTCGTAACGGCAGTATTCCTCTGGTCTTTTCAGCTGCATTCAAAAGCAGGGTTTACAGCTAACTGCGATTTATGAGGTGTTCACCAGGGGCTGCATATTCTCACAGGATATTCACAGCACCCCCTGGTGGTGAGGTGTGCACATGAGCACTTGAGCTGTAAAACCTGCACATGGTCTCATCTCCTGCCCCTGGTTCAGTGGCGGCTGCTGATTGAAAATTTACAAGGCAGAAAACTTCCCTTTAAACTGATTATTGGTCTCGACCTGTTTTCAGTCATTTCGCTTAACAATACAGCTATTAATTTACGAAAATACTCAATACCATTCTCCTCAATTAGGCTATTAGGCGAGTAATAAAATCACTTGGATACATGTCTACTCTTCGTTCAACGCACTCGCACAAGGAGAATATTCCTGGCAAAGGTCTGCAATGCACAGATTTTGTAATTTAAACAATCTTGAAACGCAAGTTTTGTTGGCCTTTATTGCGTGTTGTGCTGAAAGCTAACAGTTAAAGACTGTCTACTAAAAGCTAGTTAACAAGGTGGTGTATATTTTTTGTTAAGTGTACTTTGTGTTTAAAACTGAATTCTTTAATTCAATTTATCGTCTAATCTCCCTAACATAATGTGAAGAAAGAAGCTGTGTGTTTACCTGCCAGTTGATTATCGTTCGCACACTTGTTAATCAAGAAAAATGAATGAAAACAGGTTGAGACCAGTGATCAGTTTAAAGGTTTCCGCCCCGTCCGTTTTCAGATCACCAGCAGAAATTCTGGTTCTGGGAGTAACTGTGTTAATCTGGTTCTGTTCTTTTCTGCTCTTTTTGCTGGGATTTATGTGTTCCTGTTGATGGTGTTTTTTTTTTTCGTGCAAGTGCAGTGTGATTAACAAGTGCTAAAGTGAAGAATGTTGTGATTTATATTGTTACTTTAATTTCTTTTGTTGGTCTTTGTACACAAGGGTTTAAATTCAAAGTGACATGCGCTTAATGGGGACCTGCTGCAGCACATTCCATTAGAGTGACCACAGTTGTACTTCCTCAAAGGCCTTGACCAAGTGTGCCAAATCATGTGGGAGCTCTTCTTGACTTTGCTTTGACAACAAGTTTTTCTTTACTTTTTTCAATTGTGTTTCTGCCTGTATAGCACATGGATACTCTTTCTATGACCAAAAACAAAAAGAAATTGTTGCACCCTGTATGGTTTCTCTCTCAAATGTTTGTGTTGGCTGACTATTTTTTTAGCTGCAGCTGAAATCAGTTCCATGGCTGTAATTCTCCCGTGCCAAACTGTTGAGCATTCCCAGTGCCTCTGTTGTGACTAACGCCAGATTACCTCCTCAAACTTCCCAGTCCCTCCGGGATCTTCCTGCACTGTGTCCAGATGAGCGCACGGGGTAGACCTGGTGACTCGCGTGATGCACAGCAAAACAACACTATCAGAGTACGTTTTACACTGGTAGAGTACCTTTTATCCACTTTGGACTAACACTAAAGATTTTAGTCCATAATCACACGTTTCTCCAACACAAAACCGTGATGGGTCCATATTGATTGGCTGGAGCATGCCGTGGTGTATTATGGGTAAGTCGCACACTAACATGCTGACGTGCTGCCTTGCGGTGGTGACCATACCTCAAACGCACAAGAGCTTCGGTGTACTTTGTTAAACACGGCATCGCATGCCAAGCTTCCATATCTCCACATCCTCATCCTGTTTCTCTGAGGAGGGCTTCGGCAGTGTGGAGGAGGAAGCAGATGCGCACTCCAGCTGTGGTGGTCAGTCACGAGGGAGCATAGCCTCCTGCCAGGCATACATCTCCACACCCATAGTCTCCACGGCCAGGCACACGTACATTACCACGCCCATAATCTCCACAGCCAGGCTGCCAAATTCCAATTTTCCTCCAGTTACTAGACATTCTTTCGAGTTGTCAACTCGCAAACCAGCAAGTAACAAATTTACAAAAAGAAACCACACATTTATTTACACATGAAATAGACAAAGTTGTCATTTTTGAATGCTTTCAGCGTGATTTGTACATTGATACAAAATGGCAACAGGCTGGGTTGAGGTAGGGGGAAGTGACTGGATTCTTACAGGATCACAGAGCTGGAGAATGAGCCAAAACCTTCTTCTCAACCCCCCTCCCCCCTAATGGCTTTTCCAGCTCTGTGGTTCTCTATCCTTCTGCAGCCTGCTAGTCAGCCCCAGGTCAGAACTCTCAGCTCTGTCTCAGTGAGCCCAGAGTCCAATTCTGGTCAGGAGCACCGCTGCAATATTCTTACAGGCAGTATTACAGTACTCATCGTTGGTACCTCAAAACTGCTTCAATCACACTGACACAATCAATGAATAGAAGGAAACGTATTGCTCAGTTGTAATATAGGCAGCACGTTTTAGGGAATTTCTTTTGTCTACAAGTATTTACATTTAGGCTGATAATTGATTTAAGTTTCATTCCCTGCAGTTTGGGGTTCAGATACTGACTTACCACAACACTTCAAACGTAGGCTCGTCCAACCCAAATCTTAAACCATGGAGAGCAGGGGTGGGCAATTCCAGTCCTGGAGGGCCGGTGTGTATGCAGGTTTTTGTTTCCACAATTTACCCTAGCTAAATGTATACACCAACACTGGTTCACTCGTAGATTTGATCACAGTAAAACATTTAGTATACGGACGCAATAACAGTCTTCGGCTGTCATTCAGGCGCTTATCAAGAAATGTAGCCAAGCTAAAATGTCAGATGGCGTAAATGGTAATTAAGTAACTAATGCCAGAAGGCATGAAAACCCGAAATGGATACGGCCCTGGTTGCCCCCTCTGATGAAGAGCGATGTGAAAACGACTAGAGCTGATCCAACCCCAGTGCTCGGGAACCGGCTCTTTATCTGTCCCAGTCTAGCGATTCTGGTTTTGTGCTAGTGGCTGTGCAATTTCTCCGTTCCAGTACATAGTCTTGTCTTTCGCCACTTACAGTTGTTTGCCTGTACCAGTTGTTTGCCTGTGCCAAAGCAGATTGTGTGGACAGTTTGTGTGAAGGTGTAGATGCCAAACCCAGTGGAACAAAGTGAGGTGCTGCTGCTGCAGTCTTTGTAACAGGCCAGCTTTTCAAGCCCCATCAGACCACACCTAGGCTTACCACCAGGTACTCCCATCTGCCGCGCAACATTGCTGCAAGGTAACGTTGTTCCAGTGTTGTGGCACTTATAAAAATGTGTGTACTCGCTTGTTACAAGCATGTTTAGCTGACAAATGACTCTATGGCTCTTATTACCTTCCAGAGCAGCAGTACTGCACTGAAATCATGTTTGTCAATGTGTTATTTACCGAAGTTCAAATGACTTCCAACTCAAAGTGCCATTGCAGATAACAGTGATTACTGACCTGATTGACGGGTACTGTAGCAGTTCTCTTAGCTGCCGCAGGGCTCCAGGGTCACTTGTCTGGTCTAGAAAACACCTGTGTGCTTTATGAGTTTTACGTTTTGTTTCCTCTTGCATCGTGTTTGCCCCCAGCCCCCCCAGCCCCCACAATCGCAGTTTGTCCGTCTGCTTTGTACTTAAACCCTTTGAAGAAATGCTGCTTCTGTGCTTGAATCCGGGTCGACCACGTGTTTGCGGTGCTGTTCACATGGACTAGAACTTGTAATGCTTTCCTGTGTAATGTTACCATATGCCTTACATGTTTCTCCAATTAATAAAAAGCTTAACACAAAAAAGTCAAGGTTGGGCGTGTGCGTGTTAATTTCAGTATTTAATTGCAAACATTGCCGAAACCGTTCAGTACGATTTGTGTTTTACTGCATAAAGCATGTAACCTTGACATGTGCCTCCTATTTCCTTTGAGAAGAAGAATATGAATGGAGATGGACTGAAATGTTCAGGGTCACAAAGACCAGTGTGGTTCCTCTGAGCTACGCAGATGATATCCAGTTAGGAGATGAAGCCTATACCCAAAAATGAAGACATACAACTTGTGCAACTTTGGTTATTACATGAACACTTCCCAGTCTTTTTTTTAGCTCCATTGCCCAACTGAAATCTTGTCAGATGTCCTGTTCTAGATGGAACAAGTGGCACAAAACGTTTTGACTGTTGTTTATGCCCACAAAATGTGTATGATTGTGCGAACAGTTACTAATTTTCTTTGTATTGAGCCTTTTGAGGGTAAATTAGAATTAGACTCGGCAGAAAGGTATGAAGTTAAGTTTGACTTACTTTAATGCCACAGTTAATGACAAATCCTCAACAGGTCATAACCTATTGCATCATCCCACTAAATACCCCAACCCACCATCTGTTTTCAATAAAGCTCTCAAAGTCAAACAGGACGGCATTATACATTCTTCCTTTCATTGCCAAGTTTTGTAACTAGAAAATGCATCACATATACAAAAAAGACGTTTTTTTTCAAGTGTACACAATATTATTCTGAAAAATACACTTCTGCTCATTGTAACCCAAATACAGTGCATATCTGATCATGGTCAGTTGTTGGTCTTGTTGTGAGTCTTGGCCAAAGCTGTGCTTTCTTCAGCTCCCAGGATCCTCAGCTCTTCGGTCAAGAGGCTGATGTACCCAGAGTCTGGGTATCCATTTCTGCAGCGAGAACAGGGACACTGGTGAGATTAGAGTCAGCAGATATAGCATGTAGTCTACACAACTTGAAAATGATTCCAAGTACTGGCACAGTCTTGCTCAACCCATCATACCAAAATGACTCCAGTCCCATTGCCAAATTTCTTTAATGTTCCCGGGGTCTTTTAAAACCTGAATTCTTAAGACACTGGGGTGTTATTCTTACGCTTTGAACAAAAGTATCCAAGATTTCCCTCATGGAAATGTAATATACTGTAAATATATTATAAATTATATTTATATTGTAAATTCTGATATATTTACAATATGCTGCAATATATTCTTTTCCCATAAGGGTTGTCCTCTGGGGATGGAACATTAGTTCTGTTACATTGGTGCAAAGCCACTAAATGTGTGAGTGTGGAACACTAGTGTTCCTACCCACACAGAACATACCTTTTTTTTTTCTATATACAGTATAGTGATCCAATTCTTTATTTGTTGTTGTAATAATGGACAGCTATTCTGAAAATATTTTCAGTGATATCAAGGCAAAACATTGACTTATTCAGGAATTTGATAACTGCTCTCCGGGACAAAGACATGATACACTGCTGAATTGTAAGACGGTAATTGCAGTTCTAGAAAATGTTGTGTGTGTGCGCCACCCACTTCCTGTGCACTGTTTCCTGTCTGGGAGTAGATGTACAATGTATATCTCAAGCAGCCAGCTGTCGGCTCTCAACCTCAGCACAGGATATAATGTCGCCCTCTGCTGATATCTATAATTTGCGCTCAAAAAGCCAGTTTCCCCATTGGGCTCCATTTATTTTTGACAGAAAAAAGTAATACTTCCACTCATGATGTTAACTCCATGCATTACATTTTTTTTTAAAATTGCTTATTTTTCTGTGGTCAAATATTTTTTTCTTACCACACGGACAAGGATATGATTGTTTTTAGTATTATTTATTCTGGCCTACATCATATATTCACGCACTAGGTGGCAACCAGTTACATGCTCATATGGTTTTGACGTAGCCACCTTACGTCACTTTCTGCACCATCCTCGTTGCACATGTGACTCCAAGGGCATAGCTGCGCATGTAAGATGAGTGCAAAATGAAAACTTCTTGGTTTGGATGTACTCCCCAGTGGTTTCTATTGGCCTGGCTATCATAATATGTATTATGGGCCAGAGTTGAGATAAGCACGCGCAAATGGGACTTACTCCCGAAATTCTGCGTAGCTTATGCTATTTGTGATTCAGACATTTGTCTTATCCGCTGTTTTAAGGTAAGATATATCTTCACAGAGTTCCTGTCACTCTCAGTGAAGTCTTGCAGCACCCCTGTGGTCATCCTTAGTTACTGCAATAACCTGTTTATCACCCTCTCCCTGTACGCTTAAAGGGTTGCGCCAACGTCAATTCCCTCAAAGTCAAAGTGGATACTGTTCTGCCCCGTTTCCAAGCATTTGAACTGCTGTCAACTAGTTAATTACTGATTCACACAATTATTTATATAGGCCACAAATATTGTTATTTTTATGCCTCCATTGGTTGAGTAGCAGATGGGGGAGCTGCGGAAAAGAACATGCAGAGAGAGTGGACCCTGCTCTAGGCTGTGCCTGAATCAGAGCCCTATCTATTGCATCCTGTGTACTAGCAGACTGCGTACTGTTTACTGCATATTGTTTAGTATACAACATGCAGTATGCAAAAAAAGTAAGTATATCATCCAGGGATTTTAAGTATACTATATTTAGAGAGACATTTCACCGGCTTAACAACTTTCCCATCCAGTGTACTCAACAAGCATACTCAATAGTATGGAAGGCCGTTGATTCGGACACAGCCCTCGTCTTGAGGATGTGTTCTCTCTGAGTAATTGTTTGGGCTGAGTCCACTCACTCAGACTTTCCACCGTCAGTCCTGGTCTTGTGAGGGACACGGCCCCAGGCGACTCGGGCCCCTCCATCCCCTGCTCTCACAGTGAAGGTCCGTCCCTCAGTGAAAGCCCTCGTCAGCTGTGGCAGCAGCCCCCGGGTCTGCAGGTTAACTGGCAGGTAGGCTTGGAACACACCCCCTCGAAACGGAGCTCCAGGGGCCGGGTGGCCTTCCTTCACAGAAGAGAGGAGGGAGGAGGGAAAACACAAAAAAACTTCTTTTTTTTTTTACCACACCCCATATGTTTTAAGGGGTATTTACAGATATAAATGTAATGTAATAAATGCCTGTACTCCTGTTGCTCTCCTCCCACACATCCCTCGCACTTCATCCTCTCAGTTTACTTTCACCCCACCTCAATCACTACACATAACCTACAGACGGAATATAGACAGATGAGGACAGATTGTGGGGGTAGTATAATGGTTAGGGAACTGAGCTCTTAAATTTTGCACAGTTCTGATTCCAGGTGACATTGTGGTTGTATTGTACCCATGAGTAAGGTACTTAACCTGACATGTTTCATTAAATATCCAGCTATATAAATTTTATGTAAATAAAGAAATATTAAGCTGTGTCTGCTAAATAACTATATTTAACATTAATAATGTAACAGACAGAAAATAGGACCCTTACCCCTTGGATGCCATCAGGGATACTGTAGGTGATCTTCAGAGTCAAATCTTTGCTGTGCCCAGCCAAGCTTTGGGGTAACTCTGTGAAAGTCATGGTGCCCTGGATCCCCCAGGCCTCCTCCACTCTAGGGCACACTCTGCACTGAGCATGGGCTGACAGGCACTGTGAGCACAGGGCAACCCCGCAAGGCGTACGGGTAACAGAACTCCCTCGCTCCCCACACACACAGGTCTGGCCTTGGTTCTGGTTCTCCTCCTGAGCGTGTTCGGACATACTGGAGGTCTGGCGCGCAGGCTCTTCTCCTCCTGTGCTCCCCGGACTCTCTGATCCCACTGGAGAGCCCAGAGTCTCCATTTGGGTCAGCGTGTTTGTGGATTTGGGCTTTGGGTTCCTGTCTTTTTTGGATGCTGTCCTGTTCTGGGCAGTCTTCCCAGGCGCTGACTGGGACAGTGGCCCTGTACCGGTTATTACTGAAGCTTTCCGTGTGGATGCAGATGTTGGGTGAGTAAACAGGGTTGCATTGGTCCCGCCGTGCTTGCCATCCTTGGGCCTGCCCTTCCCGAGCTTCTCCACGGTGACGGGCTCTTTCTGGGCTGCTGATTGGCTCACTTGTTGTCCCCTGCCTCCAGATAACTTCTGAACATTCTGTTTGTGCTCACTGGAGCTAGGCCCGGTTTCATCTCCTCTCTGTGTCACTGGCTCCTTCCGTGAGCCATCCGGAGGAACAAGGCTGCTACTTCGATCCTGGCTGTCAGATTGGGGTGGAAAGGTTTGGTTTTGGGTCCTGCTGGTCAGGGAGGTGTCTGAAGTTTCCCCTACCCCTGGTGGACTCTCCCGCTGCTCTTTCCGCCTCTCAGCCCCACCGTGGAACACTTCCACCAGAGCCCCAACCACCTGAGTGCACAGCTGTTTGGGCCCAATGAAAACAAGACTCTCTTTCCGTTGCTGGATTTTCACCTTCCGAAACTTTCTCCGCACCTCGGTGCAGCACATATCCAGAGTTTCATCCCGAGGGTCAGCCACGCCCAGGCTGGCCAGCAGCAGTTCCTGCACAAAAAAATCTGTGGCGACCATGTTAATCATGTTCTTAAGCTCCCGTTGGCAGCCATCCACTTTGGATGGCTCTGCCCCCCTCAGGATTACAGTCGTAACACCACTCTCTGATTGGCTCTCCTTCATCTGCGACCCTGAGATTATGTCCTCCAGCCGAGTGCGGTAGGCATCCTTCATATATTCCCACATGACCGCAGGAGCCTGCACCTCCACACTATATACCTCCTTCCCCTCTCTGCGGATCCCTGGGGTGCTTACGTTACCTCTGCTTAGCTTCCCTCCAAAACCACCAGCATCACCCACTTTCTGATCCTGTTTGTTCCTGGAATAGCCAGAGAAACTGTTAGCCCGTCTCAATGTGGTTCGGAAGCTAGATTCCGAATGGGGGACAGCGGCTGTCTGGACCCTTCTGTCTCTGAACAGGTCCATGTGTTGCACAGTGCTCTGGGAACTCCCAACCTGCAGCTTTTCATTAGGCGGCCCTGAGCCTATCGGTGTGGAGCTCAAGAAGGGCCTGCTCTCCTCAGAGGCAGCAGACAGAGGATCAAACTTCTCCAATGGAACATCCTGCCCTGTTGGGTCAAACCTTTTTTGGTCTTCCAGATTTAGCCCACCAACTCCCACCCCAAGCCTCCCTTTATCCGATATTTGACCACTGCTCAAAATTGGGCCACTACCTAGGATGGGATCAATCCCTGATTTATGTTTACGC
The DNA here is from genome assembly GCA_029718625.1 of Synaphobranchus kaupii. Classification (NCBI taxonomy): domain Eukaryota; kingdom Metazoa; phylum Chordata; class Actinopteri; order Anguilliformes; family Synaphobranchidae; genus Synaphobranchus; species Synaphobranchus kaupii. The sequence continues at coordinate 6,143,741 of CM056387.1, forward strand.
GCAAAGGAATGTTCCTTGAATGCATTGCTAGGTGTCAGCAGTGTGTTGCCAAGCCCAGTGCCTAGCCCATGGTCCCTGCTCTTTGTGTCCCTGAATCTGGCGGCTAACCTGTACTCCCTGCGTCCTTCAGGACTGCCAGACCGGCAGGTCCTGAGCGTTTTCCCCGCACTGGCATCCAGCCGAGAAGCATTTGAGGCGGGATCAAGGCCAGTCCTGCCCAGCCTGGGGCGATGCCCCACCACCTCATCGGCACGCAGGTCCAGCAGGAACAGCTTGGCTTCCAGGACATCACCACTGCTGCCCACGATGGAGACGTGCGTGCTGTCCTGTCCCAGCAGCAACTGTGGTAGCTGGAGCTGCAGGATCTCCAGGGCCTGCTGGAGGCCCTCCTGAGGCCCACTCTCCTTGGGGAGCTGCTCCCTGCACAGCCGGCTCTCTGTCTCCTGGCACAGATCACTCAGGTCTCTATGCGCCTGCCACAGGCTGCCTCCTCCCACCCCCTCCACCTCCCCAGGCTTGGCCAGCAGGAGCAGGGTGGTGACTCCTCCCGTGGTCACCTCCACAGCCTCCACCCCATGCCGGTTCAGGATGCGCTCATACTCCTCCCCACAGTGCTTTTGAAGGTAGCGGAAGGTATCTATGTCCACAATCAGGGAGTGATCATAATCCTCCGGCGGGGGGTCTTCCTGCGCTCCCCTTCTCCTGTTAGCCCCACTACTGCCCTCTAGTGTCTGATCACTAGGACGAATCCCAGGGGAAACCTGACCCAAACCTCCCAGATCTGGGCCAGAGGCCTGTCCTAAGAGTGCAGTGGCCTCGCTTTGTCTCTCACCATCGCTATTAGGACGGTCCGCTGACCCACGGGAAGGGTCTCTCATCACACCCGAGGTGGGGCTTTCCCTGGCCGTGCTCCCCCAGGTCCCCAAGGAGGCAGGTTTTTCCAAAAGGCTCAGCAGCTGGGTGACCATGGCCTGGAGCACAGAGTACCGTCCGCTTAGCGTGCAGAGTCCCACGGGCAGGTCAAAGCCACACTGGACCTCAGGGAAGCTACACTGCAGACTACTTATCGCCTCCTTCCCCAGGGGCAGCCACTTATAATCCACTGTCACCCTCATGCATGTGAAAACCTCATGTAAAAAGAGGAAGCAAAGACACAGATTAAGAGTTGGCGTGTCACCAAATATGGCAGTGCTCCCATACCCTGCTCCTGGAGATACACAGGGTCTGCTGCTTTTTATTTGCACTGCAATCAACAACTGGCTCAGACCCAAGAAACCAGGTGAGGTGAGTTAACTGCTTTAACTCATCAAATTAACACCTAAAACCAGCGCTCCAGGACCAGGCTTGGGGAACCCTGAAATATGTGATGCAATCCAGCAGACATTGCAGTTTTGAAGCTGAAACTTAATTCCAGTTACCTTATCCTGGTCTACTTCTTTGCTTGGAAAACTCACGGTGAGCCTGTACTCCTTGTCATCCACCAATAAAATGTGTGTTCCGTATTGAACCACACTCTGGGCCACTGTGCATGAGGTCACCAAATAGAATTAATCAGACTTCAGCAAAGAAGGAAAAAAGCAAGAGCAAGCAATTCTATCTTGTCAATTAAATGATATATCATAGCCCAGTTCATTATAAATCACAAGAATGACAAGGCAGTAAAACACAAGATTGTGCAAAGGTGTGCAAAAGAAGTCTAAGTTGATAAATGTAGCCAACAATGGCCTGTGCGTGCAAATGGGGTGGGGGTAGTGTGGCTTTTGGAGCAACTCCCCTCCATCTACTGACCATTACTGTCCTCAAAGGTAATGAGGGCAGAGCCAGGTGTTGTCTTGGTGATGTTCACTGAGGTGATCTCCCCTCCTCCATGCCTGCCCCTCAGGAAGTGTATGTAGAGCTTGTCTGCCAATCTGTCCTCTTCGATGTCTCCGGGTAAACCACTCACATCGACTGTACAACCCTCTGCCTCCATCTGGTGGACAGAAATTATACTGTCGCTATAACGTAGACCCGCACATTGCGCACAATGAAATCAGAAAGTAGCCTAATCGTCACATTTAAGATGACAGGTATTATCGTTCCGGGATAATTTTAATGGATGGGAAGATATAAATCATATTTCATTTGCATGTCATAGCCTACTGCGCAGAGAGTTGCATAGAGCGCAGAGTTGTCGATGAGTGAGACGGCTTGCCAGGTCGTGTAGTAGTGTCCAGGCTGCATGCATTACAGGATACTCTATAGTCCGTACCTGAATGACGAGCCTCGATGGGCTGAATGGCCTGTTCTCCTCATTACGTGTTCTTATGTCCTTATATAGCCTATTATATGTTTTATGTATATTACAATATATTAACTGACGATAAAAATATTGCATCGTGTTAATAATTCGATGTAACAGTTCGTAAAATGTGGCACCTTTTCTTTATGCCCATTTCCTCATTTTCTGAAATTCAGCACTGGACAAAAAATATTATTGCTAAAGGGCCTGTACAAAATGCAATAGCCCAGCCTGCCTGTTAAAATCGATTTGCATTTTAATCATGCTTGGGGAACAAGTTCCTGTTACAGTTGCTATTTCCATCCAATATTTAAATCTAAATCAGGTTGCGTTAGGCGACCTATGGTCCCTTAATTCCGACTGTATTGGTCGCTTTCTCGTGCAAAGTGATTCGTTAGCCAAAGATTTACCCGCATGAACACATTTTAGGTATTGTCATTCTGAATTCAGCTGCAAACGACGCGTGACAGAGAAACCAGAGGTAAATACAGTTTTAAGGAAGTCCAGAAACCTACACATTCTCTGAAATGGCGAGTTGCGGAGCGACTTTGAGTAGCCTAGTTTCATTACTTAGCGATGTCTATATTTCCATAGAGTAGCCTAGGCCTACGCCGTCAATATATCCTAGGCAGATACGTTTTACCTTTTGTTTAATCGTCCAAACGAAGACAACGCATTTCTGTCGACATCTTCAAGAAACAGAAAGTGAAAGACTATAGCCTACTGTTTGTTTGAGATCGCTCGTACAGTCTCAGTGTGAATGTATGCGGATGATTGCCTAAGCACTGAACCTGGATCAGTGCAACATCTTGTCACAAAATGGTTGGGTGTTGGGTATTAAGTACAAAAATGAGCAAGCCGATTTAATTATCATTATGATTATGAAGCCCTGGCCACCAACCTGACATTTTTCTTCTGTGTTTTTGTAGGTCCTTATTTTAATTTAAGACTTTTTTTTCTGGTTTAGGCTACAGCTTTCCCTCAGTTCTGAGGTGCACATGTTTCTCCCTCATGCACAAATTCCTACCTTTGCAGCAGGTTGGTGTGTGTGTCTGTGTGTCTGTGTGTGTCCATTTGTATGTGCATCCGTGCACAAATGTGCGTGTTTACATATGCATATGTATGCACTATGCAGGCGTAAGTGAGGCGTAATGTAGCAAAGTTACTTAAGATAAAAAGAAATCCATGCATTCTGGGAAATTACCCAAATGAGAGTGTTTGCCTGTTTCCCTCGAGTCACTATAGTATTCCTGAGAATGTCAGGACTGGAGCTGAAAGTGCCCCAACTAGTTCTCACAGAAAAAAAAAATACAGTGTTCATTTGTTTGCGTGTCCCTGGGGACAGGGGAGACACTACTACTACTTACTGCATATAACCTTTGACATATCCACCAACTTTAAACACTTAAAGAGAGACAATCACGAGACAGAAACTCAATTAATGTTTAACCATTTAATATGGTTTGAAAAACAATAAAGTTCCCACATTCAGTGGGCTGAGCAACAATGTAATAATATTTTTTTAAATATTGTGTTGCTATAAGGCAATTGACTGATGTCTAATCACACAACAGTTAGCAGGACCCTCATTTACAAAAGAGCAGAGTAAATTTTGACAATATACCATTCAGGTGGGAAATTAACTTTACATTACAAAATAACCTAAATAAACATTTAAGAAAACACATAGCAATTGTTCATTAATGATGTACTTACCTTATACAAACGTATTAATTTAGATCATTTGAATCTAATTATAAAATTGAGGCTTTGAAAACATGGGGTGAAGGTCCTAGGGAATTTGCATAGTGTTTCACTACGTATCATGTTTAATACTTTATTTGGGTATTGAGAGACAAAGTGTGTGTGTGTGTGTGTGTGTGTGTGTGTGTGTGTGTGTGTGTGTGTGTGTGTGTGTGTGTGTGTGTGTGTGTGTGTGTGTGTGTGTGTGTGGAGTGGATAGACATTACTCTTTTCCCCCCATTTGTTCAGCTTTGTGTTGTTCACACGGAAGAGAAAAGCTTGTTTTGGTTTCTGGTGGCGAAGGCAATTGCAAAAACTATTTTTCGATCGATACTTTTATGCAGCGGCGGATTGCTCCTGCGTAGTTGACGAGCCACAGGGTATATCTGTCATAGGAGAGGCTGCGGATAGGCTCCACTCCACGTAGGCGCACCCATCCTGTGCCCTGTGGCCTACTGTCGCTGATACCGATTCTGAGAACCCAACCACAGAAAGGACATGCGTTAGCAATTCAATTACATTTTCTCTCTCTTCCGCTAAACAGTACGTTAGCCAGCAGCACAGTTTATAGGTGCTGCTGCTCAACACTGTTTTCTGCAGAAAAACAGAGCTCACATACCATATCTTTCCTCCTTGGTAGAGCAGTTTCCGTGTTGCTACAACTCATATTTTAGCATTTTTTATCTGGGTGATATATGTGTGTACGTGTGTGCTTTTGCGCAGGCTGTGCCCAGCTAAGTGCAGGTTGGTATGTACCTCTCGTAAGGCACGCCCGTGGAGCTCAGTGCAAACACAGATCCATCGGAGCTGACCTCCACCTTAGCCATGTGGACCTTGGAGTCCACAGTCCCCGTTTGTCCGACGCAGTCACCCGCGTGAACACCTGTCCTGACGTAGACCTCCCCGGCCTCGCCCACCCCCCAGCAGGCCAGTGGCCCGCAGGAGTAGTACTGCATCTTGCCAGGTATGAGGGTCCAGCTGAGGTCCAGTGAGCCCGGCACAACCTCTGCACAGAAGGCAAGGTGACACTTTTTTACCCCTGTCAAGAAACCGGTTCCCCCTGCGTCAACCTGCTCCAGTGTCCCTGAGAGAGAGAGAGAGAGGTAGCAGTTACCAGTTACCACTAGCTGATACCACTTGCATCTGCTAAGTGATTGCAATGTAATGTTTCATGTCTTCCTTTGCCAAAAGAGTTTGAGTTTTTCAGTAAACCTCCATTTGAATTTGAATTATTGCCAGAGATATTGATTACCATTGTGATTTTTTGCCTTTGGGAATTTGCTTACTATGCTTTGAAATACAGTATTATTGTCATACCAATAAAACTTCGTCTGAATTTGAATTTGATGCTTTCCTTTTATGTCAGTCCTCATTTACTGTTGGTTATGGCCAGATTCATTCCTTTCTTAACCAATTTGCCATTGCACCAAGGCTATTTTGTACAATCACGCACCGATACAATGGAAAGGGTGATGTTCATTTTACTATGTTCATTTTCATGAACATATATGCAGGGATTGTTAAAATATGGCAGAAGTAGTTTTTCAAACTGAGGGTTCTATTTGAAGGCATGCAATATTGAACATCTCAACCTGCACAGCAGACCGTTGTTAGATACTTTATTTGGGGTACAGGTTTTTGTTTTAGCCCAGCACTACAACACCTGATTCAACTAATTATGGTCTTCAATCAAGACCATGATAAGTAGAATCTGGTGTTTTAGTGATGGTGCTAAACCAAGAACATGCACCCACAATTGGCCCTTTTCGGATAAGATTGGACACTCCTGCTTTAACTCTTTGTACCCCAGAAATATTAATGCAGGTTACTCACTAATTTTTTTGGTTGATTTTCCAACATACCCGTACCCACATTCACATGCTTTTTTTGTGTTGATTGTCTCAAATGCCCGTACCCACATTCACGTGCATACCTGGGACCTTCCTCCAGGTGTCCTCCTCCAGGGTGTAGAAGTGGTTCTTTAGGTCAGTCGCCCAAACTCCAGTAGGTCCCGCGGTGATGTGCTTCATGTCCCCGTCCAGGGGAGACCAGCACTTGCCCACCAGCTTCGCGGCCAGGTTGTCCAGGCCGATTCCATACACACCGCCCTGGCTAGCCTCCACTTGCCGTAATCGCCCCGGCAACCGCCAGCACTTGAGCATGATCCCTAGCTCACCTGAGGACAGAGCAGAGAGAGACAGAGCGAATGTGAGAAATGCAAATTGCTCATCTTTTTTTCCTTCATATTTTTCTCCATTGTCCATTCTTTGATTTTCTTCCCATTGTTCTCAGTGGTTATAACCATGGGGTGCTGATAGAACTTCATTTAATCTCCCAGAGCATATCATAATTTAGTGAATTTTCCATGGCAACACATTTTTAAGCAGACATTATATTTCACAAGGGCAAAAGTTTCCATAATTTTCCAGAAAATTGTTATGGCAATGTTTTTGTCCCGAACTGTGGCTGGTCACCCAAAAAATAATAAATTATCATTCCAACTGCAAGCCTGGTTTGACTTCAAGAGGAGTCACACCTTTTCCAAAATCCACACATCACTAAGGACTAATTCTTAGTCTTTTGAAAATGAATGTACTCTCACACAAATTAGTCTATGAAAGGCACCATTGATCTAGTGCAATATGACCCAAAACACCCAAAAAATACAAAAAACATGTGTTAGAATTATTGTTTGAATTTACCTACAGCAGCTATTTCAACCCCATGAAGGTGCTCAATCCACCAGTATCCGAATGTCCCATGAGAAACATCAATATTCAAGCTCTTTACGCAATAGCTACCCTATCCCAGCAGCCTCAGCTGTCCTAGTCATTCAGCTCACCTTTATTCTCCCCATGGCTGCAAGCCACTAAGAACATTGAAGTCACCCACAGCAGCCTCATGACTGCAAACACACTGAATCTGCAACTGTAGAAGAGGCACTCTTCTAGGACGACACCCTCTTCCCTCCACCGATCACATGACCACAATATCCTCCCCCCACCAATAACAGAACATTTGCACTGTTTTGCATACTTTGTCTCCTCCCTAGAACTCTCAAACTTGAAGGGTTTCTTCTCCTGACTTATTTTTCCATAGAGTTCAATAGGAAAATTTGTCAGGAGAAACAACCCTTAAAGTGATCCACCCATATCTATTGCATATCTGGCAGCAGAGTGATGGTTTTAGGCTTGTTTGATACCTCAGACCCTTGATGACTTACAGTCATTTTACTAATCATGTATTCCATACTGTTCCAGCATAATTTACAGCTAAATCTAGTCCCACCCTCCAATTCCCATAGAGATTCATTCAAATGCAGAGACGTTATAGTATCGCTTGTAAGAGTACCAGAAAATAAGATATCAAGAGTTTTTTGATGTTGTTGGGTCACAGACATCAGGAAGTCATGGCATGCAAAGGATATTAAAAATTTAAAGGCACAGTCAACTTAGTGTATGTAAACTTCTGACCCACTGGAATTGTGATATAGTGAATTAAAAGTGAAATAATCTGTCTGTAAACAATTGTTGGAAAAATTACTTGTGTCATGCACAAAGTAGATGTCCTAACTGACTTGCCAACACTATAGTTTGCTAACATGAAATCTGTGGAGTGGTTAAAAATGAGTTTTAATGACTTCTGCCTAAGTGTACGTAAACTTCCGACTTCAACTGTACATCCTTCCTCAGTGAAAAGATGCTGTGTGCTGATGTCAGTCTTAAATTCCATATTATAAGGCATCACCACCGGTGCAAAAGTAGAGAGTAATCACCATCTTCTGTATTCAGAAAATATATTAATGAATATTAATATTGGCAGCAAAAATGTGGTATACATTTTACATGGATAAGGATTAGGCCTTGGGCTCCGTTTTACCCTCACTCATGAATAAGACCCTAAGATACTGGTGCAGTTGTTCCCCTCTCACCTGAAGAGGGCAAGCCACCTTTGCACCCTCCTTTGCTCCACTATCACCTTCTCTCCGGATCTTTGTGTTTTAATCTAATGTTGCTGATTACATCTTAATTACATATTAATGGTTAACTATTCATCAATGTCTTGACACAAACCGCAATGTCAAGTACATTGTATACTGTACATGTAAATAATTGTACTCAAAATGTGCAGGCAGTTTTGCATACTTCCGGCTAGGAGAGGAGTGGTAGTGGGGGAGTGGAGGAAGGGAGGTGGGGAGTGAAGAATATTGGGACGCCCCCTTGGAAGTGCTGATCCTCATCTCAACGGTATCACACTAGCAGCAAAGGTCACATCGTAGGTCACAGTAGATGAGGCCAAAAACAGCAGAGATGCCACGGAGTAGAGCCGCAGCTCCTCCACAGCCAGTTGAGGTGGTTCGGACATTTGGTAAGGATGTCCCCTGGGCGTCTCCCTCTGGAGGTGTACTGGGCACGTCCAGCTGGGAGGAGACCCCAGGGCAGACCCAGGATTCGCTGGAGGGATTATATCTCCCAGCTAGCCTGGGATCACCTAGGGATCCGCCCGGGATGAGTGGGAGGGAGTCGCTGGGGAGAGGGACGTCTGGGCTACTCTGCTTGCCCTGTTGCCACCTCAACCCTGCGTTGGATTAAGTGGTTAGAAAATGGATGAATCGATGGGCCTTGGGCTAAAAACAGTATGCATTTCACAGAAATTCAATGAATATTGCACATTCAGAAAAGATCAACACTTAATGCTAAGTTAAGAAGAGCCTATAAGATTCAAATATTCAGCACATCATCTTCATCAGTGAAATTGTGTTCTGCTGATTACAGTCTTATATGCCAAAAAAGTTGACTCTTTTAAAATCTTAACCAAATTGTCATTACGTAATTAATTCCATTATTTATTTGATGACCGCATTCCAGTTTATATGACACAGTGTCTCTCTCTCTGCACTTATTCACTGTTCATCGCACTTGATAATTTACAACATCGGTCCTCAGAATGGAACAAAGACAAAGAAAATAATTAATAATGAATAATGATAGTGTTTGGATAACCACGTGTGCCTGAGACATGACTGAATCTGATTTTTTTTAAAGCGAGTGAATATAAACATATCGATTGATTATGTGGGAGGGGCTTAGATTGATGGTGGCATAATCAAGCTCCCACAGTAGAAAAGCAAATGGGCTGGCACAGTCTTTGGTTTGAGTCTTTATAGGCACATGTCTTTCGGGAAATAGGCCTACACCACCTTAACTAACAAGGAAGCTGTTCATCAATGTTCCACTGCAGGCTACACCACAGTTCATGTGCGGTAGCTAGCAAGCTTACAGACTTTACTGGTGTTGGGCTAGATGGCGCTTATAAGTAGTGTTTGATTGATTGAAATTCTTTATTGAATCATTTTTAAAATACAAGTGGTCCCTCTAGCCAGAGTGTCCACAGATATAAAAAAATAAATTTAAAAAAGTCAATGGCTTATTTGTGGTCATTTTTGTGGTAGGGGGTTGTAGATGGGGGGGGGGGCACAATATATCACATTAAATAGCTATAATTTGTCAAACATATATAAACACATTTGTTCATTAACCAGTCATTAACAATATTCCAGTTCATTAACAATATTCATCAAATTCTAAAAATCATATTTTCCTGCTTTTAAGAAGACATCTAGCTGCTCAGCCATTTTTTTATATGAATTTTGAAGCTGGCCACAGAGCTCACTAGCTTTAAATTTCTTGCCAGCCCGTTCCACATAGTGGCAGCAGTGTAAAGAAAAGTGTCCCTCCCCATGCAGCTGTTAAAACTGTATAGAATAAAATCTGTAGAGCTCCCTCTAGTGTTGTGTCCATGGTTTTGTCTAATACAGTTAAAATAATTGCTCAGGTATTTAGGGACAGCATATTGGACTATCTTTTGGGTCATACATAATTTCATCTGTGACACTCTGTCTTCTACCTTCAGCCATCTAAGGCTAATAAAATGAGCTGGGAGGAGATGTTTTCTGGCTGGAAGCTGTTTGTCAATGTTCCACAAGGTGACCCCTGTGATAGAGCAAGGGTCAGCCTTGACCATAAATTGGACAAAGCTACCACTGGATTCCAGGATTTGACTACTGTACTGTACTTCCGCACTAGCTGATTATAAACAATTGACACACGAACAAGGCAGTACACTGACACTCTGGGAGTTCTGGGACAGGCGAAAAAAAACCTACCAAATATGGCCCAGACGACCAAACATGACATGACTGAATCAGATTTTTTTTAAACCGAGTGAATATAAACATACACTGCCTGGCCAAAAAAAAAGTTGCAGTTGCACCAGTCATGCATAGTGCCCACTGTACAAGCCTCTGGAGGCAGTGTTATGATCTGGGGTTGCTTCAATTGGTCAGCTTTACAGGTCCCAAAGAGCACAGTGGCCACCATCATTCGTAAATGGAAGACGTTTGGAACCACCAAGAATCTTCCTAGACCTGGCCGCCCGGCCAAACTGAGCAATCGGGGAAGACGGGCCTTGGACAGGGAGGTGAGCAGGAACCCGAGGGTCACTCTGACAGAGCTCCAGCGTATCCTTGTGGAGATGGGAGAACCTTTCAGAAGATCAACCATCCAGGCAGCACTCCACCAATCAGGCCTTTATGGTAGTGGCCAGACGGAAGCCCCTCCTTAGTAAAAGGCACATCCCAGCCCACTTGGAGTTTGCCAAAAGGCACCTAGAGGACTCTCAAACCATGAGAATCAAGATTCTCTGGTCTGATGAAACCAAAATGGAACTTTTTGGCCTGAATACCAAGCGTCACGTCTGGAGGAAACCAGGCACCGCTCATCACCTGGCTAATACCATCCCTACAGTGAAGCATGGCGGTGGCAGCATCATGATGTGGGGATGTTTTTCAGCAGCGGGAACGGGGCGACTAGTCCTGATAGAGGGAAAGATGAATGCAGCTAAGTAAACCGAGATCCTTGAAGAAAACCTGCTCCAGAGCGCTCTGGACCTCAGACTGGGGCGAAGGTTTACCTTCCAACATGACAACAACCCGAAGCACACAGCCAAGAGAACAAAGGAGTGGCTTCGGAGAAAGTCTGTGCATGTCCTTGAGTGGCCCAGCCAGAGCCCAGACCTGAATCCAATTGAACATCTGTGGAAAGAGCTGAAAATGGCTGTGTACCGACGCTCCCCATCCAACCTGACAGAGCTTGCAAGGACATGCCAAGAGGAATGGGCAAAAATGTCCAGAAACAAGTGTGCCAAGCTCGTAGCTTCTTTCCCAAGATGCCTTGAAGCATTAATCGCTACCAAAGGTGCAGCAACCAAGTATTAGGCTAAGGGTGTGTACAGATATGTAACCCCTAAATAACCTATTTTTGTCAGTAAAATAAAATTGCATATTTTCTAAAAACCTGTTTTCACTTTGTCATTATTGGCTATTGTGTGTAGATGTTTGAGGCAAAAAATGAACTCAATCTATTGTAGTATAAGTCTGTAACGTAATAAAACGTGGAGAAGGTGAAAGGGGTGGGGAGACTTTCCGGCTTGACTGTATGTGTGTACGTGTGTGTGCTTTTGTGCAGGCTGTGCCCAGCTAAGTGCAGGTTGGTATGTACCTCTCGTAAGGCACGCCCGTGGAGCTCAGTGCAAACACAGATCCATCGGAGCTGACCTCCACCTTGGCCATGTGGACCTTGGAGTCCACAGTCCCCGTTTTTCCGACGCAGTCACCCGCGTGAACACCTGTCCTGACGTAGACCTCCCCGACCTCGCCCACCCCCCCAGCAGGCCAGTGGCCCGCAGGAGTAGTACTGCATCTTGCCAGGTATGAGGGTCCAGCTGAGGTCCAGTGAGCCCGGCACAACCTCTGCACAGAAGGCAAGGTGACACTTTTTTACCCCTGTCAAGAAACCGGTTCCCCCTGCGTCAACCTGCTCCAGTGTCCCTGAGAGAGAGAGAGAGAGGTAGCAGTTACCAGTTACCACTAGCTGATACCACTTGCATCTGCTAAGTGATTGCAATGTAATGTTTCATGTCTTCCTTTGCCAAAAGAGTTTGAGTTTTTCAGTAAACCTCCATTTGAATTTGAATTATTGCCAGAGATATTGATTACCATTGTGATTTTTTGCCTTTGGGAATTTGCTTACTATGCTTTGAAATACAGTATTATTGTCATACCAATAAAACTTCGTCTGAATTTGAATTTGATGCTTTCCTTTTATGTCAGTCCTCATTTACTGTTGGTTATGGCCAGATTCATTCCTTTCTTAACCAATTTGCCATTGCACCAAGGCTATTTTGTACAATCACGCACCCATACAATGGAAAGGGTGATGTTCATTTTACTATGTTCATTTTCATGAACATATATGCAGGGATTGTTAAAATATGGCAGAAGTAGTTTATCAAACTGAGGGTTCTATTTGAAGGCATGCAATATTGAACATCTCAACCTGCACAGCAGACCGTTGTTAGATACTTTATTTGGGGTACAGGTTTTTGTTTTAGCCCAGCACTACAACACCTGATTCAACTAATTATGGTCTTCAATCAAGACCATGATAAGTAGAATCTGGTGTTTTAGTGATGGTGCTAAACCAAGAACATGCACCCACAATTGGCCCTTTTCGGATAAGATTGGACACTCCTGCTTTAACTCTTTGTACCCCAGCAATATTAATGCAGGTTACTCACTCATTTTTTTGGTTGATTTTCCAACATACCCGTACCCACATTCACATGCTTTTTTTGTGTTGATTATCTCAAATGCCCGTACCCACATTCACGTGCATACCTGGGACCTTCCTCCAGGTGTCCTCCTCCAGGGTGTAGAAGTGGTTCTTTAGGTCAGTCGCCCAAACTCCAGTAAGTCCCGCGGTGATGTGCTTCATGTCCCCGTCCAGGGGAGACCAGCACTTGCCCACCAGCTTCGCGGCCAGGTTGTCCAGGCCGATTCCATACACACCGCCCTGGCTAGCCTCCACTTGCCGTAATTGCCCCGGCAACCGCCAGCACTTGAGCATGATCCCTAGCTCACCTGAGGACAGAGGAGGGAGAGACAGAGCGAATGTGAGAAATGCAAATTGCTCATCATTTTTTCTTCATATTTTTCTCCATTGTCCATTCTTTGATTTTCTTCCCATTGTTCTCAGTGGTTATAACCATGGGGTGCTGATAGAACTTCATTTAATCTCCCAGAGCATATCATAATTTAGTGAATTTTCCATGGCAACACATTTTTAAGCAGACATTATATTTCACAAGGGCAAAAGTTTCCATAATTTTCCAGAAAATTGTTATGGCAATGTTTTTGTCCCGAACTGTGGCTGGTCACCCAAAAAATAATAAATTATCATTCCAACTGCAAGCCTGGTTTGACTTCAAGAGGAGTCACACCTTTTCCAAAATCCACACATCACTAAGGACTAATTCTTAGTCTTTTGAAAATGAATGTACTCTCACACAAATTAGTCTATGAAAGGCACCATTGATCTAGTGCAATATGACCCAAAACACCCAAAAAATACAAAAAACATGTGTTAGAATTATTGTTTGAATTTACCTACAGCAGCTATTTCAACCCCATGAAGGTGCTCAATCCACCAGTATCCGAATGTCCCATGAGAAACATCAATATTCAAGCTCTTTACGCAATAGCTACCCTATCCCAGCAGCCTCAGCTGTCCTAGTCATTCAGCTCACCTTTATTCTCCCCATGGCTGCAAGCCACTAAGAACATTGAAGTCACCCACAGCAGCCTCATGACTGCAAACACACTGAATCTGCAACTGTAGAAGAGGCACTCTTCTAGGACGACACCCTCTTCCCTCCACCGATCACATGACCACAATATCCTCCCCCCACCAATAACAGAACATTTGCACTGTTTTGCATACTTTGTCTCCTCCCTAGAACTCTCAAACTTGAAGGGTTTCTTCTCCTGACTTATTTTTCCATAGAGTTCAATAGGAAAATTTGTCAGGAGAAACAACCCTTAAAGTGATCCACCCATATCTATTGCATATCTGGCAGCAGAGTGATGGTTTTAGGCTTGTTTGATACCTCAGACCCTTGATGACTTACAGTCATTTTACTAATCATGTATTCCATACTGTTCCAGCATAATTTACAGCTAAATCTAGTCCCACCCTCCAATTCCCATAGAGATTCATTCAAATGCAGAGACGTTATAGTATCGCTTGTAAGAGTACCAGAAAATAAGATATCAAGAGTTTTTTGATGTTGTTGGGTCACAGACATCAGGAAGTCATGGCATGCAAAGGATATTAAAAATTTAAAGGCACAGTCAACTTAGTGTATGTAAACTTCTGACCCACTGGAATTGTGATATAGTGAATTAAAAGTGAAATAATCTGTCTGTAAACAATTGTTGGAAAAATTACTTGTGTCATGCACAAAGTAGATGTCCTAACTGACTTGCCAACACTATAGTTTGCTAACATGAAATCTGTGGAGTGGTTAAAAATGAGTTTTAATGACTTCTGCCTAAGTGTACGTAAACTTCCGACTTCAACTGTACATCCTTCCTCAGTGAAAAGATGCTGTGTGCTGATGTCAGTCTTAAATTCCATATTATAAGGCATCACCACCGGTGCAAAAGTAGAGAGTAATCACCATCTTCTGTATTCAGAAAATATATTAATGAATATTAATATTGGCAGCAAAAATGTGGTATACATTTTACATGGATAAGGATTAGGCCTTGGGCTCCGTTTTACCCTCACTCATGAATAAGACCCTCAGATACTGGTGCAGTTGTTCCCCCCTCACCTGAAGAGGGCAAGCCACCTTTGCACCCTCCTTTGCTCCACTATCACCTTCTCTCCGGATCTTTGTGTTTTAATCTAATGTTGCTGATTACATCTTAATTACATATTAATGGTTAACTATTCATCAATGTCTTGACACAAACCGCAATGTCAAGTACATTGTATACTGTACATGTAAATAATTGTACTCAAAACGTGCAGGCAGTTTTGCATACTTCCGGCTAGGAGAGGAGTGGTAGTGGGGGAGTGGAGGAAGGGAGGTGGGGAGTGAAGAATATTGGGACGCCCCCTTGGAAGTGCTGATCCTCATCTCAACGGTATCACACTAGCAGCAAAGGTCACATCGTAGGTCACAGTAGATGAGGCCAAAAACAGCAGAGATGCCACGGAGTAGAGCCGCAGCTCCTCCACAGCCAGTTGAGGTGGTTCGGACATTTGGTAAGGATGTCCCCTGGGCGTCTCCCTCTGGAGGTGTACTGGGCACGTCCAGCTGGGAGGAGACCCCAGGGCAGACCCAGGATTCGCTGGAGGGATTATATCTCCCAGCTAGCCTGGGATCACCTAGGGATCCCCCCGGGATGAGTGGGAGGGAGTCGCTGGGGAGAGGGACGTCTGGGCTACTCTGCTTGCCCTTGTTGCCACCTCGACCCTGCGTTGGATTAAGTGGTTAGAAAATGGATGAATCGATGGGCCTTGGGCTAAAAACAGTATGCATTTCACAGAAATTCAATGAATATTGCACATTCAGAAAAGATCAACACTTAATGCTAAGTTAAGAAGAGCCTATAAGATTCAAATATTCAGCACATCATCTTCATCAGTGAAATTGTGTTCTGCTGATTACAGTCTTATATGCCAAAAAGGTTGACTCTTTTAAAATCTTAACCAAATTGTCATTACGTAATTAATTCCATTATTTATTTGATGACCGCATTCCAGTTTATATGACACAGTGTCTCTCTTAGATTGATGGTGGCATAATCGAGCTCCCACAATAGAAAAGCAAATGGGCCGGCACAGTCTTTGGTTTGAGTCTTTATAGGCACATGTCTTTCGGGAAATAGGCCTACACCACCTTACCTAACAAGGAAGCTGTTCATCAATGTTCCACTGCAGGCTGCACCACAGTTCATGTGCGGTAGCTAGCAAGCTTACAGACTTTACTGGTGTTGGGCTACATGGCGCTTATAAGTAGTGTTTGATTGATTGAAATTCTTTATTGAATCATTTTTAAAATACAAGTGGTCCCTCTAGCCAGAGTGTCCACAGATATAAAAAAATAAATTTAAAAAAGTCAATGGCTTATTTGTGGTCATTTTTGTGGTAGGGGGTTGTAGATGGGGGGGTGGGGGGGGCACGATATATCACATTAAATAGCTATAAACATTTGTCAAACATATATAAACACATTTGTTCATTAACCAGTCATTAACAATATTCCAGTTCATTAACAATATTCATCAAATTCTAAAAATCATATTTTCCTGCTTTTAAGAAGACATCTAGCTGCTCAGCCATTTTTTTATATGAATTTTGAAGCTGGCCACAGAGCTCACTAGCTTTAAATTTCTTGTCAGCCCGTTCCACATAGTGGCAGCCGTGTAAAGAAAAGTGTCCCTCCCCATGCAGCTGTTAAAACTGTATAGAATAAAATCTGTAGAGCTCCCTCTAGTGTTGTGTCCATGGTTTTGTCTAATACAGTTAAAATAATTGCTCAGGTATTTAGGGACAGCATATTGGACTATCTTTTGGGTCATACATAATTTCATCTGTGACACTCTGTCTTCTACCTTCAGCCATCTAAGGCTAATAAAATGAGCTGGGAGGAGATGTTTTCTGGCTGGAAGCTGTTTGTCAATGTTCCACAAGGCTGACCCTTGTGATAGAGCAAGGGTCAGCCTTGACCATAAAATTGGACAAAGCTACCACTGGATTCCAGGATTTGACTACTGTACTGTACTTCCGCACTAGCTGATTATAAACAATTGACACACGAACAAGGCAGTACACTGACACTCTGGGAGTTCTGGGACAGAGGCGAAAAAAAACCTACCAAATATGGCCCAGACGACCAAACATGACATGACTGAATCAGATTTTTTTTAAACCGAGTGAATATAAACATACACTGTCTGGCCAAAAAAAAAAGTCGCAGTTGCACCAGTCATGCATAGTGCCCACTGTATAAGCCTCTGGAGGCAGTGTTATGATCTGGGGTTGCTTCAATTGGTCAGGTCTAGGCTCAGCAACGTTATGCAGCAATAAAATGAAGTCAGCTGAGTACCTGAATGTACTGAATGACCAGGTTATCCCATCAATGGGCATATTCCAGGACGACAATGCCAAGATTCATCGGGCTCAAATTGTGAAAGAGTGGTTCAGGGAGCATGAGGAATCATTTTCACACATGAATTGGCCACCAGAGTCCTGACCTTAACCCCATTGAAAGTCTTTGGGATGTGCTGGAGAAGACTTCATGGAGTGGTTCGATTCAATACAAGATCTCGGCCAAAAATTCATGCAAGTCTGGACGGAAATAAATGTTGTGACGTTGCATAAGGTTGTCGAAACAATGCCACGACGAATGCGTGCCATAATCAAAGCTAAAGGCGGTCCAACAAAATATTACAGTGTGCGACTTTTTTTTGGCCGGGCAGTGTATCTACTGATTATGTGGGAGGCCCGGGCTTAGATTGATGGTAGCACAATCGAGCTCCCACAGTAGAAAAGCAAATGGGCTGGCACAGTCTTTGGTTTGAGTCTTTATAGGCACGTGCCTTTCGGGAAATAGGCCTAGACCACCTTACCTAACAAGGAAGCTGTTCATCAATGTTCCACTGCAGGCTGCAGCACAGTTCATGTGCGGTAGCTAGCAAGCTTACAGACTTTACTGGTGTTGGGCTACATTGTTACAGTCATAAACAGGATAGGACCCAAATGCAGGACGCAGAGACAGGCGTCTGGTTGAACTCCACGCAGGAATTTACAAGTAATTGCCCAGGCAGGAGGCCAGGAACGGGCAGGCCAGAGCAGGGTTGGGCACAGCCCCGGTTCTACACTGCTGTGATTGGGGGGGCAGACAGAAATTTAGGGGGGGCACCTTTTTATTTAGGGCACTGTGTGTGCCATACAGTTCCCAGGCTTTTTCCCCTCGTTTGCATATATTTGTGTGTGTGTGTGTGTGTGTGTGTGTGTGTGTATCCTGGCAAATTAAATTCAATATAACTATATGTAAAGGGGAATAAAAACATAGGGCAGGATTACTTTATGCGGGGTACAAAACTAGAATGTGCACATGCAGAAAAAGACTTGGGAGTAATAGTCGATCAAAGCCTATCAGGGTCTGGTCAATGTGCTGTAGCGGTAAAAAAAAGCTAACAGGATGCTGGGATACATAGCCAGGAGTATTGAGTATAAATCTAAGGAGATCATACTCACACTATACAATGCCCTTGTCAGACCACACTTAGACTTACTGTCTGCAGTTCTGGGGACCTTACTACAAGAAAGATATAGAGGCGCTGGAAAAGGTCCAAAGAAGGGCAATCAGATTGATCCCGGGTATAGAAGATACGTTTTATGAGGAAAGGCTTGAAATGCTAGGACTTTTCAAGCTTAGTAAAAGGAGACTTAGGGGGGATTTGATTGAGGCGTTTAAATTTATTAAAGGGATCAACAAAGTGAACTACAGGAAATTATTCAAGTTGAGCTCGGTTAGCAGAACGAGGGGGCATAAATGGAAACTGGCATACATTTCTCACAGACACTAGGAAATATTTTTTCACAGAGAGTGGTCAATACGTGGAATAGCTTGCCTGAACATGTGGTGGAGGCAGAAACACTGGGGGTGTTCAAGGCCCGGCTTGATTCAGTGTTAGACACTATTAGTACAGTTTAGAGGTAAGAATAGACAAGCATTGTTGGGCTGAATGGCCTGTTCTCGTCTTTCCTTGTTATGTTATGTTATGTTATGTGTGTAGGGGTGTTCAGAGAGGCCACTATTTGTATTTCTTGAGGCCTAATTATGCGTGTTTGTATTCAGATAAAAATGAAGTTAGCACAGTTTGCAGCTCTGCAACAGAAAAAAAAGGAAACTTTGCAGACAATACTGTTTTTTGGCACTGACATTCCTATTGTTGGAATATTAAATCATTTAACTCACTTTTCTATAATAGCCTAACATAATATTTGAAGTATAACAACAGTCTTACATGTTATGCAAAAGTAGAAGGCTAACAGCAGAGCTAACTATTGTATACCACCCTGGCAAATGACAGCTGCTTTATGCAAATAAAATGGGGTAAGCTCCACAAAATTAATTATGTTGTACCAAAGTGAAATAAGGTTATCCCTTTAAATAAAAGCTGAGTGTGCTCTTTAGCTAAATCAAGAAAAAAAAAGTCTTTGTCCCAAACATGGAGCTTACAGTTGCCTACATCACCCATTCAGTGATTACGCTGAACTACCACTACACCAAATCTCAGGACTTTACAAACAAAGGTAATGTCAAAAAAAACAAAACGATTTGTAGGCTATGGTTTCTCTTAAAACTGTTGGAGATTTCTAACAATATGGTTAAAAGAAAAAAGGCCTAGCTATTCCCACTGCAAAACACAAAGTAATTGCCTCAAAGCATGAGTCTTCTGTTTCTTTTCATAAAAGCCCTAACAAACTCATCCAAATCAATACTCTTGGTTATTAATTTTTCATGTGCCAGAATCACCAAATTCCTTTTTCTCTCATGCAGCATTGTGCGGCGGAAGGGTGTTAGGACACGTGTCAGAGTGGAGAAAGAACTCTCACATGATGCTGAGGATACTCCAATCACCAGTGCAGTTGCATACACTGCATGTAGCTCTGGAAAGGTTTCCTTATAGCCCTGTATATGTCGACACACTGTTGACAGGTCCGCGTCAGTGGAGAACTTCTTGAGCAACATGGATTTTGCCACATCAATTTGATTTTTCAGACAATTAGTTGTTGCATCAGTACCGGCAAGTAGCTGCAGCGGTTTCAATAGGGCCAACTCTAGAAAAGACGTAGACTGGGGAACAAGACAGCTTACTGCCCTCATCAGGTCAATATTTCTCCTCGAAAACCTGTCCTCAATCTCTGCAGTAGCTCTGTCCAAGATGTTTAGGAGGGCTCTTCTCAAAGGCTGGGAGTGTTGGAGGAATCGGACTCAGTGTGACCAACGGTGGAGAGAACAAAACTGTCTATGAGCTGTTTGCTCATTGTTCTCCTTTTTGTAGCAGTCTAATATCTGGAAATTATCCCATGAATCATCTTCTCGGATATCTTTTTGTCATGGTTTTTTGGCAGCCCTCGTTTATTTCTGCGGTCGTTCTTTTCTTTGTCGTCGTCGAGGCACTCTATCGGATTTTCCGTCTTCCTTTCCGGTATTTTGATCTCGCCCGGCTATTATTACTCTCACCTGTTTTGCGTTACCTGCCGGCTATTTAAGCTCCGTGCTTCCTCCCTTTCGGCGCTGCTGTATTGTATTCATTTGCTTTCAGAGCCGGTATGGTCTAGGACTAGGCGCTTAAGGAGACCACTTTGCCTCATATGCTTTTGGGGTAACGCGGGACTTGCCTTTTGTGCAATTAGTTTTCTTTAGAAACTTTTCGTTCGTTGGCACTTTCAGTCTTTCGCCCTGGTTTTCCTTTCTCTGCCTGCCGACTACTAGTTTAGTCTGGCTGTTTCCTGTCCACCTCTCTCTGCCTGCTTTCGTATTGAAAGCGAGAGGTTTCCTTTCCTTATTTTCGTTTATTTTGTTTCTTATCGCCTCTTCGTTTTCCCTCTCAGTTTATTGAGAGGAGGAGGTGCGTCTTTCTGTCTCTCGTGTCTACGAGTTATTCGCCCGTTTCCCCGCGGGTCGCTTTTATTTCTCCTCTCTCCAGTCTCCCTTATTTGTTACTCTCCTGTCGAGAGTGGGAGCTTCGTTTATTTTCTCGTTTTATTTCCCTTTCTTATTATCGGAGTTTCTCCGTCTTGTGGTTCCTATTCGTGGGAACTTTCCTGTTTCCAATAGTCGCATTTGGTCCTCCGCACCGCACACGCCCCTCCCCCTTACAGAATACAGCAGCCATATGGACGGACCAGCGGTTTTGCAAGGGAGCTAAGCAGGTGCTAGCTCTGCTTGGGCCTCTCATGAGGAGGGCATTCTTGCCCTCCAGGCCAGGCAACAAGCTATGTGTGAGCAGCAGTGTCAACTTGTTGAGCAACTGCAATATCAGGGAGAGTGCCTCGGTGATTTAGCGAAGAGTCTCCGCGCATTTACCTCCGCAGCTGCTCAACACCCAGTAGCACAAGCACCAGTCAATCCCGCCCCCTGACCACTTCCACATGCCATAAGAGAGCCCAAACTCCAGCTTCCCCTTAGGTACGATGGGGAGTCTGGGAAGTGTAGAGGGTTCTTGACCCAGTGTTTGATTTTTTTTAAGGCTCAGCCTTCCAGTTTTGGGACCCAGGAAGCCCAAATCGCTTTTATTTTGTCACTGCTCACCGGTACTGCCCTCGCTTGGGCTGACCCTCTTATTCGCTCTAACGCCCCTATTATGCGTGACGCGGATAGTTTGATGGAGGAGATGGTGATGGTTTTTGACCATGACGTCTCCGGTCAGGAGGCTGCCATGAATCTGACCCGTCTCCGTCAGGGTACCGATACGGTGGCTGGTTTTTCCATAAAATTCAGAGCACTAGCTGGGGAGATGGGGTGGGCTGAGGGCCCGCTCAAGGTTCTGTTTCTTAATGCCCTTTCTGACCCCGTTAAAGACGCCCTGGCAGTGTTCGAGCTCCCGGCCACGTTCAATGCTTTGGTTTCCATGGCTATCCGCGTGGACAACCGCATCAGAGAGCGTGAGCAAGAGAGACAGACTGGTGGACGGAGGGATCTTTTAGTTTATGATTCTTCACCTCCTGTAGCGCCACCTGTCCGTACATCCACCCACTCATTTTCCAACTTAGGGGAGCCTATGAGGGTAGGTGGCTCCTCCATATGCGACACCACCTTCGTAAAACCTCGGGAGGGTTGGTATCGCTACTGCAGGAGGAGAGGCCATTTAAAGGGCCAGTGTCCCAAACTTCAGGGACAATGAGGGGTCTTGCTAGGAGATTCTGGGCTTATAGCGAGACAGAATAATTCACTGCCACGGACCCTACTATCGGTTCAACTGCTCTGGGGTAAGCGTTCGACTAATGTTGATGCTTTTATTGACTCTGGGGCAGTTGATTGCTTTATGGACATTAAGTGGGCCAGGCAGCGCAAAATTCCCGTTCACTCCTTACCGCGATCCCGCCTGGTTACCGCCCTTGACGGTCATCCGCTGGGCTCCGGCACTATTAGGGAGATTACAGGGCTCCTATATATGAGCACCCCCCACCAGGGACACTGGGAGAACATAAATTTTTTTTTGGTGGATTCGCCGGCCTTTCCGCTCGTCCTCGGACATTCTTGGCTTGTGCAGCACAGCCCCCATATTGACTGGGGAGGGGACAGCCCCGTTATTTTGCAATGGGGTCCCCGTGCCGTTCCCACTGTTATTTTTCTACTTCCTCTATCTCAAGTGGGTCTGTTTCCTCTGATAGCGACCTAGAGGAGGTGGAGTCGCGGCTCGATTTGGAGAGTCCCTTTTCTGTAACGGAGGCAGAGAGTCTAGCTTGGGACTCGTTAGCAGACGGGGATTCCTTTTTGAACGAGGATCCCTCTGACATTGACATCAGGTGGGATTCGTCGGGTAACTCCTCTCCTGACCAGGGGAGCACCCTATTGGCGGGGTCTCTCAAATTCCAGCTACCCGATAACGTTCCCACCCGTTACTCTAATTTAGCTGAGGTTTTTAGTAAACAGCACGCCACGACCTTGCCCCCTCATAGGCCCTACGACTGCGCCATCGAACTCTACCCGGGCACGGTTCCTCCTAGGGGGTCCCTTTACTCCTTATCGGCCCCTGAGAGCGCGGCCATGAGGGATTATATCAAAGAGTCGCTGGCTAACGGGTTCATTAGGCCCTCCACTTCCCCGGCAGGGGCGGGGTTTTTCTTTGTTAAGAAAAAGGATGGAGGGTTAAGGCCATGCATTGATTACCGGGGCCTTAACCAGATAACTATCAAAAACCGATACCCTCTTCCGCTCATGAACTCCACATTCGAACGCCTGCAGGGGGCGTCGGTTTTCACTAAGCTGGACCTGCGCAACGCATACAATCTCGTTCGAATGCGTGAGGGCGATGAGTGGAAGACCGCTTTTAACACCCACAGCGGCCACTATGAGTATCTGGTGATGCCTTTCGGTCTCACTAGCGCCCCCTCTGTTTTTCAGGCGCTAGTGAACGACGTCCTCAGGGAATTTTTAGAGCGATTCGTTTTCGTCTACCTTGACGACATTTTAATCTTCTCCTCGGACCTCACTTCTCACATCGAGCATGTTCGGCAGGTTCTTGAAGCGCTTCTTAAAGCTAAGCTATTTGTGAAGGCAGAGAAATGTTCCTTCCACCAGAAATCAGTTTCTTTTCTGGGGTTTATTGTGGAGGATGGTAGTGTTCAAATGGACCCCGATAAGGTCTCCGCCGTTAAGAACTGGCCCACCCCGCTTTCTGTTAAACAGGTTCAACGTTTTTTAGGCTTTGCCAATTTTTACCGACGCTTTATTTGGAATTTCAGCACGGTAGCCGCCCCCATCACGGCCCTTACCAAGAAGAGTTCTTCCTCTTCACATTTTCAGTGGACCGCTAAGGCCGAGGCGGCTTTTGGTGAGCTTAAAAGGAGATTCAGCTCTGAGCCCATTCTGATAACTCCCAATCCCTCCCTCCCCTTTGTGGTGGAGGTGGATGCTTCAGAGCTCGGAGTAGGGGCCATTGTTTCCCAACATTCGCCGCTGGACCGCAAAGTGCACCCTTGCGCTTATTTCTCTCGTGCTTTGACACCTGCCGAGAGAAATTATGACGTACGGGACCGGGAGCTGTTGGCGGTTAAGCTGGCATTAGAGGAGTGGTGCCACTGGCTGGAGGGAGCTGAACACCCCTTCACTGTGTGGACCGATCATAAGAACTTGGAATATGTCCAACAGGCCAAAAGGCGCAACTCTCGCCAAGCCCGATGGGCGTTATTCTTCACCTGCTTCAAGTTCTTAATTACTTACCGCCCCGGGTCGAAGAATATTAAGCCTGATGCACTCTCGCGCATTTACGATCGTGCTGATAGTGATCCGCTTCCCCAACCCATTGTGCCCGCCATGCAGATTGTGGCTCCAGTAATATGGGATATCGAGGCAGCCGTATTGAGGGCATTGCGTTCTGACCCTGGTCCTGGTGGCGGTCCACCTCACTGCCTTTTTGTTCCCCTCCGGGTCAGGTCCCGGGTTCTCCAGTGGGGCCACTCGTCCCAGCTGGCTGCTCATCCTGGTGTCCACCGCACCAAGGAATTTTTGGCTCGGCGCTTTTGGTGGCCGAGAATGGAGAGCGATGTGCGGGAATTTGTCGCTGCGTGCCCTGTCTGCGCTCGCAATAAGGGTTCACGACTCCCGCCATCGGGCCTGTTACGCCCTCTGCCCATTCCCAGCCGTCCTTGGAGCCATATCACCCTCGACTTTGTCACCGGCTTGCCTCCGCCTCAGGGC
Organism: Synaphobranchus kaupii; assembly: GCA_029718625.1. Taxonomy (NCBI): domain Eukaryota; kingdom Metazoa; phylum Chordata; class Actinopteri; order Anguilliformes; family Synaphobranchidae; genus Synaphobranchus; species Synaphobranchus kaupii. Next base: position 6,168,114 of record CM056387.1, read on the forward strand.
AATACGGCTATCTTGGTTGTGGTCGACAGGTTCTCCAAGGTGGCTCATTTCATCGCTCTCCCTAAACTGCCATCAGCTCCTGAGACAGCTCAGCTTATGGTGGACAACATTTTTAGGTTACACGGCCTTCCCCTGGACGTCGTGTCTGACCGCGGCCCGCAATTTGTCGCAAAATTCTGGCGCTCGTTTTGTGCCTTATTAGGGGCGTCCGTCAGCCCGTCTTCTGGCTTTCACCCGGAGACCAACGGACAGACGGAGCGCACAAATCAGACCTTGGAGAGCACTCTCCAGTGCCTGGCCGCGTCCAAACCCACATCTTGGAGCCGCCACCTCACCTGGGCGGAGTACGCTCATAACACCTTGCGTAACGCTTCCACGGGTCTCTCTCCTTTCGAGGCTCAGCTGGGGTATCAGCCCCCTTTGTTCCCTGAGCTGGAGAGAGATGTGGAGGTACCATCTGTGGGGTTTTTTGTGCAGAGGTGCCGAGCAGTTTGGAGGCAGGTGCGCGCTTCACTCTTGTGCGCCTCAGCCAAACAGAAGGCTGCTGCTGACAGGCACCGTCGCCCGGCCCCCTCTTACCGGGTTGGTCAGCAAGTTTGGTTATCCACGCGGGACTTGCCCCTGCGCGTGGAGTCCCGTAAACTTGCGCCGCGGTTTGTGGGACCATTTAAGATAATTCGCAAAATTAACCCAGTCATCGTTCGTCTTCTGCTGCCACGCTCTATGCGTATTCATCCCACCTTTCATGTCTCTCGGCTTAAACCGGTGTTGGAAAAGCCTGCAGAAAAGCCGCCCTCACCTCCCCGCCTTATTGGGGGAGGCCCGGCCTATACTGTCCGGCGCATTTTGGCCGAGAGACGTGTGGGCAGAGGCGTCCAGTTCTTGGTAGACTGGGAGGGCTATGGTCCGGAGGAGCGTTGCTGGGTTCCCTCCAGGAACATCTTGGACCCAACACTTATTAGGGACTTCCGTAGAAACAAGGCTGAGGGATCGCCTGGGGTCGTCCCTTAGAGGGGGGGTCCTGTCATGGTTTTTTGGCAGCCCTCGTTTATTTCTGCGGTCTTTCTTTTCTTTGGCGTCGTCGAGGCACTCTATCGGATTTTCCGTCTTCCTTTCCAGTATTTTGATCTCGCCCGGCTATTATTACTCTCACCTGTTTTGCGTTACCTGCCGGCTATTTAAGCTCCGTGCTTCCTCCCTTTCGGCGCTGCTGTATTGTATTCATTTGCTTTCAGAGCCGGTATGGTATAGGACTAGGCGCTTAAGGAGACCACTTTGCCTCATATGCTTTTGGGGTAACGCGGGACTTGCCTTTTGTGCAATTAGTTTTCTTTAGAAACTTTTCGTTCGTTTGCACTTTCAGTCTTTCGCCCTGGTTTTCCTTTCTCTGCCTGCCGACTACTAGTTTAGTCTGGCTGTTTCCTGTCCACCTCTCTCTGCCTGCTTTCGTATTGAAAGCGAGAGGTTTCCTTTCCTTATTTTCGTTTATTTTGTTTCTTATCGCCTCTTCGTTTTCCCTCTCGGTTTATTGAGAGGAGGAGGTGTGTCTTTCTGTCTCTCGTGTCTACGAGTTATTCGCCCGTTTCCCCGCGGGTCGCTTTTATTTCTCCTCTCTCCAGTCTCCCTTATTTGTTACTCTCCTGTCGAGAGTGGGAGCTTGGTTTATTTTCTCGTTTTATTTCCCTTTCTTATTATCGGAGTTTCTCTGTCTTGTGGTTCCTATTCGTGGGAACTTTCCTGTTTCCAATAGCCGCATTTGGTCCTCCGCACCTCACACGCCCCTCCCCCTTACACTTTTAAAGCTTGCAGTGAGGCACTGATAACCTCCCCAGCACTGCAAAGATCCACAGCCTTAGCCTGCAGAATAGAATTTGCTGGCTTCAAGACACCAAACATTTTGATGAGGAATTTACCAATTTCAAAAAAATGATGCTTCCTGAGTTGTACTAGGAGCCCTGATGCCTCTGTGCATAAAGCCATTGCTGCCACACTATCTTCAGAAATCGCTGACAAAATGTTGAAGATGGCATCCTCATTGTCTACCAGACATTTTGTTACATCATAATGACTGGTCCATCGTATCTCGAGTAACCTTTTAAGAGAGGGTGCATTATAGTTCTGGGCTACATAATGATGGCGAACGAAGGAATGTAGTGAGCCGGAGAGTTCAAAGAATGTTTTGGCGCATGGCTCTTCCTGAATGGCAGGCACCACTGCTAGGTGCAGCTGATGGTTGTAGCAATGTACATAAGGAATGAGCCTGCCAAGCTTCTGTTGCAACAATGCTTGAACCCCACCCCTGATCCCACTCATGACTGATGCGCCATCATAACAAAGGCTGATTATATTATCAGCACTGTAACCTTCACTGGACAGGTGTTTGAGCATTTCTGTTGTTATATATTCTGCATCCAACCCACTCAAGTCCAGTAAACCAATCAAATTCTCCTCAGGAACTGAATTACAGACAAACCGAATCACAAGTGAAAGATTCTCAACATTGCACCTGTCTCTGGTTCGATCACATTTGATGCAGAACCCTACTGTATCTGCATTATCATATTTTCTTTTCACCTCATGCAACACCATACTGGCTAGAGTGTTAATTATCTCATTTTGAATGCCTTTTGATGTGTACTTTGCATTCTGAGGGATGTTTTTTGCTATTTCAGCAAGTTTGGAATCCTTAGCCAGAGTGTACTCAAACAATTTCAGGAACAGCCCAGCAGAGATATCACTGTCATCGTATATTTCGGACTGACTTTCAGTGCTTCCATGAAAAGCAAGTTCGTTCACAGCCAGAAACTGCACCACTTCCCCTATGCTTCTGATGTAGTATCGGTTTTTCTCAACCTGTGTTTTTCCCAAGAGACATGATATAGTGTCACCAGTTTCCACTCTCGTGTTCAGTTCTGTCCATGATCGTGCAGCATTCAAATGGCTATGTCTAGATGCATGCCTGTATAATCCCCTGTACTTTTCTAATGCCGTTTTCCAGTTAATAAACCCCGTCTTGGTAAAAATTAGATCTCTGTCATTTGTGCTTGAAAACTTGCGACAGGGGAAGCAGAAACATGCATCTAGTTTCACTGAATATTCTAGCCATGATCATGACTGATACCAGCTTGGGTTGAAAGAACGAGCCTTTTTGCCAAACTCCCGTTTGGGAAATACTTTTAGAACTGGCTGTGATGGTGTGTTATCATTTAAATCGTGACCGAGATCCAGGGAAGCACCCCCGACTGACTTTTCTTCCGAACTTTTCTTCCGGCACAGGATCCGATACTGAGCATAAAGATTCTGAACTACCGGTATGTACAACTAGAGCTGCATTTGTGTTAACATTACTGTGCTTTGGTTTAGTAATCAAAAATCGATGCATAATGATTTAGGCTAATACCGTATAAGCAAGTAGGGTAACTGTCACCAAAAGGAAAGAAGAACCGTGGAGCACAGAGAATAAGAAAAGAAAGAAAAACACATTAGCGACCTAACCGTTAGTTAGCTTTAGCTATAACGGTGACAATTAGCTAGCTAACAGTTAACGTTACCTAGCTAGGTTAACTAGTCTAACGTAAACTAGTACTGTAGCTAGCTAGCTAACGTTGCGTAAAACCACCACCACTAAGCCCCTCAGACAGTAATAACACTAAACCACTAAAATGAAACAACAAGGCAAGACTCAAAATACACAGGCTTAATTATAAACTTTTAAACAGAATAACTTTTATTTATTATTATTTTTATTTATTTTTGCTGTGGGCAAACGTTAACCTCTTCAAGTGACAGACAAACACCGACAAATGTAGAGAGTGACAGCAGATCGGTCCGTCTCCCAGTTTTAAACTGCCAAACCAACCAATCAGAAATACATTGCCAAGTTGTTGTTTTTTGATATTTTGAATAAAACATTATGATTGGCTAAGTCTCCTGAACTGAGAAAGAATGCAAAATATCGGTTAAAAAAAAAAAAAAATAACTTGGATTTTTTCTAGGGATCGATCAAAGCAATTTATTATTTTAAGTCAATGGTCAAAGTTTTGGGGGGGCACAGCAAAAATTTGGGGGGGCACGGCCCCCTCTGGCCCCCCCATAGATCCGGCCCTGGTTGGGCAAGATAACGCAGGGCTGGAGTAGGGCTGAACAGGAGCTGGGTTGGACGGGAACGGGCAAGGCAGGCAGGAGAACAGGAGCTAGGCCGGACGGAAACCGGCAGGACAGGCAGGAGAAGACGAACTGGACGGTAACACAGGACTGAATACAGGGACGAGGAGCAGGGAACAGGCAGCAAACCAAAAAATAAAAAAATAAAAAAATAAAAAACCCCTGTTGGAAGGTAATCTGACAAGCGCAGGGCACAAGACGATCTGGCTCAAAACAAAGAAACAGGGGTGCTTAAATGCCAGATTAACAACGAGACAATGAGGAACAGGTGAGACGAGACACATGAGGAAACAGAATTCAGGTGCGGGGAAGTGGAGGTTTTCCTGTTTAACAAGCTGCTTAACAAGTCTTAATGTACCTAAACAAAGAGCTAGAACCAGCAAAATCTGTACAGATGAAGCTGAACATGAGTAGGCCTATTAACAGTGTGCAAAAGGACAAGAACATTTATTTTATTCTCATTAAATGTTGTTTTACCTAATCCATTCTTACCCATTGTTAAAATTACATGAATGTGAACAGCAGATGGACAATGATAAACCTTAAAGTTAAATTGAAGTTTCAGCCTCCATTCAGTGTTTGAAACATTGGTTGAGATTAGATTAAAATCGTACACTCTGATGACTTTTTGCAAATACCTTTAATGTCACACATAGATTCAACAACATAATATGTTGACAAATTATGCAGAATCAATGTTGATGTTCCCATTGTATAGCAACTTGGTAAGCAAGGGTAGACTGGTTTGTTTGTGATGGTTCCCTAGTAACCCAGTCAGTGAGTTTGCAGTCAGCAGCAGAAGCACTCCTCATTTGTGCAAATGTTACTTAGCCTAATGTGCTCCCGTTTAATGCTTATATAATGCATATAATGCTGTGTGATCCGTGATGTCAGAGTGAAGCATGTAACTGTAAAGATTTATTTTTTGTTCCAAACGTGAAGCAATAGTGTTTCTTGTCTTTTTTTTTTTACTCCCCCAAGGCTGTGGCCACCTTTTTTTTTTTACAAAGTAAACACAAAACTCAAGAAAACTTAAAAGTCATACATACTGTATTTATTTTAGTTTAATGTCACCCTGAAAAAATTTGAAAAATCCAACCTTTAATTGAGGTAAATTTATTATGAGAAAAAAAAATCATAATAAATTTATTATCAAGAAATAATCAACAAGACCACTATTTAACCACATTATTTTTAACAAAACCACGTGTGCCACAATTATTGGCACCCCTGCATTTATATAGAGAATAAAGAATTAAACATTTTTAAGAATGACGTAGAACAGGAAGTGTAAACTGAACAGGAAGTTTAAACATATTTTGGTGGATCTAGCTCTTTGTTTAGGTACATTCAGCCTTGTCAAGCAGCTTGTTAAGAATGTCATTACAGGAAGTGTAAACTGAACACATTTTAAAGAAACAGAACATGCATGTTTTCTTGTCTTACTGTTAGGACTTGTATAGATTGTGTTGCCAACAGCCAAGCCAATTGTATAATTTATGGCCGGACATGTAACACTAGTTGCTAAGTACACAAAACATTGATAGACAGCATAAATATGATATAATAACCACAAAATCAGATCGGAAAGAGAACAAAGTGTTCCTTCAACTGATTTGTCCCTTATATGCTGGCTCGCCTACACCCAGAGAATGGCGCAATACACAGTTGCACACACTGCAGCTGACCCACCAAAACAAGGCTGCCAATAAACATGCAGTCCCGCCCCATTATCAGTGCACAGTGAGTGAGTAATGGCACTGGAACTTGTGTGTGGAGATGTATAAATATGGGGCATGTACAGCAGAAGGGCGGTTAATTAGGAGAGGATGAGAGCAGCAATCGTACTCGTCGGTCTGCTAGCAGCGCTAGCGCTTGGGAAGAGCAGTGGGGAGGAAAATGAGGGAGTCACTACGGAGCACCACTGCAGCTGTCAGCCCAGTCTATCCTCTGAGCTGTGCAGCCTGAAAGCTCGCGTGGAACGACTGGAAAACGACCTGAAAGGTGAGGGCCTTGTGTCTGTCATTAGTGGGGGAAATGCATTAAAGTCTTGATTACTGATGGTGTTGGCAGATACAAGGCATGCTATATGATGCACACGCAATAAAATGGTCACTGCTAATTTAACTCTAAAAAGGGTTTTTATGAGTCTAGCAGGTACCAACTGTAAAATGTAATACAATGTAATCTATCAGAGTTGATTTAACACTGAACATTTGACTTTATTTTTATACAATTTGTAAACTTTGAACAAGAGTGATGCACTAGACAGATGCACAGGGTGATGAATCTGTCGCACCTACTGTATTAGTTATAGTGTATTAGCAGTTGCGTGAATTCGCTGGTCTGCGACTTGAGCCAATCCTGATCTCTCACTACATGTTGCTGTTCTACTCAGTACCAATATTTAATCGATGACTGTAATAATGGCATTCAGCTGGAGGGACTAGTTGGCAAGCAGGCACAAAGGCAACAGAGTCGTACAGACATATCTTACACTGTCTTTGGTTTGTCTACCCTTATGCATGTCTGATGTGCACCTCTGGACCAGAAGGTCTTTAGGTCCTCCAGTAGTCAGTAGATATTGAGGTCAGTGGCAGTATCCAACACTAAAAAAGTAATACAATAAAGTTGGTTTGAAATTATTTTTTACTTTGTTTTGGTTTCCTTTGCCATTTTGATATATTTTTCTCATTTGGTCAAACTAAAATAGATGAGGTAATAGCCCAAAGAATGATAGTTCATGCATCCAAATCTTTAAAATTGAGTTGGTGCTTTCTTTTCGCATGCGTACAGCATACATCTCTGAAGTAAAAAAAAAAAGGACAATTCTTGAGCGGTAGCCAGGTTTTATGGTTAAGGAAATACGCTGGTAACCTAAAGATTGGAGGCTTCATTCCCAGGTAGGACACTGCCGTACCCTTGAGCAAGGTGCTCAATCCAGCTGTACAAATAGGTTTACTATGTAAAAATGAGAAACTCATTTTGAAGAGAAATATTCTATTTGCAATAATAAATAAACACAGGCTAGATTAATTAAAATTATATAAATAAATGCTAGGTTAGTTTAATTTAAGTTAACTTAGTCGAATCAAATTAAAATGTTTAGATGTGACGAATTGGAGAAGAATTTTTAAGTTGATCCATCGTTTCACTTTTTTCAGTGTAAGTGTGTGTGCTTCTTTTCAGCCCTCCCCAAGGTGGCATTCTCTGTGGCTCTCCGAGAGTCAGGTTCCGGGAACATAGGACCTTTCCAGACTGACACTGTGATCCAGTACAAGAAGATTTTTGCCAACATTGGCAATTACTATAACCCCTCTACAGGTATCCACCTGTGTGTGTGTGTGTGTGTGTGTGTGTGTGTGTGTGTGTGTGTGTGTGTGTGTGTGTGTGTGTGTGTGTGTGTGTGTGTGTGTGTGTGTGTGTGTGTGTGTGTGTGTGCGTGTGTGTGCTCACGTGTGTTTCTGTTTGCATGTGTGTGTGAGCATGGGAAGGTGCTTGGGGGAGGTGCTTGTTTGAACCAATCTCTTGATTTACTACTGAGGTTTTTTTTTGGGAAGCTTAAAACTACACTCTCCTGCTCCCTCCCTCTCTTTCTCTCTCTCTCTCCAGGCATCTTCACAGCCATGGTGAGGGGAGTCTACTATTTACGTTTTGCTGCTTTTAACAACCTTGACATGACTGCCAACACCAATGTGGTCTTGATGAAGAATGGAGAGAGAACAGTCTCCATATGGGACAAATCAGGGCAGGATGCCAATGACAGCGCCAGCAACGCCGTGGTTCTCCAGCTTGAAGTGGGAGATAATGTGTTTGTCCAACTCAAGGCAAACACCCAAGTGTATGATGACCTGGGATACTACAACTCCTTCAGCGGCTTCCTGCTTTTTCCAGTCTAGCATGCTTTAATAGAAATAAAATTAAAAAGCAAATAATGATTATGTGAAGTCAAAATGTCAGTGTTCCTGCTGCTTGACCCAGCTTTGCGAGTTGAATGCAGGTGACAGAATAAATAAAGAAGTATATGTATTGTCCAGTCTTTATTTGTGTGTGTGTGTGTGTGTGTGTGTGTGTGTGTGTGTGTGTGTGTGTGTGTGTGTGTGTGTGTGTGTGTGTGTGTGTGTGTGTGTGGCTGTGTTCAGGTGTGTTAGGATGCAGATGCAACTGAAAACCACACAGCTGTGTTTCCAGGTCCCTTTCCTGATCAAAGAAGCTCTCTATCAGATTTATCCCTAGAGCTGCCTGTACCTGTTGTAACAAAGTTCCCATTCCACATACTGACCCAGCCCCCAGTGTAGCAACCCTCATGTGCAAAAAGAAAAAGACTGTATTTCAGAGCGATGTTGTGCGCTAACAGCTCTTCTATGAGCCAGCTTTAGCTCACAGATTCAAAATTTCACTGGGCAACAGCATGCCAAGTTACCCTATAAAAGAATGGCAAACCCCATAAAACTATTTGACTTTCCGTTGATATCAGCTGTCTTATCAAAGCCAAAACTGCCCACATGGTTCAGAAAACTAAATGTGAAATCTCATCCATAGCAAAGGCTCTGGGGAAAAAGAGAAGTCTCTGTAGTAATATAGGATAGAATATAATAACTTTTACTTCCCCGTGAGCAACTGTAGTCTACAAGCAGCAATCCTACTGCTAACCTCAATCAATAGATTGATTTGGAACTGTGAACACTGCGGAATGTGCGGATGTTTTGTTACTGAGCTGTTGCAGAAGTAAATACTTCATTGACCAGAAACCCATGCGCTTCCGCGAACCTCGAAGTCGTAGATGCATGCGCACTCGGAACAAAACTGCATGTGGACAGTTCTGTGGTTGCAACGCTAGTCGGCTAGTCTGTGTTAGCTGAGGTCACGGTGAGCGTAAGGTAAGAAGGTTGTATAGTCGGGTTTTGGCTTTGTACAGTTGCGAATAATGCAGTATTACAATAACTATAATAACCATAATAACTAACTAACTTAATCAGTGTTGCTTTCAGTTACCTAGCTAGCTTTCATGAGTGGATATACCAGAAGCAACGTGAAAGTCCTATAGTTAGACCTAGCACTAGCTAATCTCGTTGCTGCTACACTCACAAGCAAGCGTCTTGTCACAACCATAGACTGTAGATCGCAACACAATTTGATCAAAATATCTAGCATTTGCTGTGGTTGTGAAATGTGACAATAGCACATTAGCTAGCTAGTTAGTAGGTTACGCCAGTGTTGATGCAGTCATACCCTGTATAGACTGTATAAAAATATGGACAAAGCCGCTGTGACGTCACCCAATGCCTTTCCACGGCCTCGTAAAAATTGAATTGAGGCTCCGGATGTCTTTTTCGCCGCCCGTTTGTACAAACTGCGTCTGCTCCGTGGAGCCGAAGAGGACTCAACCTGTCCCTCTGATTGGTCCTGAACAAATGTTTAATACCCTGTCCAAACGACACAATATTTAAACAAAAATCAGGACATGCAGAGGCATTAGATGAAGGAAAGGCACTAGTTATTGCAATTAAATTTTTTTGTGGGAAATATTTATTGACTGAGTATTTTGACCACATTGCTGCCATTGACTTACATGGTGAAAGACCTATACTGGAGCCAATCGTAGTGGCGCTAGTGAGCAACGGCACAATTGCCGCTCCCAGCCCAACCAGGAAGTGAGCTTCAAAACGAAAGCCCAGTCTTGGCCCTTGGATGCAGTTGATACACTCTGGGACATGAACGTAAACGTGACTCCGTTCAGCTTTGACAGCTAGTTTCCTTAGCTAGTCAGGTTTAACGGTGGGTTCGGGCAGCAGATACAAGGTCTATGTACGTCTGTAACCCTTTGTGGTAGCAGTGTAGTGTAATGGTTAAGGAACTGGGCTTGTAACCGAAAGATTTCAGGTTCTGTTCCCGGGTGGTGCTGCTGTACCCTTGAGCCAGGTAACCTGAGTTGCTTCAGTGTATATCTAGCTGTATAAATTCACACTATGTAAAAGTTGATGGGAGCATCAGAATACCTAAAATTGGATATTGCTATCTTTGCATGCAGCAGTTCAATCACTCATTTGATTTACACCATAGAATTTCTTGCCAAATAAAACTTGTGGAGGAAGAGTTTAAATATTTGGTTGCATATCCTTTGCATGCCATGACTTCCTGATGTCTGTGACGCAACAACAAAATACTAGCGATATCTTATTTTCAGGTACTCTTACAAGCAATATTATAGAGTTCAATAGGAAAATGAGTCAGCAGAAACAACCCCTAAAGTGATCCATGCATATCTATTGTATGTCTGGCAGCAGAGTGATGGTTTGAGGCTCGTTTGATACCTCAGACCCGTGATGACTTACAGCCATTTAGCCAAACATGGGTTCCGTACTATTCCCGTGTAATTTACAGGTTAATCTAGTCTCACCCCCCAATTACCATAGAGATCCATTCAAATGCAGAGAGGTTATAGTATCACTTGTAAGAGTACCTGAAAATAACATATCCAGACTCTTTTGATATCCTTTTATACCCAGTCATGATAGCATCACCTCTTTACCTGTGGAATGTTCCAAACAGGTGTTTTTTGAACTTCCCAGACTTTTTATTTATTTTATTTTTTTGCCCCTGTCCCAACTTTTTTGGAACATGTTGCAGGCATCAAATTGGGGATTGGGTATATTTACAAAAATCAATAAAGTTGATAAGGTAAAACATTAAATATATTTTCTTTGTACTGTTTTCATTTAAATATATGTAAAAAAAAGAATTTACGAATCACTGCACAATTGCTGCCATTGACTTACATGGGGAAAGACCTATACTGGAGCCAACCGCAGTGGCGCTAGTGAGCAACAGCACCAGGAAGTGAGCTTCAGAACGAAAGCCCGGTCTTGGCCCCTTGGTTCTACCCTTTCTTTGTTGTGGGCTCCAGTATTATATGTGACACATTAAAAATTAAATGGATACATTTTTCTGAAGGTGAGGTCCACCATATTAAACAATGCTTTTTGGCTGGACTTCCCTTTAAGATGTTGTTGGCTAATGCCACTTAGCAGTGGAATTAGTATTGCCCCAGCATGCTGTGTTTCTGATGGACAGGAGTTTATCGTAGCGCTTGCTTCCCTGAAGGTGTGCTCACGCACATGTGTGCTCACACAGGCATGGCCAAGCTGTTTGAATCCATTGGCAAGTTGGGCCTGGCCCTGGCGGTGGGTGGAGGTGTGGTGAACTCTGCCCTCTATAACGGTGAGTGCTGAACTACACCGGCTTTCCTGTCCCGTCAGTCTAAGTTTGTATTCCACAAAGCTCACTTTTTACACGCCTCCTTTCTCGCCGTCGCATGTCTTTGCGTTGTTTTGCACTACAGCCGATTGGGGGCTAGCTAGCCCTGGCGGCCCAGTAAATGCATTTCTTGCCGAATCACTGGATTTGCCCACTCTTATATTATATATGTTACGTGTCCTCTGTACTTCAGATGAGATGTTAAGTGGGGGCCCTGACTGATTGTGGTCACTAATGATCCCATGCCAATTTTATGAGAGAGTTGAAGAGTTTTGTCTGTTAAATCCCCACAAAAAAAGTTTCTGTACATCTGGCCACTTAATCGGTCCCCTACTGATTGGCTATAAATTCCCTTAAAATCCTTACCCGCTTTTATTCTCTGGGAGTCTGGGTCTCCCCTCCTGTGAGAATCGGTTTCTCATTTCACCTTTTTGGTTAAATAAAGGTAAAAAAGAAAAGGGAAGAAGATCCAGATATAGGCTAGATATGAACTGACAGCATTGTGTTACAATGTTTTGGGAACTGGACTGGTAACGTAAAGGTTTGATTGCCAGATGGGGCACTGCCATTGTTCCCTTGAGAAAGGCACTTTAAGTGAACTGCTTTTGAGGCTAGCGAGCTGTTATAAATGGATTGCTAAGCTGTGCAAGTCTCTGGATAAAATTATCTGCTAAATGAGTGAAAATGTTAATATTAAAATGTCTTTTGCAGTATGATTAGGCAAATTGTCCATGTTTTACTGCAGGGGTTCTCAAACTCAGTCCTGGGGGACCCCTGTGTATGCTGGTTATCTGTTACGGCCAATTTCTTGGTCATTAATATTCCAAAAAAAACAAAAAAAAAACCTACTCTTCAAATGGTTAAAAGTACTGGAATGTGAATATAGGACATGAATTTGTTTCATGCATTGCTCTTTCTGGCATAATGTGACATAAAGAGTAAATCATCTCTCAATGGATATTAAGTGTCTACTTACAAACTGCGTGAAAAATTGTGACATCAACTTTTCATGGGTTATGAAACACCGGAAGTGCTGCCAAGTTGTGCAGAAATTGGAGCCAGAGACTGCGCAGTAGGGAGTAGGGTGACCTTTATATGGTCATTAAGTCTGCGCCGGGTCCGGTTCGTCCACTAAGTGCATGCGATATCATACTAGTGACACGCAGTGACTAGGAACTAGGAAGTGCCGTAAACTTTCACGGATTGGTCCACAGAATGTTAAAACGGCGTACAACCGACACGATAACTTAACAAATCGGCACATGGGGAGACATTGGACAAAGAAAGAGCACCTATTGCGACTACATGTTCTCGTGGGAAAAATGTATTGACTTTGTGTTTTGACCACATATGGTACCATTAAGTTGAAAAACAGGCCTGAAAGACCTATACTGGAGCCAACCGCACTGGCACCAGAGAGCAACGCTCTCAACAAGACCAGGAAATGAGCTTCAACAGCAAAGCGTGGTTTTGGCTCCTTGGATTACAAGTCAGGGGGTACAACTGTAGTTGTAATAAAAACCAGCATACACAGGGGTCCCCCTGGACGGAGTTTGAGAGCCCCTGTTTTTCTCCGTGTATGAATGGATGGCACTGACGTTGTACTCGCCTGCTGTACAGTGGACGCTGGCCACCAGGCCGTAATCTTTGACAGGTTCCGTGGCATACGGGAAACAGTCGTTGGCGAGGGAACGCACTTCCTCATCCCCTGGGTGCAAAAGCCAATCATCTTCGACTGCCGGTCCCGCCCTCGCCAGGTGCCCGTCATCACCGGCAGCAAAGGTACACCCCCCCCCCCCCACCCCCTGTCCGCATTCACTCTGAACCAGTGAGCCCTGATCTAAGATCAGATTTGCCCTGTTCATATCCAGATTGTATCCATTATCCGGAGAAACTGATCCTAGATCAGTAAACCACCTTGGAGATATTTTGTTAAAATGGGCTCTGGTCTCACGGTAGCATTTCCATTATAAGTCCACCTCTCAATTTGCTCACTTTCCATTCTCTGCCGTGTGATTACATAGGGGTATGATTGTTCCAGCTTTTTCCTGATTAATCATGAAGTACTCATTTTCAGACTCCAAATGTATTAAAATTAGACCTAGGACTTGGGTATCTAATAACTTAATAAGCACATACATTAAGAGCTTTTGTGCTTTTTGCGAGGCATTTAGTGTCTGAAAATCAGTATTTCCTCATTAGCCACGTGCTTTTTTTCTTCTTGCATCGTCCGACTTGCTCCGTTTATACTTCATGCCCCTCCCACCCATACCAACAAGCCAATAAGACGTGTCGGTAGGGCTGAGGTGACGGCTGTCTCTCCCCCTGTAGATCTGCAGAACGTGAACATCACACTGAGAATCCTGTTTCGGCCAATAGTGAGTCAGCTGCCCCGCATCTTCACCAGCATCGGTGAGGACTACGACGAGCGAATATTGCCCTCCATCACCACGGAGGTGCTGAAGTCCGTGGTGGTGAGTGTGATGGTGGGATGTGATGTGAGGGGAGGGGCCAGGGCAGGAAAGGGAGGAGCCAATGATGTAACAAAATAAAATGAAGGCATGTAGGTATTTACCTTGACGAAAAGAAGCATTGAGAGTTGAGGTTTTGCCGTTTTAATTGTGGAATAGCTTGATTCAGTGTGTGGTGTGTGTGTGTGTGTGTGTGTGTGTGTGTGTGTGTGTGTGTGTGTGTGTGTGTGTGTGTGTGTGTGTGTGTGTGTGTGTGTGTGTGTGTGTGTGTGTGTGTGTGTGTGTGTGTGTGTGTGTGTGTGTGTGTGTGTGTGTGTGTGTGTGTGTGTGTGTGTGTGTGTGTGTGTGTGTGTGTACATACGTGCTGGCGTGTGCGTGCGTGTGTGTATATATATTATATGTGTGTGTGCGCGCGCTCGTGTGTGTGCGCGTACTCGTACGTGTGTATTTGTATGCGTGTACTCCTTTACAGGCTCGGTTTGACGCTGGGGAGCTGATCACACAGAGGGAGCTGGTGTCCCAGCAGGTCAGTGAGGATCTGAAAGAGAGAGCCTCTACCTTCGGCCTGATCCTGGACGACGTGTCGCTGGTACCTGCTCGCCTCAGTCTTACCATTTCCCTCAGGCTAAGCTCTGAGTCTGAGGCTCATTAATGCCGTCTCCACACAGACTCACCTGACCTTTGGGAAGGAGTTCACTGAAGCTGTGGAGATGAAGCAGGTGGCTCAACAGGAAGCTGAAAGGGCCAGATTCATTGTAGAAAAGGTGTGTGTACATGCGTGTGTGTGTGTGCGCGCGTGCGTACGTGACGCGTGAGTGTGTGGGTGTTGAGATGGCGCTACAGCGGACTCCCCCTGCTTGCTCCCCATAGGCTGAGCAGCAGAACCCTCTGACCCCTTATTCTCACCCCATCGCTAATTTGCTCAAAATTCCTTAGCATGTATCTCACTAATTAAGAGGCCTAGTGCAACAAAAATAAATTTCTGTCCGTTTCTCATGGGTCCCAATCATTTCCTAAAATTTGAACAAAATCTGAGAGGTCAATGAAAATTCTTGGCTCATCTTGATGAATGTAAAATTTTCCTTGGAGTCATTATGAATGGGAATATTTATAAAAAATAAAAAAAACTAGAGAAAAGAATACATACTGTAGAGTACAGGAAAAAGTGATGTTTTATTGAGGTACAAGAGTGAATGATTCGGCTATATCTAGGTGTGTGTAACAGTAACAGTGTTCTATCAATGTTTTCATCTTAAACCATCAGAAGGGGCAAATGTATATGCCTAATAATGGACAAAACACATTTTATTCATTTTATTACATGTTTTGGACCTATAGACATCTACCCCCCTATACTGATGAAAAGATAGTAATTCCCACTAGAAAATTATGCTCAACAGGAAGCTGAAAGGGCCAGATTCATTGTAGTGAGTTTTATGTGCCAAAACGCACAAAGGTGAGTTTTATGTGCCAAAACAGTTGATTTGTAGTTAAATATATAATTATTTTATGATTTAAAGCAATGCACAATTTAGCCATTTGAATAGATTTGAAGACACTAACGGACAACAGGGTACACTACCTATATTTTGCATCATCGATCTTTAGTAGTTCTGCATATCATCCTCAGATTTTGCAGACTTGTGGACACTCCTTTTCTATGATCCAGGAAATGGATAGATTTGACCTAGTTCACATATGTAGCTCTCAGTATTTCATTGCAAACTAAAGAAAAAAGTGTATTATTATTAATTCATTTTTTTTGCATTTTTCCAAAGTTTATTTGCATTTGTGGCACTTTATTTTGACTTAAATTATGAAAATAAACAAATATATATATATTTTTTTTATAACAAATCAGTTTGTATTGTGCAAAGTTAACCTCAATTCCAAAAAAGTTGGGACAGTATGTAAAATGCACATAAAAGCAGAAAGCAGTGATTTGTAAATTCTCTTTTACATATATTTAATTGAAAACAGTACAAAGAAAATTTAATGTTTTACCATATCAACTTTATTGATTTTTGTAAATATACGTTAATTCCGAATTTGATGCCTGCAACATGTTCCAAAAAAATTGGGACGGGCAAAAAAGAAAAAGAAAAAAAACAAACGGGGGCAAAAAACACCTGTTTTAGTATGGGTTCCATACTATTCCCGTGTAATTTACAGCTTAATCTAGTCCCACCCAATTCCCATAGAGATCCATTCAAATGCAGATAGGTTAGAGTACCTGAAAATAAGATATCAAGAGCCTTTTGATATCATTTTATACCCAGTCATGATAGCATCACCTGTTTACCTGTGGAATGTTCCAAACAGGTGTTTTTTGAACTTCCCAGTCTTTTTTTTGCCCCTGTCCCAACTTGTTCGGAATTAGCATACATTTACAAAAATCAATAAAGTTGATGAGGCAAAACATTAAATATATATTTTTTTGTTTTCAATTAAATATATGTAAAAGAGAATTTACAAATCACTGCTTTCTGCTTTTATGTGCATTTTACATATTGTCCCAACTTCTTTGGAATTGGAGTTTGTAAATGGTACAACTGTCTTGTTTCATTTAAGCCATTTACCAAGTTTCTGTGATGCTCACACCTGGGGTTATAAAGCCCTAAACAGAACACCCCCTAAATAGGTGAGAATTGACCAAATTTGCCATCTGCGCGAAGGGGTTAATACACTGGAATAGTGTATCTGATGTTTTTAAGCCTCTGTGAGTAAACGCTGATCTGAAACATCATCCTGCCTTCGAAGTGTGTCCCAAATTTGTTGCCTTTTGAGTTTCCTTCAGTGGGAGCAAGACAGCAAGGCAACAAGGCAGCTGCCTCATGTGAGACATAGCCATAGGCTGAGCAGCCGAACCCCCTGACCCCTGACCCCTGACTCTCTCTCCCCATAGACTGAGCAGCAGAATCCTCTGACCCTTTACTCTCTCCCTATAGGCCGAGCAGCAGAAGCAGGCCGCCATCATCTCTGCGGAGGGCGACTCACAGGCGGCGCTGCTGATCGCTAACTCTCTGGCCACGGCGGGCGACGGCCTGGTAGAGCTGCGCAAGCTGGAGGCGGCGGAGGACATCGCCTTCCAGCTGTCCCGTTCCCGAAACATCACCTACCTTCCCTCCGGCCAGGGCACGCTGCTGCAGCTGCCCCAGTGAGCCTTCCCCTTCAACCCCTCAGACCCCCCCCCCTAGCCATGGGCCTCCATCACTATAGTCTCCAGCCTGGGCATTGGGCACCAAACCAGCAGTCAGGGGCCCTGCGTTCTCCTACACTCTCAGAAAAAAAGGTACAAAAAAGTGCCTAAAAGGTAAAAGCACATGTCACTGGGGTGGTACCCTATAGGTACAGAAACGTGTGCCCCTAGCCAGTAATTCACTTGTTTTGCTTGTAAGAAGTACTTATCCAAATAGAACAGTATTGTACTTTCAGGGTACATGTGGGAAATTTGTTCCTTAAAGGACAAAAATGTACCTTTATTTCTGAGAGCGTGCCCTCCTGGTGCAACGTTTGGAGGAAAACCAGCCCTCGGCAGATGAACACGGGTTCGACACTGGTCTGGCACAGACCGCATTCATAACTTTTGCATAATTATTTATTTCTGGCCTTGGCTGTTTTCAAAGCTGTAGTTGCAAAGCCTGTTGCTTTGCAATCAGAGAAGTGTGTCTAGCCTTGTGAACTGCCTCTTGTTCCCAAGCTCTGGCCCAGTAAGGACTGTGCCGCCTCATTTCAATGGAATCAGTGTATTGCTGAAGGCAGAACTAGCCCAATGTAATATTGGGCCTGATTTTGGTCAGTAAGAGTGATTAGGAATGAGCCTAAATAATAGTAGATGTTAAATTATTAATAATTATTATTCCGCTAAAATGGCTGCAGGGAATATTCACTAATATGTATGACCCCACTGTTTTAAATTGCTTGTTGGTCTCTCAAAACTGCAATTGTCTCCATTTTTGTTGGAAATATGCCTGGTCAACAGAGTGATGGGTCACTTTTCACCATTTTATCATTTTCTTATTTTTAAAAAATAGTTGTGGGCTCTGTTATCAATAAAATTTCAACATAATACAAATCTTGTGTCTCCACAGTATTGTGTGGCTTCTTGTTCTGATGGTTTTGTTTGTGTGACTTTTGTCTGTTTAGGCTGTTATGCTATGTATCCACCAGAGGGCACCCTTGCACACTGTTAGGTCTGGAAGTGCAGGATGGTTTTATTGGTTTTTATGGGTTTTTTTTTGTTTGTAATGTGAAAAATACAAGCTGTTCAGAAGTACTGGAAATGTGTGGGTTTTGGGGGAGTTTTCTGTGTGTGTGAGCTCCTGCACTCTCCATGGCAATACTGATCCCCCGTGGTGTACGGGTGACATTCTCACACACACACACACACACACACACACACACACACACACACACACACACACACACACACACACTACTGCCTTAACCAAGCTGCAGGAAGCTGAAGAGCGTGTTTCTCCTAGGGTATAGATACAATTGATAAAAGATGCTAACATGCATGCATCCTGTTACCACGAGCTATTATATAATGGGTTTCAGACAGTAGAGGTCTATAAAGATGTATCTCAGTAAAGTTCATTCAGGTACGGTTTTGGTTGCAAATGAAACCTGTTTAATGTGTTATGTGATTGAAGTTAATCTGCTCGTGGTTTTGCAGCTCTTGTTTGACTCGGCCTGTCGAGCGAAGTATCGTAGCCTCGCGCAGACCTCACAAACCCTCGCCGCGTGAGCGTTAGTTTCAGCAGTCGCTCTGATACTCAGCTGCTGCCATCCTGTTAAAATGCGGTTTTCGTTTTCTCATGCGCACCGCTTCTCCGCGCGAGGTGGCGGCGCGCGGTACGTGAGAACGCAGTCGGGACGAGTGACGACAAGTCCCCTGGCTCAGAATTTGGTGAGACGTATTCTCCTGCTTTTCTTGCACAGGTAAAACGCACCTGTGTGAAATTGTCTACTTGGATGCCTGTATGATCAGAGTTTATGAACACTGAAGGAAACCAAAAGTGATTTGGGACAGGTGTTGCAGACGGCAGTAGACTTGATTCGATGGCCGTGACAATTGTATACAAAAAATAATCCTTACTTGGATATCGTTCAAAAAATTTTTTTGCCACCTGTCTGTATTCCCAAATAGGTCACATGGGCATGTTGGAAATAAGCATGCTTTATAAACGTGCAAAATCTATTGCCTCCGGCTTTAATATCCACAATTACCAATATACTGTGCATTGCACCTACTCTGAGAGTATGAATTAGGCTCTTTGAGAGAAGGTTTGAATCTTAAACAATCTGCCCAGTGTTTATAGCACAGTAGTAGACATATACAGGGCTGTAGCAGTTGTCGAAGCTCTGTGCTGATACACCTTGATGGAGAGCAGGCTGATCAATTTAATTTACTGTCTTTTGGGGCTTTTGGCGAACGCAAACATTTCACTTAAATTGTAGTTTTTGCAATTAATAAACCTTAGCACAGAACACGGATATCACACAAAGCTTAACAGAGGTTATTTTCTAGTAAGAAGGTGTAGTCCAGAGTCTGCATGGATGCACTCTAACCCTTACCTGCTCAACTGACTGACTGCAAAACAATGCTTATCATTTGCCAGCTGGACGCTTCACAGATATTGAGAAACTGTTCAGAGATTTTCTGTTGTGTGTTGGCTCCTGGGCTTGGGGGTGTGTGTGTGTGTGTGTGTGTGTGTGTGTGTGTGTGTGTTGGGGGGGGGTGGGGGGTGGGGGGTGTCAGTCTTGGACATGCCGTAATGATTCATTCAGATTAGTTTGAAGAAATTATGCTGCATCAAGAGGGTACGCTGTATCAACTCTGATGAGAACCCTGGCTCCACAATAAGCATTATATAGACTTATATTTAGGCTTGTTGTTATTTAGGTTAAGTTGCTGAGAGATAAGACCTGTAGTTTCAGGCCCTATCTAAGGAGCTGGCTGATGAGAGGCTTCAGTGGATATGAACTGCCTGCTCTGATCTGACCACAGAGACCAGCACCACTGCATCAGTGTCCCTCACACACAGGAAGTCGGCTTCTACTTCCTGTTTGTTTCCTCTCCACTCATGCATGTTTGTGGGCAATACACAAAAACATCAGTTCAATACAAGCAGATTGTGCATGGGCAGGTTGCATGTTATTGGTAGACTACACTATATTTCTAGCTACAAGTGTACAAACGTGTTTTGAAATGAACTCACTGCCGTTTTTCAGGTACATTGTGCGTTTATCATATATCATTTGAGTTTATTGCATGCAAAGTGAGTTTTGTTTATCAGGCATGGGGTGTGAGCTCTATGAGTTCATCAGGTACAGTGTGAACGTATCAAGTGCAGTGAGTTGAGTTTATCGGGCACGGTGTGAGTTTATTGCATGCAGAGTGAGTTGTGTGTTTATCAGGCGCAGTGTTAGTTGTGAGGTTTTCAGGTGCAGTGTGAACTGCAGAATAAAAATACAATAGATCAGTAATGTTATCCACAAGAAAGTGTGTGAGGATGTGTGGATGTTTACTGTTTGATGTGGATAGCACTGTAGCAACAGCCTGGGCCCCAACCCTAACCCTTCCCCAACCCCAGACGGGTTCTGAGAATAACAAGACGACAAGGTTAATTCAGTACACAGACCTGTTAGGCCTGAGAACGTGGTTCACGTGTGTACATGCGGGGTGCAGTGAATGTAGCAAGTAAACAGGAAGAGATGTCTGTTCTTCTGTCCCTGCAAGTGAGCGGGCATTCAACGGAGGGATATTTTTAGTGCATGACGCCGCTCTCACTCTGGTACTCAGATAGAGCCTGCATTTCTGCCTGTGATTTTTATTTTTTTTCTTGTGAAACGATCTTCTAAGCCCACATTTGCTAATGCTGGTCGAGATGTGTTGGAGTGCTGGAGCCTCACAGGCTGCTCCAGTCAGTCTCGAGGACAGCATCTGACACACTCAACTGGGGACCGGTTTCACTAGCTTAAATGTCAGATCACAATGTGGTTTTATTGGAGATGCTAGTACAAGGTGAGATGTGCACTTTGTGGTAGTGCCCCGATAACCATCATCGTAAAGTCAAGACGGTCTGATTTCCGGGCTTTATCGCCTGAAACCACAGCTTTCAGTTACAGTGTCGAGAGACAGACGAAGAAAATACAGTACAGCATCATGGCTAAATCGGACAGATTACTGATATGTGCTTAAAACAGCTGGGAGTACTTCCTCTAATGGCTGGACCTCGCCACCGCTTTTTCAGTTCTTCACTTTTCACATTTTCCCTATGTTTTGTCCCCAGCTTGCAATCACAAATTGTGCCTCTTGGGGTCCTGCGATGCCACTTATCGTGTCCCCAGTGGCTGTACCTAAGCCAGGGCCACTGCAGCTGATTCATGCAGCTCAGATACACTCATCTGCAGCCTAGTGACTATTCACACACTACAGATTACACAGTACCACAGGACAGCTAGTGACTATTTACACACTACAGGTCACACAGTACTACAGAACAGCCAGCCTTGGGTGAGAACGCGGACCGGGGAGGCGTGGGCTGCAGGGATCTGTGGGAGTGATTGTGGACTGGGACTGGGACTGGGACTGGGACTGGGACTGGGGCTGGCTGCTGACTATCATGGACACAACGTGTGGATTTTTATTTATTCGTTTTTTCCTTTGTTTGGCGCCCCTCAGACGGATGGCGCCCTAGGTGACCGCCTATATCGCCAATGCTTAGAACCAGACTGGTCATTTGCCAACTTTGACTGGAAACCTGTAGCCAAGGCAGTATAAGGTTATAACTCGGCTGGCATTCCTTGGGTTACTTCTGCATTAGAGCCCTACCATGCGCCAAGTGCCCCACAGGCTACCAACTGTTGTCAGTGAGACATGAGAGATTGTACCTCTTCTGTCTTGTACTGTGGCCAGTAGGGTGAGTGCAATGTCACATGGCCTGATGTGGTTGTGAGCACAGGTGCTAATTCCAAAGCCAATCCCTTCCAAAGCAGAGGCCTGGGGGAAAATCTTTTTGTTTAATTATGATAATTCTCTTCTGTGCTGATACTGTTTGCAGTATTTAGTTGATACACATATACATTACTTTCAATAGTCTGAGTATGAGGGGTGTACTAAAAAGGCAATAATGTCTTCATTCAACTTGCTAAGTTTTTGTTTTTAAGTTGAACCTACCTATAAATGTTACTGATGTTTTCCAAGCTTTAGTGGGCCTAATGAAAAAAAGTATCACACTTGCTGCCAAAAAGTGTCACGTATTAATTTAGCCTACTGTGACTTGCTAGTTGATAATATTTTTCATATCTTCTATTTCTTTAAATGGGTTTCGCTTCCAGGCCTTTTCTTCCTTTTCAATACGGGAGCGACCACGTGTGCGCGCGTCGTGCTCTGTCTGGCTCGGAGGGAGAAGGAAAAAAAGCCGCGATACACGCGCGCGCCAAGGCAACCCAGACAGTGGTCCGAGCGCGGGGCTGTGCGCAAGACTGTGCGCGAGACCTAGGCCGGCCACGTAGCTATGCGGGCAGAGGTTGTGAGAATGTGCAAACACGTAAATTATGTTCATGAACTATGAAAAAAGCAAAAACACCAACACACAGACAGTGAACGGAATTGGACATAGGTAGTTAGGCCAGCTAAATACCAACAGGAGCTAGCTAGCTAGGTATTTCATATTTGCACTCTCTCAAAACCTTGCAACACTCGTTGCACGAGATGAGGAAGAGGGCGCTCTCGTCAAGGGTGAGTAGCTAAACGAGAGCTAGCTATAAAGCTAACCAGAAGTTAATTTGTCATTTTTTTTATTTATCGAGATGGCAAATATGAGGTATAACAAAAAAGTGTTATCGGCTGTAGTAATTTGCTGAGGTAACGTTATTGTTTTCACGGATACCTAAACGCATGCCAGCAGTTTGAGCGGGTGGTGGACTGCAAGATATGTGTTTTTGTTTGGGGAAAAGAGGGAAATCCCTTGCAAGCTGGTTTGCTGCCATTTAAAAACGTTGTAATGCTAACAAATCACCGTTTAATGTGTAGCTAGCTATGTTAGCCTGCTAGCTAGCTATACATCTGAGCCACACGCAATTGCAGTTTAACATTGGAAATAAGTAGCCAGCTAACCAGCAAGCTTGCACGATTGGTAGCTAGTTAGCCAGCATGCATAGTCGCTCTAAATCTCAGTAATTTACTGCCAAAATCCTAATCTGGGCGCTTTTGTCTTCTAAAAAAGTAAAAGTCGTCCCGCTAAGCGAGCTAGCAAGCTGGTTGTCTCATAGTTGTAGCTAGCCTAGCTAACTTAGCTACTCAGCCAACATTTATTCAAATGCCCAGTAATGTCTCAAGCCCTTCATAGCTGGCGAGCTAACGTTACCGAGCCGGGTCAATGTTAAAGTAACTGTACAATACGCTACGTAACGTATCATAACGCACTTGTATGCAGCTAACGATTTAGCCAAATGGCCTGCTTCCGAATATTGCCTTTTATATGAACTGACCCTTTCTTTTCATCTTGTTTTAAATGACTGATGTCCGCCAAACGAGCTAGTCACCCTCTGACCCGACTCTAATTTTACAGGATGACGGACTGATAATGGTCTTTAGACAACTATCGCCGTTTATCTTTATTTTTTTACGCGTAGCCAGCATGTTAGCTAAACTCGCCAGCGATAATCTTTGTGTTGGCGTTGCTAACAAGCGGGTTTCTTGCAAGCTTTTACACTCATTGTAAGAAGGCAAGCTCGCATTGTTCTGTTGACCAGCTTCTTTCTTACTTAGCTGGGTGGCTAGCAAGTTAACGTTAATCATAGTTGGCTAATTATGTTACGACGGAGGTTAGCTTATAGCTCAGTTTTGTGTGAAGAGGTAAAAAAAGGAAGAGTCAGTGACGTCGATGTAACGACAGGCCCCGCAGCCTTAGCTAGCTATTCTACCTAATATTGACGTTACAGTTGTAACGTTTGGCAGCTAACACGAACAAGTTGGACTTTGTCTTCGCGTTGTTCACTCTATTATCAGAGAAATGTCGCAAAACATCGTTACAGTGTTAGTGGCTTTTCATTAAAAACCAAACTGTGATGTTATTCACGGAGGTAGGGAGAAAAAATGCATAGACACACACAGCACAGGTTATTCTTGCATCACGTCTAGCTTCCTCCCCTCCAGCAAAAAATCAGCGCTCAGACAGGGCATTTCAGGACTGGGAAATGTATTGCAACGCCGGGGGACCGATTTAACAATGAATGATAATATGTTTGGTAACCCCCCTTCAAAACGCAACACACCACCCTTTGTAAGTCATTGGCATTATTGTGTATTATGATTACTTTGGTTAGCGAACTGACTGACCAAACAGTGTAGGCAACGATGTTGTCGTTTTTGATACGGCAGTAGCATACTTGAACCCCCACTTCAACACATGCTGGGATTATTGAGATGGACATGATGTGTCCAAAGTTAAGTTTTCCCTAATTTGCATTCTCAGCATTTGCTTTAGCATTTAGTAAAGGAGCATAATTTATTGTAGACAAGTAATTGTCAGGGTTGAATTTCGTTTCCAATAGGGTATGGCTCAGCCAGAGTTTGTAAGGTTATGTTTTATTGTGATGTCTAATTATCGATATATTTTTATAAACATCTAGCCAATATGTATGAATAAAATATCTTAAATGGGATTCATGTCATCAAAATAAAGTGAGGAAAAATCCTTGAGAGCTGAATGAACATTTATAATAACGTTGCAGTCCTTGTACATGTCTCTCCTAAAACTGCATGAGTATTCAAGCGACGACTTTGTGGGATAGCATCTCATACAGTCGCTTGTATATTGAAGGGAGAAATTAGTGTGTGCAAAAGTGCATTGTGTTAAACAATGTCATCTGTATCTTTAAGCTTTAGATTGCAAGCATTGCTAAGGACCTGGGCCTCCTGCTGTGTGCAGTGTTGTAAGCCGTTAAGCTCATGTGTGTTCACATTCAGGAATGTGAACTTCTACCTGCTACCTACAAAGGAGAGCTCAGACAATTGCTCAGCACTTAATTATCTTTTTTTACTGGAAAGATGCAGAATGTCTATTTTCTCTATCCACACATCTAGTGTAATAGCTTAGTCTGATGTCGTTTTGTTGAAAAGTAATGTCGTCCGTGTCTTTTGTACCAGGCATATGTTTCTGTTCCATCTCAGAATGTGTCCCTGCCAGTGTCGGTCTGTTATATTATTGCAGTGTGATTGTTCCTTGCATCTCTGACAGTGTTATTTAATGAAGTGGCGTTGGCCGTTTGTGAAGCACACAGATGTGTGTAGTGTAGTCGGCCATTTGTGAAGCACACGGAGGTGTGCAGTGTGTTTGGCTGTTTGTGAAGAACACAGATGTGCACAGTGTGTTTGGCTGTTTGTGAAACACACAGATGTATGTAGTGTAGTCGGCCATTTGTGAAGCACACGGAGGTGCGCAGGCTGTTTGTGAAGAACACAGATGTGCGCAGTGTGTTTGGCTGTTTGTGAAGAACACAGATGTGCACAGTGTGTTTGGCTGTTCGTGAAGCACACAGGTGTGCGCAGTGTGTTTGGCTGTTCGTGAAGCACACAGATGTGTGCAGTGTGTTTGGCTGTTTGTGAACAACACAGATGTGTGTAGTGTAGTCGGCGGTTTGTGAGGCACACAGATGTGCGCAGTGTGTTTGGCTGTTTGTGAAGAACAGACGTGCGCAGTGTGTTTGGCCGTTTGTGAAACACAGACATGCGCAGTGTGTGCAAAGGAGCTGGTTCTTTTCCTGAGAGGACCCCACCACACTGCCTCAAGGGGAAAAAAGTTGTAGCTGTGAATTTGGGCGCTCTCCCACAAGCTGCTCCATCGAGACAGCGATGGAAGGGGATGTTGGGGCTGCCCAAGTCTTCTGGCTGTGTCATGTGCTCTTATTGGTCCGGTCAGGTCACTCATTAGTTTAAGCGCGAGCAGCGATGGGAGATAATCAAACGTGTGCAGCTGCAGAAACGGACAGCTCCCCTAGAGGGGAAAAACAAAAACTTTGTTTCCCGTTGTGTCATGGTCAGAGCTCAAAGGCTCTTCTTTCACTGGGGTGGGGGGGGGGGGGGTAGATTGAAGGCACCCCTGTAAATGGGAGCCGAACAATGAGCTAGAACCGAACAAGGTGCAGTGGGTTCAAATGGGGTTTGGATTTGGGTCAAGCACATAAAAGAGATGGAAAAAAGACTCGGTATGTGAGGTATCCGGAGCTCAGACTGAGAGAAGGAGAACCGCCAGCAGCATAAACAAGGCCCCAGAGTGGATGGGAGGGACGGAGGGAGGGGGGGGGAACGAGGGCCTTTTCTTTTTTTCCCTCCTCCTTGTGGTCCAGGGGGAAAAAAGTGCAGTGTCCTTAGCTGCCGTGGTGACCCACATTGGCTCATTCTTGTTTGGAGTTGTCATGCAGTTAAACATTCGCCCAAGACTGCGGACCTGTAAAGCCAGCTGAGAAGTTGGCAGGGGGAAGGGAAGGGGTGGGGCGGAGCAGGGGACGTCTTTAAACCGCTCGTACCTCTTTAAACCGCTCTCGGCTGCTGGTCACGGCCACAGTTTCCTTTGATACTGTTACTTTCGGCCTTGTGGAGCTGAGGCTTGGGCAGTGGGCATTTTTAGCGTGAATGGCAGTAAACGGAATAAAGGTTTCTGCCTGTAGTCGGTCGCAGCGGCGCAGTACGTCATTGAGCGGATGGTAACCCACCGTGCTCGCGTGCTCAGAGAACAATTACAGCGGCTCCCATTGAAATGTTTTTCTCTGAGGTCCTGACACTGTATTCTGTGTCATGCGGAGATTTGCGAAAGCATTGGTGTTCACCTCGTTTGTACTCTAAATGATTATACAATTTTGGCAGGTGTGTGAATTGGCTCAGGGCAGTTTTTTTTCCCCCTCTCGCAGCTGTGCCTCGTCAGGTTCTGGAGGCTCGACGCTAGTGGCAAACTTTAGAGATGGACTTCATCTTCAATTAACTTGGCACAGAGATCTCTGTTTAAACTAAATTTGTGGTGTGATTTTGAGTTATAAAACTAATTCTGGATGTTGTTGTTATTATAGCATTGTAGATGGGTATACCCTGACTTGTTTTGTGGATTTTGCTTTGTAGTGACCTAGCACGTAGGTTGATATTTTAAAGATTAAAATAGACATCATTTGAAATGTAATTTCAGTTATTGATTTATCAAACTTAAAAATAAAATAAAAAGTATACTTTTATGTGATATACTTACTGATTTTTTAAAATCACTTAATTCTTATGTATACCTAAATGTAATTTGTTTTGTTTTGTTTGATTTTACTACCTAAACTGAAATCAAAAATTTACTTTATCATGATTCATCGATTTATCATATGATTATGCTTGCACTTAACTGACCCAAAGATCTGTCGCAGTGATCACTAGATTACTAATATTGTAACGGCTTTGTTGCATGGAAGGCTGCCTCGTGCCACATCAAAGGTTCATGCTCTTACATCTAGGGAAATTTGAAGTGACTCAGCTTGAGAAGAGTGTAAGAATTTGATTAACAGAGTTCCGCAACCTGTGCTGTCATGCAGCGTGAGACGGCGTGCAGTCGGGCCTGAGCACATGCTCTGCAGACCTTCTACACAGGAGTGCATTTTGCCTCTGCTCTTCAGAGTTGTTGTTGAGACAGAGTAAATGTGCTGAGAGAGTGTTGAAAATGGGGTGCAGACACGTACGTGGACGGACAGTCGGACGGACTGTCCGCGGACTTTTGCTGTCTTAGTCGAGCGTACTCGAAGCATACTCGAAGCTATCAACCCCGCTTTGTAGAGAACATTTCTCACCGTTTTTGCACGCAAAATACAAAGGGCGATGGCGTCATTACGGATTATGGTACGAAGAAGGTACGCTTGTCGGCGAAATGACAGGTTTGGGCAGACAGGTCCACGCGGACACAAAAACCTACTGCTTTGCTGACTGCAGAAGGCAGACGTCCGCTCAGGGTCTGTTTTGGGTCCGCTATGATGTCACTTAGGTTCGCACGGACGACCGTCCGTATACTTTTTTTTGGTGACTATGAAATGACCTCATTAGGCTAAGGGATAACTATGCATACGTTAAGAAGGCACCTACTTGTGCTGTTTACAGGCATGTACAATACAGCATAGTATGTGGTGTATTTTAGCCCACATGCACAATTTAAAAAGCAATCTGGCCAAAACTGAAGAGACACGCTCTAGGCTGTTGGCTGGCCCAAACTGAAGAGACACGCTCTAGGCTGTTGGCTGGCCCCAACTGAAGAGACACGCTCTAGGCTGTTGGCTGGCCCCAACTGAAGAGACACGCTCTAGGCTGTTGGCTGGCCCAAACTGAAGAGACACGCTCTAGGCTGTTGGCTGGCCCAAACTGAAGAGACACGCTCTAGGCTGTTGGCTGGCCCAAACTGAAGAGACACGCTCTAGGCTGTTGACTGGCCGCAACTGAAGAGACACGCTCTAGGCTGTTGGCTGGCCGCAACTGAAGAGACACGCTCTAGGCTGTTGGCTGGCCGCAACTGAAGAGACACGCTCTAGGCTGTTGGCTGGCCCAAACTGAAGAGACACGCTCTAGGCTGTTGGCTGGCCCAAACTGAAGAGACACGCTCTAGGCTGTTGGCTGGCCCAAACTGAAGAGACACGCTCTAGGCTGTTGGCTGGCCCAAACTGAAGAGACACGCTCTAGGCTGTTGGCTGGCCCAAACTGAAGAGACACGCTCTAGGCTGTTGGCTGGCCGCAACTGAAGAGACACGCTCTCGGCTGTTGGCTGGCCCAAACTGAAGAGACACGCTCTAGGCTGTTGGCTGGCCCAAACTGAAGAGACACGCTCTAGGCTGTTGGCTGGCCCAAACTGAAGAGACACGCTCTAGGCTGTTGGTTGGCCCAAACTGAAGAGACACGCTCTAGGCTGTTGGCTGGCCCGAACTGAAGAGACACGCTCTAGGCTGTTGGTTCATTTGAATTGTTGTGACTTATTGTGACCCTGTACAATGCAGCAGTGACCAGCTTACTCTGGTTGGCTGAGTTACACTTTTGTTTATCTTACCATTTTTTTAACCATTGTCACAAAGCCACTTGCTGATTTTCACAGTGGCAAAAGCATTGATTTAACTCAGGTATTAACGGAAACTGATCCTTTGTCCTCATCTGATTGGCGTGATGCGGTTGGCTATTACACATGCTCAGCCTTTGGTTGGTTGGTTTTACACATGGTTGGCTAGCAGAGGCTTTGATATCGGCACCTTTTCAAAGAGCTACGGAGTTGCACATTGGCCACTGACGTATTCTCCAGCCGGCGGTCTGAGATTCATGACTCATTAATCACATAAGGAACTGAAGGCAAAAAGGCAGCGCAGATCTCTGACTGTTACAAACCTGCAGGTTCCTCTTTGTCATTCAAGCGCTTGGGAATCAGATTACTGTTTGGAAACTGTATTCCAAAACAATGTTTTGAAAAAGTGTTTTCTTAAGACACACACACACACACACCCACACACACACACACAGCAGGGGGTCGAGTTTGTTTTTATAAAGCTTTTTGATGAGAAATCCATATTCAGCCAAGCACATTTCTTTCCCTGGGTTGCATTCTTTCTTTGGGTGGCTTTTGAATTATTTTATAATTTTAAGTGTTTTATAAATGTTGCAGGGGGAAGCCTTCTTGAATCATGTTTTGCAAGATGATTTTTCAAATGAACATGTGTATCCGTAGTGCTAAACTGTGTATCTGTAGTGCTAAACTGGACAACAAGAAGCAAGGGCTGACTAGCAGGTCAATTTCACCAGCTTACTGTACTGAAGACAGGCCTATTGATCAGTATCACAGTCTGTAGACTGGTGCACAGTACTGAATACAGGCCTATTGATCAGTATCACAGTCTGTAGACTGACAAACACTAATCAATAGGTCTGTATTCAGTACTATCACAGTTTGTAGACTGACACACAGTACTGAATACAGGCCTATTGATCCGTATCACAGTCTGTAGACTGACACATAGTACTGAATACAGGCCTATTGATCAGTATCACAGTCTGTAGACTGACACACAGTACTGAATACAGGCCTATTGATCCGTATCACAGTCTGTAGACTGACGCATAGTACTGAATACAGGCCTATTGATCAGTATCACAGTCTGTAGACTGACACACAGTACTGAATACAGGCCTATTGATCAGTATCACAGTGAAGACTGACACAGTACTGAATACAGGCCTATTGATCTGTATCACAGTCTGTAGACTGGCTTGCAGTGCTGAATACAGACTTATTGATCAGTATCACAGTGAAGACTGGCACACAGTACTGAATACAGGCCTATTGATTAGTATCACGGTCTGTAGACTGGCGCACAGTACTGAATACAGGCCTATTGATCTGTTTCACAGTCTGTAGACTGACACACAGTACTGAATACAGGCCTATTGATCAGTATCACAGTGAAGACTGGCTTACAGTACTGAATACAGGCCTATTGATCAATATCACAGTCTGTAGACTGACCAATAGGCCTGTATTCAGTACTGTGTGCCAGTCTACAGACTGTGATACTAATCAATAGGCCTGTATTCAGTACTGTGCGCCAGTCTACAGACTGATACTGATCAATAGGCCTGTATTCAGTACTGTGTGCCAGTCTACAGACTGTGATACTGATCAATAGGCCTGTATTCAGTACTGTTCATCAGTATCACAGTCTGTAGACTGGCACACAGTACTGAATACAGGCCTATTGATTAGTATCACAGTTTGTAGACTGGCGCACAGTACTGAATACAGACCTATTGATTAGTATCACAGTCTGTAGACTGGCACACAGTACTGAATGCAGGCCTATTGATCAGTATCACAGTCTGTAGACTGGTGCACAGTACTGAATACAGGCCTATTGATTAGTATCACAGTCTGTAGACTGGCGCACAGTACTGAATACAGGCCTATTGATTAGTATCACAGTCTGTAGACTGGCACACAGTACTAAATACAGGCCTATTGATTAGTATCACAGTCTGTAGACTGGCGCACAGTACTGAATACAGGCCTATTGATCAGTGTCACAGTCTGTAGACTGGCGCACAGTACTGAATACAGGCCTATTGATCAGTATCACTGTCTGTAGACTGGCGCACAGTACTGAATACAGGCCTATTGATCAGTGTCACAGTCTGTAGACTGGCGCACAGTACTGAATACAGGCCTATTGATTAGCATCACAGTCTGTAGACTGGCGCACAGTACTGAATACAGGCCTATTGATCAGTGTCACAGTCTGTAGACTGGCGCACAGTACTGAATACAGGCCTATTGATTAGCATCACAGTTTGTAGACTGGTGCACAGTACTGAATACAGGCCTATTGATCAGTATCACAGTCTGTAGACTGGCACACAGTACTGAATACAGGCCTGTTCATCAGTATCACAGTTGTATTTATTGAATTTCATAACCAACAATGTATTTTATGCTATCGAAAACAGCTATGGAAACCCCAATCCCAAAAACCTGGATTACAGTATTTGGGTAATTTTTTCTATGTTATAGAATATTGACCCCAATCCCAAAAACCTATATTATACATGGGTAATTTTTTCATATACTGGAAAAATTATCCCGGTTTGTTTTTCTATGTAGAAAAGTGACCCTTGGGTCATATCCTTCATCTCATACAAAACCCATCTAGGCCAGTCAAAAAAACACTAAAACTGAAATAGTGAACTATCCCTTTAAGGACACTGGAGCTGATTTGCATGAGGCCTGAGCCAATAGGCCTGTATTCACAGTACTGTGTGGAAAACTACAGAGAGTGAAATTTCCCTTTCAAGAGGAAGATGTGGCCCCTGGGATGGAAGGCCTGCGTGGATGCGAGCCAGTGGTTGCAGCTCCGGCCTCACCTGACGTGGGAAGCCCTGCGCGAGCCTTTACCGCCGCCCTCACGGCCGCAACGCCCCAACCCCCCAACCCCCTCCTGCACATCTCCCGCTTCTGCTTCCCCTAGTCCTGCTTCCCTCTTCGGCCCTGTCGGGAGGCAAAGGCTGCTGTGGCCCGTGGCTTTTACAGTTGCTGCTGTTTTGGCCGTTGGGTTGTGTTTCGGTAGCTTTATGTCTGTGAGCCTCCCGCGCTTCAGCTTGCCCACACGAAGGCCTGGCTCTCGCACACCAGGCTCTCGCACGCCTGGCGCTCGCACACCAGGCTCTCGCACGCCTGGCTCTCGCACACCTGGCTCTCACGGCTGGCTCTCGCAGGCCTTGTTTGTAAAAGGAAATCTGGGTGAAGGTTTCTCTCAGAATGAGTCACTCCCGCAGGTTTCACACAAGCTCCTCGATCGATTCCTGCGGTGTTCTCATAACGCCCCACTCAACGGCACAGCTCCGAAACGGTCAGGGTCACAGAGAAGTTACCCGCTCATGCACTCGCAGGATTGGGTAAAAAGGTGTACTGAGAAGTTACTCGCTCGTGCACGTGCAGGGTTAGGTGTGCAGAGAAGTTACTCACTCGTGCACGTGCAGGGTTGGGTGTACAGAGAAG
The DNA here is from genome assembly GCA_029718625.1 of Synaphobranchus kaupii. NCBI lineage: Eukaryota > Metazoa > Chordata > Actinopteri > Anguilliformes > Synaphobranchidae > Synaphobranchus > Synaphobranchus kaupii. Next base: position 6,200,557 of record CM056387.1, read on the forward strand.
TTACTCGCTCGTGCACGTGCGGGGTTGGGTGTACAGAGAAGTTACTCGCTCGTGCACGTGCGGGGTTGGGTGTACAGAGAAGTTACTTGCTCGTGCACGTGCAGGGTTGGGTGTACAGAGAACTTACTCGCTCGTGCACGTGCAGGGTTGGGTGTACAGAGAAGCTACTCACTTGTGCACATGCAGGGTTAGGTGTACAGAGAAGTTACTCGCACGTGCAGGGTTGGGTAAAAAGATGCACAGAGAAATTGCTTGCAGGGTTAGGTGTACAGAGAAGTCACTTGCTTATGCACAAGCAGGGTTACTTGCACATGCAGGGTTGGGTAAAAATATGTACAGAGATTGCATTGCACCATATGTAGGCATTTAGGGCCTGATTTACTAACTGACTTTTAGCACATGCAAAACAATAACATGACCAATGATTGGTGCAAAATAAATTCATTGGTTATTGGTCATGTTATTGGTTTTGCGCCTGCTAAATGGTTTTGCACCCACTAAAGTTTTGAAGAGTGACTTGCATACATGCACACAAAACGTTTTGACACACAGTAGACACGGTACCGAGTTATCAGTCCTACAGCCTATAGTCAAAGTCAATACATTCACCAAAAATGTTACATTAAGTGCTGTAGTAGGTACAAGAGGGAGACTGAGGGTATAGTACATTCACAGGGGCCATTGCACTGTTGATTATTTGGTACATTTTTTTTCAAGGTTTACATTTATAATGTGGTTTAAACCGTCTGAAAAGCAGTTTGGAGCAGTATCACACCCTGACTCTCAGATAAATTAATCCCATGCACATTCCAAGGCACCACGGTCCAAAGGGATTCTTTTTTTTGGGGGGGGGGGGGGCGTCTGCACCTGGCTGGTGCATTGAGAGAGCATATGACAATAATCCTCCCCACTTATTTAGAAGGGAAATGACCATCAGCTGCTGAGTTGCGCCTGTGGCAGTGGACATAGCCTGGTAGATTGTCATTATATAGTCATGTAGTGTATCCACATTTATTGTCAGTGCACAAGATCAGCTCTATACAGTTACTTCATAACGCTATAGATACATTGAGGTGAGTTGAAAGATGTGTGCCACATTGAAGTCATTTTCATCAGTCAGATTAAGCACTGGACATTTACATGCACTGCACTGGTTACAGTGTTAATGCTGTCTTGTCGCAGTAGATGTATTGGCTCCATAATGTGGTACTTTAAAGGTCCTGATTAACCCTGATCCTGGAGAAGATGGCATATGTAAGATTAGAGCACAAGAATACATAATGGTGAAAAGAACAAGCCATTCAGCCCATCTAAGGTCTCCATTCTCCTCAAAACTAGAGTGTATTCATCACTGCATCGAGCCTGGACATGAACACCATTACCTTCTTTGCCGCTACTACATGACCTGGTGTAGAAGCCTGGCGTAGCAATAGAGGGAAAGGGGTTTGAGACGGCGCTCAGCGCCCATTTCCCCCGGAAAGGCTTCTCCTCCGCCCTGTGGTCTCTGTGCTTTCGCTGCGCTCTTCAGTTCTCAGAAAACATCAGTGCCAAATACAAACAGGAAGAAAGGTGGAGGCTGCCTTTTCACTCACGTATTTCTCATGTATTTCTGCACGGAGTCACGTGCAGCACAGCATGGCGCAAACGCAAAACCATGTGGAACCACAGTTTAGAGCGCAACCCCGCCAATACCTGCCATACTTTAAAGTGACTCGCTACTGCTAATTGAATTTAACTTTTATTTGTCATGGTTTTATTTGGTCAAGTTTAACAGTGCAATAGAATTTTCAATAGAAATCGAAATTGCGGGGTCTCCCAACAGTGTTAAACTTTACAGACAATTGACAATATAAAATAAATAAATAAAAATCTACTTGTATATAACAATACGGGTTTGGTTTTGCTGTTTTGATTTGTGTGTATCAGCGCTTAGCCTTCTCTATAGATGTAAATAGTCTTCAGTGCTTAGCCATCTCTCTAGATGTAAATTAGGAAAAAATATTTAGGAAAATCTCTCGACGTTTAATCGCAATTAAGAAAAATAAATGGATAACATAAAAAATGATTTCTAACCATTTCCTTTTACATTTTTTTTTTCTGTTATTGTCGTAGGCTCGTGTTTAAAAGTATATTATTAATGCTGTTTTGGGGACGGTGTGGTAACGTTAGACTAACAGGGTAAATAGCCTATGTTACTTGATCAGTTCTTGCGCGATAACGTGAGTGTGCATGGCGTAACTCAAACTGACTCAAATTACAGAAAATAACTGTGGGGGCATGAACCCATCACTGGCACTTAGTGACCCCCCTCTCCTTCCCTTGACGTTTAAACATTTGAACAGTTTTTCAGTGTAAACGTTTAGTGTTTTTATGAGTTTTGCCCATCCCTAATGTATGGGGATCAACCTTCTCTGTAGATGTAAATAGTCTTCTGTACTTAGCCTTCTGTCTAGGTGTGAATAGTCTTCACAGTGCTTAGCCATCTCTCTTGATGTAAATAGTCTTCAGCACTCAGCCTTCACACTAGATGTAAATAGTCTTCATTGCTTAGCCATCTTTCCAGATGTAAATAGTCTTTATCGCTCAGCCTTCTCTGTAGATGTAAATAGTCTTCTGCACTTGGCCTTCTCTCTAGTTGTGAATAGTCTTCAATGCTTAGCCATCTTTCTGGATGTAAATAGTCTTGTTTTGGAGGCTGTGTGAAGCTCTACACGTCTTTGTGCTGCAGGCCAGTACAAGTCACCACAGGTGAGTGGCTTTGGCTTGCACCGGTTGCTCTGATGTGTACCTGGCTTGGCTCTCAGCAGTACAGTAGCGTCACTGGCACTGTCTCACCTGCTCCTCTGAATTCCTGGTGGGGTGTGGCACATCTGTTTTTTTAAGGCTTGAAATATATATTTTTTTTTTTCTAAACTCTGCATATAGGGACCTTTTTCATCAGGCTCAAGGTGAAAGTGTCTGTGATTGGTCTGTTGAAATCAGCACCCTCAATTCAATTCAATTTTATTTGTATAGCGCTTTTTACAGAGAACTGTCACAAAGACGCTGCACAGGGAAACAGAAGGAAAATTGAGCAAAAAACCAGGCCTTAGCCCCCAACCAGCAAAATGGGGTAAAAAAAAACTCCCCGGTAGGGGAGAAGAAAACACTGAACAGTGGCGAAAAAAAACTCCCCAGTGGGAAGAAATCTCGGAAGGAACCTGGCTCGAGAGGGGGTGCCCATCCTTCGCTGGCCGGCCCGGTTTAGACTAAAGGTGGACTGAATGGTAATAGTCAATTCAATAATCAGTTCAAAGGGGGCGGGGTGATGCATCTGGGACTCCGGTTGCGTGAAGTCGGGAGGATAAACCAAAGGAGGGACGGGTCCGAAGCAGTCTGCAAACTCAGGGTGACCCCCTGACCCCTATTCAAATAGTAGCTCTTTATTACCATGCCTGTAGTAGTTCTATCTTGTTAGAATTGGAAAAGAGTAGCTTGTGTATTTGTAAAGATTGATTAATGATATCAGGTTATGAGATAACATAGTTTTACTCAACTTCCTGAGCACCACATCACATTAGACAACATTAGATTACAATCACTTTGCAGGCTTTCTTATCCAGAGCGACTTACAAAAGTGGAGAACATTGTTGTCAGTCTCATGTATACAAAAGTGTGATAATAAGTTAACTGACCAAAACAAACCATTATCACTGTAAATAAAAGTAATGGGGCCTACCTCTTCAGTAGGCCTCTCTTTAACCCCTTGACGCAGATGGCAAATTTGGTCAATTCTCATTTATTTAGGGGGTGCCCTGTTAAAGGCTTTATAACTCCAGGTGTGAGCATCACATAAACTTGGTAAATGGCTTAAATGAAACAAGACAAGTGTACCCTTTACAATATGAACCTAGATTTGTTTATTTTCATAATTTAAGTCAAAATAAAGTGCCTCAAATGCAAAGAAACTGGAAAAATGCAACAACAAAAAAATGCTTTTCTTTAGTTTGCAACAAAATAATGAGAGCTACATAAGTGGAAGAGGTAAATATATACATTTCCTGGATCATAAACTCATGTCAACAAGTTCTGAGGATGATATACATAACTACTAAAGGTCTATGATGCAAAATATAGGCAGTGTACCCTGTTGTCCATTAGTGTCTCCAAATCTATCCAAATGGCTAAATTGTGCACTACTCTAAATTTAAAAAAAAATGATGATACATTTAACTACAAATCAACAGTTTTGGCTCGTTTTCAAGTGGGTATTACTACATTTTCATCAGTATAGAGGGGTAGATATCTATGGGTAAAAAAAACCCTATGCAAAACATGTCATAAAATGAATAAAATTTGTTTTGTCCATTACAAAGCATATACATTTGCTCCTTCTGATGGATTAAGATAAAAACATTGATATCACAGTGTTACATACACTTAAATATGTAGCCTAATCATTCACTCTTGTACCTCAATAAAACATCACTTTTCCCTGTACTCTACAGTATGTGTACTTTTGCCCCGGGATTGCATTTTTCTGTTGTTTTTTAAAATGTATGTTTCTATTCATAATGACTCTTAAGGAAAATTTTTACATGAATCTACCACATATCAGCGCACAGTAAATTGGAATGAGCATTTGCCACGCCATAAGTGACAAGTATATACGCCATCGAGTGGAAAAACGAACGTACATGTAGCCAGCGAGACCAACAGCATTTTAGACGCAAAAATACTTACATATCGATAAAGGGAAACCCCCCTCCCTAATGCGTTATTTATAGAGCTTGCGTAATACGAGACCGTTAAAACGAAAACTGCCGTTACGCTGGGCTGGAGTAAATTGTTCAAAGCACCCCAGAAGACATTTCATATACCGTTGCTAAGGTTGTAATGTACTCTATTGGATATAAGAGCCGACAATTAAACCAGAATGAACTGTAATGAATGAGACAGGGCATGGGGGTATTACGCGTTGATGTTTCAGTGTAATAGCGGTATAAAGTTTTGTATATTTCTCAAACCGATTGTAACAGACAATAAATGACCACTGAATTTTGAAAGGAACATCTCGATGTGTAAAACCAATGGTAGGATTGCATATTTATTTCATATTTAGTAGCATATATTGCTAGTAGAATACATGGTAGAATGAGAGAATACTTTCACATGTTTATTTTGCATTTGAGTGAGCAGGGCTTTTCACGGCTTTTCTGGCATACAATCAGGCTATTGTTGGGTTTATCTTGTTTCTATGGCGGAATTCTAATTTTATATGATGAATAAATATATTTATGAACTCAAACATAGACACTATTGTCCACTATGTCATGCATGGGTAGGTATTGACTGGGGGGGGGGGGGGGGGGGGTGCTTGTTAAATGGACTTGCTACGGGAAAATAGTGACACTTAGAAACTCTGTATTGCGCAGAAATCGTCACAAATAGTCTACCAATAAATTTAAAACGCAGAGTTTGTGATTTCCACTAATAGTTTGGCTGCAGGAGCAACGAATGTCTCAGTTGAGCAAAATGATGGCGCCGGCGCCATTATCACTATGCATCTACGCAAAGGAGTTAAGCAGCTATACCTATAACATTACTATTCCAAAAGGAATCGCAGAAGAAAAAGAAAGAAAGGGGACAAGTTAGTCATAAATCGGGGGCCTATTGATGATTTGTGGAGGAGAGAGGACTGAAGTCACTCACTGCATCCCCGGGGTGGTGAAAGGACTGTAGGAGTACAGTGAGTCTCTTTGGCTCCTTGGTTTTCAGTGCTCAGCTGAGAGGGGAAAAGAGACAGGATGTGAAAAGCGATTACATTCCCACGTCACTACGGACATGTTAAACTCAGTGACATGTTTATCGTAAAAGTTCACCGCAGACGGGAAACACCTGTTTACACCGAGTCCTTGCACAACTAACTGAGTTTTTATTATGGTTTTATTTGCCTGTACATTTGCTACATGTAATACTGAGTAAAACAGAACTCCAGGGTTAAATGCACTGTATCTGCATATACATCTTGCCCCTACTGTGGTAATTAAATAAGCGGTTTACACAGAATTTTAATTAAGCTATGTTTCTATATATCCGGAGTGCTAGCTATCCATCCAGATAGTTTTGCTGAGATTTCACTAGTTTTATAGATATCCGCTGCAGCTCACCTTGATTTTACCCAAAGCGAAACTATCTGGGTGGATAGATGGCACTCCGGATATGGAGAAACAGCATTTTTGTGTGAACTGCCCCTTTCACTATGTTGTAGGTTTATGTATTAAGTGTTATTGTTGGTTGTGGTGAGCTCTGCTCCTTTGTGTCACTTTCACAAGTCTCTGTATACGAGCATTTGCTAAACACTTAAAATATAACCGTTAAAAATGGCCAGACCCGCCTTGGTACTGTGTTGAGTCAGCACTTCTGTCAGATGAGGTCATCGTGGTTACCGGGGTCTCAGGAAAATTAGTGACACTTTCCTGTCACTGTAGAGCTGGAGTCTGTTATGATGTCTCCCCAAGAAATTATCCTTGGCAGGCAGCAAACAACAAATCACATGCAGAACAAATGTCAAGATTTGGACCAGAATCAATCAGTAACACTTAAATAAAACCAAATGTATCAGTTCTCATCTAAAATAAGTGGTTTAATGCTTTGTTACGCTTTAAAAGGGAGGGAAACGGAAGATAAATATGCTATTAAGACGGCTAGTATCCGATGGGTAAAAATGATCAGCACGCCAACCTGGATTGGAAGTGATCGCAAATTCTTTGAGGTGGTGGTAGGCTGAAATGATTACTACAACAGGAAACTTTGGATTTTTAATGTTATAGAAATCATTTTCCAGTCCTTAAAAAAGAAATTGATCTCTTTTTTTTGTAGTACCTGCTTTTAAAAAAAATATATATATATAATAATAATAAATTTTAAAAAAGGTTTTGGGATCCACACTGCAATTGATGGTGATTTGTAACTTTGTAAACGTACCTATTTCAGCCAATTGCTAGTTATATGGTTGACTGATGATGCAGTAAGAGATTGTTAATATGTATCAATTTACATAGTATACTTCCTGTTATTTGTCAGGTTTATAAGTAATTTTTAATTATAATAAATGGATGCCTTAGCTATTCCACTGGAGACCCTGACGATGGCTTGTTGGCTGCAGCACGTGGAATCGTTCATGGTGTTTTTACTATTTATACTATTTTACCATTGACATACTATTTTACTATGTTTTTACCGTTTCATTTATTATGGAGTCTTCTATCCCCATCTTGGCAAGTCATCCTTTTTTCATTCACTTAATCTTCTTCGCTTCCAGAGAACACCTTATGGACCCACTCTGTCCTAGACGTGTTCCTGTGGATTGCTATTTTCCAAATAGGAATGTTTATTTGGTTACAACTCCTTATTCCAAAAATAGTTTGCTTTACTTAATGCTCAACGGGTGTTTAATTGCTATAAACCATAATTGTCATTCCCTAGTTTTTTTTTGTTTTTATTTTTTTCCACTGTCTTTGAAATTCTTCAGTTCCCAATGTGTAACTACATCTATTTCACTGTTATGCTGTGAACAGCAGATGTTACAAGTCATTTTTCTGTGAATCTCATTTCCTTGCTAGCGGGTAATCTGCCGGCGACCTGAACTCACTATGTCCACTGTATATTTCACCTTTTGACCTTACAGTAGGCAAAACCGACTGTATCCTTGATCTCTAGTCATTTTATAGTCTTTTTTTTTTTTATAACCGCTTTGCATACTTTCAAACACTGGTGCAACAGTAAATGCCTTCACAGAAGACAATCCCAATTGAAATTATTATTATTATTTTTTTTTTTTTACCTGTTTCTTTGGCCCTTGCTGAGTGACATGTATACCGTTTGAATGGTACAATGCCATAAATGGAGTACTGCTGCACAGATAAGTTTCCTTTCCCAGGTCACACAATGCCACTTCAGCTGTGGTTAACTGTAGAATGCAACTGCCATTGTGTGTGTGTGTGTGTGTGTGTGTGTGTGTGTGTGTGTGTGTGTGTGTGTGTGTGTGTGTGTGTGTGTGTGTGTGTGTGTGTGTGTGTGTGTGTGTGTGTGTGTGTGTGTGTGTGTGTGTGTGTGTGTGTGTGTGTGTGTGTGTGTGTGTGTGTGCGGGTCTTACACATGCATTTCCCAAGTGCCACCAAAGCGCTGTTTCTCAATGTGCACTCCTAATGTGTTGGACGATGGCGATTGGAGATATTGAGCTGTAACCTCAGCCCTCTTTGCAGGCATCACTGAGCGCGTGCAGGATGGCCGGGGTTGCTGCGCGCTCCGCTGCCTGCGGTTTTCATAGAGAAATGAAATAGTTTGCGGGGGGGCAGGGGGCAGGCTGTAGAGATTTGCATTTGAACACCTCACCAGTTTCACTTTGCGTCTCTGCAGGTCTCCTGGAGGAGCGATTTCTTACGGCGCTCTCCTCTCTCTGCATGCCCACAGATCGCGCATCGCCGCCGGCTGATGAAACCAGACGGACTCGTTCCTTTGCCTCCCCGCCAGTTATGAAGCTCGATTGGTGTGATCTGTGAGAGAGCAGCACTGCAGAATGTCCTCGGAGTACTACTGCTGCTGAACAAGACCCACTACAGTTCTCTCTCTCCCTCTCCCTGTCTCTCTCTTTCTCCCTCTCTCTCTGCTTCTGTCTGCTCATCTCTCTTTCTCTCTCTATCCCTGCTTCTCTCTCTCTCTCTCTCTCTCTCTCTCTCTCTCTCTGCTAGCTGCAGGAGGAGATGTACAGATAGAGCTCTGTCCATAACTCCCCTATTTGCATCGCATGCGCTTTCCTCTGTTCATTTTTCCAAAATTCTTCTCCCCCGTGGAACACATGGAAACTCACTTGGGGTCAGAGTAGCGCTTTCCCTTTTTGGCCCTCTTTCTTTTCTTGGGGGAGGGGTGGGGGGGTTTGGGGAGACCCCCGCCCCTCCAGGCGACGAGCAGTTTGCAATTTGAGCGTCTCTCTTTCTCTCTCTCTCTCTGCCCCTCATGAAGTCGTGCCAGAGCCTGAAAGAGGAGGTTCCGTTGCCCCCCGGTTCAGGCGGGATGCCCCAGGAGGAAGGGCGCAGGGTCCAGGGGCCCCAGGGGTACTACCACCCCAGCTCTTCAGAACTGGAGCTCTCCAGCAGGCTGTACAAGCGGGAGGAGGGTAAGATGGGCGAACAGGCGCCCGGCCAGGGACCCCCTCCCCAGCCTCAGTACTACAGGGAGGGGATCACCTCCGTGCCCACCCCCGGACCCCTACCGGGCACCCGGGACACCTCCGATGACACGGGGGATTCCGAGGAAGAGGAGGACGAAGAGGACGACGAGGAAGAAGAGGAGGACGAGGAAGAGGAGTACAAGAGGGAGCAGATTATCGTGGAGGTGAATCTGAACAACCAGACCCTCAACGTGTCCAAGGGTGAGAACAAGCCCCTCGCCCCCTCCGATCCCACGGCCAGGGTCAAGTCCGGCAGTGAGGAGGAGGACGAGGAGGAGGAAGATGAGCGGGAGACTCCTGATGAAGATCAGGAGGAGGAAGAGGACGAAGAGGAGGATGAGCCGGAGGAAGAGGAGAATGAGACCAGGAGAACGAGACCCAAGAGGTCCCGGAGAGGAAGCCCCGCCCCAAGCCAGCCCCGGCGGAAGACTCGACGAGGCACCATGGCGACCGTCAGCGCTTCCCTGCCTGGTGTCACCACCAGGGGGCGACGGAAGTTGGCGGAGCCAGCGGAGAGGAAACGCAGGGCGGCCCGAGAACCGAAGGCGGCCGCGTCCCGTTCCAGTTCCGTAGGCTCCGCCCCCGGGGCCCCGCCCGCGGGAAAGGGCGCCGCGGAGGAGCGCGAGACTCTGGCATGCGAGAAGTGCCCGCGTGTCTTCAACACGCGCTGGTACCTGGAGAAGCACATGAACGTCACGCACCGCCGCATGCAGATCTGCGACAAGTGCGGGAAGAAGTTTGTGCTGGAGAGCGAGCTGGCGCTGCACCAGCAGACCGACTGTGAGAAGAACATACAGGTACGACCTGCCATTACCACCGCATGGGTACATTACTGACCTGCCATTACCACCGCACGGGTACATACATTACCACCGCACGGGTACATTACCACCGCACGGGTACATTACCACCTCATGGGTACATTACCACCACGCAGGTACATTAGTATATATTACAGGTACATTACTGACCTGCCATTACCACCACTCAGATACATTATCACCACACAGGTATGTTACCACCACACGGGTATATTGCCACCACACAGGTACATTAGCACCACACAGGTACATTACTGACCTGCCATTACTACCACACAGGTATACATATTACTGATCTGCCATTACCACCATACTGGTACATTACTGACCAGCAGTTTGCACCAGAGAGTTACTCTACTGACCTGGGGTCAGCAAATTCAGATAAGAACTGCTGTTAATGCCACACAGGTACATTTGTGTACGTGGTACCAGGTACCACATACCAGCACCGTACCAAATACCTTTTTGGGGTCAGTCTGGTTGTTCTCTTCAGCACATTATTTACTGTTACAAATGCTGATGGGCAAGTTGAGCTGACGGCAAGAACTGCAGCTGACAGCACTGGAGCAACCAGTCTAAATCAGCCGACTTTCTGAATTCCCCATCTCTCTCCAGTAAGCACCACGATACCGTTGCACTTGTCGCCATGTCGGCTATTTCCGCTTTGAGGTGCTACAGCCCTGCGCCACCACAGTTTTTATGAAACAGTTACTGGAGGAACCTCTTTTTACATCTGCTGTGCATAGTTCTGCCTGTTTGAAAGATGGCTCTGCCTGCATTGAACCACAGACAAACTCCTTTTTGTGAATTCAGATGTAGTTACGTCTGACTGACAGCAGATGGCACTAGAGGTTCGGGGACCAGCATAATTTTTTCCTCAGGACATTGCTGGTGGTTCGGTTTGTCATTCAGTACTTGATGCATGAATTGCTTTGATGGATTTTATTACGGTTTGTCGTAGTTTGTAGGAATACACGTTACATGTGTTGTATATGTTCTGTTTCTTCTTGTTTTTCCCCTTCTGGCGTTTATATATTGGTATGGCACAGGAGGTGGAAGGTGATGAAACACTGAGTTCAGAAGGCCATTTATGTGGTGCTAGGATTTTCTAATCTGAGAATAAATTATTCAGCAGAACTTTAATTCGGTCTGATTTATTCACTCATTGAACATCTGTGCCAGTTGCTTCAGAATGTATATGATCAAATTTAAAACATCACAGTGTCATTTCAGATGTATGGGGCATTGTGGTTATATATGGGAAGAGTTTCTGGGGGGAAATGCACAGGGTGCAAATAACTCAGTTAAGGAGTCCAAAGCAGGGGAAGCAGATGGTAATACCACATATCTCACTTACCTGTGTGTGTGTGTGTGTGTGTGTGTGTGTGTGTGTGCGCGCGCGCGCGCGCGCGTTTCCTCCGGTGCAGTGCGTCTCCTGCAGCAAGTCCTTTAAGAAGCTGTGGTCCCTGCACGAGCACATAAAGATTGTGCATGGCTATGCCGAGAAGAAGTTTGCCTGCGAGATCTGTGAGAAGAAGTTCTACACCATGGCGCATGTCCGCAAGCACATGGTCGGTAGGTGACTTTCTGCGTTTCAACACCTTCACCACCTGTTTTTTTCACTCTGATGTATATCACTGTGTTGGACTGTGGTTCCCAAGCACCCTCACCCATATGTCTCTCCCACTGTAAGTTTGCTCACTCTTCCTGGTCCTGTGTATCCCCTGACACCCCCCCCCCCCACACACACACACACACCTTCTCTCCTTAATCTTCTCTGTTTTTCATCCTCTACCTCAACATCCAACACTAAGGCCATGCCGTTTACCTCTCTCCCTCCCTCCCTCCCTCTCTTCCTCCCTCTACAGCCCATAATGAGGACATGCTGGTTACCTCTCTCCCTCGCTTCATCCCCCTACAGCCCATAATGAGGACATGCCGTTTACCTCTCTTCCTCTCTCCCTCCATCTACAGCCCATAATGAGGACATGCTGTTCTCCTTCTCTCTGTCTCTCTCTGCAGCTCACACTAAGGACATGTTGTTTACCTGTCTCTCTCTCTGCAGCTCACACTAAGGACATGTTGTTTCTCTCTCTCTCTCTCTCTCTCTCTCTCTCTCTCTCTCTAGCTCACACTAAGGACATGCCCTTTACCTGTGAGACCTGTGGGAAGTCCTTTAAGCGCAGCATGTCTCTGAAGGTGCATTCACTGCAGCACTCGGGAGAGAAACCCTTCCGCTGTGAGGTAAGGACATGGCCCAAAGCTGCTCATACACAACCCAGACCTGCTCAAACCATCATAACCCAGACCTGCTCAAACCGTCAGAACCCAGACCTACTCAAACCGTCAGAACCCAGACCTACTCAAACCGTCAGAACCCAGACCTACTCAAACCATCAGAACCCAGACCTACTCAAACCATCAGGACCCAGAACCCAGACCTACTCAAACCATCGGAACCCAGAACCCAGACCTACTCAAACCGTCAGAACCCGCAAACCAGACCTGCTCAAACAGTCAGAACCCACAAAGCAGACCTGCTCAAACAGTCAGAACCCACAAACCAGACCTGCTCAAACTGCCAGAACCCAAACCTGTTGAAACCATTAAAACCCACAACCCAAACCTGCTCAAAACATCAGAACCCTCAACCCAGACCTGCTCTGTCAGTCCGTCAGTCTACTACACAGTCTAAATGTGCAATCTTCTGTTATCTAAAGAAGACATCAATCTCTACAAGGCAAGGAAGCTTGCATTTATCGACCAGGCTATGGTTTCACAGAGACTGTTTCCTGCGTACAATTGGAACACACAAATTCAGTGAAAATGTACTTCAAATAACGACTGGCACAAAGCTCTTTTACAGTTATCTATTTATTTTTCTTTCCAATCTTACGGAAATATGGAGACTTGAAATATTCGACAACAGTCGAAAGTGGCAGCATCTCCTCCACCACATAGCCAGCTACTAACTCGTTTAGCTCTCTCAGGCTAACGGCTTTCACATTGCAGGCACTAAAATCTAATGTCTTCTGTTTCGGTGCTGTGGCACCTGTCCTGGGCTCATTTTCACCAGTGGTTAGCTTGTGGTTTTTAGTTTCAAGTGTCATTGTGCTGTGCTTGTTATGCAAATGCTTCTTTAAATTTGAAGTGCTGTTCTTGGCAGTTGACACATGCTTGTCTCCACTGCACAGCTTACAGGTAGCAATGATATTCTTATCCTTTTCTTCTATTAGTTCAAAGCAATGCAGATATTTCCAAGTTCTGAAGTTGATTGTGTTGAACCTTATTGGCGGTTTAATTCAAACGTTGCTAAGAGACAACCAACTGCTTCAAAAAACGCCTGTAGCACAAAACTTTAATTTGCACTAACTAAAAATTTTACATGAAAGGAAAATAAAAGTAACCAAATGCAGGTTTGAGAAAGTAACTAATAACTGAAATTGAAAAACGAATGCATTAAGTTACCAGTCACCAGAAAATAATTAGAGTACTCTCACTTGTTACACAGGAACATCCCCCAACACTGCCTGTGGTAAATATACAATGAAAGCATGTCAAATGTATGTTTAAATGTTAGGAATGACTATTAGCACCTGTGATGACTGATATTCACCACTAGCTGGTGGTCCACCACTGCAGCCAGGTAGTTCTTTTAATGCAAAAGGAGCTGCACTTTCAATAGCCGTTATGCTTGTTTGGTTGGTCAAGTGGCTGCAGTGGGGAGTGTTTATTCTGAGATACTGCCATTATTCTAGTGTTATGTGTGGCAAAGTCCTGTCTAGCATGGAGAGATGTACAAATACCATAGTGATATCCCTCAATAATTCCCTCTTTGATTGCCACCATCAGGACAAAATTTCTTCCCGTAAGAGAGAGCGAGTGTATCAGTTTCTAGCTGCTGAGATTTAGGGAATGAACAACACAAAACGGCCATTCAGGCAGCCTCTTGAAACGAAAACGAGAGCTGCCTCATTTTGCATTGGAATCCGAGAAAATTACACTCATGTTCTCCAGCAGAATGCGACTGAATAAATATTTTCATTTTATAGAAATAGCGCACGGCTTCATGGCTTTGAAAGGCTCATTCACTCGTAAATTGACACTTGGGCATGTTGTGTGTATTTGTAGTGGGGCAAAGTTAGCATCGGGAAACCACAGCAGAGCACTGATTATACAGATGGCAAGGAGGGGCCTTGTAGTTTTGGCTTGTAGTAGGTGGGGCTTTGGCGGGTTAGTGGCTGTGGGGGAGGACTGGATTACTAGGCAAACCCAAAGTATTAAAAATAGACTTCAACACAGAGAGGATGGGGTATGTTTGAGATTTTGTGGGGTGGTCCATTAGACCGTCTCGGAGTAGACCCAGGTGGTCAGAGTGTAGAGCAGGAGGCCAGTCTCTGAAATTTGGGGAAGGGTGTTATTGAGCGCTGTGAGCTGGCCTCTCCAGACTCTGGGAATAGAGCTGTAATGACATGGCCGAGGCAGAGATTCGGGTGGGACATCTCCTCTGTCATTGAGGTGAAGCAAGCGCAGCTACACCCTACGTCTCCTTGTGGAGAAAGGCCGTGTCTCACGTCAGGTCCCAAACCTGAATTTCAGTTTGGCAAAACTGCTCACGCATCAACATCCATCATTCTGAAAATTGTTCCGGTGAAAACAGTGGTTGTGAGGGTTTCTTGGGTTCAAAACATGTTTGATTACCTGGGAAACTATTTCTCTCATTTGGATAAGCAGGGACAAAATTAACTTTCCACTGCTTCTGTGAAACCATTAATCCATATCCTAGTACCAGGGTGTTAAATGAACACCAGCCACCTGCCAAATACTGGTAAAATTGATTGTGGCTGGTAAGACTTTTACTCTACCAGCCACTTTGGCCGGTAGCCAACCAGATTGTTATATGGTAAAAGGTAAGGTAGCTGGTAAGTTAGTTTCATACCCTGCCTAGTACACTATTATAACGGCTTGTGGCTACTGTCTCTGTCTCCCTTGAAAATGTTCATCTCAAGGCGCTTTATGGTAAAATAAAGATTAAAATGAATGAAAAAAGAAACCTGTGACACTGTATTAACATGTTCAGCGTGTGGGTTTTACAGTTTAGTACATTGTCAAGTATCTGAACCAGAAAGGCACCATTTAATCCGTTTTCAAGGTGTTCCCAAGTTGCTAAGTACTACAGGTGGGTACATCATTGCATGTGTAGGAATTAATTAATTAAATTTAGTAAGTTATTTAATGTAGTTGAAGTCAATCCTAGTTTCTAGCTAGCTGCCGGTTAGTACCTGGTACTGGAAAGGAGATGTTTTGGACGACCGTGACTAGGATTACATCGTTTCACAGGGCGCAGTTTGTGAACTTAAGAGGACAGCATATGGGGTGAAGGCTTATTGGTTGAGGTATGAAGGTGTTGAAGATGAATAATGAAAGCTGATTGGAAGACTGCACTTAAACGGATTCCTTTTTGGTACCCGATACCTGAGGATGTCCTATAATGGACGCCATGCACTCCAAAACGTCCTGTCCCAAGTGGGAGGTCACCTGGTCCATCAGTGTGCCCCGTGTAGTCCTTATGTCCATGCTCTTGTGCCCCGTGTCCCCACTCTGCAGAACTGTGACGAGAGGTTTCAGTACAAGTACCAGCTGCGCTCCCACATGAGCATCCACATCGGACACAAGCAGTTCATGTGCCAGTGGTGCGGCAAGGACTTCAACATGAAGCAGTACTTTGATGAGCACATGAAGACGCACACAGGTGATTACCTCTATGTCTGTCTCTGTCTGACTCTCTCTATCTCGGTCCCACGCACGCACGCTACTTAGCAGATTAGGATTTTAGCAGATTTCCTCTCATAGAAAGCAATCTGTGTGTTGATATTCACCCTTTCAATAAGGACAGAGATTATCTCATAAGCACACATGCATATGCGCAGACAACGCGCACCCACCCACCCACACACACACACACACACACACTCGTCTCTCTCCATCTCTTTTCCTCTCTCTAACCTGCACACATTCAATGTACTCTCCACCATTTGAAATCCTCTTTGTAATTTCCTAATAATAAATACAAGTTTTTTTTTTTCTTTTCTTTTTCCCCTCTGAATTTTTATCCCTGAATAAAAACCCCACCAGATATGGGATTTTTCTGGAGTTGTGTAATGTTCTACAGAATAGCTGAACTTGGTCACAAAGTTAGTAGCATTGTCATCCATACTGTGAAATTGTAGCTTATAATGTGAGCTTTGTCACCCCCACCCACACTGTCACTCACTAATGAATATGTACATAGAAAACCCTAGCATGCCTTGTGTAGCGGCCTCAAGCCCACACTGCTGTTTCCGTTTTAGAGTTTAAAACATCACAAAGGAGCAGCATACAACCAACCCTGTGTAGGGTACAAAGTCCATATCAAGTTCTCTATACTGTATCTATCATAAATCTACAACTAATAAAGCTTGTTCTGAAATTGATTAGTTGGTTGGGTTTGGCAGTGGCTGTTTGTGCTGTGTGATTAGTTGGTTGGGTCTTACAGTGGTTGTTTGCGCTGTGTGATTAGTTGGTTGGGTCTGGCATTGGTTGTTTGTGCTGTGTGATTAGTTGGTTGGGTCTGGCAGTGGTTCATTGTCATGTGTGATTAGTTAGTTGGATCTGGCAGTGGTTGTTTGTTCTTTGTGATTAGTTGGTTGGGTCTGACAGTGGTTGTTTGTGCTGTGTGATTAGGTGGTTGGGTCTGGCAGTGATTGTTTGTGCTGTGTGATTAGCTGGTTGGGTCTTACAGTGGTTGTTTGCGCTGTGTGATTAGTTGGTTGGGTCTGGCATTGGTTGTTTGTGCTGTGTGATTAGTTGGTTGGGTCTGGCAGTGGTTCATTGTCATGTGTGATTAGTTAGTTGGGTCTGGCAGTAGTTGTTTGTTCTGTGTGATTAGTTGGTTGGGTCTGACAGTGGTTGTTTGTGCTGTGTGATTAGGTGGTTGGGTCTGGCAGTGATTGTTTGTGCTGTGTGATTAGCTGGTTGGGTCTGGCAGTGGTTGTTTGTGCTGTGTGATTAGCTGGTTGGGTCTGGCAGTGGTTTATTGTCATGTGTGATTGGTTGGTTGGGTCTGGCAGTGGTTCATTGTCATGTGCGATTAGTTGGTTGGGTCTGGCAGTGGTTGTTTGTGCTGTGTGATTAGTTGGTTGGGTCTGGCAGTGGTTCATTGTGCTGTGTGATTAGTTGGTTGGGTCTGGCAGTGGTTGTTTGTGCTGTGTGATTAGTTAGTTGGGTCTGGCAGTGGTTGTTTGTGCTGTGTGATTAGTTAGTTGGGTCTGGCAGTGGTTGTTTGTGCTGTGTGATTAGTTAGTTGGATCTGGCAGTGGTTGTTTGTGCTGTGTGATTAGTTAGTTGGGTCTGGCAGTGGTTGTTTGTGCTGTGTGATTAGTTAGTTGGGTCTGGCAGTGGTTGTTTGTGCTGTGTGATTAGTTAGTTGGATCTGGCAGTGGTTGTTTGTGCTGTGTGATTAGTTAGTTGGATCTGGCAGTGGTTGTTTTTGCTGTGTGATTAGTTAGTTGGGTCTGGCAGTGGTTGTTTGTGCTGTGTGATTAGTTAGTTGGGTCTGGCAGTGGTTGTTTGTGCTGTGTGATTAGTTAGTTGGGTCTGGCAGTGGTTGTTTGTGCTGTGTGATTAGTTGGTTGGGTCTGGCAGTGGTTGTTTGTGCTGTGTGATTAGTTAGTTGGGTCTGGCAGTGGTTGTTTGTGCTGTCTGATTAGTTGGTTGGGTCTGGCAGTGGTTGTTTTTGCTGTGTGATTAGTTAGTTGGGTCTGGCAGTGGTTGTTTGTGCTGTATGATTAGTTGGTTGGGTCAGTAGTTGCTCACAAGGGCCAGTAGTTACAAGGCAACACCTCAAAGACATGAAACGCCCCCTCTAAACCTTGATGAACACTCAACTGGCAACCCACACTTCCTAGTAGTCAACCATGTGACATAAGCATTTACAATGCGCTCGGTTGTAAATATAGAGTAATGTTATTTTAATAAATGTATTTTTTTACAGTAACAACAGATTGCTTTTACAGTATTATTTTATTGTGGTACATCTGAATACTAGGGCTGACTTCTTTAGGCGGTCAGTCGATTGTTTAGTCAAAACACTCTTATCCAACTAAGATTCTTTTAGTCGAGCAATCTTCTTCTTTTTTTCTTCTTTTTTTTGCTCAGCGAACTCATTTGCCTGAATTCACACTTATCGGAATAGAGTAATCCATTCTGCCTTCTACCAAAAAACGTAGACCAGCTTGTCTTCCTTTCCCACAACTTGAACAGACTGGAGAAATATTAGGTTAAGGCATACAGCCGTTATTCAGCATGAGTCAATAGCCTAATTGTCGGGTCCAGTGTAGAATAAGATTTGTTCAGTTATTCATTTTTTTTTTTTAAACCTGTATTGATGTTCTTGCAGTTGGAATTGACAATAAAAAATATTATTTTGAAACAAACTGCACTTTTATTTCAGATGGAATGCACCAGAGCCGTGTCTAATGACAACGTATTCGCATTTTAATTAAGATTGGTTTAATTAGCCCAATAAACTAGCAAATAGATTATGAATAAGCCAGCTAGATAATACGTTATTAGAAGTGTATTTTATGGTTTGGTTTATTACCTAAATGATAAGGCAGTTAATTACAGATATCCTCGATCCCGTAGGAGAGCACGTAGAGAATCAGTGCGTTTGCAAGCGCTCACATATATTTTTGAGTACATAGTCTGAGCTGTCACGGTGAGAATCAGCGCAGCGACATTGCAAACACTCGGGTATATTTTTGGTTTCTGAGCTGTCCCGTAGTGTAAACCTTCATGAACTTCAAAAACAAGTGCCAAAAGGAAGAGACAGTTGCAGTGCATACAATGGAATTAATGCCATCCTTAAATCTTTAAAGATGGAAAAAAGTAAATGTTTTAAATTTTCGACTAACCGACTGCTAGACAAATAAACCGCCGGTTATTCGACCAAGATTTATTTTGTCGACAACTGCCCTACTGAATACTACTCAGAAGCTCTACACTCTTCTGTTATTTCAGCTCGCCTTTAAAGTTACCCTAGCAGGAAGTTGTCGCGGACACCCTGATCTCTCTCTGTCCATAATGAGAGGGTGACCGAACATCAAAGCCCAGGTCTACATCATAGCTGCTGTGAGGGCTGCAATCGGGACCAAAACACAATGTCGCTTTCCCACACTGAATGTTCCCCCCTGGCTAATTAAGGCCCTTTTATATGGAAAATCATGGGGCATGCTCTTTTTTTCAAGGGGCCCCCAGTGCTTTATGTTTCCGAGGCAGTGGCGTCCCTGTCTCCTCGCTCTGCGTTTCGGAGACAGATTTAGAAACGTGTGGTTTGTGGAACCGCCCTGGTCTCCCAGGCTCCCGCAGCTGCAGCCTGTAATCAAAGAGGCTGACTGTGTGTCCACGCCACACGCTCCGGGCTCCTCTCCTAACCCCCCCCCCCCCTCCTCCTGCAGCGGGCCCCCAGGGGCCCCTGCAGGCCTCCTGCCTCCAGCTCAGCACAGCTTTGCTGCTTCCAGCTCGGCACGACTCCCTCAAATATCAGATGAACCAGCAGGACAGCGACCTTTGCATGAGAGGAAAGAGCCTTGCATTTATGCCTGTGTTTATATGCCTGTGGGAAAGCCCAAGGTGTATTTAAGCCTATTGGAATTTAATGTTTTTACATTTTGCTTTTTAACTTCCTTGTATATTTTTCCACATTTCAGCATTTTTTAAAGCACTCACTAATAACTCATGTTTTACTGTCATTCTGATTCTGGGATTAGAGAGGAAAGGTTTTGTCTGTTCTACCTGATGGGGAGGTGGGAGCCATTTTGGAGTCGACTGGGTTCAGGGATGGGCAGTATTTAAAATGCACATTTTTCTGTTTAAATGTATTTGTCTTTGTATTGTTTATTCATCTGTGTTACGTGTGAAGCCATCTAAACTTTCACTATTTTATAGATACATTTATTTTGGAGGTATTTATTTTAGAGTGTTTGCTCTGCCTGTGTTTTTTTCATTACCCAGGTAACTGATACTTACAGTATAATGGTAAATAAATTGCTGAGGCAAGGGAAAGCTTCTCGCTAAACCAAGGGAACTCGAGGACCATTTTCAGACATAAGTGCTCTTAAAGGGCAACTCAAAAATTGGGTGGAGTCATAATTTGGTATGTCAAACCAGTTATTCTGTGGGCTTTTTTATGTGTCAGAACCAATGTCATTGGGATGTAACGCCTCTTCATTTAAGTCTTGAGGCATCTTTTGAACTGGAGAATACTGTACAAAAGTACAAATAAAGAAACCATAAACCCTGGAGTGAAAAAAGCTGGAGACATAATTTGTTTAAAATGTCCCCATATTAAAATAAAGTTCCTTAGAAATTACATTATAACTGAAGAATAAAGTTCAGAACCTTGATACTGGAATTAAATTACTGGAAGTAATTCAATTTGCCGTATTGTGAAAGACTGCTGTGATTGGTTTGGGATGCTGTGAATTTAGGGCTGCTGTGATTGGTTAGGGATGCTGTGATTGGTTAGGGATGCTGTGATTAATTAGGGATGCTGTGATTAGTTAGGGCTGCTGTGATTGGTCAGGGCTGCTGGGATTGGTCAGGGCTGCTGTGATTGGTCAGGGCTGCTTTGATAGGTTAGGGCTACTGTCATTGGTTAGGAATTCTGTGATTGCTTAGGGATGATGTGATTGGTTAGGGCTTTTATGATTCGTTAGGGATGGTGTCATTGGTTAGGGATGCTATGATTGGTCAGGGCTGCTGCTTACTCTCCCTCCCTTTCTGGCTGCAGGAGAGAAGCCGTTCATCTGTGAGATCTGTGGGAAGAGCTTCACCAGCCGGCCCAACATGAAGCGGCACCGGCGCACGCACACAGGCGAGAAACCATACCCCTGTGAGGTGTGCGGCCAGCGCTTCCGATTCTCCAACATGCTCAAGGCCCACCGGGAGAAGTGCTTCCGGGTCACCAGCCCCGTCGACCTGCAGCCGGCTGGCCTCCCACTGCACCTCCCCGCTCCCTCCTCCACATCCTCCTCCTCTGGCCCCGCCCCTACCACATCCTCCTCTGCCCCCTCGCCGGCCAGCCCCGCCCCCAACCTGGGCCTCAGCCCCACCGGCGGGTCACTCCCCCCACCCCGGGTAGGAGGGCACAGCTTCTCCCACCTGCACCTGCACTCACACCCCGCACACCACCACCACCACCATCACCACCACCATGGCCACGCCCCCCATGGTCCCACCCCTCACCATATGGCCACGCCCCCCATCTCACATCTGCCACCGCCCCCTGCCTTGTTCAAGAGCGAGCCCCTCAACCACCGTGGCCAGGAGGACAGCTACCTGCGCCACATGGGACCCCCCGACAAGAGCATAGGCACATCCCAGCACCACTGAACCCCCACTGGAGAAATATATATGAATATATACGCACAGATATATTACCATTATCATGTGCATTTTTCCTTTCTTCCCTTGCTGAGTCAGCGTTCTCACAGTGTTAACCGACCTTACAGAAATGTTGAGAAAAAGCCCATGTGTTCGCTGAGGGCCTGTGTGTGCGTGAGTGTGAGTGTGTGCACGGACATGTGGAGGAACAAGAAGTTGCTAGGGGTTGTCAAACGTGAGGCTGTGACATGGGTGTGTATCATGTGATAACTGTGCAAGGGTTGTTAAAAGCAGACGCCAAACCTGCTCAGGTCATGCGTGTTACAAACGCATGACGGGGATCGTCCGGAATCCTGCCACGTGTGAAGGAATTTTCTGTTTTACAATATGTGAATTCCTTCACACACGTTCCTTTCCCTAGCCCCTCTTGTTTTTCCACTGTGCGTATGCTTGAGTGTGTCTGTTTATACATGATTAACATTCTACATTTATTGTTTTCCAAACACTTCTGCCACAAAATATTAGTTATAATATTAGTAGTTAATATGTGCGTGTTTCTATGTGTGTTTGTGTGCCTGTTTATGTCTACCAAATCCTGGTAGTCATGCAGTTCACCCTGTGCGTTAGCCTGGCAACTCCGCACCAATAGCCTACCAAGATGTTTTGCACTTTAACCAGCTCTCAAGGCATTCTCCCTTTCAGTAGTAGAGGTTTCCCATGTTCTTTTCAACACCACATCTCAACCGAACAGTGCTTTGGAACACTAACGCAGTGTGGCGAACTGTTCTCCTGACCATTTTTAGGATAGTTTTGTGGAGTTACCGTCAGAATAACCCTGACGAAGGGAGGCATGGTGCAATCCAGAGCAGTTTACTCCAGAACAGGAAACAGTATTGTGACGGGAATGGAGAAGTAAGTCACTAACTCACAAGATGCTTATATCTATTGGTTAATGGAAATGTGCGTTGTTGTAATGTATAGCCTTACTGACATTTCAATATTATCTTGAATATTATCCCCCCCTTAAGAATAAGACGGAAACATAACTTTTTTTTTTTTTTCTTTTCTTTTCTTTTTTTTTATCAACTTCACATGTACTTGGACATTGGCCTGGAAAGACTACTTCCTGTGTCATGCCATCATATAACTGGTACAGACAAGATCTGATCAAAGTAGGCAAAAACAAGATCTTTTACCATGTTTCTATTACATAAGGCCATCACAGTAATGAGTTCTTAAGGCTGGTGGTGCTGCCTTGGTGTATAATTACTGTGTAGTTGTAGATTTACTAGGTTGGTACAGAATTCTGGTTTAAGTAACAATTCCTAAGTTTGTACAGGGCTGTTGCGCTTGATGACGTCATGCTGTTTGTCCTTTATTTCCACAATGGACGCTCAGCCCTTGACTGCTGCTTTCACTGGCCAAGACCAAGCTACTTGTTCTGGTAAATTCTGTGCATTGATGCTGCTGGGGTTTTTGCTGAACTGCGGGGGGGGGGAGTGACCTAGGACTGACAGAACTGGATTCTGAACATGCTGCAATACAGCATTGTTGGTTAGCATAGAGAGGCAGTCGTGACCACTGGCTTGTATCTGAGTTACGAGACACGCGCACACCCAACCCTCAGCTCCTCAGAACATTACATACTCTATTTTGACATTTACAATGGTAACTGGACCTCCTCTGATAATTATGAAACAACTATTCTCACTGGTACCAGGAGCAAGTGGGAAAATCACTAGTGCGCACGCAAACACGCTCACACACACACACACACACAGAAGTGCATACAATTATTTTAAATGTTGCTGAAGGACACCTAAAGCATCAAGTGTCTGTGGGACATTAAATGTGTTAGTTTCTGTTTGTCAAAGGAATGCAGTGGGAAACTTTTTCTGGGTGAGACAAAGAAAGAAGAAAGTGGTCATTTGGTATATATTTGGTATATGTCTAACACTCTTATTTTACTTTTGTTTGTATTGACACATTTATTAGCGCTTTTTTTATTAAATGTCATTTAGTTCTGTGTGCAAGGATTCCTTTGTTGTGTAACAGATTTAAGGAAAAAAAAAAAAAACATGTATTCATGTTCCTATCATTTCAGTTCTCTTCATTCTGATGTTGGAATGTGATTTAAGTGGGTGAAGTGTGTCCTTTGCCGGTTGGTGACGTGCGGCAGTGAAGTTTGGGGATGGGCAGCACACACCACGGCTCTGTGCCTTCCACCCACATTTCATTTTCCAGAACCTTCTGGGGTTGTTGGGTTAAAGTGCTTGTGTGTATGTGTGTGTGTGTGCGCGTGCGCGTGCGTGCTTGTGTGCGTGCGAGAACAGGTTGACAGTTCGGTGAAAGTTAAAAGCGGGTACTCCTGGTGTTCTCCCGCCAAAAAATCTGCTGAACGATCGCAGTACATTTTGTCCGTCTCTCAGTACTCCTGGCTCTGTTGAAATGGATCAGTCCTTTGTAGAATGGGCTCCAGGTGTTGGGGTGAAATCGAGTTTCTGAGTTTATGTTTGGATGAATGTTGGTGTAGTCCACTGTGGTAGTGCATATCTGTGAGGGGTGCCGGATGGGCCAGGCAGGGTGCAGGCCTTCAATGGGCTCCATCGTGTGTTTATGAGGAGGTTGGGTTATGTGAAGGGTGGATGGGTCGATCCAAATCGATGTACCCTGGGGTTTGAAGCCAAGTTCAGATCAAACGTGCTAGAGCAGCCAAGAAGAGACTGGAAAGTTTCCTGGAATGGCTACACAGTCCATATCATAACGATGGTTCTGCAAATTGCATAACTGTTAACAGATCAGGGAGTTATGAGTTGGTTGGGCGAATCTCACCCTTAGACATTTTGAGTCTTGGGCATCAGAGCAGACGTTCTAGTTCACACTGAAGAAATTCTCTTCTGTAAATGTTCAAAAACTGTATCCTCAGCTGATTTGATCTGAACTAGACTTTATGCTTCAACCAGCCCCTCGCCCTCTGCCATGAACCAGGAGGAGGAGTTGTCTCCAGAGCGCGACACAAAACATGTTACTGTAGGGTGTTCCGGAACCTTTCCCCAAGCTAACTGTGATCAGTCGGTGTCCAGTACTGCTTCTTAAACCATTGTTTTAATCCTCTGCACTTTACTGCCGTGATTATCAGATGCGGTGAAAGGGGGGGAAAGTGACAAAGCATTGTGGGAAGGGTGTAAGTGTTGTGGAGGGCTTAGGGATGTCTGTTTGTGAAACACGGGGGGGAAGGGGGAGAAACTCATCTGGAGGGAGGACAACGAGTAAGAGGCCATCTTGCTTGAGCAGATAGTTGTACAGGTCTTTGGTTGGTTGGTGGGTGTCCGCTGTAAGGCAGTTCAGTTGAAGTGATGGTCAGTGGACACCAGCACACCCTGTTGCCTATCAGGACCAGGGTTTGAGAAGTGCTGATCTAGGTGATGCTTCCTCACCGACCTGTCCCTGTCAGTCTCCCACTAGCCCCTCCCTGTTTCACGTAACCCCTCCCTCTGTAGCCCTCATTGGGCGGGGTTTGTTTTTCTGTCAAATTTATATTGGGTTTCCATTTATCAGCGTATGGTTTTTCTGTTCCTTTTTTTTTCATTGTTATATAGAATGCACTTTCTACTAAAATCATTACTAGTTAAGACAATAATGAGGACTATTCTTCAAAGATGTTTTAAAAAAATCAATCTACTTTTTATGTATTTTTAACCACTTAATGTAGCCTTGTGTATTTTATTCTCGTGAGTATCTGGTACACATTGTGCAGCTTTATGATGTTTTTGGAGTTGGAGAGGAAATGCTGGGCCTTTTTTGATAATGTACATTTAACAGACTTTCTGCTAACTTTCAAAGTAAAAAGAAGTAGCCATAATTATCTCCCATTTGTCTGTTGTCATCATTTATTCCTGTGGAGGTTGGAGTGTTTAAGGGTTTGTGTACTATAAAAGCTGTCACTCCCATTACTCAGAGCTATATTCCATTGTGCACAAGCTATAAGCAGTGTACTGCCATATAATGCTAAGAGTATTAGCAATTACAGCTTCACAAGTAGTAACAGCAGCCCTCTAATATCATGCTGGCAGCCATAGTAATAATAGAGTTTATGCCCTTAATGCATGGGCCTTAATATGAATCCCATTGCACCACATAAAAACACAATACATTTTAAATCATGAAATTCAGTAACAGAATTACCCATGATGCCTATACAGCTGTACTGATACCTTCTCAGGTCCAATAATCCGCTGGTTGACTATAATGCTGTAATCTACAGTTGAAGTCGGATGTTTACATACACTTAGGTTGAAGTCATTAAAACTCATTTTTAACCACTCCACAGATTTCATGTTAGCAAACTATAGTGTTGTCAAGTCCGTTAGGACATCTACTTTGTGCATGACACAAGTATGTATGTATGTTGATATTCCGGCCTATTAACGCAAGCACTTGTATAGCCAGCTAGAGCAACTGGTGTTCTGGCTCTCAAACATCAGCGCTGATCATGGAGAATGTGGCGGTCAAAAAATAAACCATACAAGGGTGGGAAGATCAAAAGGCCAAGCACAATGAACCAAACGGGAAGATATTCACTGGCAGCTTTCCGGTGCTTGTCTGTATTAGCCCGTCCAAAGTTCAAAACGCAAAAACAAAACGTTGCGGCCCTGAAGTGGGGAGTGCACCTGCGTCCGTGCTGATCACAGTTCATTTGCAGGATCAGTTATACCTACCTGTAACCTGATGAACCACTGTTATTGGTGGTAGTGATATTTCTGCATGGCAAATAATTTACTTGTAGATGTAGTAGTGTAATAGAAAAACAACAGACCCAATTGTCATGACGCTGCTTGTTCTGAGTAATAGATTAATTCATTGAAAGGGGCGTGTTCAAAATAATAGCAGTGTGGAGTTTAATTAGAGAATTCATTCATTCTGTGAAAAAACACGTGTCATTAATTGTCCTTTATTAAGGAAGAAGGGAAGCAAATGTTTCACACATTGTTATAAAATATATTTCCTTCTGAATTGCTAAGTAAAATGGGCCGTTCCAAACATTGTTCGGAGGAACAACGTAATTTGATTAAAAAGTTGATTGGAGAGGGGAAAACGTATAAAGAAGTGCAAATTATAGGATGCTCAGCTAAAATGATCTCAAATGCTTTAAAATGGCAACAAAAACCCGAAACACGCGGAAGAGAACGAGCAACTACTGTTAAAACGGATCGAAGAATAGTCAAAGGCAATGATTCAGCCAATCATCACCTCCAGAAAGATCAAAGATGATTTAAAATTACCTGTAAGTGCTGTTACAGTCAGAAGAC
This sequence comes from Synaphobranchus kaupii, assembly GCA_029718625.1. NCBI lineage: Eukaryota > Metazoa > Chordata > Actinopteri > Anguilliformes > Synaphobranchidae > Synaphobranchus > Synaphobranchus kaupii. Next base: position 6,227,322 of record CM056387.1, read on the forward strand.
GTTTGATCGAAGCTAAGCTATCAGCCAGAAGCCCCTGTAAAGCACCATTGTTGAAAAAACGGCATGTGCCGGTTAAAATTTGCCAAGGAACACATCGATTGGCCCAAAGAGAAATGGCGTAACATTCTGTGGACTGATGAGAGTAAAATTGTTCTTTTCGGGTCTAGTGGTCGTCGACAGTACTTCAGACGACCCTCGGGTACTGAATTCAAGCCACAGTACACTGAAGACAGTGAAGCATGGTGGCGCAAAAATCATGGTATGGGGATGTTTTTCATACTACGTTGGGCCTATTTATCGTATACCAGGGATCATGGATCAGTTTGAATACATCAAAATACTTTAAGAGATTATGTTGCCGTATGCCAAAGAGGAAATGCCCCTGAAATGGGTGTTTCAACAAGACAACGGCCCCAAACACACGAGTAAGCGAGCAAAATCTTGGTTCCAGACAAAAAGGATTGAGGTAATGGAGTGGCCAGCTCAATCCCCCGACCTCAACCCCATTGAAAACTTGTGGGGTGACATTAAAAATGCAGTTTCTGAAGCAAAACCCAAAAATTCACAGGAACTGTGGAATGTAGTTAGTTCACCCTGGGCTGAAATGCCTGTTTCTAGGTGCCAGAAGTTGGTTGACTCGATGCAACGCAGATGCGCAGCAGTTATCAAAAACAATGGTTATGCAACTAAATATTAGTTCAGTAATTTAAAGTGAAGTTAAATCTTGAAAGATTTCTTCAGTTTATACAGTAAGTGTTTCAGTTTGAAGAGAAAAATGTCGACACTGCTATTTATTTGAACAGATTAATATTCCTTTTCTTTGCTTCCTGTAAAAGAATAACGCAGACTTCATAAAATTTAATTCTTTGATTTGGAATTGAATGTGTAATGTTTCCACTACATTTGAAATATGGAACTAAAAGCTATTAAAAAATATTTGCACTTTATTCACTTTTTTTAACGCACTGCTATTTATTTGAACACAACTGTATTAGGCTGCAGAAAGGAGATCTCCACACATCTGCCAAATAACACACTGATCCAGCGCTTCTCAGAATCGGGACGGTAAGCTGAGATGAAGGAATGAGTCTGGAGCTCACTGATATTCAGCTTTATTGCAAACAAGACTAACGTTTCAACAACCGTCTACAATATGGTTATGTAGACACTGTTGTTGTCAAAACATTAGTCTTGTTTTCAGTTTGATCGCAATGAAGCTGAATATCTGTGAGCTCCAGTTTCATTCTTCATCTTGCCTTTTAGGCTGCCTCCTGAGTTCTGGAGGATTCCACAAGACCATTGTAGTAAAGGAGCTTTGCAGCTTAAATTCTGACCTGTGGATTCTTTGATGGTACAGTGGTTCAGTCATCTCTGCCCCCTGATTTTTCTCTACAGTGGGCCATCTGACCAGTGGCTCTGTAGGGATAATATTCCCCATGGTGCAGTAATATTGTGGACTTTGTCTGCGCTACTTGAATACTAAACATTAACTACCACGTTAACTGTTGCACCTCAGTGTAGAATGGCATGTGTCTGGCGACTGGTCGCAGAGAAAGACGTCTGTCAAGGTCCTTCACACCACAGTGATCAGGAAGAACTATGAACCAGAGAAGACCGCACCTCCAGTGTGGCAGACATTTGCTGCGCTATCTTCAGTTAACCAGCTCTGCATATATGTGCTTCAAAAACTGCAACACTCTCGTCCCTATACTGCTGAGGGAGAGGAAGCTCTCTGTTTTTATTGCTCAGCTGGATGTATCTGGGAGTGAGCTGGTCCAATGCTGAGCGTTCTTCCTGTTTTCCCCCGGAGCCTCAGTTTATTCGGCCTGCTGAAGGATGAGGTTCTCAGCTGTTTCACTTTTCAACTGTGCCAAGTAGGTCAGGTTAGAGCCAGAGCTGTGTGTGTGTGTGTGTGTGTGTGTGTGTGTGTGTGTGTGTGTGTGTGTGTGTGGGGGTGGGTGGGTGTGTGTGTGTGTGTGTGTGTGTGTGTGTGTGTGTGTGTGTGTGTGTGTGTGTGGGTGTGGGTGTGGGTGTGGGTGGATATATGATTGAGCCAGAGAATTACAAGTCATGTATGAGGCACCCTTATTTGTGCACAACAAGTCTAGAATTATGAAATCCACTTAGGAAGTCCATATGAAATCCGGAGGATTTAGGATAGTGAGTACTGGTTGAATATTCCATGGGTTATTCGAGAGATAGGTCAAAAATAACAAATTAATTACTAGAGAGGTTTTTAATAGAAATTAAAAATAGCTTTTACAGTTGTAAGCATTTTGTATTTGTTTTCTTAACACAGTGGAAACTCAATTACAAGATAACTCCAAGAACTCTTAAGAATTACAAGATAACTCCTTACTCATTTCTAATTACTTAACATTGCCTCGTGTTCAGATGTTCTTTTTTAAAGTCTTTTTCGGTCAAGACCCCTCACCCAGTGTTTATTCCTGTCATGACGTTATATAGAATGTGCTGCCGTGATAACATGAATTTGTTGTCTTTACACCATGACTAAACTATATTCAAAAATGGTATGTATTGTGTTTCATTAGAGGGTATACATCACAAATGTACCTACACACTTATTTATATTTATATATTATGTGACTACTACTACCATATTGCAAATTTCAGGTTTATTATGTCATCATGTGGATTCCCCCCTTTGTAACCATGGTCTAATTGTGGACCCACCTTATCGACTTGTAATCTTGTATATGTATAGTGTCCAAACAAGGTGGGAACACTAATATGAAGTCAAAATGCATTGTGGTCCCAAAAGAGACTGCTCAGCAGGAAAGAAATGCTCCACCGCGGGATGAAGGTAATAACTCAGTTTTTTTTTTTTCTAAATTCTCAGTCCGTGTTCTAGAACTCAGTTGATTTCAGTTACCAGTAGTGATTGCTTACATCAGCGTTAGAATGTTCAGTTAAGAAAATTCTAATCACATATTTGTGATCTTACACCTTAAAGGGTTAAGCAGTGATCAGCATTGACCTTGGTTTCTAAGGGGATGGGTAGTGCACCCAAATCCTGCCAGGAAATTGCACCACACGTGAAGGATGATTCATCTGACCTTATCACATTTCTCCACTGCTCGGTAGTCCATTGCCTGTGCTCTTAGTGCCACTGGGCTTGCAATAACGTACATTGCCAGGCGTAATGAGTGCTTTGTCCACTGCAACATAACTTATCTACAGTTCCATAAGTACTGTTCTCCATTTAACGGTCTGTTCATGCCCTAGATTGAAAATTGCCAATGTACCTACTACCTTACACACTTGTTTGTAATATTAAACTATGTGACTACCACTACCATATTGGAAGATGACGAGGAAGGTCAAGTAAAACCCACGGATCATGGGTCAAAAACTGCACAGTTTAGTTGCATCGTGAGGTCACCAGTCTCTAAATCACCCATAAAATGCCACCCCCAGACCAAGAGACTATTTGAAAGGACTGCAAGAAGAAAGGCTGTACCGAGAGAAACCAACAAATGTAAGTGTCTGCCAAATATCACTGCAACTATGAATGGCATTGGGTGCTATAGCCAGATGAGACCAAAATTTTACTTGAATCTTGAAAGCTTCTGCATGGAGGAATGGATAAAGATCCATCCAAATGTGTTCTACATCTTTTAACCATTATGGGTTTCAGTACCATTATCCTTGCCAGGGTAGTCTGCACCAAGTGCTAATCACAGGGGTGCCAATAATCGTGGAACAATTTATTTATTTATTTATTTTTAATTTGCCATTTGAAAAATGTATTATTTTGGTTGAGGCCATTGAATCACTCATAAAGTACAATATTTTCCACATGCTGGAAAATCACAGTATCAATTTTACTTTGCTGGAACAACTTCTGATTTGTTAAGTGGACACAGCTCATCTATGATGCCATGGGAATTACATTTCAAGAAAACTTATCAGAAAGCCTGTACAGGTTTTTACAAAGGTAGCAGAAGTCGTGTGGCCCAGATTAATGTCACATCAAATTTTGTAACCGAAAATAAAATAGTTCCTTGAATGCTTGTATGCTTGAATTTGTAACTTGAATGCTTAAGTGCTATGGTATAAGTGCAAAACCACCACTCCATTCTAAACAGTTCTCATGATACGCACACACTTCTGGGTAGGAAGAACACTTGGCTTTCAGCCTCCTGCCACATTGCCAATCCAGTTGTGCATATACTATATATATCACAAGAACCACATGGCTTGTCCTGGTTTATTACTTATACACACATACACACACAGTTGCTGTAGCTGCGGCTACACAAGCTCTTCCCTTGCCAGGAATCGGGAAAGCAAGCAGACCCAGCACACGCCCAAGGGGAGGCTGGTGTGTTTAAGGAGAGATAAAGGGATTGCTGTCTCATCGCCCTTCCACCCTGAATGCACGCATCAGCATGGAGAGAGAGAGAGAGAGAGAGACTGATGTGGACAGTCGGGAACCTAATAAATATGTTTATGTACATATTTGCAGAACCATTATTTTTATTAACAATAAGAGTAACTGTTTGTAGGGTGCTATTGTGCCATGCTGCACAAAGCACTTTCCACAAGGTATTGATAAAATCAAGAAATAAAACATAATAAAGATAATAAACATTCAATAAAACAGTAATACAGCTTAAAATAGTTGCATTGGGTTGACATACTATATATTTTTGAAAAAAGTGATCTTGTTGAACAAGATTTTTTTTTTAAAAAGTCAGAGGCCCTTATAAAATCTGGTGAATTATTCCATAATATTGGAGCCCTAGCCACAGAGGTTCTATCCCCTTCCCTTCTGTTCTAAAATTTGTGGCTGGGACAGCTAGATGTTTTGTTGAGGATCTAAGGTAGCATGGTTGGGTGTATCCTTTCAGTAGATCAGCAATATATTTGCCTTAAATGTGATAGATAAAAAGACACTTGCCTTCAAGGTGATAAGTAAACATTTTTAATTGGTTCTTAAAGCCAGTGTAGTGAGGCCAGGATGGGTGCTATATGAAATTGTATTTGTATTGGTGAGAATGCCAGTAGCTGAATTTTGAACTTATTGCAGATGGGATAAGGCATGTCTTTTTTATCAGGCATATGGTCATAGAACTGCAGTAGCCTAATCAAGCCAAGAAGAGCTAAAAGCATGTACGGCCATCTCAGTGGCAACCACAGATGGGAATATGTTTCTCGCGGATTCAGTTTGCTTAGTCAGACACTTATGGCCAATAATTAAAACTTTAGTCATATCAGTAGCTATGCAGTTGTGGAGATGTTTTGAGATATTCAACATTTTATAGCAGTAAGGCATTTTTGAAGTGAAGCCAACTTACTAGAATCACTGGGTTTAATAGTGACTCAATGGCCTTACATACACTGCCTGGCCAAAAAAAAAGTCGCACACTGTAATATTTTGTTGGACGGCCTTTAGCTTTGATTACGGCGCGCATTTGTCGCGGCATTGTATGGACAACCTTATGCAACCTCACAACATTTATTTCCGTCCAGAGTTGCATACATTTTTGGCCGAGATCTTGTATTGACGACGGGAGAGTCGAACCACTCCGTAAAGTCTTCTCCAGCACATCCCAAAGACTTTCAATGGGGTTAAGGTCAGGACTCTGGTGGCCAATTCATGTGTGAAAATGATTCCTCATGCTCCCTGAACCACTCTTTCACAATTTGAGCCGGATGAATCTAGGCATTGTCGTCCTGGAATATGCCAATTGATGGGATAACCTGGTCATTCAGTACATTCAGGTACTCAGCTGACAATTTTATTGCTGCATAACGTTGCTGAGCCTAGACCTGACCAATTGAAGCAACCCCAGATCATAACATTGCCTCCAGAGGCTTGTACAGTGGGCACTATACATGATGGGTGCAACGGCGACTTTTTTTTTGGCCAGGCAGTGTAGAATGCAGATGCAAGTGAGTGCTCAATCTTCGTTTTGCTTGATCTTCACAGACAGCTTCTGATACCATTTACCATACACACTAGTTTAACTGACAGATCGAAAAACCGGTTGCGGTCTCACTCTCCAGCCCTGATCTAGACTGGTTCGAATCATAACTCTCTTGTAGACAATTTTCAGTCTCTGACGATTGCGTGTCTTCCTCAGCGCAATATACTAGTGTTTTTGTATTTGTTCATTTGTGCTCTTTAGGAAAACTTTAAACACAAAATAAATGATCCTATTTTAAAACATAAAACATGTCTTCTATATTCCTAAAATTGCCTTCAGCTATTGCAAATATATTTTCCTTAACAGTATAGGCTATTATGTAGTTGATTCAAGAGTTGAATCACAAATATAGCCTAGTCAAAGGCTCAAAATGACATCTAATAAAAACACAGGAGCAGTTACCTTTACAGTACAAAGTGCATGCCTGAGTCATATCGCTGCATGTGGGAGAGACCGACTGTGTTCTGACAGACGGTATAGCGGTGGTGTGGCACCATGAACGCTTTCCTTCAGTGTCTGTACTTCGCTCCGATCCAAAAATAGCTGCCAGCTGCCTACCATTAGATCTACTCTTGAAGTGGGTAGAAGAACGATGAGAGTTGCTAGGTCTCTAAAAAATGAAGGCAATGGAAGACTCAAATTTACTTTTGAAAAAACTTTTGATTGTTGAAAAAACTGTGGCCACGGGCGCATGCCTGTTCTTATTTCCCTGTGCTTGCTACTTCAAAGAGTCCACCGACTCTTACTGGCGGAATAATGCATTATCAAGGATGGCCATTTTGGTTGTCCAAGCTAATACCTGCCTTGACCAACGTTTTTATTGTAATCTAGAGTTCTTTATCTTACTGCGAGACAAATTTAGACTTTTCACAGTCAGAAAGGGACGGTGGTTGAATGTATCACAACTGAACTGCGTTGACAAAGTATGAGGCGGTGAAGTGTGATAAGATCATTTAGTTCATATAATGAATAAGTTAATGGTCTGTATGTGTAGCTACACTTTCCTGAATAGTTCTAGATTCTGTAGTCTGAGATTAAATAGCCTATAGCCTACTAAAGGGGAATACAATTTAGGACCTTATTAGCCTACACTTCATTCCAAATGGCACAATAATAATAATAATAATAGTCTAATAAAGAACAACAATATAACATGTGTCCCATTCCATTATAATTGTTATTCCATCAGTAAGATAATATTCATCTATCATTATCCTTGCGCAAATCAGCAACCGAATCAGTTATCATAATTTTGCTCAGTAACAACTGCAGTCCCACGCTTACCCCTTTAAAGACCATGTCGACGCGTCATTGGCCGGCTGATCCGGACGTCACTGGGGTAGCCGCTTTCTGTGGTTTTTGAGAACCATTAAAATGGGCTGAAATTATATCTCGTCCCCAATGGATAAAATAGCCTACTCGCCTCCGAGGAATGGTGCGTTCGCCAGGCAGCCCAAAAACGAGGTAACGACAGGGAGCACCTCGACCGCATTGACAGAAAACCTGGAAGACTAGGGAATAGGCAACACTGTGTCAAGTAGCTACTAATCTCTGGATTGGGATCACTGACACAATGCTTTTGCTGTTGTCCATGGAAAATTACGTTCACTTTTGATCTCCCGTTTTAGTTCACATTTACAGCAGTGGAAAGGTAACGTTACTGTTCGGCTAGATTGATAAAACGAAACACCTGGATTTCATATGTGATAGAATTTTGTTTAAATAATTTTTGTTTCGTTGTGTGTTTCTACAAAGGTGAATAAACGTTAGCCTATTTATAAAATTGCTGAGTAGGCGTTAGAACCGTTAAATTCTGTTTCAGAACAGCCGGTGGTAACCAGGAAGACTAAACGTAACCTAGGCTACTATAGCCAGTGCACGATGTACACCGCTGAACGAATTGTGAAATAGGCTACCGCAGTGATGCGAGGGATAGGTGTTCTTTGAATAAAACGCTCAAACCTATAATTTTACAATGATGACTGCTAGTAAGTAGTCTATGCCTCTGTTACATAAGATAGGTTTTGGATAGTAAGCTAGGCTTTATTTCGGTTATGAGTAGCCTACCAACAGACTGTAAGCACTTGTTCATTTTTTGTTCAAATTACAGATTAACTGAATAGGTGGACATCGACCCAGAACCCTTTGTTGACATTACGGTAAGTTAAAGATCGGTAAGCTAATGTCAAGTTAATATAGGCTATAGGCTACACGTCATTTCAGATCCCTCCCCGTAGGCACCCATCTCTGTTCACCAATAGCTTGCTCTTTACGCAGCATGCATTTTAGTTGGTTTGTGGTAAACAACTGTGAAACATGACCAAACCCGACCAGTGGCTTTCATGGTCTGCATCGACTTTGCATAGTTTTTAGATGCAAGAAAGTCACGCCTGAGCGGAGAATTTGTAGCTAAGTGCCTAGATCGGGACAATGAATGTTTGCATTTTATAATCGCGGATTTTGGACACATAAATCCGTGGCAAGGTCAAATTTGAAGGCTGCTCCAACTGTGGACTAGCCTACGCTCCCAGCCTTGCACCACAGTGGCACAAAGACAGTAGGCTAATGTTATTTTAAAAATATTGTTAGCCTATATTTTGACCTCGCGTAACGAGGAAGTTCTCTTGACCTGCGGTCTGGCTGTCCGAACTTACCGTTACATTTCCGTCACAATGTAGGCTACTAGGCTACTAAGGTGCTGCAAATAAATAAATGCATAGCTTATGTTGAAGAGGTTTAGAAACCATTTTTCATTTATTACAATATTTGCTTGGAGCTATTGTTTATTCCGTCTCAAAGGCAAAATTTCACATTGTACATATTTATCAATCCGTCCAAAATATTGATTGATAGTTGCATGCTCTTCTGACACAGGTAAGCCAACATTGTTATTTACGTTTGATAGTTAGCCTATGTGACCAAAGCAACACCTCATCACCAATATCATCTCAGAAGTGACGTCATCAGCATAGTAACCATAGATAGTTCTATATTATAGTAACCAGTCATCTAGCTGAAAACAACTATACTTGCTGCCTAGCAACGCACAAGTGCGGGCTTTTTTATCAATGGTTGGGGAGATATAGACTACGCCCACAGATCTCTATGCCTCACAAGAAGTATTTTTCTTGAAGGTGTCATGTAACGTGTCATGTAAGGTAACGGACTAATAACTCGGCGACAACCGATACCTAAGGTAGGTGTTATTGTATAATGGCGTAAAGCACGCGAAAAACAGGAATTTGATCAGAACAGAACATTCTATGTTTATCCCAACAGAGAAATGCCTTCCAGTCCGAACAATGTAACGTTAGTTTACAAACAGATAAGTTCTTTAGTTGATGCTCTAAACTCATTGACCAGTATTGATATACGTTTTGAGAAACACTGCAATGAGCATCTCTCTCTAAATTCTTTCTCTGTTTCTATGACTACAGCGAACACATTGCACAGCTCCTTGAAAAACTTAGGGAAATGTAGCAACTTAAAATTGATGAATGAGTCAGCAATTAGCCTCTTGAAAATCCTTCTAAATCCTCCTTTTTTTGTCTTTCTCTTGTATCTGTTCTTTTTTTATCCCGTTTCCATCGTCTAACTTTATCTGACCTTCTCGCTATACTCCTCCTTTTGTACATAAGCATTTCCCAGAATCATCGCCCTGTGCCTCCCCCTCGTGCCCTCAGTGTGCCGGAGCAGGGGGGAGTTGAGGAGAGGAGGAGTTGGTGAGAGGGACAAAGAGGCAGGAGGCAAGGAGTGTTTGTGTAGTCTGTCGCTCAGTTCCGTAAAGAGCTGGGGCAGGCTGGTCATGAAGGACTCTGTGTTCAACTGCTGTTTTCTCCCGCCCCTACCTCCAGGCGAGGAGGCGGAGAGAGCCCGGCGCCCCAAAAATATGGCCGCCGCCCCAAACTCCTCCTCCTCCTCCTCCCCACCCCCTCCCGACAGGCGTTTCCTCATCTTCTTCGACTTTGACGAAACCATCGTGGACGAGAGCAGCGACGATGTGGTCGTGCAGGCGGCACCAGGCCAGAAGCTGCCTAACTGGCTAAAGGACACCTACAGACCGGGCCACTACAACGAGTACATGCAGCGCGTCCTGGCCTACATGGCGGAGCAGGGCGTGTCCGAGGGCGCCATCCGCTCCGTCATCGAGAAGATCCCCGCCTCCCCGGGCATCCTGGCCCTGTTCCAGTACCTGCGCGGCCGCTCCCAGGACTTCGAAATCGTCCTGCTGTCCGACGCCAACATGTACTTCATCGAGGCCTGGCTGCGGAAGGTGGGCGCCCGCCAACTCTTCGGGAAGATCTTCACCAACCCGGCCTCGTTCGACGGGAAAGGCCAGCTGCGCCTGGGGCCCTACCACTCGCACGCGTGCCCGAGGTGCCCGGAGAACATGTGCAAGCAGGTGATCGTGCGCGAGTACCTGGCGCGGCGGGTGGCGGAACGCGGGCGCCCCTTCCAGCGGGTCTTCTACGTGGGCGACGGCGCCAACGACTTCTGCCCCGCTCTGGCCCTGGGGCCCCGGGACACGGCGTTCCCGCGCAGGGAATACCCCATGCACACGCTCATCGCAGAGTTGCAGGGCCTGCGGCCCGCGGACTTCCCGGCCGCCGTGGTGCCGTGGGAGAGCGGGGAGGACGTGGTCGCTCGTCTGAAGAGGCTGGCGGAGGAACGGTGAAGCCTGGAGGCTGCGCGAGATAATGCTGACCTCCAACGCTCGCTGATACAGAGACACGCACACACACACACACACACACGGGTCTGCGAAAGCACAATCATGGAACACAGGCATGCATGAGAATGCCTCATATGGACAAGGGGTAGAACCATGCAATTATTTATAGAACATAATAATCTGCATATAGATGTGTACCCTTACAGTAAAGATACATATTATTGCGCCTGCACACACACACGCATGCACACACACACAAACACACTCACAAACAAACAAACACTCCCATGCTCAAACAGGACCCAACCATGTCCACAGGGAGGCCACTAGTGGGATCTCCTATATTTCCAGCCAGTTGATGAAGACAACCTTCTCCCACACTCTCACCCCATGTGCACATCTAGTGCTTCTTCTCACACTTCCAGTTAACTCAAACTGGACCTGGAGAGGCAAGAGTGACTCCGTCCTCTACCAAAGTTTCAGCAAGAGAGACGAAACGGAATTAAATGTCTATTCTGCACTGTTTACAACCCTCTTCTGGCCACTTTTCTTTAACTCAGGCAACCAATCGCTGAGCAAAGATAACTCACCATTCTGCCAGGTGTCTCAGAACCTAAAGCCCGAATTCTCTGTACAATATGGCTATCAAGTCAGTGCTAAAAGTATCGGTGACCTCAATGACCTTGAAATGCTCCACAGATAATCAGCAAAGCTAGTAGATAGTGCATGCTCTTATAGTACACTTAGTTGATATTCTGAATGAATGGCTGAATGGTAGCGCTTTATTAGGGAGCAGTTGCAAGTAATCTTAGAAAAGATGTCAGCATTTGTATTCTGTTCATTTTGATCCTATTATATAGGCCTGGTCGTCTACTATTGATTAAAATTATTTTTCAAAGCTATTATTATGAAATTGAGACTTTGGAGACACAAAAAGTAGTGTTTTTAGTAGCGTAATTAAATAATTACGCGTCAGGTTAATGTGAATGTAGTGGTCCCATAGAACTAATTTTGTTGTCGAGAGTCGCCACCTGCTGTCTGACAGCAGCCATTACATTCAGATCAATGTATGGAACGTACTGTATCGGCTTGGAACTCGACCATGATGTCATAATCCTCAAGTTGACATAGCTTGACGCAAGGGGGCTGCATGAGTTTGATTCCATTGTTTGATTTTTAACCCCGTAACCTTTTCTTCTTTGTGTGTGTACATTTTACCTTTGCAGTATGTCCTTGTCACTAGCAATAAGACCTCTAAAAGGACCAAGTGACTCACTGAATTGATAATTCACCTTCTTTTTCAATGCTACATTTTAAAGAATTGTACAAGTGTAATCAATGTCTTCTTTTAAAATGTGAATTTATGTGTGTTGTCCTTCTTGCCAACAGGAATATAAAGCCATAAGAACTGGTGGCTTTGTCACATTTTCTTCATTATAACATTATATAAGATACAATTGTACTATTGTGTTTATAAAAGATTGTGATTTCCTAGAATTATTACTTCCTTGAAAACTATGGGTATTTACCTTCCACTTTATTTTATAAAATGGTGTTGGCCCCCTAAACAAATCATTACAAACAGGCACATGGATGCATGCTCTTGCATTAAGTGCATGCATCCACAAGTTGAAGTCATGATAAATATTTTAATTATTTTACTTGTGTGACCATCTTCAGCACCCTCTTAATAACCTAATGATAAAAATAATAATAATAATCATTTTTTTGTTGCGATTATAGTGGTTTGTGTGATTCAAGGTGAATGTTTTTCATTTGTTCCAGAGTAACAAGACACACTCCATACTTCCCTTAGAACTGTGGTGCTCATGCACCATCAGCTAGAAATGGAAAACTGTTACCAAATTGGTGAAGAATGATGGAGGCAAAGGCTACCTCCTATTTGCTCTTAATGCCATTATATTATACCATATAGGTATTTGTGAACTTTATAGATAAGCATACTATCAATTAAAATTTGTCTGGACATACATCATCTGTATTAAAGAAATGTCCAGCAGATGTAAGAACAAATAAGTTTAACAGTCTGTTCATTTTTCCTCTATAAATATTAGAACTCTACATTTACATTAACATAACAAATATCAATTACATATTATTATTATTCTTTTAGAATGACCAATCTATCCAAACTGTATTTCACCACAATTACAGTGGGGATGTAAATTTTTCGTACAGTGACACCATATTTGTTGTTTTGGCTCTGTACTCCAGAACATTGGATTTTTATAGTATGAGGTTAAAGTGCAGACTTCCAGCTTTAATTTGAGGGTTTTTACATCCATATCGGGTGAACCGTGTCACAATTGTAGCCCTTTTTATATAGCCCCCCCCCCCCCCATTTTAGGGGACGAAAAGTAATTGGACAAATTAACATAAACCTAAATAAAGTAATCATATTTAACATTTGGTTGCATATCCTTTGCATGCCATGACTGATGTCTGTGACCCAACAACACCAAAAAGACTCTTGATATCTTATTTTCTGGTACTCTTACAAGTGATACTATAACCTTTCTGCATTTGAATGAATCTCTATGGGAATTGGGGGGTGGGCCTATATTAAGCTGTATATTACACTGTAACAGTATGGATCACATGGTTGGCTAAATGGTTGCAAGTCCTCAAGGATCTGAGGTATCAAACAAGCCTGAAACCATCACTCTGCTGCCAGATATGCAGTAGATATGGATGGATCACTTTAAGGGTTGTTTCTTCTGACTCATTTTCCTATTGAACTCTATGGAAAAATAAGTCGGGAGAAGAAACCCTTAAATTGATCCATCCATATCTACTGCATATCTGGCAGCAGGGTGATGATTTAAGGCTCATTTGATACCTCAGATACCTCATGTGATCCATACTCTTCCAGCATAATTTACAGCAGGGGTAGGAAACCCTGATCTTGGAGAGCCGCAGGGTCTGCTGGTTTTTGTTTTCACCTTAAATACAGCAACTACTTAAACCAAAGAAACCAGGTGAGGTGAGTTAACTGTGTAATCAACTGCTTTAATTGATCAATTAAGTGGGAGTAACAACTAAAACCAGCAGACCCTGCGGCTCTCCAGGACCAGGGTTCCCTACCCCTGATTTACAGCTTAATCGAGCCACCCCAATTCCCATAAAGATCCATTCAAATGCAGATAGGTTATAGTATCTCTTGTAAGAGTACCAGAAAATAAGATATCAAGAGTCTTTTGATGTTGTTGGGCCATAGACATCAGGAAGCCATGGTATGCAAAGGATATGCAACGAAATATCAAATATGATGACTTTATTTCAGTTTATGTACATTTGTCCAATTACATTTCGTCCCCTAAAATGGGAGGGGGACTATGTATAAAAAGGGCTACAATTGCTACACGATTCACCCTATATGGATGTAAAAACCCTCAAATTAATGCTGAAGGTCTGTGCTTTAACCTCATCATCACTGTTCCATTTCAAATCCTATGTTCTGGGGTACAGCGCCAAAATAACAAAAATCGTGTCACTGCCCGAATACTTTCCATAACCACTGTATATGCACATCAAGACAAAATAAATGTTCCTAACCTTGAATGCCTCATCAAAATTACATTTATAATAAAAAGCCTGCATGGTAACTACTGCAACTTCAGATTCGTCATTACTCTGTATGAAAATTGGTTCACGGCTCAACAGCATAGCTCAGAGTCATAAAAGTTTTCATGACAGCAACATTACAATTGAGCTTCCGATTAAAACCATAGCGAGAATTATCTCTCTCTCTCAATTCAATTTCAAGGTGACATAAACTGTGTTGCCAAAGCAAATGTTACAAACAACAATAATAATAATAATTACAATAGCAATAATCAATAAATAAAAATGAACTCAACAACCTATTAAATACACACACGTCTTAACTGCAGGTGTTGTCAGTTATTATGTTCCAGTGTTGATGACAGGTTGCTACATACAAAGCAGCTAGTGGGGTGTCCTTCACCCAGTACAATGGGTAACTTTTCTTCATCTGGAAGTGTGTCAAAATTTGGATGTATTGTTGTTGTTTTATAAAAAAAATAATTCTGAATTTCCCTATATTTATTGCAGTGTAGAAGGAAGTGTATCTCTGTCTCAACCTCACCTGTCTCACAGTGACGTCCTCTCCTCTTTGGGGCGCCAGGTTTGTTTGTGTCTTCCTGTTTCAATGGCCAGGCTGTGATCACTTAGTCTGTATTTGGTAAGGATCTGTCTCTGCTTTATATTTCAGACAGTGGAGAGATATTCTGCCAATTTGTAATTTCTTTTTAGAAAGAATATTTTGTTTGATTTATTAATTGGTTGATTTTAATTGAAGCAGTACTGGTCTGAAATGGGCCATAATTAGTATTGTTAGTTTCAGGGCCAGCTGACTGAGAGGACTTCTATTAGGGCTTAGCTCATGGGATAGGAAGGCCTTATATTGGAGGAAATTTGGTTTGCTTTGTTTTAGATAAGACAAAAATTGTATTGCTTTTTTGAATGTTAATAATTAAAGGATAACAGCCTAATTCTGCCCTGCATGCATTGTTTGGTGTGTTTCGGTGGACCTAGAGTATGTTTTTGTAGAATTCAGCATGCAGGGTTTCCACTGCGTTTTTGTCCCATTGTAAATAGTCTTGATGGCTAAGTGGACCCCATACCTCACTTCCATATAGCACAATCGGCTGTAATACACTGTTAATTATTTTTAACCAAATTCTTACAGGAATTTTAATATTATAAAACTTTCGTTTGATTGCATAAAATGCCCTTTTGGCTTTGTCTTGTAGTGCATTCACTGCTAGGTTAAAGCTCCCTGATGCATTGATTTTCAGACCTAGATATGTGTAATTTGTGGTGTGTTCCAAAATTGTGTTACAGAGGGTGAAACTGTATCTGCTTCTCTGAGACCGGGCCTTTTTTTGGAAAATCATTATTTTGGTAAGTTTACTGCCAGCCAGGGCCCAGGACTGGCAGAATTCTTCTAAGACAGCCAGGTTCTGTTGTAGCCCTTGTTCTGTGGATGACAGCAGAACCAGGTCATCTCTCTATCTCGACAATATCCAGCATACAGCGATTCAAGACAAAATTGACCGGCTATATACCCATTTTCAACAATACTGACATTCATTACCGTACCTCAGACATGGGAATCATGCAAAACATTGCGCGTGCACGCATTAAAAGAACGAAACTAGCGCGCGAGGAAACATTGGACCACTGTAGCGTGCCTGTTTCTTTTTCACAACAAATTTTGATTTGTCGCTCAAAATAATAGCTGTAATATAATTGATTATTTATTGAAATATTGTTATTATTACCAGTTTTCGTGACTATTCAAACTATACATGCTTTAGAATAGTAGTGGGAATCTTTTAAAGAAGGCAGTACAAGGGACACCCTAACCACTACGTACGAAATGCGTTTGCGCTTTTCCTCTGTACATGGTTGCCGAAACTGTACTGGCAACGCAAGTTAAGGTTTACGACAAGAATTAAACATATTTAGTCTAGACCATCGGATTCCTAGTTTCGTAGACAGAGGTAAGCTTGATAATGGGTTGGTTATGATACCAGTGAAAAATCTGCAACTACGAATATTACAGCTTGTAGAGCGCTGGCTAGCGTTAACTTTAATCGTGCATGGTTGCTGGCTACCTTGTCATTCATTGACAATAGCTGGCTAGCGAGCGAACTGGTTCTGAAAATATAGCTGATCAGTCAGGATTTAAACGCACCCTTAAGAAGGAAGTTATTACGTCCATGTGTATACTGCTTTAAGCGTTAACGGCAAGTTAGCAATAGCTAGCTAACGCTTGAAAATAGCTAATAAATTAGGCCCCATTTTTGCGTTATGGTCAGGCTAATCAACGTGCGTTTTAAGGTTACATCTGAAACGTTAACGTTAGGGCCCCGTTTTGTAGAGTAAAGACCGTTAAAAAATATATAAATATCCTATTACTATCACCAGTAGCTAACTACATACAGCAGTTAAAAATGTAATTCATTCATACAAGTTATCATTCATTCTGTAACACCCATTGCTGTAAAGCAGGGGTGTGAAACCCCAGTCCTGGAGACCCGAAGTGTCTGCAGGGTTTTGTAGTTTCCTTTCAATCAGCAGGCAATTATGGCTTTGAGAACAAGGTGTGTGGACTCA
Organism: Synaphobranchus kaupii; assembly: GCA_029718625.1. Lineage (NCBI taxonomy): Eukaryota > Metazoa > Chordata > Actinopteri > Anguilliformes > Synaphobranchidae > Synaphobranchus > Synaphobranchus kaupii. The sequence goes on from CM056387.1 coordinate 6,244,113, forward strand.
ACAACTGCTGAAACGCATCGAAAACCAGCAGAACTGTGGGTCCTTTCCAAAAAATTAGAATATCATGGAAAAGTTTTTTTTTCTCCATAATTCCATTCAAAAAGTGAAACTTTCATAGATTATAGATTCATTACACACAAAGTGGGTTTTCTGGAGGCTTACAGCTCCAGAAAACCCCCAAAACAGTATTTCAAGAAATTAGAATAGTGTGTTGAAAATCAGCATTTACTTCAGTTATTTCAGAGAATGAATGTTTTAGACTGAGTGTCACACTATCATCTAATTTACTCAAAACACCTGCAAAGTTTATCTCAGTTTGGTTCAGTATGGGGAAGACTGCAGACTTGACAATTGGCCAAAAGACCATCATTGACACCCTCCAGAAGATGGGTAAGCCACAAAAGGTCATTGCTAAGGAGGCTGGCTGTTCACAGAGTGCAGTGTCCAAGCATATCAATAGAAAGTTTAGTGGAAGGGAAAAATGTGGCAGGAGAAGGTGCACAAGCAAAAAAGATGACAGTAGGCTTCAGCGGATTGTCAACCAAAGACGATTCCAAAATTTGGCGGAGATGCAGAGGGAGTGGACTGAGGCTGGAGTCAGTGCTTCAAAAACCACCACGTACAGACGTATTCGGGACATGGGCTACAACTGTCGGATTCCTCGAGTCAAGCCACTCCACTCATTCTCTGAAATAACTGAAGTAAATGCTGATTTTCTTGAAATACAGTTTTGGGGGTTTTCTGGAGCTGTTGCATGAAAAATGAAACAAATAAAGGCTAGAAATATTTCACCTTGTGTGTAATGAATCTATAATCTATGAAAGTTTCACTTTTTGAATGGAATTATGGGAAAAAAAACTACTTTTCCATGATATTCAAATTTTTTGGAAAGGATCTGTACATCAGGAAGTCATGGCATGCAAAGGATATGCAACCAAATATTAAGTATGATGACTGTATTTAAGTTTATGTTAATTTGTCAAATTACTTTTGGTGCCCTAAAATAGGGGGGGGGCTGTGTATAAAAATGGTAGAAATAGTATAAAATAGAAATGGTCATTTGTAGCATTGTCATTGTCTTGACTGTATTTTTTGATCAATTTAATGCTACCTTGGTGAATAAAAGTATCAGTTTCTTTCAAAAACATAAAAACGTCTCAGTGATTCCAAACTTAACAGTAGCGTATATTCGGATGTTACATTGCATGACGTGACGTTAAGAATTTAGCAGATTCTCTCTACAGAGGAACTTGCACAGCTTGCATTCTTTATTTTCTTTTTCGCCGGGTCTATGAAATAATCGTGAGCAGCTGTTTGATCCCCTGAACCCTGTGTTGTGGGTTATCTGCATGGCAAAAGATATTTATCCTTCGGATCTCACATTGCATGACGCGGCATTTTAGGAATTTATCCAATTCTCTTTCCCGAGCAACTTGCACAGCTTGCAATCTTCATTTACACAGCTGAAAATTTACTGTACCAATTCCGGTTTAGTGCCTCGCTTAAGGGAACGACCCCTAAAAATGATGCTACACTGCAGCTGTTAGATATCCATACAGATATTGATGTTTAATTATGTTTACCCTTTGTGATGTATAAAGACCTTCACCATCATGTCACAAATGTGTTTTTTTTGTTTTTTTTCTCTATAGTGTTCAGACCTCGTCACCATGGAGACGGATTTGTACGACGAGTTTGGAAACTACATTGGCCCAGAGTTGGACTCTGATGAAGATGACGACCTGGGAGAAGATGACCGCGATGCGGATGAGGTACGCTCGCAAGTCGCAAACCTTATCCCTGAAGGTTCCGAGGGCTTGCGACTGTTATATCGATCAAAGTGTGTGTGTGTGTGTGTGTGTGTGCGCGCGCTTTTCAAACGTAGTCTGTCATATGCTAGCCCCCTCTGAGTCGGGTTCAGCTCAAGCTTTCTTCCTAGGGGAGTTTTTCCTTACCCTGTTGCCCTAGGCATGCTCTTGGCGGGGGGGGGGGGGGCGCTTTACATCTCTGTAAAGCTGCTTTGTGAAAAGTGCTATACAAATAAAATAAAATTGAATTGACTGTGAATGCAAGTGCACCGCGCCCTCATAATGGACTCCCCCCCCCCCGGGGTCTGTGTTTGTCCAGGCTGACGAAGACGAAGACGATGAGCCGGCCGATGCTGATGATGACGTCCCGGGGATGGAGGTGGTGTTGCACGAGGATAAGAAGTACTACCCGACAGCGGAGGAAGTATACGGGCCGGAGGTGGAGACCATCGTTCAGGAAGAGGACACGCAGCCCCTCACAGGTTAGCGCCCACAGACTGGCCAGTTAAAGGACTTTGGTCTGGAACAGGGTGGTCTGGTCTGGTTTTCATGCCAACTTCTGGCCCTGATTTAAACTGATGATGGTTTTCTTTGTCCCTATACGAAACGTTTTACTGTGGTCTAATGTACAAGTGAACCAGTGTTGGTGTATAGAGCCAAATAGTTAATTTAGCCAGGGTAAATGGTGGAAACAAAAACCTGCATACACACTGGCCCTCCAGGAGCGGAATTGCACACCACTGATCTAGGATGTGTTTTTTTCCCCCCTTATTATTCAGGAAGTGTGGATTTTGATGTGTGTGCTTTTCACAGACCCCTCTGCAGCTGGTTTAGACATGTAGGGTCTGAAAATTAGGATTTCCTGATTAATCAGTAGAAATCACATTCCTGCCTGGTCTCGGCAGTAGCAGCAGTAGCTCACCCGACAGGTCAGGTCTGAAGACCACCACACACAACTACTGCCCGCTACAGGGACATGTGCAGAATGGCATTCAGCCACACTCGCATTCTCCACACTGAATAATCCTAACAGCATTTCAAATGCATCCATTTGTAATATGTAGTGGCATGTATACATTTCATAGGTAATATGGGTTGCTTGCTTTTTTGTTTTTTTTGTTTGTCCCAACTGCAAAGCAACCTATAACTACTATTTTCATTGCATTTTATAGATACATTTTTAAAGGGGGGTTTTGTCGGTTATATTTTGAAATGCAATACATTTTCAACATGTTTCTGCCTACCCCTGAATGTGCACATGTTTAATGGCACCTCTCTATTGCTGATGAAGAGGATGTTGGTGATGCTAATATCTGTATCTGTCCTCTCTCTCTCTCAGAGCCCATCATTAAGCCAGTGAAGACCAAACAGTTCACCCTGATGGAGCAGGAGCTGCCTTCCACCGTCTACGACATGGAGTGAGTGCCCAGTTTCCCACAGGCTCTGTTTGTTGTCAGAGCGCATATTCTGCAGAGGTCGACGGATGTAGCCAATAGCTGGTATTGTGCAGTCATTGGCATTGGAAATAAAATGGGACAAATTTTGCTTCTCATGAAGCTAGAGGCTCCTGTCTAAGTGTATTTAAAGAAAAAAAAGAAAAACCCCAAATCAGTCCATCTGTTTTCTAAGCCCTGTCTATCACCCTGTCTAGTCTCTGTCTATTTGTTTAATTCAATTATTTTCTGTTATTTCATTTGCATAGCACCATTTGTTCTCTGAAACTCCACTCAGTCTAACCTTGTGTGTGCAGGTTCTTGGCCGACCTGATGGACAGTCCAGAGCTTATCAGGAACATCACCCTGTGCGGGCACCTGCACCATGGCAAGGTGAGACCGGTTCTGTCCGGTTTGGGCTGGTACACGCCTGGGCCACCCCTAACCCTGCACATTAGCCACATCTCCGTAGGCAGGCCAGCCAGGTAAAGGTGAAGGCTTGAGTGATTTCACATCTAAAACCGATGCCACTGACTGAGGCTGTTAGCCTGTGTGTGCAACACTACTCTAAATTCCTCCCGTACAAGGCCTCACTAATGTTAACATAATGCTCCCATTGAAAGATGTTCCCTAGTGTCCCTATTTTGATAAAAAGCCATCTGTGATAACGCCACCCTTGACCAGGACTGCGCCCCTTTGCTGCGACAGGCCCAGTGAGGACCAGTAATAATAATAATATTATTATTATAATAAGTGCTTTTCTCATCTACTCTGTTAACTGGAAATTTTCAGCACTACCTTTGCTTTTTGATGTTAATCGCCAGATGTCTTTACTTTTACATTTGAAAGAAATCAGGAATTGTACGCTTCTTGTTGTACAAACTATACGCTTCACCTGCCAAGCATATGTTGAACAAAATTATAACTGCTATGAAATGGCTGTTGAGCTCCATAAACAGCTAGTTTGGTGGGTTTGGTGTCCATTGCCATGCCGACTGCGCCGCCAAGGCCCCGTGTGTCCAGTCACTACTGATGGTGACACGCGCCCTGTGTGGGCGGCCGACGTCATCGCACCGCAATCCATTCTTGCGCCCATCGAAAATAGGCTTTTATTTAAATGCAATTTTTGAAATTAAATTTTGCGGATTTAAATAAGATTTTCAAATTTTTTTATAAGGCGGCTCGAAACTGCGTGTTTACGTTCAGGATTCACAATACAGGTGCCTGCATAGGGTCTGTGTTGTAATTATTACAATCGAGGATGTTTCATGAATTAAAAAAATAATTGGCCCACGTCAAATAGTAAATGTCATTTCCCGGCCTACACCTCTGAACTCTGCTCGGGAGCGTGTGCACAACGGCAGGGATAACATAATGCTAATTTTGGGACGAGCTGGAGACTGCTGGGGATCAGCAAGCTAGGTAAATGTTAAAGCACATCTCTTAATTTACCACGTCTAACATGGTAAATTAATCTATGTATTCACTTGCCTCTGTTAGAGTGAATTGTGGTCATTAATCTGTGTGTTCCATTGGCCTTGTTGGAGTGAATTGTGGTAAATGGTGTTTATTTGCCCCTGTTAGACCTGCTTTGTGGACTGCCTGATTGAACAGACGCACCCAGAGATCCGTAAGCGAGATGACAGCGATGTGAGTGTCCGCCTTCAACTGCACCTGTGTCTCAAAATCAGTCTTATTTCTGTTTCATTTTACTTGGGATGTTCTTTATTTTTACCGAAACATAATTGTGAAACATCTGCTTTATCCTGTGTGTGTGTGTGTGTGTCTGGTCTCCGGCTGTGTGTACAGATGAATGTGTTAGTTAATATTGTCTCTTGGTGTGTACTGATGAGTGTGTTAGTGAATATCGTCCCTGGCGTTGTGTGTGCTCATGAGTGTTTTCACTGTGTGTTGTAGCTCCGGTACACAGATATCCTCTTCACAGAGCAGGAGGTAAGGCCCTACAGCTCCCTGTGTTCAGACGTCTCAGTAAACCACCTGTAGGTGGCGCTGCACTGTGTCACCTCTGTCTTCATACATCTCTCCACAGAGAGGAGTCGGGATCAAGAGCACCCCCGTCACAATGGTATTGCCCGACTCCAGGGGCAAGTCTTACCTCTTCAACATCATGGACACGCCAGGTATGCAGACTTACCTGGGAGGGGAGGGGGGGGGGGGGGGCCTGGATGTGACCTGGATGTTTGGGTCAAGATATAGGCAAGGGTTCAGTGCAGCGTGTATGTCAAAGTCCCAATCCAAAATGACATATTTTGTCTGCAAAAGATGCCAAAGCCATGACGATGGGCCACCAGCCATGACGACGGTTTGTCACCATGTTAACACTCAATTGTGGGGGGGGAGGGGGGGGAAATATACCATTGAAATTTACAATTTTGTTATTTAGGCAACACTTAGTCAAACCGACATTGAGATGAAATGACTAAATGCCACTAGAGCTACAGATAGGCAAAGTTGCAATTAAACAAGTGCCTCCATCACTTGGCTTCTTGCAACATAAGAATCACTAAGTTAACATAACTATGTCCATTTCAACTTACAACTTCTCAATCCCACAAGTCCGTAGGTCATGTTCCATAATGCTGTCTGCATCCATAGGTCATGTCCCATAATGCTGTGTACGTCCATAGGTCATGTCACATAATGGTGTTGTCTGTAGGTCTTATGATGCAATGTACTGTGTGTCCATAGGTCATGTCAACTTCTCCGATGAGGTGACATCAGGGATCCGGATTTCAGATGGCATTGTGCTCTTTATCGATGCAGCAGAAGGGGTGAGTGAGGTTTTCTCATTTTGTCTCACAGCTGAAGCTTGATTCTGTGTCCCTTGTTCTCTGTGTTTGATTCCCTGTGCCTGGCTCTCTGTGTTTGATTACCTGTGCCTGGCTCTCTGTGTTTGATTCACTATGCCTGGCTCTCTGTGTTTGATTTGCCATGCCTTGACTTTATGCACCTGTCTCTCTGGCACCCCCTGCTGCCCCCCAGGTGATGTTGAACACGGAGCGCCTGATCAAGCACGCGGTGCAGGAGCGGCTGGCCATCACCATCTGCATTAACAAGGTGGACCGGCTCATCGTGGAGCTCAAGCTGCCGCCCACTGACGCCTACTACAAACTGCGGCACATCGTGGACGAGGTTAACGCCATGCTCAGGTACTGGTGCGGCCTGCTGGGCTGTACTGAGCGTGTGCACAGGGGATTCACAGAAGAGATCCACTGTTTCTCCTTCGGTCAGATGCATGATTTAAGATGTACTGACCCAGGATGAGGGTTTTTTGATTTGTTTTCAGAAACCTGTTTGTAAGTAGCGTTATTTAAAAAAATCAAGCTGGGTTGATTGATAGTGTTCTGTCAGTTGGTTTGATTTTAGGATTTGTATTTTGGTTCCTGGTTTGCATAGTTTATTAGAATTTTTGCTTTTGTGATGTATCTCTACTCACTGGTCTAGGAATGTTGTTAACGGGGTCTGGAACCCCATATAAATCAGGTGATGCTCTTATGTTCTCCTATACTGTAAGCTGTTCTGGATAAGGACGTCTGTTCAGCGAATGTGATTTAAGTTGTGAAAGAACTGAGGTCCAAATGACGGACGAGCTGAGCTGCGACTCTGAGGTTATAACTGGTTTATGATGGTCCATCTTACCGCAAACCCTCCTGCTGTTAAGAAGAAGAGGGCAGGCCGAACACGGGAGTTCAGTATCTGGTAACTAAAGAATCTGTGATGCTACTGCATAGCGGCTAACGCGCACATGTCTGCCACCAGCACGTACTCCACAGATGAGAACCTGGTGGTGTCTCCGCTGCTGGGGAACGTGTGCTTCGCCAGCTCCCAGTACAGCATCTGCTTTACCCTGGGATCCTTCGCCAAGATCTACTCGGACACCTACGGTAAGTACACAGCATTGGTCCACTTGTACACCTACGCTTAATACGCACAACTACTATAATCTTAGACATATGCTAAATACACAGTATTACTCTACACTTCCACTACTTTTACACCTTTGCCTAGTGAACACTACTACGTGTAGTAGAGTAAGGACACATTGTACCAGTCTAACATCTGGTAAGTACACACTGTGCTACTCCACTCTTACACCTATGGGAAGTACACGCTGCATCTTTCGCCAATAGGCCCTGTGACTGGTTCCACACACCTGAAACCCACTGCATGCGGACTTGCTAATTAAATGTCTGCTCATTTTTTATTTTTTTATTTTTTTGTTTCAGGGGACATCAACTACAACGAGTTTGCTAAGAGGCTGTGGGGAGACATTTACTTCAACCCCAAAACGTGAGCACATCTGTTCATCTACTGTTTCCAGACATCACCCAACAATGATTTGCTGCCATATGTTATATTTTATGTTATATATATATGTTATATTTTATGTGTGCCGTCATTTCCTTAGATCTTGTTAGAATGCCTTTGTTTACAAATCAGGGGATAGTTATCGGTCATGGGTCATAGGGTGGGCGTGTAGGAAGTGTTAGGGCGTGGCACGTGAGATTTTTGAAGCATTACAATTACTCAGTCCCCTAGCGTTTGAAACGGTCCCAAAAATTTCAGCCCGGCCCAACATGAGCCTGCATCCTTTTCAGCCCGAGCCTGACCAGAGCCTGCATGTTGCAGCATTCTGAAAGCCGACACGATTTGAACTAGTGTTGCACGGTACACCGAAACTTCGGTACTTTTTCGATACTTAAAAAAAAAAACGGTTCAGTATTAGAATTTTCCGATGTTCGGTACTTTAAAAAAAATAATTATATTATTCTTTTTTTTTAATATAATCTTTTTTTTCTTTTTCTTTTATGTAGCTGCAATATTTCCCTTACCGCAGAATGCTGGAATGATCAAAATAGCATCTGGAAAAACCCTTGCCAAAACAGCTTCGGTTTCCCGTTAGGCCTAATTAAATTTTCAATGGCACCGCTGATATTATGACGGTGTAATTATAGTTTCCGCCTCTACGCAAAATGGCGCACTTTCGTCCGTTTCGTTATCTGACCAGAACTCTTACATTTTAGTGTAGAGTAAAAGCTAATACTGCAGAGGCAGGAGTTTGATTCTGCCTGTTTTTAAGGACTGATTATGGATCAGCACTATGGAGGAGTCTCAAAAGCAGCTCTACAGTGCTGCAAAGATAGCTGATCCAGAAACAGTCCTTAAAAACCGGTAGAAACAAACTCCTTGTCCTGGGTTTAAGTTGTATAGTTCTGAAAATCATTTGTGAAGCTAAGGGGGGTTTATTGTATATAAGTTCTGTTTTAAGTTTATTAATATTATAAATAACTAATATTTATTTACCATACGCCTTTGTGAGCAAATGTTATTTTAGCTCAGAATGGAGAAATGCACCACTTTGTTACCAACACCCTCCCCATGTGTGCGACGACTCTCCGTACCCCCGACCTGCGCGATGATACTACCTAGGCCCCGCACGCGCGTTTGATGACACCGTGTACGCGCAACTACACTGGTAGTTTCGGGGGGCCTACCACCCGGCCTGAAAAAAAATCTAGGGGAAACACTGTACTGTATGTGACTATTCTGAAATAAATGTATTCTGTAGCAAATTTCTGAATGATACAGCTTCTTCTTCAGTTCGAACTTAAAACCATGGATGTGCAGGGAATATTTTTTTAGATATTGACATTTAAATAAAACTAGTAGAAACGAGGAGGAAATTGCCTCTGAAGGGCCAAAGTAAATAGGGTTAAGGTCATTTCAGTAGAGGTACTGAGTATCGAATCAGTATCGTTTCAGTTTCAAGTACCGTTTCAGTATCGAGTATCATGATACTAAACCTGGTATCGGTATCGAAGTCAAAATTTTGGTATCGTGACAACACTAATTTGAACCCAACTTTAACCCGATGCACCAATTGGCCTACATTAGCTTACGAATGAAGAGAATTAGAGAGAACCGCAAGCATATTCCAACTTTTAAAAATAAACATACCTATTTGGCTGGGTTGCAACATTATCATCATCAAGCCCATACACAAACACCAGGCTCTGGCAACAAAAGCCCAAAAAAAATCCTTATGCAGCTCTCACGAAAATCTGGAGGAATGGGCCAAATGACCATTATCTGTTCATGATACTCGGACTTAGGCTACTTATTCAATTTAACATCATAATAGGCTAAATATTGGTGATATCGATGTAACGTTGATGCTCCTGTTCTATGGCTGCCGTAGCTACTTATGCAGGGTATCACAGTATTTGCATTTTGCGAACCCCATGTTCTCGTTTGCAGCTCGATCAAAACCATGTTAAAGTTTGTACAAACCTCGGATTTTCCTTATGATCGCTTCATACTCCCCCCGACAATTACTTTTTCTTTACCGGCTCTGCCTCTGAGACATCCATTATGTCACTCACAATCAAAGCTTAGCTTACTAGCTTGCCTAAATGCTATCCAGCTGGCATGGTGCTTTTCGCTGAACATTTAAAGGGCCAGCTACAAACTGGGCCAGACCTTTTTACTGTCTAAGCTGGAACAGATCCCGATATAAAATGACAGAGTTGGGGCCTGAACCGACCGGGTCTTTTTTTTTTCAAACTTGTTCATGTTTATGTTCAAGTAAAATGTTGCTACCTATACTAGTTATGTGTCTCGTTGTATTGGTTTGCCCTCTTGTGGACCTAACGCGCAATAACACAGCCCGAAAGTTGGTCAAATTGTAACATTTTAAAATTGTAATAGATATTTGAATATATTCGAACTTATGTGTTTTTTCAGAAGGAATATTCTCACGTGATTTTTGACCAATGTTGACAGCCCTAGTGTTCATAACGTATTTAATGTGATTTTGTACAACTGTGTTTACTGAGTTGTTGCAGTATGTTTTTGTGTGTTCTCGCTCACGCGTGTGTGCACACGTCAGCCAGGGTCAGAGGTCACCAGTATCCAGTGCAGTTCCCAGGCTTCACCGCCCCTCTCTGCAGCCTGTTGCCTGCGCTTGCGTGTGCCTGTGTGTTTGTCTGTGGCTGTGCTGCTGTTGCCTGTGTGTTTGTCGGTGGCTGTGCGGTTGATGGCCTGCGCTGTGTCTCTCTCAGGCGCAAGTTCACTAAGAAGGCCCCCAACAGCAATGCCCAGCGCAGCTTTGTGGAGTTTGTGCTGGAGCCCCTCTATAAGATCCTGTCCCAGGTGAGTCAGCACACACACACACACATGCGAACACACACACGCACACACACACGCACACACACACGCACACACACACACACACACACACACACACACACACGCACACACACACCCATGCGAACACGCACGCACGCACACACACACACACACACACACACACACACACACACACACACACACACAGAACTGAATGTTCTCTCTCCCTCTGTGGCTCAGGTGGTGGGGGATGTGGACACCTCTCTCCCGCGGGTGCTGGATGAGTTGGGGATCCACCTGACTAAGGAGGAGCTGAAGCTCAATATCCGGCCCCTGCTGCGGCTCGTCTGCAACCGCTTCTTCGGCGAGTTCACAGGTACTACAGCCATTACGCAGCTGCCCTGACTGCGACTGCATCTGCACAGGGAACACAGCTTCTCTGACTGTGACTGCATCTGCACAGGGAACACAGCTTCTCTGACTGTGACTGTATCTGCACAGGGAACACAGCTGCTCTGACTGTGACTGGATCTGCACAGGGAACACAGCTGCTCTGACTGTGACTGGATCTGCACAGGGAACACAGCTGCTCTGACTATGACTGGATCTGCACAGGGAACACAGCTTCTCTGACTGTGACTGCATCTGCACAGGGAACACAGCTGCTCTGACTATGACTGGATCTGCACAGGGAACACAGCTGCTCTGACTATGACTGGATCTGCACAGGGAACACAGCTGCTCTGACTATGACTGGATCTGCACAGGGAACACAGCTGTCTGCAACAGCAGATTAGGCTAGAATGTCGAACAAAGCCTAATCGTCCCCATGAAGACAATAGATTACAAATTAAATTGTTTCAGAGCGAGTTATGAATTGGGTGAGTGGATGGATGCATCTAATCTCTGGACTAACTCTATAGTTTACACTGAATTGAATTTTTTCTGTAAACTTTCTAAGACCACCTCATCAGTCGATGCTGATCCACTTCAGCTGTAAGTCTAAGCAGCTGCAGGCTTACGGTGTGCACTCTCTCACAGGGCGTTTCTGATCCCCCGAGCCCTGCTTGTGTTCATGTTACGGAATGACAAGCATTCTCTAATGGGAACAGTGAAGTGCACAGACATGTCCTTAAAGATGTCTGTAAGCTGTCCGCCCCCTTTGTGTCTGTCCGAGGTGTAAAAATCCAGGTTCAGAAAGTAAAAGTCTGCCCCAGTATTTTATTCCAATCGCCTGGATTTGCTAATTAGCACAATTCTTCAGCCAGGAAGTAGAACTAATTGGTGAAATCAGCTGGCTGAGTTCATGGGTGGAGAAAACACATGGCAGGTCTTTTACTTTCTGACCCCTGGACTTTACACCTCTGGTATCCCTGACCGCTGTGCCCTCTGCTCTTTTTCAGGGTTTGTGGACATGTGCGTGCACCACATCCCCTCACCACAAGCCGGCGCCAAGAATAAGATTGAGCACAGCTACACTGGGGGCCTGGACTCTGACCTGGGGGAGGCCATGGCTGATTGTGACCCTGATGTGAGTTGGGGGGGAGGGAGGGGATTCCATTGTCTACAGCAGTGGGAAAGGTTGTACCCAAGTGACATCGTTTGGGGCTGAGTGTTGAATATGGTCTTGTAAGCTGAAGTCTCGTACGTGACGCACTGATTTTCGGTTGGAGTTGCCCTTCGGTAAACCACAGGCTCTTCGTGCAGGGCCCTCTGATGTGTCACACGACTAAGATGTACAGCACGGAGGACGGGGTGCAGTTCCACGCGTTCGGGAGGGTGGTGAGCGGGACCATCCAGGCGGGACAGCCCGTGAAAGTGCTGGGAGAGAACTACACCCTGGAGGACGAGGAGGACTCCCAAGTCTGCACCGTGGGAAGACTCTGGATCTCCGTCGCTAGGTAACCGCCCGCAGCCGTTTCCCTGGCAGCCACACACCCTGCAGCTCCATCCCAATCTACCCCCTTCACCAAAGATGGGGTTTCTTTTTCTTGAATAATCCTAAAGGAAAATCCTCAATTTGTAAACTACGGGGCAGAGGAGTTTTGGTAGAACTTAAGCGCACATGCAAAGAGCTTTTGGCACTCTTTGGTAACTGATTACGGGAGAGAATGTTCACTAGTAAAGCCCACAGAGACATTTAGAGTCTGAAAGTCAGTATTTCCTGATTTAATCAGGGTCTTCTTCATTCACCTCACTCTGCTGCTCTAATATAATCTGGACCCCAGGCCCACTCTCCCTACAGAAAGGCTTCCTGTTATGTCAGGTTTTATTGAGTGTTGTTATTTGTGAATGGCTCTCTTGAATCTTAACCTCCAATTTTAGCACCTCCGTGAGCTTGTGATTGGTCAGAAGGACCTTACCATTGGTTGTTTAGCAAAGCTCATCCCTGAAAGTTGGGCGGACTTGTGTCACATCGGAGTCCCAACCTGGTCAGGCTCATAGTACTGTACGATTATGAACAGCCTGGTCAGGCTCATAGTACTGTAAGATTATGAGCAGCCTGGTCAGGCTCACAGTACTATAAGGTTATGAGAAACCTGGTCAAGATCATAAGGTTATGAGCAGCCTGGTCAGACTCCTAGGACTGTAAGGTTATAAGCAGCTGGTCAGACTCATTGGACTCTAAAGGCTCTGAGCCTGAATGGTGAGACTGGTTATGTAATGTTAGAATTGATAATATAAAGGCATGTTTAAATGCTCTGACCCACAGGTACCAGATTGAGGTGAACCGGGTTCCTGCCGGAAACTGGGTCTTAATTGAGGGATGCGACCAGCCCATCGTCAAGACAGCCACCATCACGGAGCCCCGTGGCAACGAGGAGGTGGGTTTGCTGCGCCCTGCTGGCAGCCCATGGCACTGCAGGAGTGTTTGTTGTAGTGATTGTGTCGCTAACGTCATTATTCTCCCCAGGCCCAGATCTTCAGGCCACTGAAGTTCAACACGGCCTCAGTCATTAAGATCGCCGTGGAGCCAGTCAACCCCTCTGAGCTGCCAAAGATGCTGGACGGCCTCCGAAAAGTCAACAAGAGCTACCCCTCCCTCACAACTAAGGTACACAGTCTTACTATGATAGTACCTACTCCACATTAACAACCAAGGTACAGAGCCTTACTATGATTGTACCTACCCCTCTCACAACCATGGTACAGAGCCTTACTATTATAGTATCTACCCCTCCCTTACAACCAAGGAACAGAGCCTTCCTATCATAGTACCTACTCCACATTAACAACCAAGGCACAGAGCCTTACCATCATAGTACCTACTCCACCCTTACAACCAAGGTAAAGAGCCTTATGATGATAGTACCTACTCCTTACTATGATGCTCTCTGCTCCACCCTTACAATAATAGTTTTTACATCTTCCTCACAACCAAGGTGCAGAGCTGTACTATCATAGTACCTACTCCACCCTTATTATGATAGTCTCTGCTCCACCCTTATGATGATAGTTGCTACACCTCCCTCACAACCAAGGTACAGAGCCTTGCTATGATGGTACCTACTTCACTCTTACTATGATAGGGCCTTCTCCTCCCTCACAACCAAGGTACAGAGCCTTGCTATGATGGTACCTACTTCACTCTTACTATGATAGGGCCTTCTCTGCCCTCACATCCAAGGTACCGAACTTTGATAGTCAAAACCACTGTCTCATAATCAAGGTACAGAACTGTTCTATGATGGTACCAGATGCATTAGGTAGCTGTGCAGTGGTATAGCAGGGTTTTCCCACATGATCTCGGTGATGGCGCTGGTCATGTGATGGAGGACTGACTGCAGCGCTGTCTGTTGGCTGTTCAGGTGGAGGAGTCTGGAGAGCACGTCATCCTGGGCACAGGTGAGCTCTACCTGGACTGCGTCATGCACGACCTGCGCAAGATGTACTCCGAGATCGACATCAAGGTGAGCATCGCCTCCTTCCGCCACAGTCAGCAGGATTCAACGGGGGTTATCGCCAAAGGAACAGCAGCTAACTGGATCTGCGGAATTGGGTTCTTCAGCAGTGCACGTCAGGGCTCATCATAGATACAGAATCAGTAGACTGGCAGGCTGCTGGGCGGCTCGTCCTTAAGGCGCTGTTCCAATGTGCGGGTGGGACCCACAGTCTGGTATTGATCAGTGGGGGAGGGATTTGTTCAGTTGTATGACCGTGTCTCTGGCCAATCAGCCAACCAGTGGACTGTGTTGTGAAATGAAGCAGGGCCAAGTTCATAACCACATTTAGTTGTTAGCCAATATGGCCGAATGGATCCCGTCCAGTGTGGCTGCTCTACTCTTGCGTATGGTGGACGGTTGCTTTGAGTGATTGATGTTTCTGTGCTCTTCCTGCTCCTGTAGGTGGCTGACCCCGTGGTGACCTTCTGCGAGACTGTGGTGGAAACCTCCTCCCTTAAGTGCTTCGCAGAGACGCCCAATAAAAAGTCAGTTAATCTGATTGTTCATTCGCATTTATGCTTGTTTGCAGTCCTATCTGAGCTCCGTGTGTGTAAAACACTGATGATGTCATACCCAGAACTATTGATGTAGTGCAGTAAAACTAGTATCGGTTTTGGCAAATGGATAATTTAGCATTTCAAACTGAGGAGAAAAGGTGGAAAGCATTTTTAAAGAGCAGAACTCTGTGAAGTCCCAAAAAGGAAAGTCCCCAACACCCCACTGTCTACGTTAACCAACTTCCATAATACAACGTTTCGGTCCTTTGGCCTTCATCAGGCATTAAGAAGGTCTAAGGACCGGAACGTCATATTATTAAGGTTAGTTAACGTAGACAGTGTGCGGGACTTTACTTTTTTGAACTTCACGGCATTCATTCTGTCTGCCGCACATGTCTTTGGTATACAGGTGTGCATACATATCCTTCTGTGTAAAAAAGCAGAATTAAAACATGGGGGTTTGTAGTGCTGCACAGTATATATGTGGATGGAATTCCGTTAATTACACACAAAACTTGAGTATGTTGAAGTGCACTGCTATTGTATGTATAATACACTTTGTCCCGGTGGATAGATGATATGATGAAATCACCGCACCTGTTCAAGGCTATAGACCCGCCAGAACATTAGCATCATACCTTCTTCAGAGTTTGTGACTGACGGCCGCTTTGTGTGACGGACAGGAACAAGATCACCATGATCGCTGAGCCGTTGGAGAAGGGGCTGGCGGAGGACATCGAGAACGAGGTGGTGCAGATCACCTGGAACAGGTAGGGAGCAAACAAGACCGCTTGTAAAGCCAAATATTGCTGGCCCCTGGAGACCTCAAAATTACTCCAGATTAATCAGGATGTATGATGTCATAACTGCTCTTTGTGTCTCTTGGGTCCTTGGGTTGTTAATCTGTGCAGAATTTGGTTCACAGTGCTGTAATTAACATGGCCTACACAGGACCCGGGTCAGATATTGTATTTGAATCATTAATCCTTTATACGGCAGTAAAAATCCTGCTGATTACTTGGCAATTTTAAAAGAAACATTTTCAGAACAGCATTCCTTCTTCACATGATTTATCCATTTCGGTTCGTAACACGTTTTGTTGGAAATGATCAGGTATCATTTTACAAATCATTTTACAAATTTTACCAGCATCTAAAAAAGTTCAATTCATTTGCATATGTAAAATTATTTGACACCAGGGTCAGGCCTGTAGTGTTGAAGATGGAGCACTTCCCTTACTATCCCACTTAACACACTGTCCTCCCTTGGCCTTCTCTTAAATCTTCCCATACTTTTTCTCTTTTCACCTCCTCTCTACTCCTCCCCTCTCTGTCTCTTCCCCCTCTCATTCCATTTCCCTCTGTAGAAAGAAGCTGGGAGAGTTCTTCCAGACCAAATATGACTGGGATCTGCTGGCTGCCCGTTCCATCTGGGCCTTCGGACCCGACACCACTGGGCCCAACATCCTGGTGGACGACACCCTGCCCTCTGAGGTCAGGTTTAGTGCTGCAGCCGGCGAGTGAAGACGTGTTACTTTACGTATATGTGATTATGTCTGTTTACATGTAAGCAGTTCGTTCCAGCCTGTGTCATTTTACTGTCACTAGTCAGCTTAATGGAGCTGCCAACTTAAGCACGTGGATGTAGGTATGCACTGGCTTGTGTGGAATTCCTCCTGGTAATGGACACAGACACCCCTGACCCCTGCACCCTGGGTTATCAGAAGCTTTGTTTGATTGGCCGAATTCCTCCCAATGGACATTGTGTCTGTAAGCATGTGAGGAGGGTTGACCTCTCCCTCATACAGGAGACAAGGGTGTGATACATCAGGCTTGTGGCAGGGTATGGTTACACAGCCAGAGGTGAAGCTTGACGGATGAGGGGGTGTGTGTGTGTGTTATAAATGCTGTGTGTGTGTGTTTGTGTTCTAAACGCTGGGTGTACGTGTGTGTGTGTGTGTGCACAGGTGGACAAGGCTCTGTTGGGCTCAGTGAAGGACAGTATCGTGCAAGGCTTCCAGTGGGGGACCAGGGAGGGGCCTCTGTGTGATGAACGTAAGTACCCCCCACCTCCCAATTAACCCCCAACACACCTTCCCCACAAAAGCATTGAATGCCCTTCCCACACCATCGCAATCCACCTATCCCTGCACTCCCCCAACACCACTCCAATACTCCACTCAACACCCCTAACACCACCCCAAACTGGCTCAATACTCCACTTAACACCACCCCAATACAGGCTCAATACTCCACTGAACACTCCCAACACCACCCAAATAGAGGCCCAATACTCCACTCAGCACTCCCAACACCACCCAAATAGAGGACCAATACTCCACTCAACACTCCCAACACCACCCCAATACAGGCTCAAAACTCCACTCCACACCACCAACACTGCCCCAATACAGGCTCAATACTCCACCCAACACCACCCCAATACAGGCTCAATACTCCACTCGACACCACCCCAATACAGGCTCAATACTCCACTCAACACCCCCAACATCATCACAATACTACACTCAACACCCCAACACACCTCCAGCTAGGGGTGGCAATATTTTGTGTTGTCACGCCTTTTCAATCATGTTAACATGATTCATTTGTTTAGTAACTATAATAACATCAAATATCACAGTATCTATTGTCTATTACCCAAATATCTGAAAAACATACCAAAACACACAATCACTCAAGACTCTCTCCTCAAACCCCACTGCAGAAAATTATATTTGTTCTTTAACCCCTACCCCCTTCTGTACTCCAGCCATCCGCAATGTCAAATTTAAAATCCTGGACGCGGTCATCGCTCAGGAGCCGCTGCACCGCGGTGGGGGCCAGGTGATCCCCACGGCCCGCAGGGTGGTCTACTCCGCCTTTCTCATGGTGAGACTCCTCTTGCCTACTCCCCCTCCCCCTCCTGAAATGATTTACACCCCCCCACAGCCAGTGGAACTGCATTTTGTGATGGACTGTTTCCCCTGGGCTGACAACACCGATTTCTCTCATTCAGAGCACGCCCTCACCCACTATCAGATTATCAGTAATTGGCTTGTGTGATTGACAGTCCATCAAGCCAATAAGTTAATGAATAAATGCCGGGCGTATGTGCATTATGAAGTAAGCACAGTTATGCCCAACAAAGGTGTGCCCTTTAGAATGCACTCCAGCAGCAGTAATCCTCACCAAAGATGGAGGAAGTGATTAAATGTAAATGTTCGCTTGCAAGTCAGGGAAGAACCATGTCTGCAAATTTGCTGGACGTGCCTCAAGAATGAACTAGGGCTGTCGGATCTACATTAGAAATTCTAGTATTCCTCAAATAGCAAAAAAATAATAGATTTTTTGAAGGTGTAATAAATTTTTGTTTATCATATCTGCACCCTGAAAATCTTTCACATTATTTGCTGCTTCCGAATTACCCTTTTTTTTTTTCCAGTCAAGTTTTGAATTAAAAAAAATGCTATAGCTGATTAATGCAAGTGGGACTACCAGTTGACCAGAATCTAGGCTGACCAGACATTTCCTTTTTGGGACCGAAGAAATCCGCCCCGGCGGGGTTTCTAAATTCCTAAAAATATTTCTGTTTAGGTTTTGCTAGTTCCATAGATAATACAGTATATAAACAAACAAATAGCCAAGTATTATATTCATAATGCCTGCCTGCCCCTGTCTGCTTTTTTGCATGAGAATGCATAAAAGTATCCTACAAATTTTAATGCTGTGCAAAAATTGCATAAATTTTGCAATAAATGTTAGAATATAATAGGGCTGGGTGATATACAGCATCGATAATTATCGAATGCAATAACAGCTGTTGCCACTGTGTGGTACTGCCTTGCTTTTTGTCTTTTTTTCCTTTAAGTATACCCGATATATGGCAGTAAACATCCAAATTTCAGAGGCTGTGTGAAATGCTTCTGGGAAAAAAACATCACCACTGATATCTATTGAGTGTTGATAAGACAGCCAATTGGTAGCAAAGTCGTGCAGCTTCCACGTGATCATGCGATGTGTTTTTGTCAATCACATGAAAGGTGCAATGCCTTTCCGTCTTATCAACACCCAGTAGACAGTGAGGACGTTTTTTTCCCAGAAGAATTTCACGCCGGCTTTGAGGTTTAGATTACTACCGCAACAGGTATAATTAAAGAAAAAAAGACGGAAAGATAGGCGATACCCCACATGGTGGTAACACCCGTTATTGCAATCAATAATTATCATTGCGGTATAATGGCCAGCCCTAGAATATGACCAAAAAAATTTTTTTTGGAACGTGTAATATTGAAATAGATTTTCTTTGGTCTACTTGAGAACCCTTCGCCAAGAATCTTCACTTGTGAATATTTAACTTTCTCTCCTCCCCTGCTCTTCTCTGATTGGATGTCTGCGTCCCAGGCCACTCCCCGTTTGATGGAGCCTTATTACTTCGTAGAGGTGCAGGCCCCAGCGGATTGCGTGTCTGCAGTCTACACTGTGCTGGCCCGTAGGAGGTGAGCCCCCAACCTGACCCGCTGCACCCCTTTACCAACCAGTGCCACCCAGGAACACTCTACACCGACAAGCACTCACAAGCACTAATGATGGCCCAAATGCTCATTTGTTTGCGAATGTTCTTCAAAATGTTTTTACTCGAAACCTTTGCTGTTCTTTTCAGTGAGCGCGGTGGTATTTGTTGGGAAAATTATGCAATTTTTAATGCTGGCATGTAAAACAACCCAAAGTCATTAAGAATTGAACAGCTCTCCACTTTCATTGTTGTTTCTATTGTTACCGGTCTTTTAGTCTCACAACCCAAGTGGTCCAATCTCCAATGACCGGTGAGAAAATATGTATCAGGTCCCAAAATCTGGCGGTTTAGTCACTCTGATCTACAGTCATCGCCCTGTCTCTTCTACTCGTTTCCTGTTTATTTGATCTTGTATGCCCTTGATGAAATGTACCTACACCCCTGAGTTGTGGCTATTCAACTGGCAGGGCGCCGTAGACAAACTCTTAGTCCTTGGATTGCTGAGAAGAAAAATAAGGATATTTCAGATGCCTCAAAAAAAACCATGTTGTCCAGATCTGCATCCACACAGTATCTGTACACTTCCCAACAACGTCAGAATAATAAGAAACGGCTATTCATATTTTAAGATGGCATCTACTGTATTTACGCATGCATATAAAATATTTTTGTGGTTCAGGCCTGATTTTTGCCTAATTTTCCTTTTGTTTCCTCTGTAAAGCGGTGTGACGGTGTCTCTGTAGAAAGCGCTAGACAAATACAATTTAACTGGATTGACTCATGCCGCCTCTCTTCCTCTGTGGTGCAGAGGTCACGTGACCCAGGACGCTCCAATCCCAGGCTCTCCGCTCTACACCATCAAAGCCTTCATACCAGCCATCGACTCCTTCGGGTTCGAGACGGACCTGCGCACCCACACGCAGGGACAGGCCTTCTCCCTGTCCGTCTTCCACCACTGGCAGGTACGAATCCGTCCCACATCGGGAGGGAGTCCGTCTGCGACCGCCTGTTATTTTGGTTAGCATCATTGAGCCCGTCTCTCCTGGGTCGCTACAGAAGCCAAAGGGCATGCAGCCATTGTCAAACATGGCTTGCATAGGCATGGGTGGGCCACGATGGGCCACGGCCACCTAAAATGTATCCTGGCCCGCTCATTTATCTTGGCTGAACCACCACACCAAACTGAATGCCCACCTAGGTAGTTCTGGCTCACCCAGTTCTATGCTGACCCATGTCTATTAATATTTCTGGCTACGCTGCTGCTTCGTGTATGCATACTCTGACAGGAACAGCAGCTAATTCTAAATTGACTGCATGCAGAAGTTGATTTACAATGTTACCATTAAACTTTCAGTTCAAATCGATCCGACAAGCTTTATTGAAACATGCACAGCAGGTACCTAAAGGAACAGAGTGGTATTTGTAGCTAGTAGATTAAGCAATGTGACTGTGGAGTTTCCATACCTGAATAGTCATTATTCCCGTCTCCAGTGATGTATTCTAGTATAGGGCTCTGTTGTTCTAATAGGCCCCCTTGATAAATACACTTGTTAAATCACATACTGGTGAATACAGTCCCGTGGTTGTGCTGTGGGAAAACCCATCGATTTTTCTTTTGTTCAGTCTCTCCCTCTGAACTGCCTGGAGTTGAGAGCCAGGCCTGAACTCCTGCCTTGTACGTGCTTTTGAATCGGGCCCTGATGGCTCCTTGCCTGATTAGGGTGTTTACCCCCGGTTTGATCAGGCCCCTGACACACTCTCTGTAAATAGAAGCCCAAAAAGAGCATCCGCTAATCGCATTAGGAATAGCTTTACCCCCTCGTTAGTGATGTTAAGAATGCGGAGCGGACTGTCTTTTTCGCCACTTTTCAAATAGGGTATTGGGGATCGGATACACCCCGAGTGGATACACCCTTTATTCTTTTATTTTTTAGTGTTGTGAGCTTATTCTCTGATCTCCTATGCAAGAACGGTCTAAGGACAAGCTAAAGTACCAGACTTCATTACTGTAATGCGTTTTCATTGGATGAGAGCATAGATGGCACCAGTCAGTGTAGGTACAGGAAGCAAGCTGTGAAGCGTAGTTAGGGTGGCCATACATATGCAAATCACAGCAGATGCCTCTTAAAGGCACGGCGCATAAATTGGCTATAACAGCTCCCCCAGCTACAGGGTCGGTGAGATAGGCAGGCCTTTCTGGTTGGCCGACCGGACGGGTTGTATGTGCAGTTTGTCTCTGATATCACCAGCTGTGATAATCCATGCTGTAGAGTAGCTGATGTGAGCTGACGGGTCTCTGGGCTGGCTGTCGGTTTGGTGTGTGTAACTGCGTGGCTCTGCGTGTGTGTGTGTGACTGTGTGGCTCTGTGTTTCAGTTCATTTTGACAGGGTGTGTTCTATTTGATCCTGGCTTATTTCTCGCTCTCTCCTCTCGCTCCCCTCTCGCTCCCCTTCTCTGTAGATTGTCCCTGGTGACCCCCTGGATAAGAGCATTGTGATCCGGCCCCTGGAGCCCCAGCCAGCCCCTCACCTGGCTCGAGAGTTTATGATCAAGACCAGACGGCGCAAGGTGAACCAGAAGCTACGGCCCCTCTGACCTCTATACCTTTCTCCTGTGTACCTCTCTCACCTACCGCCACACACGTCTCCCCTAGTGCCACACCCAACTCTCACCTCTCATATGTACCCTTCTCATCTCCTGCTACACCCATCTCTTACCTGCACACCCACCTTTCTCTGACACACGCACCTTCCCCCTCTATACCTCTCTCACCTGCACAAACACACATGCACCTCTTAACCATCTACTTCTCGACTGCAGACACGCCTGTCTCTCACAGGCACGCTCCTCACTCTTCCTCCATGTCTTCTTGTTTCTCTTCACATCCTTTAACCGCCTCTCCCCCTCCCCCCCCACCCCCCTTCAGGGTCTGAGTGAGGACGTCAGCATCAGCAAGTTCTTCGATGACCCTATGTTGCTGGAGCTGGCCAAACAGGACGTGGTGCTCAACTACCCCATGTGATCACGGAGACCACGCCCACCCCAGCCTCATTCCTCCGCTTCCACAAAAGCGCCCCTTTTCCTCCGGAATTTCTGTCTTCGCAGGTCTGTTGGTCAAAAGGAGTTATTGAATCAGTGAAACGGATGAGTAAAACCCAAGGTCTGTGGAAGTAGAAGGTGCTTCTATAGCCATGTTTCATACGGACGTCTCCCACAGGCAGGATGGATAACCCCTTTTCAAGTGCATCGTGAAGAATTCAATACTGCAGGACAAATGGACGTATGTCTAGCTCTTGAATTTGTACGTGTATAAATTGTTGAAAATGCTTTGGTAAGACGTGTCTGTTTTTTTATATATTTGTCATCATTAAGTTTATACTGAACATGTTTAAAATAAAACCTGACCCGTTGAACCTAAATCCAAGATGTGGTCTTCAGTAAGTTCTACCAGAGAATGACAATGAGGTAAATGTAAGCTACAGTGATATTTCTACAATAAAAAAAAAAATAGCATACCGTCCTTTTCTGTATTCTGTTTCAATATTGGCCGTTTAAATTATGCTCACAGTCTACTGCCGGAACACTCTCTGGCCCCATTTCAACAATCTTTATGTAAGATTGGAGGGCACGCTGGGTGACTCATTCGGTGACGTGACTTACGCTGTTGTAACGATGGGTCCACAGTCTGGTAAGGACTGCCAGGGCCGACTGACTGGCAGCACCACAGGGAGGCACACAAGTATAGGTGTACTTAAAAACACCCTGACCCCTGGCGAGATGTGTGGCGCAGTCCGTAGGGCAGCCGACTCTGGAGCCATATGCAATTTCCCCCACGTCGGGGTTCGGTCCCTGCCATAGCATCTTCTGAGCTGTGATCCCTCCTTAATCTGTTACCCTCTCTGCTTTCTATGTGTCTGAATAAAACGAAAACATATTAAAGGAGGTCAAACTGTCCCACACTCCTTTAAAGAAAATGCCCGGAGCCCTACCAAAGTCACTGGGCAAAGTTTGGTTGGAGGATTGTGCCGTACGTCGCGTGCTGGAAGTGGAGTGTACCTTGACAGCGCTGCGCCGAATTCCCAACTGGCATAACTTCACTGGCTACCTGTTACCGCTCACGTTAGGTTTAAAGCCTTTGTTAGCTTGCAGGGCAATCAACTCCACTATACCTCCAATCAGTGCTCAAACCCTATACCATTCCACAGCCTAGAGGTGACTGGTTCTCCCCTTCCTGCATGGTTGCTTCTCTCTGTCATGGTGCCTGGCACTACTGCCCCCTAGTGGAGGAAAGCACCTCCCACAGTGGTCAGGACAGCAGTCGCTGGCCATCTTCCTACACAGACTGAAGACCTCTCTTGGTTTACCTCCCATCCCCACTCTCAAACACTGACACACTTTGTAGTAATTCGGATTATGGTTTTATGTTTTCTTAGGGCATGTTATGTATGTAACCTATATGTTTTCAGAATTTGCATTTTTGTTCTCGTTCAAGCAGTTAACTAGCATTTAGAGTTTTAATGACGTTTCATATATACTGGCTGGTCTGGGAATTATCCAGACGCTATTGCTCATATAGGTCAGGTCAATGCACGTATATTTCTCCTATATTGCAGGGAGTTTAATGTAAAGTGATATTATTGCTGTGCAGACAAGACTTCTGTCTGTTTCCTGTTGCCTAGTATGGAGATGCCTGTATGTTTTTTTTGAGCGTATTGCACAAACATTTAGTGAATATAACGGTAAGCGGTATATACAGGATAGTAGGAATAGGAAGTTCTGATTTCAGACACAACTCGTGGAGTTTGAGTTGCGTGCCTTCGATGAGTTCTCCATCATGATTATCCCCGCTCTGCAGGACTCGCTTGACAGCCCATGTTGGTTCCCCGCCGTAGGCTTGATCTCCAGAGTTTTTGTAGGATTGTAGGCGGAGCCAGGCAGGCCTGTCTGTCAGAGCATGAGCTTCAGCCAGTGATTGGCGTGTCGCCTGCCACGCTGTGACAGGCGATGTGGCGTGGGTGAGGCATGTGGGTCCTCGCAGGATGACACATCCCGGCACAGAGCGATGGACCCCCGCCCCTGTAGCCTGCCATTGTCTTTGATTTGTGTCAATTTTAGTTGTGTGATGAAAAAATAGAACCCATGATTCTAGGCTCTCAAAGTTTTGGTGAAACGGGTAGGGAATACCAACACTACTAGTGCGTTTGGGATTGGGGCAGGTTTGAGTTTAACACCCAAAACCTAGGTACCTGTGCAGGTGGTTTGTGGGGTTTGAACGGAAACAAATAGGCTAAAGGGAGTGTAATCAGATGTTGTCAATGAGGTTTAGATTTCTCTGCGAATCTGAGCATGCCAGAGTGAGAGAGGGGAATCTTTCGTCGATCCGGCCCTCTTGTGTTTTGATTGCTCGGCGCTCATGTTTTTCCCTGATTATCACAGGCTGCCCATGCAGGACTTCCTCTTTTTAAAAGTGACGGGTGAAGGAATGCGACATGAGAACGGTACAGAGCAGCGTGCCCGTCCATGTGATGAGATGGCATTCGGTGGGCAGGATGTCAGTTACTCAAGTGCCAGCTGACAATTTAAAGCAAATGTCAAGTCTTATTTGCTGTTGTGTTCATAAGCAGGCGTAACCTGTTTGTGGGCGTGATTTGAGTGGACACGCACCTGCGGGGCGGGGGGGCATTGTTCCCTGATGTGCGGACAGGTCCTGGTGGGAGGGGCGGAGTTCTCATCTTTGTTCAGTCCCAAACGAGAGCGTTCTGAAGGTGCGCCAAGGACAATGGTGGCAGGTGGATCCTTCACTCCAAATGAGCGCTGGAGTTCAGCTGAAGTATCACCAGTACTCCCAGTGTAGAGAGGTGATGATCTAGGTGATGCCCCGCCCACGTCGCTAACAGACAGGCTCCCCAAGGTAAGTCTGATGGATTGGCTGAATGAATGTGCTGTGCTGGTGGTGTGTTCCTGTGGGAAATAAGCTCCAGCGGTGTGATGAGGGATGATGGGGTTTATTGTGCTTGAGCAGTGGTGAGTGATTGTATACATTCCAGGGCTGTGCTCAAAATGCGAAATATTTTCCTATGGTTCACCTTGAATTATTATTAATAATAATAATAATAATAATAATGCAGATGTATAGCACCTTTTGTACATAGGATGCATCACAAAGTGTGTCAAAGAACATAAGAGTAAACCACAGAGCAATCTAACAGTGTAATAGAGTAAAATAAAAATAAAAATATATGGAACTTAAAATGAGACTCCAAGAACATGGAGCAGAAATAAGTACTAATTAGACAATAAAAACTAGAAATTCCAATCGCTGAGTGATCAGTAAAAAAGCCTCCCCCTGTCTGACCTTCTACTGCCTTGGTTTGTTTTTCTTCCCAATGCACTGCAATTCCAATATATAAGTCCCTTTTATATTGCAGACCATGACTCACCACAGGAGAACTATGCCTTGTAAATATGTACATATGTTGGGACACTGAGATGGGCAAATTCTGCTAGGCTGTTAAGTTGAAATCTATGTTGAAAGTATGTTCATGTCCAGATTGAATAACGGGGCTATATGCATTTTGCCTATTTACGCTACACCATAGATTTAATGCAAACCATGAGTATATATAGACCATTTTAGCCCTAAAAAGTGCCAATTTTTGTTGCACCTCTTTTTTAATGTTTCCATATGACCTTGACCTCTGACCTATATAGTTGTAATTTGAGAAAGTCAAGCTTCAAGTTGATACTTTGCTTGTCCCGATCGGACATATAGTTCTCGAGTTATCAGCAAAAACGTGTTTTCCAAGATGGCTGCCCTATCTGACAAAAGGTAGGTCAAGGTCACAAAACAAATAGATGTTGCACAACTTCAGTAAATATACATCTCTGATGTACAAGGACTAGTTCCAGGGCCTTGCTGTTCCTGAGATTCCGCCTCCACAAAATTTGAGTGCCAATTTTTGTCGCACCTCTTTTTCAATTGGCCATATGACCTTGATCTTGAGCTCTGACCTATATAGTTGTCATTTGAGAAAGCTTCAAATTGGTACTTTGTTTGTCCTGATCTGATATATAGTTCTCGAGTTATCAGAAAAAATTTGTTTTTTTCTGGTAGGGTGGCCATCTTAGAAAAGTAGGTCAAGGTCACAAAACAAAGAGATGTTGCACAACTTAAGTAAACATACATCTCTGATGTACAAGGACTAGTTCCAGGGTCTTACGGTTTCTGAGATTCCACCGCCACAAAATTAACCGGCCAGAAGAAGAAAAGAAAAAAAAGAGAGAAAATTATTTTTAGTGGTTTTGGACTAGTGGGTGGACATGGAGTCTGATGACGCATATAATTCACCCTATGGGGGAGGCTTAAAAATAATAAAAGCACTCTAAAGGTACATAATTGGTATATCCAGAAGAAATTAATGATATATTTAGTAACTGGTTTCACACCATACACTTTCACCCTATCAGTAGCCAGAGTAACAGCCCTTTGCAACTGGACATTCAATACAGCAGCAGTTTATAAAACGGGTTTCTAATGTTTTTCTCATGTATGTTCCAGCTTAGACATTGGCCAGATTATCAGGGGTCGTTCATGGAAGTGTTTTAATAGGTTGAATCGCCTTCATTGACTTGATGTGATTGGTTGGAGAATTTTGGCTGTGTTCTGAGAAGTAGGCGGGGTTTGTGGCTCTGAATGGCACTTCTTATAGTGGAGAGGCATAAGCCTGACGTGTGACTCTAGAGCTGTGGTGAAGTGCCCTTGTGGTTCAGCCCCTGTGCTGAGAGCGTGTAGCCCGGCTATGGCCCACGTATGGCCCACACATAGCCCATACTGATGGTGTCGGAAGACGCAGCAGGAGAAGCCAATCTGAATCGAGCCCTGAAGCACTCCCCGCAATCTGTGGGCTCACGCTAAATATAGCAAGGAACTGCCGCTTCCAGAGTCAGAGCGCCAGACACTGTCCTTCATAGCATCCTCTCTCTGTCTCTCTTCTTCTGCTTGCATCACCTTTCTCTTTCCCATCTGTTCTTTCTCCTCGCTTGCTTTCTCTGTTGGCCTATCTCATCCTCCCTCGCTGTCTAACGATTCTGATACATCGCTCTCACGATCTCTGTCTCGTCAGAGGACTGATGAGGAGAAGCCGAATAGCCGAATCGCAGTCGATTGACCTCAACTCAAGATTACACTTGCTCAAACTGATCTTCTCCCGCTCTTGTCCATGATATACTTAATAGTTTTCTATTGGCCTGATCCAATTAAATTGGTGGCTCCACTTTTTTCCCTGATTCAGTAGCATAGAAATGTGTTCTATACTGTTAGCATGATCATGCACCACATGCATTTCGCACAGTTGTACATTAGCACTGTTGGCAGTTACTAGCATCCTGTGCAGGGTGATGGTGGCATATTGTAGGAGTGGATTATTTTGTCCCTTAGAGTGGTCTGACCAGAGCCTTCTTGGGCTTTGATGGTGAACAGCAAGCAGGGTTTGGTGCACAGAGGTTTGGCAATGTCACTACTTTTTACAAAATACCCCCCACATGAATGTATTTGATTCATGATAATAATTGGTTGGTTTTAAAAATATATGTTGTGCTAAGACTGGACAAATTGTTTTAATTGGTAATCTAGCTGCAGCATTCTGAATAGATTGGAAGCAAAATATTGCATTGCCAATTAGACTTAAGTATAGAGCATTACAATATAAAATACAATACAATTACAATACAATCATGAGGAGATGAGTGCGTGGATGACTTTTTCTGTCTTGAAATTATGAGATCTAATTCTATATACATTTCTTAGATGGTAGCACACCTGGGATGTCTTGTACTGTATATTTCTCAGAATTCCACGATTTTTCAGACTTTATGCTGGGAACGGTTTGCTTTGCAGGTAGCACAGAGGAGTAAAATAAACACCAGCACACTGCTATAATGTTATTATCTAGCTATCTAGCAGTGACAATGTTTCGACCAAATCAGTCTTCGTCAGGAGCTCAGGGATATACAGTAGGTAGATAATAAAATTCTCACTTGGGAAGTTGGGAGCATTGTAGCAGTGTGCTGGTGTTTATTTTTTCTTATCTCGCATTATTTTATTTTTTTTACCTAGCACCTGCACTGAATTTTGAAAGTGTGTATGCCTATATTATAATCGGTTACAGAGGTATAAACCATAAAACGAAAGAGACCTTACTCTTTTACTGTGTTTCTATAACATTATGGAAGAAGTAAGCCGTAAGCGTATAGCACGAGGTGGGTTATCGGTGTAATAGTAAACCGGCTATAGAGGGGGAGCCCATCCTCCGCTGGTCGGCCCGGTGTAATAGTAAACCGGCTGTAGAGGGGGAGCCCATCCTCCGCTGGCCGGCCCGGTGTAATAGTAAACCGGCTGTAGAGGGGGGGCCCATCCTCCGCTGGCCGGCCCGGTGTAATAGTAAACCGGCTGTAGAGAGGGAGCCCATCCTCCGCTGGCCGGCCCGGTGTAATAGTAAACCGACTATAGAGGGGGAGCCCATCCTCCGCTGGCCGGCCCGGTGTAATAGTAAACCAGCTATAGAGGGGGAGCCCATCCTCCGCTGGCCGGCCCGGTGTAATAGTAAACCAGCTGTAGGGGGGGGCCCATCCTCCGCTGGTCGGCCCGGTGTAATAGTAAACCGGCTGTAGAGGGGGGGCCCATCCTCCGCTGGTCGGCCCGGTGTAATAGTAAACCGGCTGTAGAGGGGGGGGCCCATCCTCCGCTGGCCGGCCCGGTGTAATAGTAAACCGGCTGTAGAGGGGGGGGCCCATCCTCCGCTGGCCGGCCCGGTGTAATAGTAAACCGGCTGTAGAGGGGGAGCCCATCCTCCGCTGGTCGGCCCGGTGTAATAGTAAACCGGCTGTAGAGGGGTAGCCCATCCTCCGCTGGCCGGCCCGGTGTAATAGTAAACCGACTATAGAGGGGGAGCCCATCCTCCGCTGGCCAGCCCGGTGTAATGGGGAGCCCATCCTCCATGGGCCGGCCCGGTGTCAATGGTAAATCAGAGCAAATAATCAAATGGGTTGGTCAGGTTACAGACTGAGGTATTAAACTAACCGGTAAAATGGACAGTTCAAGCAAAGAAATGTATGTAAATATGCATCTAGGGGTGATGCATCTAGGCCTCCAGGATGCATCGTGCCATGGGCTTGAACCAGGAAAGGGACAAGGCTGGAGAGTGGTCTGTGAACTCAGGGCGGGGGAAGGGACCAAAGACCCGAGGAAGAAAACAGAGATGGAAAAGGTTAGGCACTATATAATTATGAGATTGGCTGTTGCATATGTAGAGGCCTGAGCATCATATGGAAAAGCCCCAGACATCTGCATGTCTTTGCTCCATGCATGTTGAACTCATAATTTGGTAAATTCAGTCTCACCTGCTATCATGAAGTCATAATAACTGCAGAGTCTTGTTTTAGGTACAGTTGTACAATTTTTAACCACTCCACAGATTTAATGTTAGCAAACTATAGTGTTGGCATGTCAGTTAAGACATCTACTTTGTGCATGACACAAGTCATTTTTCCAACAATTGTTTACAGACAGATTATTTCACTTTTAATTCACTATATCACAATTCCAGTGGGTCAGAAGTTTACATACACTAAGTTGACTGTACCTTTAAACAGCATGGAAAATTCACACCTGAAGATACCACGTTCGTCTGTACAAACAATAGTACGCAAGTAAAACACCATGGGACCACGCAGCCGTCATACTGCTCAGGAAGGAGATGCATTCTGTCTCCTAGAGATGAACGTGCTTTAGTGCGAAAAGTGCAAATCATTCCCAGAACAACAGCAAAGGACCTTGTTAAGATGCTGGAGGGAACAGGTACAAAAGTATCTATATCCACAGTAAAACAAGTCCTATATCGACATAACCTGAAAGGCTGCTCAGCAAGAAAGAAGCCACTACTCCAAAACTGCCATAAAAACTGAAAAAGCGTGTGCGAGCAAGGAGGTCTACAAACCTGACTCAGCTACACCAGTTCTGTCAGGATGAATGGGCCAAAATTCCAGCAATTTATTGTGAGAAGCTTGTGGAAGGCTACCCGAAATGTTTGACCCAAGATAAACAATTTAAAGGCAATGCTACTAAATACTAACAGAGTGTATGTAAACTTCTGACCCACTGGGAACGTGATGAAAGAAATAAAAGCTGAAATAAATCATTCTCTCTACTATTATTCTGACATTTCACATTCTTAACCCTTTCATGCATGGAGTCCACTACAGTGGGCAGGCTTTTCAAAGTCTATTTTAACATAGTCAAAAACATTTGTGATCTCCAAAAAATATCAGAGCAGATTCCTTGCACCTTTGCCTAAATTTTGATATGCTCCATCTTGTTACATTTTATTGGCTTTTCTAGTTTTGATACAGTGAAGGTCAAAGGTGAGTGGAGGTAAAAACATACAAACTCCCTCTGGTGTAGCTGTGAAAACCTTCTATTCCTGGAGAACAGAGCATGTTTAAAAATATATATTCTTATTAGGGAAGATGCAAGGAGCAGAATTACATTTGTAACAAAAAATTACCATAGTTCTTGTATTGTATAAGAAAAACCTTCTGTCCACTGAAGTGGACATCATGCATTAAGAGTTGTAATCTGCATGTGTGGTCTATGTTTTCAAGGGGCCATTTGGGGCACATTTCTGTGACCTAGGCGGGTGAAACACATGCGGAGTTTGCTGTAAAAAAAGTATTGCTCTGTTTTAATAATTCATGCATGAAAGGGTTAAAATAAAGTTGTGATCCTAACTGACCTAAGACAGGGAATGTTTATTAGGATTAAATGTCAGGAATTGTGGAAAAACTGAGTTTAAAGGTGTATGTAAACTTTTGACTTCAACTGTATATCTCAACTGCAGCTGTTTCTGCTACATTTTCTGAATCCATGATGGAAAGGGTAATTTCTCATTTATTTTTATTGATTAAATTATTGACTGACAGGTGGAATCGGTCGGGTCCTAACTGCTGATGGACGCCAGGACACTGAAAGCAAACCATGTGTGGAAAATTAAGTGAGTTCAATGGCAAAGCAAATTTTAACAAGCCAGACTGTTCTGCGTTAAAGTTTTTTTTATTTTTTTATCTTTAAAGTGAATACAGTTAAGGAGGAATATATATGGAATAACTTGCGTCTTTTCATCCAACCTGTAGCTGTAACAAAACCCAGAATAAATTATTCCCGTTTAAGCAGTATTATCAGCATAAATTATTCCCCTTTAAGCAGTGTTATCAGTTTAAATGATGCACCTTTAAGCAGTGTTATCAGGGCAGATAGATCAGTGACACAGTAACCGGTGTTTTCAGAGCCCTTGTAGCTGTGTTACAATACAGGAACGCCTGTGTCCTTGGTCATGTCTGTCTGCGCTGGGGCCCCATACAAGCTTACATATGGTTCCAGTGTAGGTCTCGTCTTAAAATCACATGCACACTGACTTTCCTTCGCGTCTACTTCACCTATAAGACAAATCTACATTTATTTTCCTTAGAGAATGTAATTTTTTCTGTTATGCTTACAATTTTGACTTAACAGCAAACCACTAATGTCAATGTATTCGATGTCTGAAACCAAATAATTATCTGTAACCAGTCAGTTTTTCTGTAAATTATTGAGAATGTAGAATTATTAACTGATATATAAATCGTATTGTCCTTCGCTACATTGTAGGCTATACTGTTTATTACAATATGATATGTAAAGAACTCGCAATTGCACAAAATTTCTAAAAGGTAGGCTAGGTTAGTTGCCAAATGTATAGAAAATGTAACATTCTGGTGTGTCAGAGCAGTATGAAATATTTGTTGATTACGCAGCCTCCCCGCGGTGATGTAATCCTAAATATTGTGTTGCCAAAGTACAATAAGATGTGACCCTACGCGCAGAGTAGGCTACGCATGGTCGATATCCATTCCCTTCACCTCCACAGAAAAGGACATATTCCCGTAGCCAGACAGCGTAATGTGAGTCTGCTGCGACCGTCCGCTAATACAGAGCATCCTCGAAGAGAAGCATGCGTACGGCAGAAATTCTGAAAGATTTTGAGTAGTCAATCTCGAATGGATGTGGACAGGATGAAAGACCAGAAAATTTTAACAGATTTTTAAAGATGGGGAGTTTGGAAAGATGTACAGCGGATGGCATACAGCCGAAGAGACGAGCTGACTAGAATACGGACTTTTTTTGTCTAGCATGGCTATTTTGTTTCATATTAATGGAGAAATAGGAACAAAAGGACGAACGCGCTGGAGTTTTCTACACGGGATGCGAAAATCCGTTTTTACTCAAGGAGCTGCAAATTCACGCTCATGTTTGGAATAAGGAGCACGGGATGCCTTGACTGACTAAAAATAAAAAGAAATAGCTTCCTAGCTGCGGTTAGCAAAAAAGTAGGCTATAATTACGTTATGGGGATTTCTTGTGTCTTACTTTGAGAATGTGTTTTGAGTCAGCGATGAGAGATAAATTCATGTTATCCGTGGAACCCCACTTTTCGAAAATGAAGAGATTGCCTATTTCATCAAGACAATTTTAATTTGTTGATTTAAAAAGATATCCGAAGTGGACAACTTCAGACTTGGATAGCCAAAGCCTTGGAGTAGGCTAATAAGTGAACGGAACCCTCCCGTTAATTGACTTGCAGCTTCACAGACTCGCGTTGCGGTAAGAGTCCTAATGTGTTTTTCTTGCCTTTTGCATGGATGCTCTCTATGGCTATTTTGCGAACGTACCGTTGACATGACGTTAGGTAGCCTACAGCTATCCAACATGATGAGCACATTTAACACAAATAGGTAGCCAGCAATATACTGTAATTAACTCGTCAGGGAGCAGGCAGGATTCGAACTCGGGTTGCTACAATACGTTTATAAAATTACATTCAGCAGTGTGCTAGCTAGCTAACGTTATCAATAAAGGTCCGTAACACCTTGATGTGACCTCAGTGCTTGAAATATTGTAAATCAAGGAAACGGTTGTACATTAGGCTAACTTGTCTTTAATTTTTAAACATTACCAGTAGACCAGTAGTTTTGGGTTACATAAGCTTGCCATAATTGTGCTGCTATATATGAAGAAAGAAGATCCCTTGCTCATAACGTGGAAAAAGTTTTTGCGCTTCTAGGTTTGCCCTGAAGCGATTCGCGAACCGCGCGCCTGGTCTCCGGGTGTGTTTTACGCGCTGTTATGATTACCCTCGGTGAACGCCCGTTTTGCGTGGAAAGTTATATAGCTTTCCTTACGTTAAGCGCTTGTTTGTGTGTCATGTTTGTTTTATCAGTTTCTCAATAAATGACCCTCAACAGGAGGTTACTGTCGTGCGATACATTGTGCGCGCCGTGGCGTTGTTCTCTGCTCGCGTCTGCGAAACAGCTGCACGCAGGCGTGGACGTTGAGTTGATTGGATTCCGTAACTGTACCATCATGGAACCTATACTTTTTTTTGGATGGTGTGATGCACATCTTATATTATGTCACACTGGCAGCGATTTAAGAACATCACCTACAATAAGATAAATATAAGGATAAGGATATAATCATTTACCTATCACATTTAACTACTACTAGCCTATATTCCTTAATAATAATCATAATAACAATAATAATAATGCATAAACACGTGAATAATATACATCAGAATACATAATGCAATGTATTGTTATTATTATTTAATTATACATAATGCAAAAATATTAAGATTCTCTATTCTTATGATTTAAAAAAAATTTTTTACAAAGATTTCTCCAAATTTCATAATGCCAATAAAGCTATCTTGCAGCTAACATTTAATCAGTTTTCACAGCGTGAATTTCTGATGAAATTTCTGACGTGTAAAGGATACATTCAGCACCGAGCTAGGAAGAGTGCTTTATCTTGCTAATGCAAAAGAGCAACAGAATTTAATCAATTAAAGGAGCAATGGTCTTTCAGGCATTGAACCACTGCAATTAATTATAAGGTCAATACATAAGGTTGCCTGCAGAATTATACAATTCATATTGCAACCATAAAAACATTACTGTTAAAGGATGAAGACTAATGTTCTTAATGACTCTAATGGATTCTTTCCTCTTAGAGCTTTGTTGGTGAGTCTCTTTAAGTACACAGAGCTTAACATATATATGTATATAAATAAATTTTATATGTAGTTATTCAAGGTCTGGGGTTCATTGGTACTCTGGCTGTTCCATAGCTGGTTTTGCACTTCCATCTGGCTGTAGTCTGCTCCATTTGCCCTCGAGTTTGGGGGGCAATTGATTAGACGGTGCATTCTGCCAGCAGTACATCACTACATCACTGTCCCCTGTGTCCTCTTTCCGGGTCCCGGGGTAGTGCAGGGGGGATCCTGGTCTTGAGGAGGCAGGAGATTACCCATCAGCCTCTCTGCCAGGAGACCGATGAGGTGCCGATTCCCTGTGGCAGCAAGTGACTCCCGTCTGTTGTCCATTACTGCTGGCCAAGCTGTTTTTCCCTTTCCTAATTCAAGAGTCACATATACCACTAGATTCATATTATATATATATATATATATATATATATATATATAATCAAAAAAAACATTTCAAGCTGTTGTTGCATGATTGCCTGCCATACATTCTGGCTGAACCTCGGTGTACCATATGTCACTTTTTAAGACTGTAAACTTCAGGTTGCAGACTTAACAGATGCAGTTATTCACAAGCACCATATTGTCCTATTTCAATTTCTGTCATTTGTCTTCCTTTCAGGATGTTTGAAGTTGTGTAGTCATTTGTGAATTCCCTCGGGATAAAGCCTAAATGTTTAACCTGTTTTTCGTTTTTTTTCATTTTTAGTCACCGCATAAAATTTAATTTGTCACAGTGTTTCTTGAAAAGCATGATTATTTCACTAATTGAATCAAGTGTTTTAGTGCTGACCAAGATCAAAAGTCTGCACCCAGACAAGATTGGACACACCTGTGGAAACTGAAATATTAATTGAGATGAGGGTGAAACTACAAGTTAAAAAAAGAAGTAAAACTGAACAGGGAGTTGCTGGGAAAATGTGTTTTCATTCATTTTAGCTTCATTTTAAGGGTTGTTTCTCCTGACTCATTTTCCAATTGAAATCCATGGAAAAATAAGTCATGAGAAACAGCCCTTAAAGTGATAATTTGTAGTATATATATATATATATATATATATATATATATATATACACACACACACACACACACACACACACACACACACACACACACGCGCGCATACACTTTAAAGGCCTGCTCAAGAACCATAGAAAGATATTTAAAATAATTCTTTCATGCAATGCTGACTTTTTTTCTACTTTTCTAGTATTACAAAAATGAGTTCATCGCGTAAATACAAGAGATTGTGAGGGACCTGTAGGGCATTCCTGCACAGAGAATGTGGGCTCAGATAATGCGGTGGTTGAATTGAAAGGATGGTGCTGGCTACATGTCCACTGTGTGTAGAGGAACATCCGGGCTTATTGGAAAGGGCCGCTGATGGAACAGTTAATTGTTTACATTTGTAATGCGCTCTTGGTAAGAGAGTCTGCTAAATGGCTAAAATCTAAAAAGTGTGTGTTTGTGTGTGTGTGTGTGTGTGTGTGTGTGTGAGTTTCTGCAGTTGAGGATGTGTGTGTTATAGCCTGTGTGTTTGCAAATTACTTTTGTGATCTGATTGAATGGGTGAGCTGTGTATTGTGTGTCCTGTTAACACTAAAATGGAAACCTCCAGCTAGTGTTATTTTGCCTGTAATGTCTGTACACATTTTATGCGAAAGAAACCTCACACAGAGCCTATGTGGCTATTTGACCAGGCTGAAGCCATGCTGTGCTCATGTTCAGCTGCTGTCGATGAGGACGTGAGCAGCACACGCTTACAGGCTTGTATGACTCACAAGGACACGTTTGTCAGCGCTGTAACCCTCTCAGCTCTATGACAGTAAGTCTGCAGGAAGGCTACTTATGTGGCATTCTTTACAGGAAAGACCATATTATATGAACACCAGGGGGAATATTAATCTGGGCAAAATAATACGATGCAATCACAGAGTATGGTGTGACAGTGTGTGATGTCACTTACTAATTGTTTGTTGCTAAGTGACGAACGGCTGGGTATTGTGACAGCTGACTGTGAGTGAGACTTGAGCAGCATCAGTTAACGCCCCTGGCGTAGTCTCAACCAAGTTTAATCTTGTTTAAAAACAAATAAAAAACATTTGTTTTAGGCTGTGATTTCTAAACGCAGACTCTGTAAGATATACAGTTGAAGTCGAAAGTTTACAAACACCTTAGCCAAATCCATTTAAACTCAGTTTTTCACAATTCCTGACATTTAATCCTAATAAACATTCCCTGTCT
Organism: Synaphobranchus kaupii; assembly: GCA_029718625.1. Lineage (NCBI taxonomy): Eukaryota > Metazoa > Chordata > Actinopteri > Anguilliformes > Synaphobranchidae > Synaphobranchus > Synaphobranchus kaupii. The sequence goes on from CM056387.1 coordinate 6,280,838, forward strand.
TAGGTCAGTTAGGATCACAACTTTATTTTAAGAATGTGAAATGTCAGAATAATAGTAGAGAGAATTATTTATTTCAGCTTTTATTTCTTTCATCACATTCGCAGTGGGTCAGAAGTTTACATACACTCTGTTAGTATTTGGTAGCATTGCCTTTAAATTGTTTAACTTGAGTCAAACATTTCGGGTAGCCTTCCACAAGCTTCTCACAATAAGTTCCTGGGATTTTGGCCCATTCATCCTGACAGAACTGGTGTAACTGAGTCAGGTTTGTAGGCCTCCTTGCTTGCACACATTTTTTCAGTTCTACCCACAAATTTTCGAGTCTGGACTTTGATATGGCCACTCCAATACCTTGACTTTGTTGTGCTTAAGCCATTTTGCCACAACTTTGGAAGTATGCTTTGGGTCATTGTCCATTTGGAAGAGCCATTTGCGACCAAGCTTTAACTTCCTGGCTGATGTCTTGAGATGTTGCTTCAATATATCCACATAATTTTCCTTCCTCATGATGCCATCTATTTTATGAAGTGCACCAGTCCTCCCTGCAGCAAAGCACCCCGACAACATGATGCTGCCACCCCCGTGCTTCACGGATGGGATGGTGTTCTTCAGCTTGCAAGCCTCACCCTTTTCCCTCCAAAATATAATGGTCATTATGGCCAAACAGTTCAATTTTTGTTTCATCAGACCAGAGGACATTTCTCCAAAAAGTAAGATCTTTGTCCCCATGTGCAGTTGCAAACTGTGGCTTTTTTATGGCGGTTTTGGAGTAGTGGCTTCTTCCTTGCTGAGCAGCCTTTCAGGTTATGTTGATATAGAAACTAGTTTTACTGTGGATATAGATACTTTTGTACGTGTTCCCTCCAGCATCTTCACAAGGTCCTTTGCTGTTGTTCTGCGATTGATTTGCACTTTTCGCACCAAAGCACATTCATCTCTAGGAGAGAGAATGCGTCTCCTTCCTGAGCGGTATGACGGCTGTGTGGTCCCATGGTGTTTATACTTGCTTACTATTGTTTGTACAGACGTACGTGGTACCTTCAGGCATTTGGAAATTCCTCCCAAAGATGAACCAGACGTGTGGAGGTCCACAATTTTCTTTCTGAGGTCTTGGCTGATTTCTTTTGATTTTCCCATGATGTCAAGCAAAGAAGCACTGAGTTTGAAGGTAGGCCTTAAAATATATCGACAGGTACACCTCAATTAGCCTATCAGAAGTTTCTAAAGCCATTACATAATTTTCTGGAATTTTCCAAGCTATTTAAAGGCACAGTCAACTAAGTGTATGTAAACTTCTGACCCACGGGAATTGTGATATAGTGAATGAATTAAAAGTGAAATAATCAGTCTGTAAGCAATTGTTGGAAAGATTACTTGTGTCATGCACAAAGTAGATGTCCTAACTGACTTGCCAACACTATAGTTTGCTAGCATGGAATCTGTGGAGTGGTTAAAAATGAGTTTTAATGACCTAAGTTTATGTAAACTTCAGACTTCAACTGTAGCTCAATGGCTATAGAGGGCTATAAGGTGACTTGAATATGACACGACATGTACGTAGGCTAATTATTTTTCATTTGTGAAATTTTGACAATGTAGGGTGAAAAAAAAAAAAAATCACTGCTCTGAATTGTGAGTGTTTGAAGAGGGCTGGTTTTCCTCTCCTTATTTAGAGCTTATTTAGTGATATCACATTTGAAGCTTTGTAAAAAAGCATTGCGATTAGCATATCTTGAAGGACATAATGGCAGCCCTTAAGCTGGTGACTGATTATACCATTTATTCTCCTGTGTCCTATACAGGTGAAGAATCCAACCATAATACTCTTAATATTTACTGAGCTTGTTTGGATTTTTAGTGTATTTTATTGCAGTGCCTGTGTCTAAATGGCACAGTGAACAGTCTGTGGTTTGGCCCTGTCCACTGCAGGTTGTGATGTAATGATAAGAGCAGTGAGTCAAAACAGTGATGAGACACGTACCTAGTGGGAGGTTACAGTGGAGGACAGGGCTCTGGGCTTCAGTGTAGAGTACAGGCATGCCCACGTACGCACGCACATGCACCCATACAATTATAGGCAAACATACAAATACAGACACACCCACAAATACAATCACACATACACAGGTTCATAACACATTCACACAGACACACACACTCTTATAGACGAACATACATGTGCACACACACACACACACACACACACACACACTCTAATAGAAAAACATGCATGTGTACACACATATACACATACAGATACACAAATACAATCACACATACACAGGTTCAGAACACACTCATACAGACTTACACGTATTGCAGTGGTGGAGCAGCGATGAGCACAGACGGGTCCCAGGTCAGGCTGCAGTGGGAACCGGGCAGATCCATTCAGCACAGGCCTGGTACAGTACAGTACACGCATTCATCTGTGCATGAAGGGCAGCTGTGCCTGCCTTACAGGGGCCTGAGACATGGACGCCTCAGAAATGGCACAAAGCCTCTCATTCTGGTTCAAGCGTGCCAACGCAGAGCTCATCAGTCATCAGTGCCCACTGTTTTACCCTCTAAAAGTCCCTGTCTGTCATTCCAGCGTTCCGCCCCCCTCCGGCTTCCTACCCTCCCCCCCCACCCATACCCACACCGGTCGCTCCACCCTAGAGGCCCTCTGTCCCCTTTACCCAGTGGAGCAGCTGTGCCCAGCTGCCAGCCTCTCTCTGAGTGTCAGCCTGCCCCACTGCTCGCGGAGTGTCCGTGTCACATTCAGCGTGCAGCAGGGCGCCGTCCAGTAGCGCACACAGCCGATTGGCTCAGACGGCGCTCTGAAACATGCCGTTGCCCTCTGTGTCCCTCACGCTGCGCAGTCAAAGCTCGCAAGGCTGTCGGAGAAACGATGAACGCATAGTTAATGTAAGTTAATGCGGAGAGAGGCAGAGCGCATTGAGGTAGGCAGGCAGAGGCAGATTGCGTGTATTGCGCAAAACTCTAGTTTTAACTCTAGTGTAAGGTCCTGTATTGGGTTGGATGAGGACGTGACCGATCACTCTGCAAGCCAGTTCAGTCAGCATTGCCCCAAGACAGGTGAAGGACCTGAGACAGTCCCCTGCAGCTGTCTACAGCTCACTGACTGTCTCTGAAGTCAGAGCTTACTGTTTATTGATCCATATGGGAAAATAGGAATACAATATTCTGTTTTAACCCTTTAAAGTGTAGGTTTTTTGGATTTTTTTTTACAATTTCATCTTTCAAGTCGTTTAATGGCAATGAGGGGACTGGTGCAGAGGAAGAACTGCAAGGAGCCAAAGGCAGAGCCATGTGGTACGCCTATATGAGGGCAAGAAACCAAGATCCGATGTCTCCTTTGATAACCTTGTAGGTGCAGCCAGCCATGTAAGAGGCAAGCGAGTCGAACACGGGACCTTGGCTTATGATCCATCGAGTCAAGCGCGGCAGAGATTAATGCCAGTTCTCGCTGAACAATGGCTCAAGGGTGCTTTTCAAGTTTAGTGTGCTATTAAAAAGAGTGCCCATTTCTTTATGTATAGCATTCTCATTTTAAAAAGCTCTTGCAGCAAAATAAAGGCCATTTGTCGAAGGTTCATTGCTAAATTCAAACTGATGTAGCGCTAAGCGTGTCATCGTTATTCTTAATAGTCTATTGATAAACTTATTTTTCATCGTGGAACATTTCATTACTCCAGTAAATATTGTGTGCTACTGAATCTGATATTGTGAAACTTTAAAGCATATAAAAAACAAAACTTGACAAATAGGAGGAAGCTGTAATATTAGCCATGAAGTCTGCTGCCGACAATTGCTCTGAATTCCCAGGACCCCCTTCCCGTTTTCCTCTTTCTTCCCGTCTGTGCTTGACTGCTTCTGAATTGCTTTCGCACTTTCATTCTCTGCCTCCTCAAACAACTGCTCCCTGTGCTTAATTTCACCTTTCTATGACGCTGGCCTTCCCAAGGGAGGAAAATTACACACAGAAGTGTTCTGCCTGATAACGCACTGTAAACAGTGTGGATGCGCTGTGGAATGACATGCCGGCCCAACCCCCCCCCCCCCCCCCTGCACAAAAATGTTCTCCTCATCCTGCAGTGAGTTAAATACAGTAACATTCAAACATTCATACATGGTTATATTTCTCTAACCATTGCATCTTTGACATTGCATCTCCTAAAGAACCTCAGTGTCTGGTGAATGTTAAAGTCCCCACAGGTTAGGACAAGAGGACAGGATGTGCTGCCAGCCACTGTGTTGTATTCATAGCTGCCTTAAAAAAAGAGTTTAACACAAACTGCAGTGTTTTAAATGGCTTGTCCTTGCTCTGGGGAAATATAAACAGCAGTCCAATTTGGATGGTTTTGTAGCTGGATTATCTGTGTTGTCCCTGTAGTCAAGTGTAAAAGGACACAAACACAGACGGCTTGGACTAGAACCACAGAAACTAAATCAGCAGGGGAACCCAGAGTCTCGTATCTGAGAATAAGCAAAACCAATCAAAGCATGTGTCTCTAGGGGAAGACCAAAGCTATCCCACAATGCACTGACCAAGGCCATTGCTAATTTTTCCCCATGGTGGGCTGTGTCAGAGTGACCTACAGATACGGTCATGATGTGAGTCTGTGTGTGAATGTGTGCATGTATATGTGTGCGTATATACAGTGAGCGCCATAATTCATTGGACAGTGACACTTTTTTTGTTATTTTGGTTCTGTACTCTTGCACTTTGAATTTGAAAGGATACAATGACAATGAGGTTGAAGTGCAGACTGTCAGCTTTAATTTGAGGGTATTCTCATCCATATCGGATGAACCGTTTAGAAATTATAGAACCTTTTGTACGAAACCCTTGGTGACTTAGAGCCATTTAGCCAACTATGTGTTCCATACTGTTCCAGTGTAATTTACAGCTAAA